>CM066577.1:3620000-4220000 GCA_033816785.1 Picus viridis
AGCATTACCAACAGTACATGCAGCAGTTGTATCAAGTCCAGCTTGCACAGCAACAGGTACGGCCAACCAGCTGAGGCACTAAGATTTTGTGTCCTGAGCTGTCTCTAGGAGACACTAAGTTGTCTGCCTTTTTATCTCCTTGACAAGATAGTTGCTACAAGGAGGGAGAATATTCTAGTGACTAAGGCTGCTTTAGATTCAAACACCAAAGCCCCTTTTGTTTAATCTTTCCAAGTACTTTTCTGAGGCAGCTGTTAATTAAGAACATTCTAAGCAGCCATTACTAATTACTTGGTTTGATATTGTTCTTGGGGACCAGATGTGCTCTGCTGCAGCATCTGTTGCCTGTGTAATTTAATGGAGGTACATACCAGTGCATCTGAGCATGAGCAAACCGCTTCAAGTAGCTCTCCATGTTGGTGTCACACCTGCAGATGTGTGCAGAGCAGCAGGTTTGGATCAGCCATGTGCTTCCAGCTGAATGTGCATTAACTTCACTGTTGGGTTTAAGATTGCTCCTCCCTCTCAACTTGAGCACTACAGACTTCTTTCTCCTTTGGCATCTATTGTTTGACATCAGCATCTCGTTAAATTGCTTGCCTGCAATAGAGTGCTCATGATTTGGGTGGGAGGGCAGACTTTCATATCTCTGGTAGCAAAAGGTGACAGTGGTACATTACCTTTTGCAAGGGTTTTCTTGTGCCTAGGCATGAAAAGCTGCTACTTTGCTTCAGGGGATCTTCCATGTCTGGCAGATGCAATGTATTCACATCTCAAGCTGTTTTAAAGCTCAAGGATGTCCATCTGTAACTCTCAGATGTAAGCCAGACTTCACTCTATGTCTGACCTCTCTGGGAAGGACCTGAATCTTTAATGGCCTGTAACTGCCAGCCTGAGGTCTACTGCTCTTAAGATAAAGACTTAAAATTATCACAGAATGCCAGATTAGAAGGGACTTCAAGGATCATCTGGTCCAGCCTTTCTAGTTCAAATTACATGGCCTAGCACCCTGTCAAGCTGAGCCTTAAAACTGCCCAATATAGGGGAATCCACTGCTTCCCTTGGCAGATGATTCCAGTGTCTAGCTGTTCTCATGGGGAAACATTTTCTTCTGGACTCAGATTAATTCAGTAACTAATCTCCTATTAGGTCACTTGCATTTTGATGCAGTTGATACGCTCAGAAAAGACCTGTCCAAGGAAGGAAGCTCTGTGAACCTCATGAAGTTCAGGAAGGCCAGGTGCAAGTCCTGCACCTGGGTCACGGCAATCCTCAGTATCAGTACACTCTGAGGGTTGGTTGGATTGAGAGCAGCCCTGTGGGGATGGACTTGAGGACACTGGCAGATGAAAACCTGGATATGAGCTGGCAGTGGGCTCTTGCAGCTCAGAAAGCCAACTGTATCCTGGGTTGTATAAAAAAGTGTGGCCAGAAGGGGTAGGGAGGGAGGTGATTCTCTTCTCTGCTCTCATGAGACCCTCCCTGGTTTATTGTGTTCAGCTTTGGGGTCCCAAATACAAGAAAGACAGACACTTGTTGGAGAGGGTCCAGAGGAGAGACACAACAAATGGTCAGAGGGCTGAGGGAGTTTGGGTTATTCAGACTGGAGAGAAGAATGCTCCAGGGAGACCCAATAGCTGCCTTCCAGTACTTAAAGGAAGGGGTGGTCTGAGAAGAAAGAACTTTTTGTCAGGGCCTGTAGTGACAGGAGAAGGGGCAGTGGTTTCAGTCTGAAAGAGTGGAGCTTTAGATTGCATGTGAGGAAAACTTTTACAGTGAGGGTGTTGAGACACAGGCTGGACCAGTTTGCCCAGAGAGGTTGTGGATACCCAATCATTAGAATTATTCAGGGTCAGGTTGGGTGGAACTTTTCAGTGGCCTGATGTAGTGAAAAATGTCCCTGCCTATGATGAGGGTGTTGAATTAGATCATAAAATGACCTAGGTAGGAAGGGACCTCAGTGATCATCTTCTCCAATGTCCCTGCCATGGGCAGGGACACCTCTCAACTAGACTCAGCTGCTCAAGGCCTCATCCAACCCAACCCTGAACACCCTCAGGGAGGAGGCATCCACAGTCTCCCTGGGCAGCGTGTTCCAGAGTCTTACCATCCTTGTACTGAAGAACTTCTTCCTCAAATCCATTTTAAACCTAATCTCCCTCAGCTTAAAACCATTCCCCCTTGTCCTATTGCTAGACACCTTTATGAAAAGTCCCTCTCCAGCCTTCCTGTAGAATCCCCTCAGATGTTGGAAGGCAGCTCTTAGGTCCCCTCAGAATCTTCTCTTCTCCAGGTTGAACATCCCCAGCTCCCTCAGCCTGTCTTCATAGCAGAAGTGTTCCAGCTGTTGGATCATCTCTGTGGCCCTCCTCTGGACTCACTCCAATAGCTCTGTGTCCTTCTTTTGATGGGGACACCAGACCTGGATGCAGTATTCGAGGTGGGGTCTCACCAGAGCTGAGTAAAGAGGGAGAATCACCTCACTCAACCTGCTGGTTATGCTTCTCTTAATGCAGCCCAGGATGTGGTTGGCTTTCTGGGCTGCAAGTGCACACTGGTGGGTCATGTTGAGTTTCTCATCCACCAGCACCCCCAAGTCCTTTTCTTCAGGGCTGCTCTTGAGCCAGTCACCTTGATGACACCTTGGTACTGATGCCTTGGTGTCATATTGATAAACTAACACTATCAAGTCTTGTCCTCAATGCCTTCTGTAACTGAGAATTCTCCCTTGAGACTTGTGTGGTGGAGACACTGCTGCTCATTTCCCTCCATGCTATCAGCACTGCTCCTTTCAGTCACGGCTGTCTGCTTCCTGTGGACAGGAGACTCTTGCCCTCCAAGGCCTGGACAAAACAGCCTTTCTTTCACAGTGGCTTGCAAAATAGAAAGTCTGCCAGGCAAATCTCTACCTGGCTGACTCTTGTAGAGGAAAGGATAAAGAAAACCACATAACAGCTCAATTATCTAATCCTACTTCTGACTTTCCAGAAGGCTCAGGTAGCCTCTGCAGCACTTCTGAGGAATACTTTCCTTTTGGATACCTGTAACTCAGCTGCCTAGGGGTCTCTTATGGCAATCAAAGAAGTGCTGTTCTGGCATGGGAACTGCTTGAAAGAGTCCAGTGCAGAGCCACAAAGATGATTAAGGGAGTGGAACATCTCCCTTAGGAGGAAAGGTTGAGGGAGCTGGGGCTCTTCAGCTTGGGGAAGAGGAGACTTAGAGGTGACCTCATTCATGTTTATTAAGGGCAGTGTCAGGAGGACAGAGCCAGGCTTTGCTCAGTGTTGTCCAATGACAGGACAAGGGGCAATGGGTGCAAGCTGGAGCAGAGGAGGATCCATGTGTACACAAGGAAAAACTTTTTCACTGTGAGGGTGCCAGAGCCCTGGAGCAGGCTGCCCAGAGAGGTGGTGGAGTCTCCTTCTCTGGAGACTTTCAAAACCCACCTGGATGTGTTCCTGTGCAACCAGCCTTGGGTGATCCTGCTCTGGCAGGGGGGTTGGACTGGATGATCTTTCAAGGTCCCTTCTAGCCCCTGACATTGTCTGATGATTGCTTACAGATCAGCTTGTGACACCATGACATTTGGTATAGTTGTGTGCAGTAGTCTTCTAGAGAAGTTCTCCCGGCTTTACTCTGTCTCAGTGCATAGAACTGCAGTGGTAGAAAGTGGAGACCTGGGCAGCACCTATACAACTGCTCAGATTTTAAATCCAGCTGATGTTTGACTATTTTGTCTTCATACTCACTCAGGAAATTCCATTCATTCATCCAAGTCCTGTGCTGATTAGGTTCTTCTTTAAAGAACAGTCCTGTCAATTATACCTTCTCCCTGTCCCAACAGGGACGGGGGAACCTCTCTGCACTGATAACAAGGGGCAGGGCTGTAAGCCTTGAAGCTAAAGGGTAACTCATCCTGCTTGAATCCAAAAGGATGGGGCTTACTTTGTATAATCTGATTTTCAGGTGTGTTTAATCCTTTACACAGGGACAGCATGATGAATTCTGTCTAAAGAGTTCCATTGTACATAAGTCATGTTCTGAAAGCTGCACCTCTGAGCTTTAGTAACTCGCCTCTCAGACCACTTGCAGTCCTTGTAGCTGTTAAGCCTCCTGCTTTTATATTGAATAACTGCTTTTATCAGGTGGATTTGATAGAGAATCCTGCTGAGCAAGTTAACTCACAAATGGGCAAGTACTTACTAGGCCTTAAATAGTTCCAGCTCATTTTAGAACTAAATGAGTTCAGGCTGGAACCCTCTCAGCCTACTGGTAAAAAAAGGCAAACAAGGAATTACTTTGGATAATTAATTTAGATCAAAAGAGTTCTTGAAATGCAGAACTTCTGTGGTCAAGTGCCAGGGTTTATTATCTGTGCTCTGATTCAGTTGAATCTTTTTGTTCAGGGTGTGTCCATCAGCCCAGAACAAAGTGACTCTCAGTGGTTAATCTGTGCTGCTTCTAGCCTTTCAATGTCAAGCCTTGTGAGGTGGAGGGGGAGATTTCTTTGGTTTTGTTGCACTTTGAAGTGGCTTCAGCCTTTCTGCTGGAAGATGGAGACATCTTGGCAGCTTTTATTTTTACTTGACTCAATTTCTGTCATTTTAGGCAGCCTTACAAAAGCAGCAGGAGGCAGTTGTGGCAGCAACAGGGACTCCTCTGACCACTGCATCGAAGGTGAATGCACCTGCCCCAGGGGACACGCCATCTATTAATGGGCAGGCCAGTACACATGCAGACAGCCCTGAAAAGAGCTGGATCCAGAGGCTTTAGAAGAAGCCCTAGAGAATGGACCAAAAGGTAGGACTGGCCAGCTTCCTTGATGGGAAATAAATAGCTAAAGCTTTTCTTGGGATTCAGATGTCTTAAGCACATTTACTGTGGCTCTTTGCTTGGTTTCATATGCAAGAGCTAGGAAACGGGAAACAAGAAGAACACTTCAGGCAAAGCAGATGGGATCCTCTTTCCACTCTTGACTTGAAGGAAGGGGGCATAAGTTTTAGTAGAGTATTCTGTGCAGAAATATGTTCCTTCTTATTTGAACTTGGGTCAAAACTGAGTGGTTAAGCCTTGCAGATGAAAATAAAGCCAGCTTCTTCTTACTCTCCCTGAATGCAGCCCTAGATGTGGCTTACTCCTGACCTATGTGCAGTCCAGACTGCTGCCCCCTTACATTTCCCACCTCCCTCAGACAGCTTCTAGGGAGCAGGAAAAGCAGCCTCCCAGCAGCTCTCCCGTCACTTGTACTTCTGGGTGTTGCTTTCATCCACAATCATCAGTCCTCAAAAGAATTGCTTGGATCCCAGTATGGAATCAGCACCAGCACAGTCCCTGCCTGCATAATGATGGGCTCAGCTGTTTTACTCAGTATTTTGACCATTTCTAGACCAATGCACCACCTCTGGTTCCATCAGATTAAAGTGGCAGGGCTCTGTGTAGTGTAGCCATGTCCTTTGTGACAGTACAGCTGTCTTCTGAGTCTTTTCTGTGTCAGCACTGTTGGTTTAAATGCGGTGGACAGGTAAACTGGTAGGATTGAAGTGTGCAGTGCTAGATCTAAACTTGCACTGCATTTCATGCAAGCTTCAACTGTGAAAAGATGTTTCTTCAGTTAAAAAACAAAAACCAACAAACAAAGCCAAAAAACCCAACCCCACAACAAAATTTCAGCACACACCCTAAAAATCCAGCTTGGATGCTTGTCCTCAAGTGCCCCTAAGGCACACTTAGGTATACAGCATAAGTAGCTGAAAGAAAGATTAACTGGAGTTTTCCCTCCTCCTCTCCTCAGATTCCGTTCCTGTGATAGCTGCCCCATCAATGTGGACACGACCCCAGATAAAAGACTTCAAGGAAAAGATCCGTCAGGATGCAGACTCCGTGATCACAGTGGGCCGAGGAGAAGTGGTTACAGTTAGAGTCCCAACTCATGAAGAGGGCTCCTACCTCTTCTGGGAGTTTGCTACAGACAATTACGACATTGGTTTTGGGGTGTATTTTGAATGGACAGACTCCCCTAACACTGCAGTCAGCGTGCATGTCAGTGAATCCAGTGATGATGAGGATGAAGAAGAAGGTAAACATGCTTACTTACTAAAACTGCCAGTCCTGCAGAGCTTGCCATGGAGGAAAACACAACTGAATATCTTGTGTGGTCTCCCTAGTTCCTCCAGTTCCCAACTAGCTGTGGAATCTTGTCTTCAGTTTTGAATAGGAAGTGCAATTCTGGACATAACTTCAGTCACCTCATTTGGTCACGGATAGCAGTTCATAGAGTGATAGAATGGCTTTGGTGGGAAGGCACCTCAAGGATCTGCAGAGGGGGTTGGACTAGATGACCTTTGGAGGTCCCTTCCAATCCAGACCATTCTATGATTCTATGAATTCCTCATAAAGTGAGCATGCTCACTCTTCCTCCTGCTCTGGAGTGTTTTAGCCACAGCCTTGTTGGGACCCATCTGATTTCTAAGCTAACAGAGAGTGCTTTGTCCACCACAGAGCAATCTTTCTCTTGTAAAGCATCAACCCATGTGAACTGACACCTTTTTTTTTCCCACCTCTTTTTCCCTTGCAGAAAATGCTAGCAGTGAAGAAAAAGCCAAAAAGAATGCCAACAAGCCTCAGCTAGATGAAATAGTGCCTGTGTACAGACGAGACTGTCACGAAGAAGTGTATGCTGGCAGCCACCAGTACCCAGGGAGAGGAGTTTATCTTCTGAAATTTGACAACTCCTACTCCCTATGGAGGTCAAAAACAGTTTACTACAGAGTTTATTATACTAGATAAAGGTATGGCTGTGTCTGAGGCTGGGCTGTGCAGAAGATGTCATTTTTATTTGGAATTTTTCTTCAAGCATAATGGATCCTTTTGAGTCTGTGTTTTCTCCTGTCTGTATCTGTATGGTTTGTGTGAACTTTAACAAGTAGACACTGGGATCTTCCTGCTCCCTGACACTAATGCATATTGCATTGGGTTTAACACAGGATCTCCCTAGCCCTTTTTAGCCACTGGAGCTAACCCATGGAAGTCGTTGGCTCCAGTGCTAAGGTCACATCAGTTGCGTTTGTTTAAAACCTCCTGAAAAAAAAAGGGAGAGGGAGTTGCTGGCTCACTGGCTGTGGGTGATCTGCTACTTCCAGGTTCTGGATGCTTTGAATAACTCCTTAACAGTTAAATTTCAAGGTCCCATCAGTAACTGGTAGATTTGGATGCAGTTCTGCTGTGTAGCAAGTTTCTCATAACTGTAACCGAGTGTCAGATTTTTACACCATTAAAACTTGAAACTTTCTGAGTTGATGCAGTTTAGTAACAAGTTGTCTGGCTTCTGTCCTCTTCAAAGAAGAAACATTCAGCTCCTTAAAGCAGTGTAGTGGCTAAGGATGAACAGCATCCTGAAACCTCTTCTGAAGATGTCAAGTGACTGATAATTAAATGTAACAAGAACAACCTTAATCTCTCTGCCCTGATGCTAACCCTAGAATAATTAAAAGAGAGTTTCTCTTCTGTTTGGCTGGACTCTCCTGAGGCAAGTGACTTTGGGGCAGGACCTTCCTGAGGCAAGTGACTTTGGAGCAGGACTTTCCTGAGGCAAGTGACTTTGGGGCAGGACCTTCCTGAGGCAAGTGACTTTGGGGCAGGACCTTCCTGAGGCAAGTGACTTTGGGGCAGGGCACAAGCTGTTTCCAAGTTTGGTGAGTTTATATGAGGTAGACTTTAAAAAAATAATAGTAATTTTTTTACAAAGTGTCTAAAAACCTGAGAGCAGTTTTTCTGCACAATGTTCTGCTTTGCCTGTGTTTGTAAAACCTTGAATTGAGCACATTGTGCATCTGAAGAACTTGGATGAAGAATAGGAGTCAGTGCTGCACCGATAATGGAGATCACTGCCAGTCCATTTTAGTCTGAACTGGCGATGCCTTGGTGCAAAGTTTCTGCTTTAATCTGTTAACTATGTGCAGAAAGGCAGAGTGCACATACAGGCACTTAACAATACAGCTTTAATCTCAGTTTCCTATGGTTTGGTTGGGGCATTTCATGGTTTTGTATACAGGGGGAAAAAAACAACAAAGTGCAGGTGGCTACTTGCCTTGAGGCTGCAGTAAGAACCTGCTGTCTGTGGAGCCCTGCACCCCAGGGGTCAGATGTTTTGCCTAAGTGCTGTCTGTTACTGAAAGAAAAATGGTTCCTTTGGGTCTCTCCCATCAGTTCTTGCAGCAAGACTTCCACTGCTGAGCTGCAGCATGTACAGGTCCAAGGCAGATGACGTTGAGTTGGGAGGGGGAATGGTTTGGATAATCAGTTTGTACATACATGATACTTTACTTTTCTCATACCAACCGTGGAGAACACTTCTCCTGGAGTGCTTGACGTGTCACCCTGGGTTGGGTTCGGCAACACCTTGCCAGCTTAGAGCTCGTTAGTGCTGCTTTATCCAAAAACACTGTACAATGTTCTGCTCTTGTGTACATAACAGTATATAAACCACGACTTTAGAAAAGTACCTTACTTGGAAAGAAAAATGTATGTAATGTAAAAAAAAAATGAAAAAAGAAAAACAACTTAAAAAAAAGGCAGGCACTAATATATTTCCTCCAGTCTTCAACTGAACTTCTCTTTTTTCTCCTTCCTGCCCCCTTTTGTCTTCTCCCTCCTTCCTGCCCCCTTTTGTCTTCTCCCTCCTTCCTGCCCCCTTTTGTCTTCTCCCTCCTTCCTGCCCCCTTTTGTCTTCTCCCTCCTTCCTGCCCCCTTTTGTCTTCTCCCTCCTTCCTGCCCCCTTTTGTCTTCTCCCTCCTTCCTGCCCCCTTTTGTCTTCTCCCTCCTTCCTGCCCCCTTTTGTCTTCTCCCTCCTTCCTGCCCCCTTCTTTTTCCTCCCTCCTTCCTGCCCCCTTCTTTTTCCTCCCTCCTTCCTGCCCCCTTCTTTTTCCTCCCTCCTTCCTGCCCCCTTCTTTTCCTCCCTCCTTCCTGCCCCCTTCTTTTTCCTCCCTCCTTCCTGCCCCCTTCTTTTTCCTCCCTCCTTCCTGCCCCCTTTTTTCTTCTCCCTCCTTCCTGCCCCCTTTTTTCTTCTCCCTCCTTCCTGCCCCCTTCTTTCTTCTCCCTCCTTCCTGCCCCCTTCTTTCTTCTCCCTCCTTCCTGCCCCCTTCTTTCTTCTCCCTCCTTCCTGCCCCCTTCTTTTTTCTCCCTCCTTCCTGCCCCCTTCTTTTTTCTCCCTCCTTCCTGCCCCCTTCTTTTTTCTCCCTCCTTCCTGCCCCCTTCTTTTTTCTCCCTCCTTCCTGCCCCCTTCTTTTTTCTCCCTCCTTCCTGCCCCCTTCTTTTTTCTCCCTCCTTCCTGCCCCCTTCTTTTTTTTTTTTCTCTCCATACAAAACTGTTACAGCTGGTTTTGGTTTGGTTCTTTTCATTCCCTCTAAGAATATCTGTTCTTGGGAGCAGTGTTTGTCGCTTTCAGTGGCAGCACTTAACTGTCATGTGTTGGATGTTAGAACTTTTACCTTTTCAGACATTTTTCTTTCTTCAGTTGCCTCTGGCTGTTGGGTAGTACAGTACAAGTGCGACTTCCAGCTACCTTGAGATAGTATTTAATCCTAATTAAAAGACATTTATCTGTAATGCTGTTGGCTTGTTATTGATTTGGAAACCTTGGCATGGCTGTGTATGGCTGGTTAGGTAAGAGAAGCTTGGCCCATTCCCTCTCTTTTAAAAAGTTCACTATCTTGCTAACCCTGTGGGCATAGCAAAGCATAGAATGGTTTGGGTTGGAAGGGGGCCTTTGAAAATCATCCAGTTCCAACCTGCCTGCCATGGGCAGGGACACCTCCCACTAGGCCAGGTTGCTCAAGGCCCTGTCCAACCTGGCCTTGAACCAGTGTGGTGGCTAAGGATGAACAGCCTGAAACTACAGCAAGTAACCTGCTCTGAAGATCACAGAATGTTAGGGACAGGAAGGAATCTTGAAAGATCATCCAGGCCAAGCCCCTGCCAGAGCAGGCTCACCTGTACCAGATCACACTGGAGCACATCCAGGCAGGTCAGCTGAGGGATATCCAGAGAGAGGCCATCCACAATCTCCCTGGGCAACCTGTTGCAGTGTCTCACCACCCTCACTGGAAAGAATTTCTTTCTCCAGTTTAAATCTTGCAGCTCAAAGCCATTCCCCCTTGACCTATCACTATAAGCCCTTGTAAAAAGTCACAGGATCATAGGTTATTAGGGGTTGGAAGGGACCTCCAGAGATCGAGTTCAAACCCCCTGCCAGAGAATCCAGCACAGGTCACACAGGAACACATCCAGATGGGGCTTGAAAGTCTTCAGAGAAGGAGACTCCACAGCCTCTCTGGGCAGCCTGTGCCAGGGCTCTGTGACCCTCACAGTGAAGAAGTTCCTCCTCATGTTGAGGTGGAACCTCCTGTGCTGGAGTTTATATCCATTGCTGCTTGTCCTGTCACAGGATGCATCTGAGCAGAGCCTGTCCCCTCCCTCTTGACCCCCAGCCCTCAGATATTTATAAACATTTATTAAATCCCCTGTCAGTCTTCTCTCCAGATTAAGCAGCCCCAGCTCTCTCAGCCTCTCCTCATAAGGCAGTGCTCCATCGTTGTAGCCCTCTGTTGGACTCTCTCCAGCAGATCCTCCTTCCTGATCTGGGGAGCCCAAAACTGGATGCAATATGCCAGGTGAGATCTCAACAGCAGGTACTGGAATGCTGCTCTAATTTCTCCCTGGAGCCTTCTTTTCTCCAGGCTTAACAGCCCCAACTCTCAGAGCCTGGCCCCATAGGCCAAATGATTTGCAGGAGAAGTGTCTCTAGCAGGCAGAGATGAAGCTGCACAAAAAGTCTGTGCAGGTTGCTCAGCCTGGCTGGGTCACTGTCCCCTAGATGAGTAACACTGTTTTCCTGCAGACTGGTGACAACTCCCTTGGCAAAGGCTTGCTCAGGGATGCTTGTGCCAAAACTAATGCTTACAGGTAGTCTTTGGTAGCCAGCCTGCCAGTGCTGGATAAACAAGGGGCTGAGGTGGCAAGCTCCCCCTCCCAGCAGAAGGCACCCCACAAAGAGTCACTTTCAGCTGCCTTCTGAAACCAGGCAGCCTGATGGGAGGTGTGCCAGGTTTCCCTCCCCTTCCTTGCTGGTAGGGCCATGAAGCAAATAATAAAAGAGTTGGGGTTGTTGAGCCTGGAGAAGAGAAGGCTCCAGGGAGACCTGGTAGCAGCCTTCCAGTACCTGAAGGGAGCTTACAAGAAAGCTGGGGAGGGATTTTTTACAAGGGCTTGGAGTGACAGGATAAGGGGGACTAGAATGAAGCTGGAAGAGGGAGATTTAGACTGGAGATGAGGAAGCAGCTCTTTACAGTGAGGGTGGTGAGACACTGGAACAGGTTTCCCAGGGAGGTTGTGGATGTCCCCTCCCTGGAAGTGTTCAAGGCCAGGTTGGATGAGGCCTTGAACAGCCTGGGCTAGTGGAAGGTGTCCCTGCCCCTGGCAGAGGGGTTGGAAATAGATAGCCAACATGTACTCCATAAGCCAGCAATATGCTCTCGTGGCTAAGGCAGCCAATGGTATCATGGGGTGCATTAAGAAGTGACCAGCAGGTCAAGAGGGGTTTTCCTTACCTTTTACTCTGCCCCAATGAGGCCACTTCTGGAGTACTGGGTCCAGTTCTGGGCTCCCCAGTTCAAGAGAGACAAGGAACCACTGGGGAGAGTCCAACAGAGGGCCACAAAGATGATGAGGAAACTGCAGCATCTCTCTTGCAAAGAAGGGCTGAGACCTGGGGCTGTAGAGGCTGGAGGAGAGGAGACTGAAAGGCAATCTTACCAGGACTTGTGAATAACTAAAAGGTGGAGGTCAAGAAGGGGCCAGTTGCTTTTCCATGGTTATCTCAGTGAGAGGCCAAGGGGCAGTGGACACAAAGTGGAACACAGGAGGCTTCATGTAAACATAAGGAAAAGCTTCTTTCCTGTGAGGATGCTGGAGCTCTGGAACAGGCTGCCCCAGAGAGGCTGCAGAGGTTCCTTCCCTGCAGGCTTTGGCTTTGTCTGGATGTGTTCCTGTGTGACCTGCCCTAGGTGATCCTTTGTCAGGGGAGTTGGACTAGATGCTCTCCAGCGGTTCCTGCTAATCCCTACCCCTCCCTGATTTTGTGATTAAAGCCTTGATACACATGGCTACAGGGCTTCAGCCCAGAAGTTCCAGGGAACCAGAGACCTTGCAGGAAAGGTCTGGGAAGCAGCTGAGCTCTGCCTTGGGATGCAGAGCCTACTGCTCCCAACAGCCTCCTGCATCAGCTCCTGCCTGTCCTGCCTAGTACAGCATGCTTCATCAAAGCAGCACTGCTGCTTTTTTTACACCAGAAAAAAAGGGAGAGGAGGAGGGGAAAAGGGAGGGGGAAAAACCATACTGGTGCTTCAAGGAGCCAGCTGGGAGCCGTGGTGACAGCAGCAACCCCATTGCTGCAGTGTCCACAACAAGAAACATTTGATGGGCTGGATGTGGCCCAAGAGTGCCGATGACTTTGGCATGGCATGCTGGTGAGAAACCCCCAGCTCCACAGGTATTTTCTGCACAGCTCCCAAACCCCAGTGTGGGCCTGGGAGCAGCTGGACTCATACCATTAGATGGGGCTATAGTTAAACAATTAGGATTTGCAAATTGGATTTTGGACTCCAGATGGGATTTGTCCAAAGGCAGCAGATAAGCATTGGTCACCCCTGGCTCCATCTCTCCTTTTGCTGTGGGGCAGGTGGAAAGCTTGTGGGATGAGAAGGCATGGCAGGAGGGGCAGGAGTCCCACAAGCAGGTTTCCGGTGAATTTTTACACTTTACCCACAAGGAACTAGATGTGTCACACCCCATGAACTGTGCTGAGGCTGCAGCTTGGTGCCCCCCATCTTCATGGGGTGGGACCAATTACAAGGGACAATGGATCTCAACTACAGCCCAGAAGGTTCCATCTCAACATGAGGAGGAACTTCTCCACTGTGAGGGTCACACAGCACTGGAACAGGCTGCCCAGAGAGGTTGTGGAGTCTCCTTCTCTGGAGACTTTCAAGACCCATCTGGATGTGTTCCTGTGTGACCTGTGCTAGCTTCTATGGTCCTGCTCTGGCAGGGGGGTTGGACTCGATCTCTGGAGGTCCCTTCCAACCCCTAACATCCTGTGATCCTATGACCAATGTACCTACCCCTCTTTTCCCAGCCCACAGCCACAGTTACTCACCTGATAGCAATCAATGCAAGTATGGCCACTGGCCTCCTCCCTCCACAGCTGCCACCTGTGTAGCACAATTCCACTCCCTGGTCCTGCAGATTGTCACCTTACAAGTGGTTTTGTTCCAGCCTGTTGAGGTTTGGGTTTTTGCACCACTTTACAACTTGGAACTTACCTGAAGGAGTAAATGACCACACTACCTCGGCATTTGGAAGTTAAATGAAATGATTATTTACAAAAGGAGGCTAAAAATAAAAGTTAATAAACACATACAAATATTTACACACATATACAACTAGAGAATAGCCCAGCTGACCCACCTGGACAAACCCCCTTGGACAAAGCCCAGAGGGCTGTTACCAGCTACAAGTTCTCTCTCTCTCATCCCCACCACTGTTCCTTACCATAACCCAAGCAAGCAAGGTCAGAGGCAGAGACAGGACAGGAGAGAAAAACCAAGCAGTGCTTCAGACTATACAGAAATTCTGCTATGAAATGGGATACACATATCTCTTATGCTCTGTTCAGCCCCTTGGGGCCTGTCCATCCCCTGGACTCTCTCAAATTCACTGGAAAAACTTATTTACAATTAAGATATTAGTCTTGAGAGCTGTAACACAGCTCTTGCCCCCTTGGAGGACATGATTGCACCACCTGGGCACAGGGAGGGTTACCCAGGCTAACACCAGCTATTAAACACTCAGCCCTTTCCAGCTTTTAGAAGCACAGCTGTTCAGACATGGACCAAAAGAAGGAGCACAGAGCCGTCCTGGCAGGGGTGGGTGGGGGTGCAAGCAGGAAAAGAAAGCGGAAGCAGAGACAAAGAATTTCCACAACATCCCCCAAAACCACTTCCTGCACGTGGAGAGCCAGAAAACGTTGATGGGAGAGATGCCCAGCCCAGGCTGAGCAGGGCTGGGGCCCCACACAGGCACCAAGGAAACAGATGAAAGCACTGGGAACAATCATAGAATCACAGAATCAACCAGGTTGGAAAAGACCTGAGAGATCATCAAGTCCAACCAAATACCTAACACCTCCTGACAACTAAACCATGGCTCCAAGTGCCACATCCGAGCCTTTTTTGAACACCTCCAGGGACAGTGACTCCACCACCTCCCTGGGCAGCACATTCCAATGGCTAATTACTCTTTCTTTCTCCTCACCTCCAGCCTAAACTTCCCCTGGTGCAGATTGAGACTTGTTCTGCCACTGGTTGCATGGGAGAAAGTATCTTACAGCTCATATCCACGGTGAAAATCCCACCTGATGTGTTGAGAGCCCTGGATTTGGGGCTGACATGCACTAAATGCTAGTGCTAGAAATCAGGCAGTCCAAGCTCTCCAGAACCTGTATTTGCATCCCACCCACAGCAGTTAAACAGCTTGGCGAGGAGCCAGCCACTGGCCACACCACCCACCCCTCTGGGCTTCTGTGGAGGTTCATTTCAATACCCTGCTTTGCTCCAGGAGGAAAACAGAGAGGTAGGTTACTTACGGCTTGAGAAGTAACACACATGGACAAATAACTCGGTCGTAAGACAAGGGGCAGAAAAGCTGAAGCTCCAGGAGATGCTTTTTAATTGCTCATGGCAAGCCAGGATGTGTCCAGCAGGTCAACAGAGGTTCTCCTTCCCCTAGTGCGACCACATCTGGAGTCATGTGTCCAGTTCTGGGCTCACCAGCTCAAGAGAGACAGGGAACTACTGATGGGAACCCAGTGAAGGGCTGTGGGGATGATTAAGGGACTAGAACGTCTCTTGAAGAAAGGCTGAGAGCCCTGGGGCTGTTTAGTCTGAAGAGAAGGCTCAGAGGGGACCTGATCAATGTCTACAAATACCTGGAAGGTGGCTCTCAGGAGGATGGAGCCAGTCTCTTTAGTGATACCCAGGAATAAGAGGAGGGGCAGTGGACACAAACTAAACTACAGGAAATTCCTTCTCAACATGAGGAAAAAAATTCTTTACTGTGAGGGTGCCAGAGCACTGGAACAGGCTGCCCAGAGAGGTGGTGGAGTCTCCTTCTCTGGAGACTTTCAAAACCTGCTTGGATACATTCCTGTGTGACCTGCCCTGGGTGATCCTGCTTTGACAGGAGGGTTGGGCTTGATGATCATAGAATCATAGACTCATAGAATGGTTTGGGTTGGAAGTGACCGCTGAAGTCCAACCCCTCT
Source organism: Picus viridis (assembly GCA_033816785.1). Classification (NCBI taxonomy): domain Eukaryota; kingdom Metazoa; phylum Chordata; class Aves; order Piciformes; family Picidae; genus Picus; species Picus viridis. The sequence continues at coordinate 3,635,378 of CM066577.1, forward strand.
GCAGTCAGCAGAGACATCCTCAACTAGATCAGGTTGCCCAGACCCTGTCAAGCCTCATTTTGAGTATCTCCAGACAGGTGACATCCACAACTTCCCTGGGTAACCTGTTCCAGTGTTCCACCACCCTCATAGTAGAGAACTTGCTCCTAACATCCAACCTAAATCTGCTCTTCTCTAGTTTGAAGCCCATTGCCCCTCGTCCTACCACTGCAAGCCTTCGCAAACAGTCTCCGTCAGTCTTGCAGGCTCCTTTCAGGCACTGGAAGGTCACTATTAGGTGTCCCTGGAGCCTCCTCTTCTCCAGGCTGAACAATCCCAGCTCCCTCAGCCTGATCATTTTCATGGCCCTCCTCTGGACCAGCTCCATCTGTGATTTAGCCCCAGCCTTGGCAGAGTTAAGAGAATGATTGGACTTTATGATCTTTAAGGTCTTTTCCAGCCAAAATAATTCCGTGATTCTATGATTCTGGTTTTGCTGAGAGCTGTTAGCACTCAGGAGGGAAAAAAAAAGAGGAGGGACTGGAGTCCTGGTGAAAAATATGATCATGGGGAAGTGTTGTTACATTCACACCACCTAGGCATTAAGGAGAGGCAGGGAGAAGGAACATCTTTTATAAGACCAATTCATAGTGTTTGGGAAACAGCCTTAGAAGCACAGGCAGCCTCTTGCAGAATAGATGTGCCTCCTCTGGGGAAGCATCCATTAAAGAGATGTATTTGAATGGGATGGTGAGGAGCAGCAGCACAAAAATCCTAAAATAGACATGACAATGCTTCTTTCTGTCTGGCTCAGCTGGCACAGGAATTTCTGCTGCTCCTCTAGCAGCTCTCCCAAGGAGAGATGCTTTCCCCCAGCCTCGTACCTGGCTCCATCCCAAAGCTGGCCCAGCACGGGGGACAGGGCTGCAGAGTGGTTCCTGCTGTACAGGTCAGGGCTCTTCTGTGCTTTCTGGAAGCCTTATATGGATGACAAACCCCTCCCATGGCTTCCATGTGCCTCATCTCCCCTTGGCAGCCTTTGCAGTGCACGTGTAAATCCAAGTGATGCCTGTAGCAGGAGTTTTCACAGCCCATGGAGTAAGAAAACATCCGGGGAAAACCCATATTGCAAGGCAGGGAAATCAGGCGGTGGGGGGTGATAGGTGCTAAATTCTGACTTGGGAAGTCAGACAGACAACTGAGTGAGCAAACCCAGGTGGAAGGAAACAAAGGATCATTTTCAGCTCATCCTTTCATACAGCCAGCTTCTGCCACAGGAGGGAGGTGGGACAGGGAAGGGGCCATGAGGGCAGGAGATAAGCATCACCGTGAAACTGGAGGTCCCTAAAGGGGGCTACAGACCCCTGGGGTGACATTAAACTTCCCCTTCCCAACCCTGTCTCACTGAGCTTGGCCTGCCCTTCGCTGCTACCATCAATCTTTGCTCATCGGGACCTGCCAACCCCTACCCATCACAGAGTAATACCTCAGCCACGCTCACATACGAAAGACTTATCACGCTCTCTGCCACACTCAGGCAAATCAAATATCCTTTCCTTTTGTTTCAGACACAAAAGCCATTAGCTTCAGCCTCTAGCCTCTTGTTTCCATTTGATGGGGCCAGCTTCTGCCATGCTGGGCAGCCCCCACAAGTCTGCTGAGGCAAATGCGCTTGGTTTCTCTCTCTCCACCACCCAAAATCACCCCTCACCATTTCGCTCCTGCTTTTCAGCCCCATTTGCTGGTTTCTCCAGGCGAGTGACCAGTGCTCAGAGCTGTAATGGTTCTCACCATCACGTGATGCTTGGCACTATGGTGGGTAAAGCCCAGGCAGGCAGGGGTGGAGTAGCTGCTGCCCTCAGAAGCACTGCAAAAGGGGCTCTTGTGAAAACACAGAATGGTAAAGGCTGGAAGGGACCTCCAAAAATCATCAAGTCCAACACCCCTCCCAAGGCAGGTTCACCTAAACAAGGTCACATAAGAACACATCCAGGTGGGTTTGGAGTATCTCTAGAGGAGACTCCATGACCTCTCTGGGCAGCCTGTTCCAGTGCTCCATCACCCTTAAATTATGGAAGTTCCTCTTCATCTTTAGATGGAACTTCTTCTGTTCAAATTTGTGTCTGTTACCCTTTGTCCTGTCACTGGCACCACTGAAAACAGACTGGTCCCATCCTCCTGACACCCACCCTTTCAGTATTTCTAAGCACTGATGAGATCCCCTCTCAGACTTTTCCAGGCTAAGACGACCAAATTCTCTCAGTCTCTCCTCATGAGAGAGCTGTTCCAGTCCCCTCAACATCTTTGTAGCCATTTTCTGTATCCTCTCCAGCAAGTCCCTGTTCTTTTTGAACCAGGGATCTCCACACTGGACACAGTATTCCAGGTGTGAAAACCTGGCTTGAGGTACTCCACACTTTTGGAAATGGAGCCCTGGTGCTCTGTTCCATGACTTTTTTTCCCCCCTGCACACCCACACCCTCTTCCCTGCTTTGGCAGGGGGTTGGACTTGATCTCTCAAGGTCCCTTCCAACCTCTAATGTACTCTGACACTTCTCTGAGCTGACTCGGTGCCCTGGGCAGCCTTCCTCCCAGATGAGTCCTTCACCCCCAGTTCTTTATGCCTTTTTGCTGGAAGAACAGAAAAGTGCCAAAACTGCCCCTGTGCACACTGAGCTGCCAACCTGAACTCCTCACTGAGTTCATCAGCATCACTGCTAGCAGATGCTGAACTTCAAGTTGCACCAGGGGAAGTTTAGGCAGGAGCATCTAACATCCATAACAGGCAGGAGCAATTCTCAACTGCTTCAGTAAACTAAGTGATCAAGAGGAGTTTGGGGTTTTTTTTTCTGTTTTCCTTACCTTGTAAAATGTCTATTCCCTTCTGAAATGCAGAGATGGAGGAACCAACTGAAGCTGAGAGAGCTATCTGCCTCCTTCAGTGGGGTCTGCAATCACTCCCTTACGCCCAGCAAAGCTGCACAACCTCATTGACTGGATTCAATGTCACCAAGGAGAAACCCTCCTATAGAACAAACCATTTCATATGATGAGAAGTTGAAGCATTTACCAAAGAGCTTTCCCCATTGTCACCAGAACTGATGATAACTTTATCAGTTGGACTTGGTGAGCACAGGATGTTAGGGGTTGGAAGGGACCTCTGAAGACCATCGAGTCCAACTCCCCTGCCAGAGCAGGATCATAGAATCTAGCACAGGTCTCACAGCAACACATCCAGGTGGGTCTTGAAAGTTTCCAGAGGAGGAGACTCCACAACCTCTCTGGGGAGCCTGTTCCAGTGCTCTGTGACCCTCACAGTGAAGAAATTCCTCCTCATGTTGAGGGGAAGCTGACCCCTTAGCTGAAGCACATTGCTGACAATGTCCCACTCTGCTCCTCACCTAGACAAAACAGAGCATCAAGCCACCTCATCCTGTGTCCAGACCAGGTAAAGGGCTATTTATAATCTCTCCAATTAGCCAGAGCACATTTACACATTAATTACCTTTTGGGTTGTTCCTAGAAATCCCTGTGACATTACTAATACTTCATAAATCCCTCTAGCAAGGGGATATTTCTCTGCTTGTGTGTGAGGGCAAAAGTCGGTGGATGCAAAAATGGAGCCAAGATGGCTCAGCTCATCCCCAGGGCTGCATTTCCACCAGAGAGATGCTGAGTAACATTGGAGTATAATTACAACAACAGATAATGATATGCCTATCACAAAAGGAAGTTATGAAAACCTGAGCTCCTTCTGCTGAGGTGCAGCTGCTGGGCTGAACATGAGCCAGCAGCATGCTCAGGTGGCCAAGAAGGCCAACAGCATCCTGGCCTGGATCAGGAATGGCGTAGCTAGCAGGAGTAGGGAGGTGGTCATACCCCTGCACTCAGCACTGATGAGGCTGCACCTCAAATAATGAGATTGGGCTTGGGCTCCTTACTGTAAAAAGGACATTGAGGTGCTGGAGCATGTCCAGAGAAAGGCAACAGAGTTCATCAAGGGTCTTGGGAACAGGTCTGGTGAGGAGCAGCTGAGGGAACTAGTCAGGTTGAATGGGGCCCTGAGCAACGTGGTCAAGCAGGAGGTGTCCCCAGTCGTGGCAGGAGGGTTGGAACTAAATGATCTTTAAAGTCCCCTCCAACCCAAACTATTCCATGATTCTATGATCTGGGAGTCTGGAGAAGAGGCAGCTCTCTACAGCTTCCTGAAAGAAGGTTGGAGTGAGGTGGGGGTTGGTCTCTTCTCCCTAGTATAAGGTGACAGAACAAGAGGAAATGGTCTGGAATTGTGCCAGGGGAGGTTTACGTTGGACACTGGGAAAAATTTCTTTCCCGCAAAAGTGGTCAGGCATTGGAACAGGCTGCCCAGGGAGGTAGTGGAGTCACCATCCCTGGAGGTGTTCAGGAAATTTATGGCCATGGCACACTGGGTTGTGGTTTAATGGCCATGGTGGCATTGGGCTGGCAGCTGGACTGGATCTTAGAGATCTTTTGCAACTGAAACAATTCTGTAACGCTATATGAAACAAACACAAAGGAGAGCAGCTCAAAGGAATGTTAAAGTGGTGACCCAGCCCCATAACCCCCTACGTTTTCATCATTTCTCCAGTGACTTTAAAGCATCCTTTTAGCCTTTTCTGTCTCTGCAGCTGGACCCAGCGTCACAGATGCTCAAATACCCTGGGAGGCAGCATCCCTACAAATCCAGCCAGCAGCTCCAGAACAGCTGTTAGCACTGAATTTACAGGCTGGCATGACAAAGCCAGAAGGTTTGCCAAGGGCATCACTGGCTGTTAGGGAGGAGAGATTAAATAAATTAAAAAAAAAAAAAATCAACCTCTTCTCCTTCCTTCTCTTTTCTCCCTGCCTGAAATGAGGTCTAGATACTGAACATCTGCTTAACGCACCAGTCAAGCAGCGACACACTCCCCTCCTTGTTTATTGCAGAGCCACGGTCACAGAAAGCCTGGGTTTGATGTACAGCCTGCAGACATGCACATGGCTCTGGCTTCCCAGACACAGCCACAGCAGGACACAAAAAAAAAAAAAAGGGAAAAAAAAAGAAAAAGAAAAAGAAAGAGGAAAGCAGCAGTAAGAAATATGGGGATGGAGGGTATGCCCAGCATCCACGGAATAACTGAAACCATCCAGCAGCACTTGGCCTTTAGTATCTCCCTAGTAATAGAACAAGAGGAAATAGCCTGAAATTGTGCCAGGGGAGGTTTAGGTTGGAGATTAGGAAAAATTTCTTTGCTGCAAGAGTGGTCAGGCATTGGAACAGGCTGCCCAGGGAGGTGGTGGAGTCACTGTCCCTGGAGGTGTTCAAGAAATACGTGGCCGTGGCGCTTTGGGACAAGGTTTAATGGCCACGGTGGTGCTGGCTGGATGGCTGGACTCAATGATCTTTTCCAACCACAACAAATCCACGATTCTCTGATTCAGTGCACCTGCAGAGTCAGGTGGCTGCTGCTGCAGGGTCAGGTGCTACTACTAGAGGAGGTTACCTTCTGCCTTTCAAAATCCAAGCCCAACACTACCAAGCTACAACGAGATTCACTGATCACAGTGGAGATACAGCAGCAGACAGCAGTGCTGAAGTCATTTAGCAAAGTGCAGTGGCAAAGAGAGAGGAAATGGCCCTTCCTGTGCTAAATTCCCCATGAGAATCAATTAACTGTAGTTTATAAATATTTTTAATGCCACAATCTCCAGCTATTGCTGGCTGACTACAGGCACAAAGTGGAGTAAAAATCCTCAGCCAAAGCTGCTTTGATTCCTCATTAAAAACAAACAAAGAAGAAAAAAAAAACAACCAAATGCCACAAAATAACAAAAAAAACCCAAACACAAACGTTTTGGCTGTCAACATAGGCACCACACAGCCTTGTACTCAGACACACAAAACTGGTGCAGGTGACACTGAAGACAGGTCTAATGTTGAAAGAGTTAATGCTGTGATACTTCCTTTGACACATCATTAAATATGCTTCTTCAGCTGCCTTTAAATAAGGTGGGGTTATTTCCCACTGGTTTCATCTGTTCAGCAGTGTAATAATATCATTATTAGCACCTAGGCTAGCATCTAAAGCAGCAGGAGCTCAGCAATGGTGCTGAAAGCAGATGGAAATCAGCAAGAGTATGTTCCTCTCCAAGCTGCCCAGGAGAGACCACCTCTATGGTCCCACATGAATTCCTGCTCTGCCAATAGTGGAGCAGGAGGAGACGGAACTGTTGGAGTGAGTCCAGAGGAGGGCCATAAGGATGATCAGAGGGCTGGAACACCTGTGCTATGAGGACAGGCTGAGGGAGCTGGGGCTGTTCAGCCTGGAGAAGAGCAGTTTCTGGGGGGACCTTATAGCTGCCTTCCAACATTTGAAGAGACCCTAAAGGAATGCTGGAGAAGGGATTTTCATAATGTCTAATGATAGGAAAAGGGGGAATGGTTTTAAGCTGAGGGAGAGTAGGATAAGACTGGATCTTAGGAAGAAGCTCTTCAGTATAAGGGTGGTGAGATTCTGGAACAGGTTGCCCAGAGTGGTTGTAAATACCCCCTCCCTGGAGGTGTTCAAGGCCAGCCTTGAGCAACCTGGTCTAGTTGAGATGTGACCAAGAGGTTGGAGCAGATAATCTCTAAGGTCCCTTCCAACCTAAGTAATTCTATGATCTCTCCCAGCTTTCACAGGACCTGTAATAGGAAGAGGGCCCCCTGTGATCCCTGGGATTTAGGGGACCAAAGCTGTCACCTCCACGTTAAATCTTGGTTAGCGGCTTTCTGGGCCATGTTGCAAACAGTCCACCCAGCACTGCTGCAGAGGCACAAAAGCAGAAACTTACAAACTTTATAAACTTATATGCTTTTATAAACAGAAAATCAATTTTTAGGAGAGAAGAGGGTAGTGCAGAAGTGATGCACAAAGCTGTTGAGAATGTCATTCTCAGGGCAAGACTAAGAAGAGAAGACCTGCTTCCAGCCTTTTGGGGCAAGTTTACACATCTGTCTGCCCACTGCTGACTGCATCTCAGGACAGCTATCACAGAATCACACAGAATCACAGAATGTTAGGGGCTGGAAGGGATTCCCCAGTTCTCATCTTCTGCCTGTGTCTCCACCACACTTCAGCTTCACGCTGTGGATTGCTGTGCTTGATTCTGGGTTTATTTGATACAGAAATGCTTCCAACAGGCTCCTCCCCAAGCCATGAAGCACCAGGGGAATTGTATACTGGGTAAAGGCTTGTTTAATTTAATTTCTTTTTAGCTTTCACCCCAAAAGCTATATCTCAGCATCTTAGTAAATTCACCTAGGAGCTGAGGTTTGGCACCGTGGTCCAGCAGCTTCCAGCACCCCCGGGGATCTAGCAACAGGTACTACATAAATCTTATCAATACTGATATAAAAAGCAGAAGCATCTCTGGACCAAAACACTGATCAAACCAACTGGAGGAGTGGTTAGTGCCAAGCTACGTCCTGAGGATGACAGTAGCACCGTGGTGCTAAATAAAGGCAGTTCTCTCTGGTGCCAAATAGCTTACTGTGGACCTTGTCTGTTCCCTGTTTACCTTGCTTTAAAGCAAGCTCCAGACGGCATCCAATATTTCTCCCTCCTGGCAGAGCCTCTCTGAGCTGCTCTTGGGAAGAAGAGCAGAACAGGTATGGTGGAGAGAGAAATATACACAAGAGTAGTGTATAGTGAACAGAAACCAACCTCCAAGTCCAACCATCAAGCCAAGACCACCACAGCAATTAAAGCATGTCCCAAAGTGCCATGCCCACACATTTCTTGAACACCTCCAGGGACAGTGACTCCACCAACTCCCTGAGCAACCTGCTCCAATGCCTGACCAGTCCTGCAGGAAAGAAATTCTTCCTAATATTCAACTTAAACCTTCCCCTTTCACAATTTCAGGCCATTTCCTCTCATTCCATCACCTGATACTAAGGAGAAGAGACCAACACCCACCTCACTTCAACCTCCTTTCAGGGAATTGTGGAGAGCAGTGAGGTCTCTCCTCAGCTGAGGTAACTAAGACCAGCAGGACAATTTCAGTGGTGGCAGCAGCAGGCAGTGGAAGCAAAGCAGCTCCTTGCCAGTGTGGCAAGGAACAGATGTGTTTCTATGGAGCTGTTACGTCCTGGCTCCACAATGCTCTTGGGTGCACTAGAACTGAGCTCTGCACCCATAGCCAGGTTTTTCATATCAGGGACACAGGCTGCTGTGTGGCAGGCTCTGCTAGCAATAGCTCCCACAGCTTCCAAACAGCTTAACTGCACTGTTGTGGACTCGAGTGCTACCCTATTCATGTTTATTAATTTCTTGAGTAAACACCAATGAGGTTAGATACTGTCTGTGGCTTTTTCCACAGCATTCAAGGCATGAAAGCAAATGGTCCATTTAGTTGGAGAACATACAAGGCAGAAATGAGATCAGATTCCTGAACAGATGTGCCCTCCTCCAGAGGGATTTGGTGTCTGTGAGGCTTCAAGCTGACACCAGGCAGAATACACCTCCTAACTTCACCATGTCTGAGCTGCACAGCTGTACTGGTGGTTCCATCAAAAAGCCAGCAATATATGAGCAAGTACCTATCAATTGAGAGCATTTTGTGTATAAGGTGGAAGAACACCACCTTTGTTATGCAGACGAGGTTGACAGCCCACCAAGAAAAACCAACACCACACAACCAAAATCCACACCCTAAATTCACTAAAAGAAGTCCTTCTTCCTGAACAACTCAGGCAATGAAAAATGCTCTCGCTCATTTTTTTGCACACATAGACAACAAGAGAGGGGCTGAAGGGAGCCAACAGCTACTGCAGGTCCACACATCATGTACCACTTTCCCTTGGGAGGGTGCTACATGTTTCAAGAAACACCTGACCTCCCCACCCAGCTCAGCCCCAGGTCAAGTCAGCAGCAGTGCACCGCTCCCTGGTGTCAGTTCAATACAATACAATACAATACAATACAATACAATACAATACAATACACCAGGTTGAAAGAGACCTTCAAGATCATCGCGTCCAACCCATCAACCAATCCAACCCACCTAAACAACTAAACCATGCAACCAAGCACCCCATCAAGCCTCCTCCTGAACACCTCCAATGAAGGTGACTCCACCACCTCCACAGGTAGCCAATTCCAATGGGCAATCACTCTCTCTGTATAGAACTTCTTCCTAACATCCAGCCTAGACCTGCCCTGGCACAGCTTGAGACTGTGTCCTCTTGTTCTGGTACTGGCTGCCTGGGAGAAGAGACCTCTGCCTGGCTACAACCTCCCTTCAGGTAGTTGCAGAGAGCAAGTTCAGCCACTACTACAAGAGTTAGTGCTGCTAACCACAGCTCAGACCATGCCCTGAGAACACATCAGAGCCCTGCTGACACAACTGTGCCGGTCATCTCCTGGATGACAGCATGGGCATCCATACCAGTGTCCCTCAAAGCAACACCCTGGACTTCCTGTGCTGCTCACATCTGGCTAGTGAAGGTTCAGCTTTCACCCTGTCCTCCTGGCCCTGCATTCTGTACACCTGCCCACACGACCAAGATCTTCTGTAGAGGTCCCCTCTCCTCTGCACATCTTCTCTGGCCCGTGCCCTCAGCCTCAAGGGGTGCAGAGGGAAGGAGGCACAAAGGAAAAGCCATCACCCAGAGAGAGAGCTCCTCCAGGCAAGGCACACTGGCAAGCAAGCACAGGGGGACCTTGTACCATGGCTGCCAATTCCCTACCCGCTCCATGGCGGAGCCTGAGGTCTCAGGGCTATGCACGCCTCAGCCTGGCAACCATCCCACGCCTCAAATTGGCAGGCATCGGGACTCTTTGAAGTCACTCCAGCCTTCAGATATAGAGACACAAAGCCCCTCAGCAGTAACCGGTCCTGGGGATGCACCCAGCTGGGACACCCAGCCTGCCATCCACAGTTCCTGCTCCTGCTTCTTGCGGCCGGCGTCGTGCCCATGTGTTCACCTGGCAGCTTTCCCACCTACAGGCTGCTTGACAGGGGCTCAGCTGCCAGGCAATGATGCATTCAGACAGGAGGTCTGAGCAGGACTGTAAATACCATCCCTTTGGCCTTCCTCCTCCAATGCAGAGGAAAGAACAGAGCATCTGTTAGCAGGACGGTGGCCATGGAAGTCGGAATCCGCTAAGGAATGTGTAACAACTCACCTGCCTGCCGAATCAACGAGCCCTGCAAACGGACGGCCGCTGGAGCGTCGGGCCCATACCCGGCCGTCGCTGGCAGTGCGAGGCCCGCGGGGGCTATGCCGCGACGAGTAGGAAGGCCGCGGCGCTGCCCCCGAAACCTGGGGCGCGGGCCCGGGCGGAGCCGCCGCAGGTGCAGCTCCTGGTGGTAGTAGCAAATACTCAAATGAGAGCTCTTTAGGTCGAAGTGGAGCAGGGTTCCATGTGAACAGCAGTTGGACGCGGGTCAGTCGGTCCGAAGCGATAGGCGAGCGCCGCTCGGAAAGGGCGGGCGATGGCCTCCGCTGCCCTCAGCCGATCGAGAGGGAGCCGGGTGCACAACCCCGGGTCCGGAGTGGCGCAGGCGGGCGCCGCGAGGTGCCGCGTGCAGAGACGCAGCTGCTCGGGAGAAGGCGGCGGGAACCCCGCGGAGAGTTCTCTTTCCTTTGTGAAGGGCCGGGCGCCCTGCAATGGGTTAGCCCCAAGAGAGGAGCCCATTTGTTTGTTTGTTTACCTTCACGGCTACACTCACCTTCCCCGCTGCCCTTGCAAAACAAACGTGGGGCACGGGAAGTTGAGGGTGAGGTGATTCTGATGGCAGATAAGACACCATCCGAGGTGTTGCCTAAGTAAAACACTCTGCCCCCCGTATCAGGACTTGTTCCCTCAAAAATATAGAGGAGCATAATTGTTATTGGTGATTCCCTCCTGAGGGGAACAGAGGGCCCCATATGTCGGCCAGATTCTTCCCACAGGGTTGTCTGCTTTGTCTGCTGCCTTCCTGGGTCCGGGTCAGAGATGTTACCAGAAGGCTGCCTACTCTCCCTCCATAATTACGCAGTTAGGGAGCAATGATGTTGAAAACAGAGGTCCCAAGGCAATCAAAAAGGACTTCAAGGCTCTGGGAGAACTGGTTGAGGGGTCAAGGGCACAGGTAATTTTTTCATCAATACCCTTAGTCGCAGGAAGGAATACTGAAAGGAACAGGACAGCGGGTGCAATTAAGTGGCTCAGAGGCTGGTGCCACCAACAGAATTTTGGGGGTTTTGATCTTGGAGAACTTTCTATGGCACCAGGTCCGCTAGTAACAGATGAGTACATCCATCCCAGAGGGAGAGAAAGATCTTAACACATGACAATGGCCTATCCCCCAGAGGGAAAAGAGTTCTAGGAAGAGAGTTAGGAGGTCTCATTGACAGGGCTTTAAACTAGATTTGAAGGGGGAAAGGGCTGAAACCAGTCCCCCCAGACAGGAGTCTGAGGGTGGTAAGCTGGAGTCAGGGGTGAAACCAGCATCCCAGCTGAAGCTCATGTACACTAACGCATGCAACATGGGTAACAAACGAGGAGCTGGAAGCCTTGTTACAGCAGGAAAGTTATGATGTATTTGCCATCACAGAAACGTGGTGGGATGACTCTCATGGCTGGAGCACTGTAATCAATGGCTACAGGCTCTTTAGGAGAGACAGGTGAGAGAGAAGGGGTGGAGGGGTAGCCTTGTACATTAGAGAGGCTCTAGATGCCATGCAACTAGAGATCAAGAATGATCAGGTTGAGTGCCTATGGGTGAGAATTAGAGGGAAGACCAACAAGGCTGACATCCTGGTTGGAGTCTGTTACAGACCACCCAACCAGAATGAAGTAGTTGATGAATTCTTCTACAGGCAGATAGAGGCTGTCTCAAGATCACCATACCTTACTCTTATGGGCAATTTTAACCTGCCTGGTATCTGCTGGGACCTTAACACAGCAGAGAGGAAGCAGTCTAGAAGGTTCTTAGAGCGTATGGAGGATAGCTTCTTATCCCAGCTGCTGTGTGAGCATACCAGGGGTAAGGCTTTGTTTAACCTTCTTTTTACACACAGAGAAGGGCTGGTGGGAGATGTGGTGGTTGGAGGCTGTCTGGGGTCCAGTGACCATGAAATAATTGAGTTTTCAATACACAGTCAAACTAAGAGGGACATCAACAAAACCTCTACTCTGGACTTCCGGAGGGCAGACTTCAGGTTACTCAAGGAACTAACTCAGAAGGTACCTTGGGAAACAGCCCTTCAAAACAAAGGGGTCCAGGAGGGCTGGACATACTTCAAGAAAGAATTCTTGAAGGTGCAGGAACAGGCTGTGCCAATGTGCTGGAAGATGAGCTGCTGGGGCAGATGGCCTGGTTGGGCAATAAGCTTCTGGGTGGGCAATAAGCTTCTGGGTGAATTAAGGGAAAAAAAGAGGATGTATCATCTTTGGAAGAAAGGTGAGGTAACCCATGGAATGTTTAAGGATGTTGCTAGGTCATGCAGGAAAAAAATTAGAGAGGCAAAAGCCCATTTAGAGCTTAGACTGGCTACTGCTGTGAAGCACAACAAAAAAATCCTTCTACAAATATATTAATGGCAAAAGGAGGGGCAAGGACAATCTCCACTCCTTAGTGGACATGGAGGGGACTATAGTAACTAAAGATGAGGAAAAGGTAGAGGTACTTAACACCACCTTTGCCTCAATTTTTAGAATAGAATAGAATAGAATTAACCTGTTCTCCAGAGCCTTCACCAGCCGTCTTGCCTTCCTCTGGACATGCTCCAACATGTCTTTCTTGGAGGGGCCCCAAAATGAATCCAGTATTTGAGGTGCAGCCTCACTAGTACAGCAGATATTTTCCAGTTGAGTTTTAGTTGGGATGCTTCCATGAAACAACATACAGACCACTGTAAATATGCAATGAGAAGGTGCAGAGAGGCTCCTGCCAAGCTAGGGAGACAAAGATGCTGAATGCTTACACTGTCAGGAGATGCAACTGGTTTCCAGAGCCATAGGGGTATTGCTTTTCTTTTTCAGGCTTCCCCCGCCCCGGCCCTTCAATCTTTCTGACTTCACAGGAGCTTCTAGTAACACAAAGCCCCCCTGCTGCTTAGAGATCCTGCTGTGTGTAATAGCATGCCTGCACAAGGAAATGAAGGGGATGCTGTTGGCAGGGGACAATACAACAGAGGATACAAGCACATGTCTCAAACCACAGGCCTAAAAATGTATAATCAAGAGCGATGGACAGAAATCGAGGCTTATTTCCTACTCAAGAGCAACTAAGACACCATCTTGGAGAGGACACATCATACCTGCCTTGACCCAAACCTCATCTTTTCTGGGATTTTTTTTTCCTCAAGTGTTTGGCTCTTGAGTGTTACTGCTGAAAAGGGATGGTAAACATCACCATGAAGAAAACAGCAAAAGAGCTTCTCTCTAGGCATAGAATCATTTAGATTGGATGAGAGCCTGCTGCAAATCTTGAGAGCATTCCTACACATTCCTCAGCATTTTGCAGCTATTTTTCACATTTAGGCAACACTCCTCATTTGAAAGAAAATTTCTTGTACATTTATTTGGTTGTGGTCATATAACAGGTAGTATTCCCAGGGACAATAAACAGGGTGCAACCAAAAAGCTCCTTATAATTACAGCTGCAATTCATGCTGTCCTGCCCCATTTATTCAGAAGTCTTCCATCGCTGCCAGGCAACACACTGAAAATTCTTGGGATGAAAAAATAAATAATCTTCTCTCTTACAAGGATCAGATTTGTTGTTGTTGGGTTGTTTGGGGGGTTATTATTATTATTTTAAAAGTAGTCTTTTAAGAAAAAATGAGGAATACTTTAAAGGTATTATTTTTTTTTAATTATTATTATTTAAAATTATAATTTAACTTTTTTTATTATATTAATTTTTAAAGTTAAAAAATACTTTAAATTTTTAACTTTAAAATTATTTTTAAACTTTTTAAATTTGAAAATTATTTTTATTTTTAAATGACTATTGGTTTAATTATTATTATTTTTAAACTATTATTTTTTTGAAATATTTTAAATTATTTGAAAGTTATTTTTGCTTGAAAATCATTTTAAATTATTTTTTAAACACTATTTTAAATTTATTTGAAAATTATTTTTAAATTACTATGCTTTATTTCAAAATTATTACTTTTTGCTATTTTAAATTATTTTTAAAATTATTTTTATTTGAAAATTATTTACATTTGTTATTTTTTAAACATTATTTTTAAATTGTTAATATTTTAAAATTATTTTTACTTTTCAGTTACTATTGTTTTAATTATTATTTTAAAATTACTAGTTCTTCCTATTATTTAAAAAATAATTTTAAATTATTTTCTAAATTATTTTTAAACATTATTTTACATTTTTATTATTTTAAAATTATTTTTATTTTTAAATTACTATTATGTTTTAATTATTATTATTTTAAAATTATTACTTTTTGCCATTATTATTTTTTAAATGATTTTTATTTTAAAATTATTTCATTTTTGAAATTTATCTTTTAAACATTATTTTAAAATTTTTAAATTATTTTTAAACATTATTTTTATTTTTAATTTATTATTTTTAAATTATTCAAATCTCCATGCATGGGCCAAGGAGATGGGAAGGGCTGGGATGAATCAGAAAACAAACCAGATTTACCAACAGCCTTTGGGACAACTCCCAGAAACCCACCTTCTGTGCAGAAAGCCCCTCTGAAATCTGTCACAACTGCTGTCCAGTGAGAAGTTAACAAGTCAGGTATAAGGGCAAAAGAAAAAGACATGTCCTTACCTGCTTGTCCTTCCTCAATCCTGCTTCTCCATTTGTAGCCCCTGAAACATCACCGGCTTGTCTCATCTGGAGTAGCTATTTGGCCATACACCAAAGCTCTTCCTACCCACCTTAGATTATTGCCATCCAGGCAGCAGGGGAAGCATGGATTTTGAGTAGTGGTTATCCAACAGGCAATCAGGGAGGTCTGCTCCACCAACCAGGCAATCACGGCTTGAAACATAACCCTCAGAAGGAGGCTCATGCTATGCTGAGGCAGCCTTCCAAAATACATGTTAAAAGTGATGATTTTTTTATAGTATGTGAGGATTTTTTTTTTAAAGTGATTTCTTGCCTTAATCAGCTATGTGACCTTAGCTCTCCTGAAAAGAAACCACATGGTCCCTTTGCAGGTCCAGAGGAGGGCCATAAAGATGATCAGAGGGCTGAAGCACTTTTCCTGTGGGGACAGGATGCATGAGCTAGAACTGGAGAAGTGAAGGCTCTGGGGACACTTTACAGCAGCCTTCCAGTAGCTGAAGGGGGCCTACAAGAATGCTAGGGAGGGACTTGTAGTGATAGGGTAAGGGGGGATGGATTGAAGCAGGAAGAGGGGAGATTTAGACTGGAGATTAGGAAGAATGTAAGGGTGGTGAGACACTGGAACAAGGTTACCTAGAGAAGCTGCAGATGCCTCCTCCATGGAAGTGTTCAAGGCCAGGTTGGATGAGGCATTCAGTGACCTGGTCTACTGTGACGTGTCCCTGCCCATGGCAAGGGGGTGGAACTAGATGATCTTGAAGGTACCTTCCAACCCAAACCATTCCGTGATTCCCTAGAGATTTTCTGGCACACGTCCTGTCTTCTACAGCAAGTCTCTAGCCTCTGCTGTGTGCACTAAGCATCATATGTTTTAAATTCAAAAAGACAACATGAACTGGATTTGCTACCATCTGAAGAAATCAGTAGCTTTACACTAAGCAGCCCAGCCTATGCAGTTTGTAACAGGCCCTTTTAATTCTGCTATCGATAGACGCAGTGTTTCTCACACACTGAGACAGGGTTTTTTTGACATCATATTATCCAGGTCAGAAGACAAAACCTCCTCAGATTAAAACAAAACAAAACCACAACCATAAACAGTAGCATTTTGTTCAGCAAAATACTTTGTCTGTTTGTAAGCAAACCTGCCATAAACAAGTCTGTAACTTCCACTTAGTGCAAAAAAAAGTGTCTCATCACTGATTACTCATTAATAACACATGGTGATGGGAGTAATATACAAGTAAAAGATCCCCAGGGTAATCTAGACCAGGGGAAAACTTTCCTGACACTGAATTCCTCCTCCTGAATTTTCCTCCTCTGAATTCAAGTCTTCAAAGCCAAGTGGCATGAAAAGTGCTTTTAATTCCTTACTTCTTATGAAGACCAAGAAAAGTTGCATGTGTGCGTTTGCTACGGTAAGAAACAAAACTGCAGTAACTGATGGAATCAACATCTTTGATCTCAACACTGCCTCTGCTTCATTAAACCTTGCATTTAACATTAAGCTCAGGAAGACAAACTGAAGAAACATGAGCTCCTTCACAGAGGACTTGATACAGAGTCTCAAGAGGGGCAAGTGTGGCAGGAAAAGCTGGTATTGGAATGGCAGCACAGGAACAAGTTTGGGTTAAGCTCATTGTGAAACTGTAACTAAACTGTGTGCTGCTAGGGAAACACAGAGTCCTGCCTGCCAAGAGGATCTGCCAAGGCAAATTGTTTGGCTAACTGCAGAAAAATGGTGGCACAGGTAGTGTGTGTGAGACACGCTGCTTTCAGTCACATTAAAAAATGGATTCAAATCATGAAGGGGTCACAAAACACCATGAAAGAATAGAAGAACACATGTCCTGGGAGAGTAATCCCAAATTACAAATCATATCCCAAAAATTCATCAGTGTAGGAGACCACTGGTAAGCAGTTCTTTTAACAGAAAAATTCATCTTACTCGTTCCAGACAAGATGGCAACACTGATTTCAAGTAGGTGCCACAATCTCTCACAGAACAGGTATTAACAAGTTTGCAGGTAACGCCAAGCTGTGTGGCCTGGGTTGGCACACTGGAGGGAAGGGATGTCACCCACAGGGACTTGGACAGGCTGGAGAGGTATGCCCATGCCAGCCTCATGAAGTTCAATGAAGACAAGTGCAAGGTCCTACACCTGTATCAGAGCAATCCCAAGCACAAATACAGGCTGTGCAAGGAGTGGCTCAAGAGCAGTCTGGAGGAGAAGGACTTGGGGGTGTCAGCCGATGAAAAACTCAACAACAGCCAGCAATGCGCACTGGCAGCCCAGAAGGCAACTGTGTGCTGGGCTGCATCAAAGGAAATGTGACCAGCAGGACCAGTGGGGCAATTCTCCCCGAGCTCCAGGGCCCCCAACACAAGAAGGACATCAAACTGCTGGAGTGGGTCCAGAGGAGGCCACTAAGATGATCAGAGGGCTGGAGCACCTCCCCTCTGGGGACAGTCTCTTCAGCCTGGAGAAAAGGCGGCTCCTGGGAGACCTTACATCAGTCTCCCAAGGGTCAGTACTGGGTCCAGCCCTGTTCAATACATTCATCAATGATCTGGGCAAAGGGACAGAGCCTCAGCAGATTTGCTGACGATACCAAACTAGGAGGAGCAGCTGACAAAGACCTAAAACCAAACAGCTTACAATACACACGTGCAACAATAGGCCTCAAAGAGGCCCTTAAGTTATTTTAAAGCCATTAATATGTTTTTCAATAGTTCCCTCAAAATAATCTTATTCTACAAGAAAGAATTTAACAGTTCCAAGAGGACTATTCCTCATCTTATCAAAAGCACAATTAGGACACCCGAGAGCAGCAAGTTGTCTTAGTGGATTGTCATCGTCTAGGTCAGCTAAACCCTCCCCATGACTCATTTTTCTACCTGTCAGCTCCAGAGGAAGCAGCCCAGAAGACTAAGAAAAGTCTTCTTGAGAGAGCCATTTGGTAAACACCTGCAGACTTTTGACTACAGGCTGGTTTTCTTTTAGTTGATGCCCAAATCTGCACATCTACCAGGGCCATCAGCAGCCACTGCTCAATCCAAACAGCACAGCACAGTGTGCAAAATGGGGAAATAGCACTCACCAAAAAACTGTTCTTCAATTATTTTTAAACTACACCACTGCAGGCAACTGGCTTAGAACTACTTTGTGCATCCTTATGAGGAGAGACTGTGGGAGCCGGGTCTCTTTAGCTTGGAAAAGAGGAGACTGAGGGGTGACCTCATTAATGCTTACAAATACGTAAAGGGTGAGTACCAAAGAGGATGGAGCCAGGCCCTGCTCGGTGATGCCCAATGACAGGACAAAGGGCAATGGGTGGAAGTTGAGGCATAGGAAGTTCCATAGAAACATGAGGAAAACTCTCTTCACTGTGAGGGTGACAGAACACTGGAACAGGCTGCCCATGGGGGTTGTGGAGTCTCCTCTCTGAGATATTCAAAACCTGCCTGGATGTGTTCCTGTGTGATCTGGTTTCCCTCTCTGGGCAACCTGTTCCAGTGTCTCACTACCCTCACAGTGAAGAGCTTCTTCCTAACATCCCATCTGAATCTACCCATTTCTACTTTTTTTCCATTCCCCCTAGTCCTGTCATTACCTGACACCCCAAAAAGTCCCTCCCCAGCTTTCCTGTAGGGCCCCTTCAGATATTGGAAGGCCACAATAAGGTCTCCTTGGAGACAACAGTGTTGAAAGAGACAACACTTGGTATTAACACATCCGACCACTAACAGGATTCACATGGCATCTCTAGGACCACACCCATCATAACCAACACTGTGGAAGAGGCAGAGTTTATCCCTAAACTTCACAGTTAAATGTGGACTGCATAGATTCTTGATGCCCCCATCTTTCACCAAGAATTCTTCTGCCTTTAACAGTTGAATGCTATTGTTAAACTGGCATATTCCTCACCCAAGTTCTTTTAATAGAAAGAACCTGGCATTTTAATCACTAGAATTTCTAGATTTGGGTTTCTAATATAGATGGGGGGGAAGGGAAGTTCCTTATCAATACGCTAAATCCAGGTTATTATACAAACAAAACAAAACAAAATCATCTCAATTACCTTTTTGTCTTGGCTGACACCTGGAACAGAATTCTTAAGTACAGGACAAAACAATTATATTGAAATGCATTTACAGCAAGTTTATCAGGGTTGTTACCAAATAGACAGAAGTGACATCTTAAATCAGTTAAGTCTCAGTTGCTCACCCTCTTTATTTCTGTTGTTCTTGAATGCTCCAAGGCAAGTCTTCCTCCATTTTTAGTTGATAGCTATGAACTGCTTGGCATCAAAAGGACAAAATCATATTTTGTCTAGCATTAGTTTTCTCTGTGACTCCATGTAAATAACACTGCACAACTCTGGCAGACAGCATTCATTACTAGAGCTGAGCATGTTACAAATAACATGATTTATCCTGCAATTTTTGAGTCTCTGTTCAAGGTACCAAAGCAGATAACGCATCTCTTATTAATCTGCTTTGAAAATCTTCAGAGAAATTCACTCCTGTCTTTAGAGCTCCCTCAGAACCTCTTGAATACAATAGAATTAACCGAGTTGGAAGAAACCATTGAGATCAAGTCCAACCTATCACCCAACACCATCTAATCAACTAAACCATGGCAGCAAGCACCCCATCCAGTCTCTTCCTAAACACCTCCAGTGATGGTGACTCCACCACCTCCCTGGGCAGCCCATTCCAATGGACAATCACTCTCTCCATGAAGAACTTCTTCCCAACATCCACCCTAAACCTCCCCCAGCACAGCTTGAGACTGAGGTTAGCAGCAAAATAAGCTCTGTATGGGCCTTATGTAGGCAGCTTTCACCTCTACACTATTTTCTTCTATGTAATTAATTTTGTGATCTGCAAGAGCTAGCAGGAAGTGCACCCCATGACTCATTTCCAGACCAGGCCATCTGAACCCTTAACCAAATTTCAGGTGCAAAACTGAAATCCAAGTTTTTGTAGAACATAACTTCAGCAGTAAGTTTCTTCACAGGCACTTTCATCAGCAGTTGTGGGGGAAATACAAAAAGTGACTTTCAAGTACAGCTTCTATCAAATATTGTAATCAAACAAAGATGGTACAAAAACGTCTTTGAAACGAAACTGATCACACCTGGACTAAGCTCTCAAATATGCTAAAAGGGTGTGACTGAAACAGAAAGGTAGTCAACCAAGAAGTGAACACCTACAAACCCAGAAACCCGATAACAGGGTGCAAAAGGGTTGGGTTTCTGTGGTTTTTTGGGGGTATGCTGGTGTTTATTTTTCTGTTTTGTGGCTTTTTTTTTTTCCTTTGATTGGTTTGGGATTTTTTAAAGCAAAAGGTAAAAGCCAAAAACACCCACATCAAAACCTCCAAAACCCCAAAACATACCCAAGAAACACCCAAGCCACCATACCCCACCACTTATACCATACTAAGGAACCAGTAAAATGAAAAATACTTCCAAATTCAGCATGAAGTCAAGTAAGAAAGGAATATAAACAGCACCAAAACTGCGTTTGCTTAGCACTGTAGCTTAGATAATGGAGCTCAGACCAGCTCCAGACTTTACCTGGTCATGTACTACGGAACTGGTTTCACATGGAGAAGACAGAAATTTTACACTCTTTAAAAAAAAAAAAAAAAAATCTCCACACACACACACTACTTCAGCCAAGAGAGTATTCCTCATCTGTTTGCCAGATCTGCTCTAAGTATTCAGGCACGATCTTTAAGGAAAAAAAAAGGAAAGGAAAAGATGATTATCTTTTAATCAAATGTAACCCACATGTAATATTTAAAAAATCAAGACTAACAGCAGGTATCATTTAATGTATTTTAATAGCAAACTTACAGGAACAGCACAGAAGACAGACAACATTAAAACATGTACTTGCATGTAGGACAACTCAGTTAGAAAAGTATAGTGAATGGATGGAATCTACTGTATGATATAAATGCTACAAACACCATTTAGTTGCCATTGATAAGAAATTTACTTGTTTAAAAAAATCCAAATGCTGGCATTGTCCAGAAAATTTTGACAGGTTTATTTATATCCTTTTTTTTTTTTTTTCTATAAAGCTGAATTGTTGAAACTTTTGTTGTTGCTTTTGTTTTTTGACCACACCGATGATTTACGTCCCCCTTGTTCATATTAAAAATCCACACACAAATGAAAATGGAAAGAAAACTTGCCAATATCCAATTCTGTCCCCTATTTTTTTCCATTTGCAACCATATACTTAGGTACCTTTTAACCCCATGGAAAAAAAAATATCTAACGTTCATTACTACCAATAACAGGAAGAAGATTTTGCTTCGAGAATGACAAACTCATCAGAGTGAAGTTTAGGCACGCTCTCCACGTATGCGGCGTGCTAGCTGGATATCTTTTGGCATGATTGTGACACGTTTGGCATGGATAGCACACAGGTTGGTATCTTCAAACAGGCCAACCAAGTAGGCTTCACTTGCCTCCTAGTGTAGAAGGAAAGAGCACAAGGAAAACAGTAACAGTTCAGAATACAATGTACCACGGTACTGAGTTTAGCCTTCTGTCTTCATTATTCACAAACATCAAAAGGTTCTCACAAAAATGAAAGCTTGCATTTTCTGATGAACCCCTGTTCTACATCAATCTACTGCCATTTGGTGAAGACATCCTCCAGAAAACAAGTGAACCAATATTCTGATGAGACTCTCACAAGATAAGGGGTTATCTTATCAAAAGGTCTGTTTGTTTAGCAACTTCTCTTTTCAAAGGCTGGGTTACACTGTTTAAGTGACTTGTCTGCTGCCTCCTCCAGAATAAAAGCTACTGAGCATCAGGAGAAATTGGCAGATGCTGGGGAAGAGAAGGTATTCCTTCACAACACAGCTCAAGCACACAGCTCCTTGCCATAGGATAATGAAGAGGTGACTTAATTAAAAAGCCAAAAATTAGCAGGAAATAAAACTATGCAGTGAGCAGGAGGAAAAAGTGTATTAAGAATTATTAGAAATAAAAGGACACCTCCTTTATCTCAGGAACTCAAATCACCAAAAATAGGAAAGCAGTCAGAGAACCACTATTAGACACTTGTCCTGTTGCTACAGTTTCTTCGTGCCTAAGCATCTCCTGTCTATTTGGGACACACAGTACAGCTCTCCTTCACACCCCATTCTGTGAGAATCATAGGGTCAGCACCTAGGACAATAAAGGACAAGCCCTACCCTGGTTAGAACCACAACCCTGACCACAGTGTTTTCCCTGTTACTGAACAAATGCAAAGAGGCTTCTGCATTAAGACCAATGCTCAGCTGGACCTTATGGTTCTTCTGTCTCATGTTAAGTTAGTTGCTAATAAGCTCAACACAGCAATGGTAACTGTTTACGCACTTCTGGAGTTGACTCAGAACTTTAACACCTCATCTCCCAGGAATCATCTCAGCATGAGCGCACATGGTAAGCATGTGGACCAGGACACAGCTATATTGAGAAGGCAGGAATAGGACTTGCTTATAGAAAAGAGGTTGAGGTCCTCCTTTTTAGGATAAATACAAGCAAACAGCTTGTGTGAACCATTTAGCTACCAGGAACCACAAAAATCAACTCACTAGGTTCAAAGTTTCTGTTTAAAAACATAGATTGTCTAACATGAAGAAAGGAAAATATTTACTACAGCAGACGGGGAACTGTAGCATTAGTAAGTGATTTTGCACATGGTAGGATATGGGTACCATAAGTTCCTCCAACATGGTTTTGCTAAATTACTACATGGAAAGTTAAGACACTTAACTGAATGTGCTGTGCTGGCAGAAACAACATGGTACAAAGGGGTTAGAAGTTTGGGGAGTTTTACAAATATGCAAGCAGGATGCACTGGGCTTACTGTGTGAACAAGTTCTATACTGACATCTCCTTAATGCAGATCCCAGAACATTCAGAACAAACTTCTGAAAACACACTAAATAATAACTAAACTTTAATAAGCAGTTCCTGGTAAGACAACACACAGGTGAATCTCAGGATTTAAGAACCACCACATCTACTCACAGCAGTAAAGACAGAACAACAATTAAGAGCAAAACCAGCAGCTTTGCAAACGCATGCAGCCACCTTCTGAAGCTAAGCATCTGCTCAGGTTTACAGGATTTCAGGGCATATGTCTTGACCCTTATCCAGTGGAAGTCATTAACCAGAAAAATACCATTTTGCCTGCATATCAGATATTCTACAATTACAGACAAGTTCTGGAACAATCTGTCAACACCTAAAAGAACAGTAAAGACCTACCTTTAATCACAAGTGTCTTTCTATCGTAACAAGGAAATGTTCCCATGATAAGAAAAGAGCCTTGGAGAGGGCCTAATTTAAATGCAGGAACTTGGGCCAGGAAAAGCAAATGATATTTCACTCTTAATATATTCTAAATAAGTTATTTAAATGATCACACAAAAGCACTTATTTCACTAGTTGTGTTTAGATGTAGCCTATCAAGCTGTTTTTCTTTAAACAACATTTGAGGATATCATGATCTCCGTTTGGACACACCAAAACAAGCTTTACATGACACTTTCCTCTCAGACAGCATAGCTTTCAATAGCAAAGCCTCCAAAAAAGGCATGAGAATAGAGGAAACATTTAACTTGCACCTCAGTAAGATCCACTGGTCTGTCAAGGACAACTACTTTCAGGGGTAAGGGCTAATAAGAAGAAACACAGCAATAACCACCAAACAAAAAACCCAAAGAAAACCACCTCAACAAAATCAAAGCAAAAAAAGCAGCTTCCCTCCCTCCCCCCAGCATTTATAGCTTTTGCAAGGAGCTGATGGCTTATCACTGTGCTATTTTAGCCTGCGATACCTACAGGGCATCACTACGTCCACACGAGCAAGGGATGGTTGAGGAGCACATCCTCCCACAGCAGCCCTCCCCGCCTCCTCTCCAATGAGGCGCCACGCCCACCATGGCAGCCCACCAATCAGGTGGAGTTTGGGCTAACCCTAGAAACAGCCTGGCCAATGGGGGCTGGAGGCGGAGCTCTCATACCTTCAGTCTCCAGGTTTTTGAGGGGGAGAGGCTGAGCGTGGCTGTGACAGCGCTTACAGGACTAGCCCTTGCCTAATAGCAGGAGGTCCTCACCCCCTCAGAACCAGCCCCTGACAGGGTGCTCCCTCACCTGCAAAGCACCGATGGCAGCGCTCTGGAAGCGCAGATCTGTCTTGAAGTCCTGAGCAATTTCACGCACCAGGCGCTGGAAGGGAAGTTTGCGGATCAGAAGTTCGGTAGACTTTTGATAGCGCCGGATTTCACGGAGAGCCACAGTACCTGGCCTTTCACAACGAAGGAAGTTTTTAAAAGAAGGAGAAAGAAAGAAGAATTGGTATTTAAAATATATTCGATATTGCCTTAAGGATATGGGTTCACCAGTGGATGTCAGGAACAAGCTCTTCACCATGAGGGTAGTGGAACACTGCAACAGGGTGCCCAGGGAGGTGCTTGGGGCCCCACCCCTGGAGATATTTAAGGTGTGGTTCAACACAGCTCTGGGCAACCTGATCTAGTTGAGGATGCCCCTGCTTACTGCAGAGGGGCTTGGACTAGGTGACCTTCAGAAGTCCCTTCCAACCCAGACCATTCTATGATTCTATCTCAACTAAGCACCACTCATGTTGTGTTTCTACTAGAAGAGTTCCAGTGCTTACGACACAAAACCAGGTTCACTGGCAAAGGGTCACTGTTTTCTCACCATCAACCTGTGTAAACTTCCACTGGCCTCTGCACAAGGTTCCTCAGGCCCTTCAGGCCCTGCCTTCAGTCTAAGAAGAGGTGGGCAGCACACATTAGCTAACTGACATTAACACATTTCAGTACTTTTGTGGCAAACCACAACACTGCTGTGTGGTTTTGCAAACTCAAATCCATCCATGAAATTAACACAATGTTTATTTCTGTAGAAATTGTATTTTCCTACTCTAGCCTTACTGCCTTTCTCCTAGTCGATTAATTCTGCTTCACACCTACCTACAACAGCAGGTTTTTAGATATATTCTCTATTTCAAGGCTGCTTCTTCCCCAATCCACTTTCTCCCTATCTATCCCAAGATCACTCTCCAAGTGAAGCATGATTGGTGCTACACCGAGCAAAGACAGGAAAAACTTCATTATTAAAGGGGACTGCCACACCGACCCGCCACCCACCCTAGCCTACATCCTCCCGTGCACCAACACCCGTATTCGGGACGACCGAGCACAGGACCGTTTGTAGAGTCCCTGCACATCGGTAGCCACGACGCGCCCTCGCGTGGCTGATTACAGTCCCTACATGCTGAAACGGCGCGGGGAGATCGATCCAACCCTACAAGTAAATTAAAATAACGCCGGGAACAATAAACTTCGCGACGGCTGGACCCAGCGGCAGCTCTTCAATATCCAGAATTAATAACAATGAGAATAAGTCATAGAGCTGCGTTTGCTACTGTGTGATTTGGGGTTTTAGGAGCCGGTACACAAATGCTCGATAAGGGGCTCATAATAAATACCGGGTCCATGCCCGCGCTGGACATTTATGGGTTTGGGTTGTCGTGTTAAGGCATTGGGTTTTTTTCAGTAAGTGGGGCCCTGCGCCCCGCCGTAGTGGAGCGGTGCCGGCGTTGGGGAGCGTGGCCGTGAGGAAAATTAACACCCCCAACAACAACCAATCGTGGTGCCCCGCCCCCGCGGCCCGGCGGGGGTGGGAGGAGGGAATTTTCGGGGGGTGGGGAGGTGGTGTGTGTTGGGGGGTGCTGCCAGTGCCGTGCCGGAACCGCCTGTGCGTGGCGCTGCGTACCGGTAACGGTGCGGCTTCTTCACCCCGCCAGTAGAGGGCGCGCTCTTGCGGGCGGCTTTGGTGGCGAGCTGCTTGCGGGGCGCCTTGCCGCCGGTGGACTTGCGGGCCGTTTGCTTGGTACGGGCCATGCTCCTGCCGACGTCGCTGCCTTACACCTGCCGCGGGGAGGGAGGGAGACGGAGAGAGGGGGAGGCCGCCCGCCCCCAGTCAGCGCACGCCCCCGCCGCACCTGTCTCCCCCACCCCACTCAACGGGCGGACCCCTTTTGCCCCGTGCCCCGGTGGCCGCTGAACGGCAGGACAGCCGTTAGCCCTGCCGTGAGCGGCTGCCTAACGCCTCCGACCGCCAAACAGGGGGAAAAAAGAAAAAAAGAAAAAGAAAAAAATTAGAAATTAAACGCCTGCTAATCGTGGAATATTAAAATACGTATTAATTTTTTTACCCACGAATTCAATAGCTAGGCGCCAGCGGCAAGAGCCCAGCAAGCCGCCCGCCAGCAGGCGCGGAGAAGCGGCTGTCGCCTCCCCCGCCGGCCGCCCGTCACCTGCCAAGTGTTTGCAAATACGGCCCGGCAAACATCGGGGGCTAGCACCCGACTGCCGCGTCCACCCGGCGAAAACCTCCTCTGAAACTGCGGAGCGGGTGAGAACGGAGAGACAGCCCCCGCCGGCACTCTGCCGATCAACCCGGCCAACGACGCCGCCCGCCAGCGCTCCCTGACCCGCCGGTAATCGCAGGCAAACCGACATTTACCGTGCATAAAAGGAAAACAGTCCAGATAAAGTGTGAGAAAGTAACAAACTTTTTTGGGGGGATTGCTTTTTCTGGGTACCGTCTTTCTCTTTCTAACTGCTTCCCCAAAGCCGCCTCGCTCCCAAGCGCCTCTCACAGGCAAACTCATCTCCCAGCCCCAGAACAAAATGGAAACAATCACGAAATGCAGCCCTAGTCCTTTTGCAAAGGAGAAAAAATAAATTGCGAAAAATAACGCCGAAAAAATCGCATGAAACTCCAAACCATGTGGGTGCAGATGAAGGGGAGGTAGTGGAAAACTTTGCACTCGAAAATCAAAAAATTGCGTTGGGTTTGGGTCGTTCCTTCGGCGAATTTCTTTCCCTTTTTATTGTTTTTTATGCAATAGGGAAAAAAATATGGTCGGTGACCAGAGAAAAGAGACAAGATGGTGAAGCTGAGCAACAACTGTGGGGAGCAGGGGAAGGAAGGCAGGAGAGTTACCCTGGGCTGGCGCGTGGCTCCTCTTTGCGGCCGCTTTCCAGACCCGATCCGGGGAGATGTCGGGCTGAGGAGATAGCTAAGGGATTGGGGAAGCTGCCGATGGGGGTTTGGAGAGGGGGCGAGGGGAGCAGAGGGGGCAACAACGGCGCGAAGTGGGGCCGGGGGTGCCGGCGGAGGGAGCCGCTCCGACTGTGCCGCGAAGGCGGCACGGGGAAGGGGACTTGGAGCCACCACTACCTCCCAAACCCCGCAAAAGTTTGTGGGGAGGGTCGGGGGAATGCGTCGGGGTGCCTTGGTGGGGTGGTGGGGCGCGGGGGAAGGGGGCGGCGGGCGCTGCGCCAGACTTACCCCGTCCGCTGGGCGAGCGCGGCTGCCGTGCGGGAGGGAGGAGGGAGGAGGGCGGGCGGACGCGAGGAGGAGCTCAAGCTGCTGCTGCTGCTGCTGGCGGCGGCTCGGAGCACAATTGAAAGATGGCTGACTCGGGAGGGCCGGCCCCGCGGCTGGCCCCGCCCCGCCCCCGCCCCTCGCCAATGGCGCACAATGGAGGGAAGGCGCGGCGGCCGGCCCCCGGCCCCCCCCGCGCCGTGTGTACAAACACAAAAGGCACGCCGCGCGCGCGGAGGGGATTCCCTTCTCCGCCCCCCTCCCGCTCCCCCGGTGGGCCGGGGACGCGCGAGGCCACGGCAGAGCCAACGGCCGCTTAACGGCTGCTCAACAATCTCCGGCCCGGTCCTGCCGGGCTCACAGCCCCGGTGGCTGTCACGCCCGGGTCCCCGCCAGTCGTACCCACCGGACGGGTGTAGCGGGAATCCGGAAAGTAAGTCCCAGGGTGTAAGGGCGTGGGGTTGCCAGCAGCCCGTTGGGAGGTGGGGCAGCGTTGCGGAGAGAGCGAGGCCTGGCCTTTACCCCGCCACACCAAAGTCCAAGGCACTTCATCAGCCCCCTGAGCCCATCTTACTGGGCTTGGGTGGGGTTTGGGCAGTTGGTTGTTTTTTTTTGTTATGTGACAGCAATACCAAAAGTGTCACTATAAGTAGGCCCGTTGGGGCTGAACTACTGAGGATCCCCCGTGGAAATGCCATATTCCTCGTTCTGCAAAATAAGAGCTGAGCAGCTGGGGTCAGTTCTGACTCAATAACTGTACACACACAATGGGACAGCAGGAGAATCTGAGGTCTGGGAAGGGAGCTTCATCTACTGTATGAGTGCTGGCTAGCTCTTTCAAGTGTGAGATGCAGCTACTAGAAAAGCGAGTGCAAGTTTAGCACTGTCATCACCAGAGGACCCCATCCAGATATATCAGCTGCCATGTTACTTAAGGAGAGAATTCACTATTTTATTTACTGTTAACATCAGAAATTAAATGTTCCATGGGAAAGTAGCCTCTAATCCCTGAACAGTCACTTGCAGTTTTCTTAACTACATTTCAACTACAGAGTTGAATTATGCACTCACACAAATTGGGCCCACCATCTTGTCTGCCATTTATGTATAAGCAGCAACTGTATATGATATGCAAAATCTTGTAATGGGTAATGATGATGCAATGCAGTTCTGTGCAGAGACATCCAAGCTGCCTCCAGCAGCAGAAGCAGAGCAGCTTGCTCAGGGCTAATCAAGCTTGACAAGGAAAAGTGTTATCATGGGCAGGACACTCTGCTAGAATAGATATAGGCTGCTCTGGTACTCAAAGACAACAGTTTTCACTACACAGACTGATGCAAACATACCAGACATGCACCTCTGACCTTGTGGTGAGTTTATGAGAGGTGACTGTCAGGAAAAAGAAACTACAAAGGATTTTAATTATGCTTACAGATTAATTAGTGGAAAAATTTCTCTGTTTATGGCATTTTGTGAGAGAACAGCACCTTCCTGAATAGCCGGGAAGAGATATCAAAGCTCTACAGTGTCATACAATGGAGTATTTGCAAATGCTGTGAACTCCTCCAAGTCAGACACCAAAACTGGCATCTGTTCCCAACACATGCACCCCATAATGAGCATCTGGAAAAGTTAAAAGCTGGCCACACTAGTTCCCAGCTGCAAGAAGCTGCCCAGAGATGAATAATTCATAGATAGCCCATGACAGCTTTAGCTCTGAACACACTCGGACGTGCAAGGAAGCAGCCGGGCTGTCACCGCTCCCACGTACTCTTCCCGCAGCGAGGAGCTGTCCCCGCCACGCTCAGTGGCTGCGGCCTTCACTGGCTCCTCCGGCGGGCGCCGGGCAAGGCGGGCTGGAGCCCTGGGGTTACCCGTCCCCACCTGCGCCCTCCCGCCCTGGGTCTGAGGCGGACACGCGCGGGCGGCACCCGAACGTGCGCGGTTCGAGCGCCCGGCCTGCTGGCGCACCGCCCCCTGGCGCTGGCCCGCCGCCCGCCGCCGCCATTGGCGGAAGCGCTCTGGAATTCCATGACGTAACGGCCAGGGGAGGGGCGCCCGCCCCTCACTACCCGTCCGGCCCCGCCGCTGAGCCTGTAGCGAGCGCAAGCCTTGTTCTCCGGCAAACCGGGCAAGGAGTAACTACTTCTCTCGCCTCTAGAACTCGGCAGCTGCCGCCTGCCCTACCGCTGGTGGTTCTGAATGATTTAAAATACTTAAGAGGTACCGCAGGCAGGACTAGGAGCTGTTAACGGCCTGCACTGACACCAGAGCGCCCCGACACAGAAAAACTGTTCCAGTATTGCAAACTTTCGCTTCCTTATTTCATCCTGATGAACGCCATTAAAAACCTGCTTGTCCAGGGCTATGGGAATATATACAACCCTTTCCCAGGGCTATGGAAGCATCTACGACCCCGGGCTAGCCCTTTCATGCTATTTGTGTGCGAAGAGGACACTGCAGAAAGAGCTGGCACAGCACTACAAGGACTCCAGACGTTCTTTCCCCGGCAGCACTGATAAGCATTCGGTCCTCCTTTCCAAAGGCCTTTATCTCTGCAGACCACAGAGATCTTGCACCCTTCAGTATCTGTAAGCAGCCATGAAGAAATCTAACCTAATGCGATTCCACCAGTTTAACTGGCAAGAACATACCAAAGACAACTGCAGCACTTCATCCTCACCCAGTATCACCAACGCTGCTGCAAGCATGGCCAGATTGTTACAGGAAACAAGATTAGCATGGTAAACAGCTGGTCCAGACTGGAGCCCAAGAAGACTCAAGTGAAACTGGACAGAAAACAGGAACATTCAAATTAGAAGTTGTCTGGTTTTAACACCTTTCACAGAAAGCACACAGCCCTCATTCAGCAAAATGAGGCAGGTTTTCCACAGTACATACTCATTTTGGCTGTCCAAGTAACATATATTTTCCAAAATACTATCTTTCACCTTCAGCTTGTTGGGAAACTCATCCTGCCCAGGAGACCCTAGGCAGAAGGTAACAGGTATTTTCTCTGTAAGGCTGGACTAGTTACAACTCTACCAAGCTGAAAATACTGTTTCAAAATTGTTACTGAAAATAAGTAAATCCTTGCTTTGAAGCCAACTCTTCAAGTACTCCAAATAGCCCCTAGGTAGCTTCCAGTGCTAGTGCAAGGCACTGGCCCTGTTTGGCAAAGAGCTGACAGATGACCCCAGTACCATCACAGACTGCAGGACGATCTACAGACAGCTGCAGCAAGCAGTTGCCTCTCTTTGCAGCAGCATAGATGACAAGCCCCAGAACTGCCAAGCAGATGAAGTGTACCTTTTTTGAGGTTATCTGAAAAATGGAGAATAAGTGACTCTGGAGTATGATTCTTTTCCAGCAACAGTGCAGGCATCTTCTAGAAATATTTGAAAAAGGCTTTTCACTACAAGTGACACTCACAGTCCAGTCCAGTGTTATTTCATCCTCACTCCAGTCCTGGCCAGCCTGCCAGACACTTGCTGGCTGCGGCTGCTATACAGTTACAACTTCTCCTGGAAGTTAAAAGTAAAACATCAGTACAAAATGCTTACAAGGTTTTGAACTGTCTTCCTCTTAAGATGTATATAGGAAGAATGAAAACATTTGTAACCTTAACTTTGTATTAACAACCCATTTTGGTGCAGATTTAAACATATTCCTAAATAATGGTGAAAATACATTATTTATTATAATTTCCAGTCTTTTTACTAGGGGTAACATTGGCACTTAGGAAGGAAAGTATGAGAAATTTTAAACCTCAACATTAGTTGTCTCTGTGTAAATAGTTTTCCTTTATTATTTATTGTTTAAGTTTTTTATGTCAGGAATTTGTACACCACAGAAGTCCTATCATTGTAATAGCAGCCATCGTCCCACACAGTTCTTTGATACACTGGATTGCCTATTATAACACATGGTGCACATATCTGTTTATTATTTTTACTCTCTGTCAATGCATAGGCAAAAAATACACTAGTCCAAACTACCAGCTATGTAGTACTCTTATCTTTTGAGATTGGCACATACTGTAAATACAGATAAGAAGTGGTGCAATAGGAGTAGAAACAGCTTTTTCCTCTCATCTGCTTTCATTTGGCCTTTTACTCATTTATTTTGCCTTCTGCAGATCTCTAAAATACTTTGCACATATTAGACATTAGAGCCCTGCTCTTTAAAGAAAGCTCTTAAGAACATGTTTGCTTTTATACATGTCTCAATGGATTTTGATGGACAACACAAATAGAGTCTCCCTGTGAAGACTGATCCCTAAAGTAAAGTCCCCCTGTTTAAATAACAAGGAAGGAGTAGATGTGCCACATGAAATAAACCCTGGGATTCCTGGATTCTTTAGGAAAGAGATAGCCACTTTAAAATGAAAATTTATCAAACTATCAGTCCTGTTAAAGGTATTTCTTTTCACACTTTGAGTATTACATATGTACAGGGTGCAAACTGCAAGGTGCAAGGTCCTACACCTGGGTTGGGCCAATCCCAAGCACAAATATAAACTGGGTACAGAGTGGGTTGAGAGCAGCCCAGAAGAGAAAGACTTGGGGGTGTTGATAGATGAGACACTCAACATGAGCTGGCAGTGCGCTCATGCAGCTCAGAAGGCCAACCATACCCTGGGATGCATCAGGAGGAGTGTGGCCAGCAGACTGAGAGAGGTGATTCTTCCCTTTTACTCTGCTCTTATGAGACCCCAGTTCAAATACTGTGTCCAGTTCTGGTGTCCCCACTGTAAGAGACACATAGATGTGTTGGAACAAGTCCAGAGGAGGGCCACAAAGATGATCCAGGGGCTGGAACACCTCTGTTATGAGGATAGGCTAAAGGAACTGGGATTCTTCAGCCTAGAGAAGAGAAGACTCTGAGGAGGACCTTATAACTGCCTTCCAATACGTGAAAAGAACCTACAGGAAGGCTGGGGAGGGACTTTTTACAAGGGTGTCCACTGCGAGGACAACGGGAAATGGATTTAAATTGAAGGACAGGTTTAGATTGGATGTTGGGAAGGAATGCTTCACTATGAGGGTGGCCAGATTCTGGAATGCATTGTCCAGAGAGGCTGTGGATGCCCCCTCCCTGGAGATGTTCAAAGCCAGGTTGGATGGGACCTTGAGTAACCTGGTCTAGTTGAGAGGTTGGATTAGATGATCTCTAAGGTCTCTTCCAGCCTATGCCATTCTATGCCTCAGAATAATCTCTTTTTGGAGACAAACTGCATTTTTCTAACATCTCAGAACCCATGAACAGTATCTCACTTTTATTTGTTTGCTTTGTTTTTTAATACACACTGCTTCAATGAAAAAATTTCCCCAAAAGGAATGTCAATGATAAAGTACTAAGAGTGAAAATAAGCCTGCAACAGCTCAGAGAATAAGATTCAGGATTCCTGGATTTTGGATTACTACTAATATTTAGGAGGCTTGATGAGTTTGACTCAGCCACCACCTTTGTGGTTCCTCTCCTGCAGTGACTTACCAAGTGCTTAGTGTCACTGAGTACATGCCTACTTTTAAATATGGACTCCTGGCTCTAATTCCCTATGTATCATCCAGGATTTTCTTATTATAATCTCATTTGTACTGCTTATTATTAACATACATGCACTGTTGGAACTCATCTCTCATCCTTCTAATGGGGTCCTAGAGAACATGTAAGGGTAAATAACATTACATGAAATAGCACTAATTCTTCTTTACTGTGGTCTAATGAGTTTCTTCCGCTGGAAAGAGTGCTACACACACAAAGAAAACCAACAGTAAAAGCACTCTATAATGACATCCTGAAGCCCCACTCCTGTTCTTGCTGGCATATTTGTATATTGATAATAGCACTTAATAGTTTAATATTTATATATATATATTTTAAAGTCCATCGCCTTTTAAAAAAATATCTTTAATTGCCTGATACACAGCTAAGAACAGTTCCAGGTACATAAGATGCATTGCAGCTCTAACCACAGCCTCCATTCTTTCTTACCAGCTTTGAATGGCTTGCATACAACAGGTCATTATCTTAAGGTGGAGATGGGATCTGAAATATTACAACAAAACCCCAGTATTCCTAGTATAGTGACACTATAAAAAAAAAGTAATAGACACAGAGGTAGGTTTTTAAACAGCCATACTCTATTTTATATTATGTTTTTACTTGCTTAATTGATAATTACATTGCTATCTGTTTTGATGTATGGGATGATAAAGGAAAATAACAATAAAAATAACACCACCTGTTTGCACAGTAACAGATCTCCCTGGGATAAGAGAGCCTCAGCTTCTTATTGACTTCTCTAAGCTTATGCCTTTTCTCCAGACAGTATTATGCTATTTTTATACTAGTTTTGAGTGCAGTAAAGGGTTAACAAAACCAGAAACTGAGTCCTAGCATGAGCTAGGGAAAAGGGTACAAAAGACAGTTGTGAGGTTATTGTACAGTCTTGCTGAAGACTAGAAACTACATGATACAACAAGGAATATCTGTGATTTTTAGCTAAAATACGATCAAATGGCATAATATATTTCAGAGATATGCTGAGAAATTTAATTATAAACAGATTTCTAAGGCTTTGGATGAAAGGACTAGTGGACAAGTAAAAGGAAAAAGGAGTTTATTCTCTGTAATGATAATACAAGATTTTGAATGGGCTGTACCTGCTGAGTTATTTTGCATTGACAGACACATTTCAGGCAAGATTTTTTGCAGTACAGGGAAAAACAATTGGTTCTGGGGAATATTTCTTCCTAAAGTTACAGTATGATAAAATTCTTAATCCCATTTTAGCACTCCAGGTTCTTCACAGATGACTAAGTTATCATAACAACCTTTTCTGTCTGTTTGAAGCATTATATTGTACTGTGGAAGGAACGGGAGCGCCCATGGGTTTCATCCTAATGGACACTACTGTAAAATCTTTTATTTCCAGTACTTCTGTGTTGATAGTTTCATTAAAGTTGCCAAGGAAAAACAACCAGCACAAGCTCTAATTGGTTCCCAAATAAGATCGCTGCTACTACAGTGATTTATGTGGAGCTTCCATTGTAGAAGAATTTCAAGCAAGTTGATTTGCCCCAAGACTCACACATGCTGGAAAATAAACCCCTGTAGGCTTGCATTAGGGAGGGGAAAAAAGGTTCACTCTTTTGCATGGAAAGGCTTACACTGGCCTCATTTTGCTGTGCTGCTCTTGTAAAGGATGGCTTTTTATGCACTGATGAAGTACCTAGCCCATGCTAACGCAGCCTTGAAAGGCTGTATGAACTACTATACTTGACAGAACTGAAAGAGTAATATTATTTATTTCATTTCTTTGCTCATTGGGGTAATCTCAGGAGAAATGAATCTCTTCTTCAGGAGGGCCCTGGGGATAGCAGAATGAAACTCAGTCATACCTCAGTACAATGCAAACAGCACAGTACTCAGGCTCCACGAGCAATCAGCAGACCAAAATATCAGGGAGGGTGCCCAGTATTGTAATTTATATGGAACAATATTCTGTAGACTGGTTACTTTCAAAATAATCTGCTTCTTCCCTGTAAAAGCACAAGAGTAAGATTGTCTTGAAATGGCATCGATGCTTCACAAGCCTCCTTTGTGAAATCAGCTAAGGATGGGTCTCAGAAATTAAAATATTATTCTGAGTTCTGACCCTAACACAGTGGTGATGTGCTCTGCTATATCCCATCTTTCTTAACAAGTACTCCCAAATCTCAAAGCCCACTTTCTGGAGAACTAGTCTCCTGAGAGCAGAAAAAGGAAAGAGAAGATGGAGTGGCAGACACTGTATCTTAAAGCAACAGCAAAGAACATTATTCAGTTATTTTCAGTCTTAGAAGACTACAGATTTTTGGCATTTTTTTAAAGAAATGAAAGCTTCCTGTTTTCCCAACGTTCTCCATTAAGTCTCACACTTTGCAGACTGTACTTTACCACATTTTAAAATAATTTGTCTTAATTTCTCCTCCTCAAATCTCAGAAGGCATTTCAATATGAAAACAGCAGCTGCTATTAAGAATAGTGCTTAACATTAGTTCTGCTCATTAGTTTCCTAATGCTTAGAAACTTATGTAGCACAAAGCATAGACTTCAAGAAGAACTATTTTGCCCTAACCACTCATTGTTGAGTACCTACAATTCCAGCTGAGAACAAAAGTATTCATAGGTATTTACCACTTCCGAAAATCAGGCCTTTGACAACATCAGGGCAAAGCTTTCAAAAATGGCCATCTCATGGCTTTCAGGTCATGAAAACGACAGTGCTAAAGCCAGAATAAGAAGTTTCTGGCTCCCAAAGATGCATTTCTTGTGACAGAGAAGAGAGACAGGAGCAAGGATGTAAAGAATGGTGCCTGCTAAGACTCGCTCTCTTTTTGGGTGCTGCAGAGCCACATTCATGTGGCCAAGCTACTTTAAAAGGAGTCCAGTGATCCTTGGTGTACTAGAGGAATTTGTCAGGCAGAATAGTTGTTCACATATGACGTGTGTATCTTAGCTGCTGGCAGAATTCCATCTTAAGTTTTAAAGTGAGTTTGGGGAGTTTTAGTAAAAGCCCCAGATCCCTGCAGACAGGTGATAACATCAAAATCTCATGTTTTGGTCTTGAATGCTAAAGAAAGTGTCAGGCAGGTATGCTTGCAGAGACAAGCTTGATTCCCTAACAGTTCAAACCTCATTGAAACAAAAAAACAGGCAGCAGAAAGTAAATGAGAATGCACAAATTTAGCATGTGCTAACATTGCATGAGTCTGACAAATCTTATGTTCTGCAGGGACTCGCCACAAATTGTGCATGCTAAGTCCTGACACTGCTACCTGAAGTGTACAAACAATCATAAGAGTCGTAGAATTACAGAATGGTTTGGGTTGGGAGGGACCTTAAAGGCCAAGTGCCAACCCCTGTCACGTGCAGGGACACCTTCCACTAGACCAGGTTGTACACGGCCCTGTCTAACCTGGCTTTGAACACTTCCAGGGAAGAGGCATCCACAACCTCCCTGGGCAACCTGTTCCAGTGTCTCACCACCCTCACTGTGGTCTAAATCTACCCTCTTCCAACTTAAAGTCATTCCCCCTCATTCTATCACTGCAAGCCCTTGTGTGATAATACAAAATACAAGCCACAGACTACTCACTACAGTGGATGTCAGTTGGGTTTAACATGGACTGCAGTGGATGTTGGTTGGGTTTAACATGGACTGCACTGATCTCAAGACAGAGGCAAAGCAGCAGTGTCACTTGGAATGTCAACAACAGAGAACTACAAGAGTGGTTGCCAGCCTGTTTCTCCTGGGCTACAAGGTTTTCAAGCACAGCTTCCATGCTCACACGCTGTCCCACGTCCAACAGCAGGACTGTGCTTATGTAGGATAAATCCCCACTGTGAGAGGGAGTAATTGATCAGATTCTACCAAAGCTGACATTACATACTTCATTACATCTTGAAGCTGCATCCTACAGCCTCTAGCCCTGACCCACATTCCTGGGAGCCACTGTTGTTTCCCACCTGCAAAAAGCACACAGCACATTTCTTCCTTGCTTCACCAAAGAAGCAGCAGGCTGTGTGGCAGTTCTAAATTTTGGTATGTGGCTCAGAGGGCCAGGAAGATTGGTCACACCACGTCTGCAGTATTTAGGATTCTTGGTTACGAGAACCACAAGGTCATTTGTAGAGCCTCTACAGGTAATGGGATGCCTATACAAACTATGCAGTGAATATTCTTTGCTACCGTGCCCAGTTCTGTAGACATGAGACAACGTTCAAGTGACACAGAGGCCTCTCCTGTAGCTTCCTGCTGAAAATAAATTATCCAAAACAGCAGGGAGAAAAAAAAATCCAATCACCATCAAGGAGATTTTCCAACCATGACTTTCATACACTGGCAAGACTTCTTCATAGTCCTGCTTTAAGAAACAAGTGATCTGACATATTCTGACACCAACATCACTTCTAGGCCAGAGCCCAAGTCAGAGAGCAACACCAAGGAACAAATGCACATCTGTATCATTGTCATATTGCTAATATTCTAATATAAATCTATGTCAACATGATTTTTCCAGGCCTTAAATACATATGACCTAAGAAAGACCCTCAAGGGGCATAGTACGCTGCATTCAAATTCCTCAGAGATGACACATAATTACCTCTATTTTGGAAAGAATTAGAAGAAATGCTGGAGGGGAGTCCAAAATACTCCACTGACATTCCTTGAACACCATACTAACAATTTAAATTCAACTGCATGGGTGCAAAAAGATGTTGTATAAAGAAAATGGCAAACTATTCCAATGTTGAGCCAAGGAGAAGCTATAGAGGTCTGTCATACTGTAATGTCAGTATTCTCCAATGAGAACTTACTGTATAAAACCAAAACAATCTCTAGTATTTACCCTGAAAATTATTTGATTTTTTTTTTTTTTTAAAGAGAAACAAACAACCCCCTGCATCCATTATTATTCATTTCTAGGTTCTCTTTAAGTTAGCAGAACATTCTCTACACAAGGAGACAAATATTAGAAGAGTATGCCTGAATGTAATTAGGACTCATAATGACAGAGTGAAAAACGAAGCCATGCCAAACTCAGCACCCAAAGAATGAGGCCTCTCCACCCTACAGACAGGATCCTTAAAAACATCTCTCTGTCAAGCCAATGGAGTTTTGAAAATTTATATGAGCTGAGGATCTGACTGATAACATTTTATCAAGAAATGAGTGAATCAGTGACATGATCTGATTTAAATAGGACATATAAATACCAACAGCATGCCATGGACTGCTAAACACGTTGTCTCTGCTGAACATAACTCAAAAATAAGTTTACCCACTTGAGGCACTGCTTTAAATTTCTGTCACCTTAGACCTGTCCTGTGTGTGTTCCCTTTTACTGTTGTCCTCCTTTTCTCTTTCAGTTCCTTTGCAGAATTTCCACAGGTACACTGAAAGCAAGCAGATGTGGGTGGGGTAATGTAATTTGAGAGCTCCTCCCAACTACTAGAAATGCAACTTGTTTTAGCAAGGAACATTTCCAAATCATCTTTCATCTCAATTGAAAAACAAATGACGGTACCTTGATTTTTAATTTTCTCCCTTCAGCTGATCATTTCAATATAACTTCCTTTGGTCTAGGAACTTCAAATAGTTGTATACAGTGTCACAACGAGATCAAAAGCTCACACTGCAAGGGTGAGCTATGTTCACTCTCCTGTTGCTTAAAAACTTTAAGGCATGGGGGGTCTGACAGGTAATAGAGATCTACCAGGTATGTAATAACACATCTTATACAATATGCTCACTCTTAGCTTTGAGTTTTTGCAAAGTTGCCAAACTTTCAGATGCAAATTAAGAAACCAGAATCCAGTCTTCACATGGAGATTAAGTAATTCAGCACAGTGCCTCTGCAAGCTATAATTAAAAGCAGCTAGCTTCATTACAGGCAGATGTACTTT
This sequence comes from Picus viridis, assembly GCA_033816785.1. Classification (NCBI taxonomy): domain Eukaryota; kingdom Metazoa; phylum Chordata; class Aves; order Piciformes; family Picidae; genus Picus; species Picus viridis. The sequence goes on from CM066577.1 coordinate 3,674,077, forward strand.
TTGTATTGTGTTCCCATAAAATATGCACAACAACTAACTCTAATGTGGTAGTCGTGGCCGAGTGGTTAAGGCGATGGACTAGAAATCCATTGGGGTCACCCCGCGCAGGTTCGAATCCTGCCGACTACGGTAGTCTCTTTTGGATGGCCAAGGGATCGGGCACACACAGCATGGATGTAGGAAGGGCAGGTCCTGCCTGACCAACCTGATCTCCTTCTATGACCAGGTGACTGCCTGGTGGATGTGGGGAAGGCTGTGGATGTAGTCTGCCTGGACTTTGGCAAGGCCTTTGATGCCGTGGCTTGGACAGCAGCACTCTGCGCTGGGTTAGGAACTGGCTGGAGGGCCGAGCCCAGAGAATGGTGCTGAATGGTGCCACATCCAGATGGCAGCTATGTTTCCCCAGGGATCAGTGGTGGGCCCATCCTGTTCAATATCTTTATTCATGATCTGGATGAGGGCATTGAGTCCATCATCAGTAAATTTGCAGATGACACCAAGCTGGGGGCAGGTGTTGGTCTGTTAGAGGGTAGGAAAGCTCTGCAGTGGGACCTTAAGAGGCTGGACAGATGGGCAGAGTCCAACAGCATGAGACTGAACACATCTAAGTGCTGGGTTCTGCACACTGGCCACAACAACCCCATGCAGCACTACAGGCTGGGGTCAGAGTGGCTGGAGAGGTGAAAGGGTCCTGGGGGTACTGGTCAATAGTAGGCTGAACAGCCATCAGTGTGCCCAGGTAGCCAGGAAGGCCAATGGTGTCCTGGCCTGTAACAGGAATAGTGTGGCCAGCAGGAGCAGGGAGGTCATTCTGCCCCTGTACACTGCACTGGTTAGGCCACATCTTGAGTACTGCATCCACTTCTGGGCCCCTCAGTTTAGGAAAGATGTTGAGTTGCTGGAATGTCTGCAGAGAAGGGCAACAAGACTCGTGAGGGGTTTGGAGCACAAGCCCTATGCGGAGAGGCTGAGGGAGCTGGAGTTGCTTAGCCTGGAGAAGAGGAGGCTCAGAGGAGATTTTATTGCTGTCTACAACTACCTGAAGGGAGGGTGTAGCCGGGTGGGGGTTAGTCTCTTCTGCCAGGCAACCAGCACCAGAAGAAGAGGACACAGTCTCAAGCTGTGCTAGGGGAGGTTTACGCTGGATGTTAGGAGGAAGTTTCTCAAAGAAAGAGTGATTTCCCATTGGAATGGGCTGCCCAAGGAGGTGGTGGAGTCCCCATCACTGGAGGTGTTTAGGAAGAGACTGGATGGGGCACTTGGTGACATGGTTTAGTTGATTAGATAGTATTGGGTGATAGGTTGGACTCGATCTCAAAGGTCTTCTCCAACCTGGTTAATTCTATTCTATTCTGTTCCACTATTATCCCCTGTATGCAGTTAAAATGAGCAAATCAAATCTAAGCACTATGGCTAGCACATCAGAGGAAACACTAGGGTAAGGAAATCTGAAGTATTAACTTGTGCAGTATTGCAAGTCTAACCAGCCAATTAATCTCAAAACATTGCTACTAAATTTAAAATTATTATTAACCATAGAATCATAGAATGGTTTGGGTTGGTTGGAATGACAGTAAGAAGGCCAATTGTGCTGGTGATACTTATGGCCAAACAAAAAGGCACTTTAGTTTCTCAGTTTCAATACACAGAACATGTACAGAGCAGCACATGTTCTTTTCCTGAAAGGAACTGATAACTGATTGTACTGAGCTTGGCTGATATGTATTGGTGATTTAACTCTTTCAAGCTTGGCTGACCACAAGAAAAGACAGTCTCAGAAAGAGAAGGGGGTGAGAGATGATTTAAGGTTATGCCGACACTGAGATGGGAGTGTACTGAGATAACTGGCCCTGGAACACCACCTTGAGTACCCTACATCCTTGAAGATTACTATTGTTTTGAAAAGACAGCAGAGTCCCCCAGACTGGTGCCTTGAGACTGAACTTCCTCTTTACAATATCATTATAATGTGGAAAACAATACCTACTAGTTAGAGAAGCCGCCTACCCAAATAAGCCCCTTACCCTCTAAGCATTTGTATGATTCCATCTGATGTGCATTTCAGCCAGGGTGCTAGCTTTGTGGAGCTATCACCTAGCACCCTTTTATGCTCAGAACTGGAATAAAACAAGTATCTCAGCTCTATATGTTGATCAGTTTTTGTATACCAGGCAAAGAACCCGGATTTGGGACAACAGACTCGCAGTTTAAACATCCTTGCATAGGATGGAGACAAAGATATTATGCACAACAAAGACACTAATGAGAGTTTTACAGATATTTTAAAATCTTGATTTTGGCTAAGTATCTGTGTTATTGCTGACTGTGGACTGTAAGAAGAATAAAATACAATTATTCACCACAGGCTTGTTAGGAGATTGATATCTAGGCATTCACTATGAGGAAACAAGTAAATCTAACAATAGCTATTGTATTAATACAAGGGTAATATAAGTAACCTAACATTTGCATTTCTCTCCTACCTGCTCCCAGCCCAGTATCAAGTATCTTAACACACAATCTCTACCCATTGCATCGATGACACAGAAACTGAAGCAGATGGCATTTTGCAGGATGCTGCACTTGCAAATATCAACTTGGATCCATTGCAGCTAATTACATTTTTGTCAAACAGTGTGATGTCATAGTATCTGAAGTGAAAAAATATCTCCTCATGACATACAGCATCTTATTGTTGTCCTAAGAACAGATACACAATTTTTTTTTCATCCTGTCCTAATGCTCCATGCAAAAAGATATGAAAAACTGTAACATATTTAAGTCCTACAAATATCTCAGCATCTTGGGAGGAATAACAATAGGCAGCAGTACACGTTAGGGGCTGCCCTGCTAGAATGCAGCTTCACAGAAGACTCCACCTTGGAGTCCTAATGGACAACAAATTCTCCATGGGACAGCAATGTGCCCTTGTGGCCAAGAGAGCCAATGGTATCCTGGGGCGCATCAAGAAAAGTGTGTTCAGCAGGTCTAGGGAGATCGTCTACTCCAACCTCCCTGCCATAGGTAGGGATGCCTCCTAACTAGACTTGGTTGCTCAAGGCCTCATCTAACCTGGTCCTGAACATCTCCAGGAAAGGGGCATTCAGAGCCTCTCTGAGCAATCTATTCCAGAGTCCCACCCCCTCATACTGAAGAACTTCTTCCTAAGATCCAGTCTAAACTTACTCTCCCTCAGATTAAAACCATTACCCCTTGTCCTACCATTGGATACCCTTATGAAAAGTCCTTCTTCAGCTCTCTTGTGGGTTCCCTTCAGGTACTGGAAGGCAGCTATAAGGTCCCCCTGGAGTCTTCTCTTCTCTGGGCTGAACAACCCCAGCCCCCTCAGCCTATCCTGATAGCAGAAGTGCTCCAGCCGATGTGTCACTCCTCTGGACTTCTCCAATACTTTACATGATACCTTTCATCCTTTCTCTCCCCTGTCTATGAACACTTTTAGAAGTGAGAAACAGAGAATTCTTATCAGAACAACTTTTGACACATCCTTTGTTAATTGGGGTACCTTGTGCTCAACTGGGTTTGTGTTCTTCACTTGCACAGGCATCTTTCATGTACAGGTTAGAAGGCAAGGGCCAATGACTACTTTACACCTTCTCTTTGTACAGTCTTGCATAATGTGACCTTGGTCCTAACAGACCATCATTAAGCACTATAAAACACTGCTACTACTATTAAAATGGAATATAGGTGAGGAAACAATAATGGTGAATGAATGAATAGCACCATTGTGACAGCTACACATACCAGATAAAGGTATTGTAAAAACTTTGGTTCCATGTCAAATCAAGTAAGGGATTTTAAGCAGCAAATTGTCTATTCTAACACACAGCATGTTACAGGCCACAGAACCACACCCAGTCACTCAGCCATCACACTCACAGACATCAAAATAAGAAAAGAATGGGTTGACTTATCTCTTAAGTTCACTCAAGATAGCAGGAAGTTTTAAATTCAAGTCTTAGTCCTTCCGCTGCTTTGAGAAAGTACTACAACCAGTTTGCCCAAGCCTCACTATTTAGAAAGTCAGAGTACTTACTTATCCCACAAGGATCCTGTCAGGTTTAATTAATTATGTCTGTAAAATCCTTTCTAAATGAAAAGTGGCAAGCATGATTTATTAATTAAGTCTAAAATACCAGTGCAGAATCAGAGACTAATCTCTTTTTTATCAAGAGAATAACATTTCTAATAAAGTACATTTCAAATGGGAAATTATAATAACAGCCTCCTGACTTATTTAGATTTTTTTTTTCTTTTCTTTTTTTTGGGGAGGAGCAAGGCAATAGACTTTTGATGAGTTCTAGGAATAGAATAGTGTAACCAGAACAGGAGATGCAGGCACACTCGCCCACTGCCATTAAGGTGGCACTATCTAAATCATGAGAACGAGGACTATACACCTGGCACTGCTGTAGGACCAAGCTTAAAGACTACTCCTCTACCTATTACATGTCACTTGCTTTGTAGCCTATGTGCAAGTCACCTAGATACAGCCACCCAGAACAGACTATGGCAGTAGAAGCCCCAAACTACCTGTTAAGTGGCAATGTATGAGCCATAAATGACCTGATCTATGTCACTATGACTGCTACAAGCAGCTCTCATCCTCATGGGTGCATCACTGCTATAGTATCTGGAGGCAGAATTCAGATGTCAGTTACAAATGACAGCTGCCTTTGACACTCACTTCCTCTTTTTTTGGTCCTCTTTCCCTCTGTTAGCTAAGGTACTCCTCACAGGGTAACTGCAATTGAGTCAGTACTCACTAGGGCCAGAATTCATCAGCACAGATAGAGTAATTCAAAACAGTCAGAAAAGACATGGATCAAACAACCTGTGAATTACAGTGGTTCAGGACATCCACTGGACAGACATGTGGCCCAACTCTTTCCAACTCCACCTATTTGGCCTGTACTGGCAAGCTCCACGCCCTCAGCACCAATCACTGGAGTTTCAATGGAGGAAATGAATCATGCCCTCAGAATGCAACTGAAATCCCACAGATCTAAGAAAATACTTATTCATCTGCATTTGTGTATGTGCATAGCTCATCTAGTTACAGTTACATTTCAGTCAGATACCAAATATGAATAAAAATACCCCAAATTAGTGGTATTTAACATTAGGTGGCACCTGTGTGCCCGAAATGTGACTATAAATGGAAAAAGCAGTATCACATGACTTAAAATAAAAGGATGACTGAATTTGAATCATAGAATCACCAAATGGTGGGGGTTGGAAGGGACCTGCAGAGATCACCAAGTCCAATCCCCTGCTAAAGCAGGATCACCCAAGGCAGGTCACACAGGAATGCATCCAGATGGGTCTTGAAAGTCTCTAGAGAAGGAGACTCCACAACCTCCCTGAGCAGCCTGTTCCAGTGCTGCATCACCCTCACAGTAAATAAGTTTTTCCTCATGTTGAGGTGGAACTTCCTGTGTTCTACATTTGTATCTGTTGCCCCTTGTCCTATCAAAGGACACCATTATAAAGGCTCTTCTCAGCCTTCTCTTTTCTAGGCTAAACAGCCCCAGGTCTCTCAGCCTTTCTTCATCAGATGTTCCAGTCCCTTCAGGTTCCTTGTAGTCCTCTGTGGGACACTCTCTAGTATATCCCTGTCCCTCTTGATCTGTGGAGCCCAGAACTGGACACCATACTCCAGATGTGGTCTCATCAGGGCAGAGTAGAGAGGAGGACAACCTCCCTTGACCTGCTGGCCACACTCTTTTCAATGCACCCCATTTGGGCCTAATCCAGCAGAAAATAACCACAGCTTTTCCAGGCTACACAGCCATCAGCTTTGAATGGTCGCACTCAGGAACACAACACAATTTGGAAATATTAACTTGTTACAGAAAAACAGTAAGGAATGGCCTAGACTGGGTCAAAATGCTTTGAGAAAACATTCTAGCTAAAATTAATGGAAGAAAGGACGAGGGAAGTTTAGCTGGTGAGTTGGCCAAGACAAGCAAGGGGGAGATCCCATCCCCTAATTAAATTATTATTAATTTGTTTACATTTGTGTGTGAAGTCCCCGTTTTCGGGCCACGTCACCTCTCTGCCTCCTTGCTTCCTGGGTTCCTCCTCCTTTGCCACACTAGCTTAAGACATCCAGGCACAAGAGCTATCTATCCATGCTCACACAGGCCTGCCCAAGCAGCATAGTTCTTCTGCAAGTGAAGTGTGAGACAACCACAGCACTGAACTTTTCTGGAACAGCCAAGAAGCTCAGACACAAGTCCCATCTTTTTAAAGCAATATTGATGCCTAAGACCTTAATTTATCTGCAGGCTCCAAGAGGTGCCTGTCTCACTTGCTAACAGAAGTTAGCAAGGGTGACATTCTCCAGTCTTTTCATTCCCAAAGGCTGACTGCTAGGAAACATCTGGATTCGCATATAATCTTACACGTCTAGAAGTGATTTGGTCCCTAAAAGGACCGCTTCGAAGTTTAAAAGACAAGAAAATACAAGTTGCAGGTATAAACGTGATAAATTGGGTGCCTAGGAAGACCAAAACCATCAGGCTAACTCCAAAACACCAGGAATTCAGGTTGCCTCGAGTCCACGTTGAACCTCTAGCTCTTAAAAAAATCCCCAAACATGTCTCGTGAATTAAGGCTTGAGAGACCCGAGGCCGTGTAGTTTAGAAAAGACTGAGAGGAGATGTTAGGAATGTTTACAAATACCTGAAGGGTGGGTGCCAAGAAGAAGGGGACAGTCTTGTCAGTGGCGTCCTGTGATAGGATGAGGGACAGTGGACACAGACTGGCACACAGGAAGCCCCAGCTCAACATGAGGAGAAACTTCTTTACTGTGAGGGTGGTGGAGCACTGGAGCAGGCTGCCCAGAGAGGTTGCAGAGTCTTCTTCTCTAGAGGCTTTCAAAAGCCGCCTGCGTGACCTGGTCTTGGTGACCCTGTTTTGGCAGAGGGTGTTTTAACTCAACGATCTCCAGAGCTCCCTTGCGACCCCTACCATTCTACGAAGCAGCCCGAGACCAAAAGAAACCCGCCAAGCCAAGGAAAAGCAGCTAACAAATCCTAGCAGCTCGCCTGAACCGCCCCCGGGAGGCAGCGAGACCTCGCGCGACCTCAACCGTCTTCCCGCCCAGGGACGGCCCTTATCGGCGCGCGCCAGCCCCTTCCTGCGTCACGTGCCCGTGCGCCGCTGTCGTCACAGGCGCACGCGGGGCGGCGGCTCTTCGTGCCAGGCAGTAATGGCGGCGCTGGTGCGGGATCCTCTGGCTTCTCGGGCCCGGCTCTTGCCGCTGCCCCCGGCGGCTCCGTGCGCTCCCTCCTCTCTCAGCGCGCTCGGGAGCTGGTGAGTGACAGAGGGTGAAAAGGAAGCGGTGGCGGGTGTGGGGCTGTGTCGTTCCCTCAGGCCTTGGGTGGGGGTGAGGGTGCCGGGTTTCTGGTGCCGGCGGTGGGTAGCGGGCCAGTGCTTGCACGGTCACAGAATGGTAGGGGTTGGAAGGGACTTCTGAAGATCATCGAACCCAACCTCCCCGGCCAAGGTAGGTTTGCATAAAGAAGGAACACTTTCAGGCGGGATCCCTCCAGAAATGGAGACTCTGAAGTCTGTCTCTGTGGTTGCTCTGGGTTATGTCTTGGTGGCCGCTGCTGGGCTGTGGCACATCGCAGATGTGGGTACACGTTATTCCTGTCGCTTAGCTGAGCAGGAGACTTTGCTATAAGACAGCCCTAGAGTCTCTTATGTGTATGGAATATATGCATTTAAATTTTTTATGTAGCGCATAAAATACTGAGTTTTGTTTAAGTACTTAGGGTCGGTTTTTCTATAGCACAACTCTTCCCTATTTATATTTACGAGACTCTGTTTAATCTCTGAGTAAACAGGAGTTGAACTAAGTATCATAGAGAATGCTAATGCTTTTAGAATTGTCTTGGTTTTGCTTTCTCTCTGTGCCTGTTGAAAGTCGGGAAATGTTACTCCTTAATAATTTCTTTATCAGAATGTTTCATTTTCAGTCAATTATTTTCAGTCTTATAAGGAGCAGCTGAGGGAACTGGGATTGTTTAGTCTGGAGAAAAAGCGTCTAAGGGGAAACCTTCCTGCTCTCTACAACTCCAAGGTGGGGCTTGGTCTCTTCTCCCTGGTAACAAGGGATAGGATGAGAGGAAATGGCCTCAAGTTGCCCCAGGGGAGGTTTAGGTTGGGTAGTAGAAGAAACTTCTTCACTGAAACGGTTCTCAAACGCTACAGCAGGCTTGCCAGGGAGGTGCTTGAATTCCCCTTCCTGAAAGTGTTTCAGAGATGAAGATATGTGGTGCTGAGGGTCATGGTTTAACAGCAGGCTTGGTAGAGTTAGGTAATGGTTTGACTTGGTGATCTTAAAGGTCTTTTCCAGCTGAAACAATTCTTCATTCTATATGACTCAGTTTTGCTTGTTTTAGAATATTCCTGAAGAAAGCTTGTATGTGAAGTGTAACGGGCGACTGGTTAACGATGAAGATCTACTGCAGGATGGAGCTGTTTATAGTCTGGAACCAAGACTCTGTGGTGGAAAAGGAGGTTTGTAGCTTAACTGCTTTTTTACCAATTAGATTCTTAGCTTAAAAATAACACCTTTTATTGTACTGTGGTCTATACTGACAGCAGCAGACCTAACCCATCTCTGTCAGATCTCTTTTAATGTGGATGGCTGTGAGCTGAAACCAGAGTCTACTTTGCAGAGCTGAAAATGGCCAGGGAAGCTTCAGTGCAGTTAAAGGCTTTGATGGTACAGCCCTTTGCATCCCTGGTCAGCTTAGCTCTGCTAGTAGAAATCTGTAATGTGCATAAAAATTACTTTAGAGTTGAGATTGTGTTTAAAAACACCACTGATAATGTAGACATTCTTTGAAGTGGAACATGATGGGTGAAGCAAGTCTAGCAGAGTATTTGAGTGTACTTGGAGTCCATTTGTTTGCTTTTTGACTCCAGGTCTCAGAATTTTCTAGCTGTTGCACTAAAAAGTGCATCTTTCCATCAGACTGCAGCTCTGCTTTGCCTTCTTCAGTATTAGATAGAATTGGAAAGAAATCTTCTTGCTTATGAGGTATTGCAGTTTCTTTAACCACCCTTGAAGTGGTGCTGTGGTAGAAGTTGGTAGTAAAGGATGCTTCATGACATTTGACCATCAGCTTCAGTTATCCTGGGATGACTCAGGATGCTCCCTCTCTGATTTGCTATGTGTTGCTGATGTGCCATTTGGGTCAGTCTAAAATTCTTTTGTTCCTTTTGTTTTCACCATATAACTTAAAAGCCTGATAAAAGCAGGCGGACAAACGCAAGTCAGAACTATTAAGACTTACTGTATGACCTAAAAGGAACCATGGTTGCCCAGGGAGGTTGTGGATGCCCCTTCCCTGGAGGAGTTCAAGGCCAGGTTGGACAGGGCCTTGAGCAAGCTGGTCTAGAGGAAGGTGTCCCTGTACATGGCAGGAGGGTTGGAACTAGATGATCTTTATGGTCCCTTCCAACCTGAGCCATTTTACGATTATTCAGGTTTAGAGAATGGAGCATTTTGTTACCAGACCTAATTCAGCACTTGCAACCTTAGTGGATGCTTTATTGATTGTTGTGGGTTGGTTTCATGGGGGGACACACCTGGCTAGGTGTAGTGGTTAAGTCTATTGTTCTTCAAAATGTAGACTTCAGTATCATGGTTTATGAGTTACAAAAGTTCTCCTTGCCGATGGCATCAACTGATTGTTATTAGCTGAGCACAATCCTACTTCTGCCTCCTGGTATGGTCAGCTGTCTGCTTCGCTTACTGTTTGTAACACTCCTTAAAGGTACTTCTGAGGCCCTAAGTATAGATATGTTCATCTTCTAGCTAAAAATCAGTGCTCAGCACTTTCAAATTACTTTAGTATTAATACACATTGGGTTTTTGAGGTCATTAAACATGTCTCTGAGAAGCTGCAGACATCACAACAGAGAACTAAGCGAGAGAGATTAGCAGTCTTGCCTATGAGTATTTTGTGGCTGAGGAGTGTCTAGAAATCCATTCAGGGGGCTCTCCAGCATAATATTGTTCATCATTATCATTTTGATGAAGTGGCTAATGTCATCTCCTAAAAAAAATTATTTTTTGTTAGGTTTTTGTAAAGGGACTGTTTGGTGTAGGGGAAGGTATATCTTGGCTAAATTAGAAAGGATCCAAAATGTTATCTTGATACAAAAAAATATTTCAAACCATTTTACTGGGGAAGTCCAGAAATAGGCTTTCGTGTTAGAAGTGCTGCACAGGTTCCAGTGAACCTAGAATCAATCTGATGTCATATCAGCAACACAAAAAGGAGGTGAGTGGTAAGCACTGGGTACTTTTTTTTTCCCCACTGCGTTTTGGCACTTCACCCAATGATAAGTCCCAATGATAACAAAGGGTAAGCTGAAAGTTGCACTATATTTCAGTGAAGGGAGAGGGAAGGGTTGAATTCACTGTATTTTCATTGTGTACTGGTTCACCTCTTGTTTCTGTGTGGCTAATTCTTGATTGCTTCTTTTTTCCCCTCTCAGGGTTTGGATCTATGCTGCGAGCACTTGGTGCTCAGATTGAGAAGACGACAAATAGAGAGGCGTGCCGAGACCTCAGTGGAAGGAGACTTCGGGATGTCAATCATGAAAAAGCGTAAGGCATTCTTGTGGAAGCTAGAACTGTAAATAAACTGACTGTGTAGCTCGCTGTCAGAGGTCAAATAACAAGTTGCTGTAGCAGTGAAAATTCATTTTGAACACTAAAACCAGCAAAAGTCAGATCTTAAACACAGATGGACTAGAAGCCAATGGGATTCTTTCTTCTGTAATTATATAGAATCATAGAATCAACCAGGTTGGAAAAGACCTCAGAGATCATCAAGTCCAACCTATTACCTAATACCTAACACCTCCTGACAACTAAACCATGGCTCCAAGTGCCACATCCAGTCCTTTTTTTGAACACCTCCAGGGACGGTGACTCCATGGCCTCCCTGACAGATGTGATCGTACCACTCTCTTGCACCTCTTAGATTTCTCATCTGGGATTCTTACAAGTTCTCTCTGAAGCCGCAGGTCCATAGTATTGGGCATGTGTGAGCTTACTGTTCTTTTTGGCTTCTGAAATAAACTTTCCACTCTCCTCTTTAACAGAATTTCTATATATTCCTTTAGTCTTTCCCTTGGGTATTGTCAGTTGTCTTTTCCCATCGTCTCTCATTCTAGCAGGTATTAGAACCAATGGGTGGAAGTTGAGGCATAGGAAATTCCATGTAAGTATGAGGAAAATTTTTTTCACTGTGAGGGTGATGAAGCACTGGAACAGGCTGCCCAGGGAGGTTGTGGAGTCTCCCCTTCTAGAGATAGTCAAAACTCACCTGGATGTGTTCCTGTGTGATCTGGTGTAGGTGATCCTGCTCTGTCAGGGAGGTTGGACTGGATGATCTTTTGAGGTCCCTTCCAGCCCCTGAAATTGATTCTGTGATTCAGCAACTGATACTACACCAAATGCTGGAAATGCTCTTGATTTTCATGGTCCTGTCCTCTGCAGGATGGCTGAATGGGTGAAGCAGCAAGCAGAACGAGAGGCAGAAAAAGAGCAGAGGCGCTTGGAAAGGCTGCAGCGGAAGCTTGTGGAGCCAAAGCACATCTTCACAAATGCCGACTACCAGCGGCAGTGTCATGAAATGGCTGAGAGGCTGGAAGATTCAGTCCTTAAAGGTATTGCAGCTTGACCTCACTTTATCTCCTCAAAAAATAAAGCAAATTAAAAGCCCCTGTAGCCTCACTCCAGTATGAACATTTCTTTTAAAAAAATTAATTGCTAACTCTTAACTGAATGAAATTACAAATGCCAGTAAAATGGTGGACATCACTTTTCCTTTGTCTGCTGCTTCTCCTAAGTTGTGTTAAAGAGCATGCAAGATACAAGTGATGCTCCATCTTGCTATGGTACAGTGTTGCCTCATAAAAACAAAATTCTGTGAAGGTGTTGTTGCCAGTTCAGCTGTAAAAATGACATCATTTTTAGTGAAGTAATAAAATACAAACAGGTCTTCTGTAAAATACTAGGAATTAAGTCCAGCTACAAATACACTGTTTCAGTTCCTGTTCTCTGTGATTATTTTATTTGTCCGTGGAGTCTTGCCTTGCTGGCAGCTTGGTAATGAAATTTAAAGCTGAGTGTAGAAGCTGAGAGTTCAATTCAGGAATCCAACTTTAATTAACTCTGTGTCTTAGTCAAGCTGCGTGTGAAAGCTTTGCTGCCGTTCGAGTTTCTGTCGAAGCTCTTGTGTCTACATAAATGTGCACCAAAAGTGATTATTTTCATCTGCTGTTTTAAATTGCATCTGAAATAAAAATCAGTAGAGTTTACAAGCTGAATGAATTATCTGCTGATGAAATAGACTTCTAACGTTTGTTTTGAAGGGTTGCAGGCTACCTCAAGCAAAATGGTGTCACCAGAAAGCAGTGACAGTCGGAAGCGTCCAGGTGAATCTGGAAAGAATGAAACAAGACCTCGAAAAAGAAAATGTTTCTGGTGAGCATTATGCCTTGTTTTGACACTCAGGTGTTCAGTTTTGAACAGGATGAAAGTTTAGGTCCATGCAAGTAAACAACATTTTACCTGAGATGTAGGCTTAAAAGGAGGCTCTGGGAAGACCTAATAGCAGCCTTCCAGTACCTGAGGCGGCCTACACGAAGGATGGAGAGAGGCTGTTTACAAAGGCCTGAGTGACAGGACACGGGGCAATGGCCTCAAACTAGAGAAGAGCAGATTCAGATTGGATATTAGGAACAGGCTCTTTGCTATGAGAGTGGTGGAACCCTGGAACGGGTTGCCCAGGGAGGTGGTTGGGGCCACATCCGTGGAGATACTCAAAGTGAGGTTCAACAGGACTCTGGGCATCCTGGTCTAGATGAGGATGCCCCTGCTGAGTGCAGAGGGGATTGGACTAGATGACCTTCGAAGGTCCCTTCCAACCCAAACTGTTCTATGGATAAGAAAATTAAAATAATTAAACAGAGAAGTGAAACTAAATGTTGTGTTAATACAATTCTGTCCCAGTTGGAGCAGACTAACTTTATTTGCAAAAATAGGCACATTATGTTTTATTGCTTCTCATTGTCCTTTCTTTTTTTCATTAATGAATTAAATTAACAGTGAACTTCAAAAGATTTAACCATCACCTCTGCATCTTTCACCTATAGTAACATGAAAAAGAAGTCTTAATGATCTAAGTGTTTGGGGTAGCAATAGGTAGCACACATTTCTGTATTGGGAATGCTGTAAAAACATACTGGTTTGGGAATATAAGCAGCTCTTTCACTTACTAAACTAGCCTAAATGGCTGCTAGAATATTCTGTCTCTCTCTGAAGTGAGTTTAGAAAGAAAAATGAGGGAGAATTGGGGTGTTTTTGGAGGGGTTGTTTTGGTTTGGAAGTTAAAATAGGTGAATATTCATTTGTAACATACTGCTTGTGCCAGGCTGGGATTGGAAGGATTGGATGATGCTGACAGTTCAGACTCTGAGGATGAGAGTGAAGATGATTCCCCTCATTCATCTGATGGAAGTTGTCCGTCAGGAAGCAGATTTAATGATATTGCTGGAAAATCAAATGAATGTTCAAGCAGCTCTGTGGATTCTGTAGAGGATAGTCCAGCTAGTACTGCAGCTGAGAAACCACTGGAGCAGCCAGAAGGTACAGAAAGAGATCTGCAAGGAGAGACAAACTCAGGTGGGAAAACTGAAATTCCAGATGAAGAAAACAGTGAAGTGACAAAGCCCTTGAAGGAAGAGACCCAAGAAAAGAATGAAATAACCCAAGCTCTGAAAGAAGAGGAACAAGAAAATGTTTCTTCTAAGGCACAGGAAATGAACCAGTCACAGAGCACAGTAAGTATGAAGTACAAAATGTTACATTTCTTTTCTTCAGCTGTTTTTGCTGTCACTTTTCCCATTGTGGATCCTGGTGGGGATTTGTACCCTGTGACTTCAATGCATTCAATGCACATGCTTGAACTAGAATCCTAGTCTCCCTAAGAAGCAATAGTCTCCAAAGATTGATTCAAACTGCAAAACCAAAAACCAACCCCAAGGTTCAAAAGAAAAACCCTTTAGCTGAAGATGTCTGATATGACTTTGGAAAATGGAATGTAGCAAGTTAATGGAAACTGCAGCCAAAGAAGGCTCTTGGTCTCTGTGGAGAAGATTGAATTGCAGTATGGCAGCATTGTCATGAGAGGTGCTGAGGAGAATGGGTTGAGGAAGAACTCAAGTAAGATTTTAATAGTCTAGAATTTCTACTAGGATGTAGCTGCCCTGGTTGTCTGTTGTCTTTCTCAAGACTTATGTTTCTCTTTGTTGTTTGTTTTTGTTGGGGTGGGTTGGTTGGTTTGTTTGGGGGTGTTTGTGTGTGGTTTTGTTGTGTTTTGGGTATTTGGTTTGGGTTTTTTCCTTTTTTTTTTTCTCCTTTTACATAAATAGATGCACTCTGGATCAAAAACTCTTCATTGGATGAGGGAGGAAGAGTAAACATCTTCTGTAGGATGAAAGACTTACCCATACTTTTTGACATGTTACCAAACACTGTCCAATTTGACTATTTATAACCTAATTTGACCTTAATAATCTACCTCAAATTTTAAATCAGAGGTTGTTTGACATAGATGCTCTTGATTAATCAGCTGATCAGACTGAAGTTTTCATTATAAAAGGACTTGAATCCAGTTCATAGATAACCCTCGCAGGCTGCTGCAATTTTCAGTTTTTCATTGGTAGTAAAAAGTCTGAAAAGAGCAAGTCCTGCACTAGAGAGGCAGGGTTAGTTCATCTGAACTGCAGAGGGGATGGAAGAGTGGTTTTGAAATGGATCCTCCAGTATCTCTGTGGTGGAAGCAGGTCTGTACTTTTGCCATATGATTATCTTTGCTGGCAATTTGGGTTGGTGTCACAGCCCTCAGCCAGATCAGGAGCAATGCTGACCATGAAGTTCTTTCCTTGGCAATTCAGAGGAGGATGCCTGAGATTCCTGTGCCAAAGAGGCTTTGGATCAGTCTTCCAGCCAAGAGAGGATGTAGCTTTTCCCAGTGAATTGAAAGAAACCCCAACTAATACTTGCCAGTAAATATGACAATAGTTGTGCTTTTTTGCTTCTTGCATAATATTACTATTAAAAACATGTAGGGGTACAGAATCTAGCCTTATTCCAACAATAAAACAAAAAGTGACTTTTTTGGTCTAGGGAGTGGCTCAGATTAGATAACCCAATGCCTTTTCTCATCTTGAGCAGGAAGTCTGCCATCAGATGCCAGTGAGAATTCTAGTAAGTGAAACTACAGTCCAGTTAGGTGGCAAAAGGCTGGGGATATAATCTGATAAATGAGGATTTTGTCATTTACTGCACTGTTAGAGCTGGCATATTTTAAACAGGATGTTTACCATTCTTTGCTGTTTACCTTTTGCTCTGTATTTGTGAGGCCATGTCTATTCCTAGAACAGGAAACTCCACCAATGCAGTAGGCAGATTGTTATTCCAGGTGGAAATATTTTCATAGTAGTCCTTGATGGATATATATATTAATTTTTTTTAAGTAGGATGAGAATAATGAGGCAACCAGACTCTGTGTGTGTGCTTAGCAGGACAAAGGTTCTAATTCTGCTGGTGTTAATTGTTTTCACTGAATTCATAACGGAGTAGCCTCACTCTCACTGCTGTTATTTCTTGCTCTGAAGTCTTTGATAACTCCACCACTGTAGCACGGGACTAATACATACATTTAAGTATTGAACAAAATGCTCTTAGGTTTCTATGTATGTGTTTAGTGTGTTACTAAATTCCAGCATTTGAATTTCCTATTCCCTGTCCATCTACACTGGAACAGGTTGCCCAGGGAGGTGGTGGAAGCCTCATCCCTGGAGGTTTTTAAGCCCAGGCTGGATGTGGCTGTGAGCAACCTGATCTAGTGTGAGGTGTCCCTGCTCATGGCAGGTGGGGTGGAACTGGATGATCCTTGAGGTCCCTTCCAACCCTAACAATTCTGTTCTGTGTTCCTCTGCGGGCAAGGCCCTGAACTTGACAATGTGTAGAGGTCCCTTTTGCCCTCAGTTACTCTGTAAATACACTATTTTCCTTTTTAAGATCAGATTTTAATCTTTTTGTTTGGTTGGGTTTTGTGGCAGGATGAGATGTGAGCTTCAGAACTTAATTTTTGTGCTTAATCTTACTAAAAAGATGGTGCTATTATATCTATTTCTGTAACTACAGTGTTAACTGCATCAGAAATAAATACTCATCCCTCTTCCTACTACTGCTGGGAATAATGTTGGTTATATTCTGCATTGGGCTAAAAAGGGGCTGTTAGCTTTGAAGCCAAGGTTAAGCTGCTGAACTGCTGGGTCAGGTAGTGGGCTGTTTTAATTCCCTTTTCTTGGAAGTACTTCCCTGGGGATAAAACCAGTGTCCACTACTTGTCTCCAAAGGAATGGGATTAAATACTGACACTTTATTTTTTTCCCTCCTTTTTTTTTTTAGCATCCCTATATCACAAGTAGAATGTGTTAATTCTAGTGGAATAATTGTACAAGTTCAGCAGTGTTGGTATAATTTAAAATGAGCAGCACTTCTGAGCAGCTTGGAGGTTTTGCAGAAGTTTGAACTTGATGATCTTGGAGGTCTTTTCCAATCTTAATGCAAGCCTAAGCACATCTGCAGCTTATCTGAACTTGTTAGAGCGAGCCTTTAGCTAGCAGAGGCATTGGGAGGAATAAAATTGTAGCAGCACCGTCAGACACCAGGTACAAAGCTCACCTGAGCATTCAGCCCTCCTCTTGGGTGTGTTCCCTCTGCTAAGATTTGCCTGTTACCCAGGCAGTGATGGTTTGTCTAGGTAGCATTTGTACCACGCAGAATGAGACTATCCAACATAATACACATTGCTCAGCTGTAATTAGGATTTTGAGGTAATCTTATTTGAAGGTCTTCTGTTAAGTGAAGCATTCTGTCTGTGGTTGTTACTCCCCTGAAGAAAATAGTAATAGTTTGATGGGGTATTTTTCTCTTTGCAGGAGGTGGAACCAATAGATCTGCTGGCATTCAACTCTGCTGCTGAAATGGAAGCCCTTGGTTTAGATAAACTGAAGATGGAATTGATGTCTTTAGGACTGAAATGTGGAGGCACTTTAAAGGAAAGAGCAGCCAGGCTTTTTTCGGTCAGAGGTTTATCTAGAGACCAGATTGATCCTGCTTTATTTGCAAAGCCCTCTAAAGGGAAAAAAAAAGTGATGTAAAAAAAAAACACCATAAAACCTTTTATGTACACAGGTGCTTAAAATCTTTTGTTGTCATTCTGTACTGCCACATAGACTGCTTCGGCAGCCCTGGATAGTTTTTGCTCTGTTCTTAATGGATTTTGATTAATGTAACACAGAGTAACTTTCCAGTTAATTATTCATTCAGTGTGTCCAGTATTAAAGGAGTGAAACTACTGTCTTTTGTGATAAGCTTTACAAATGGTTATATCAAGCCTTGATGTAACAGGCTGGACAAGCTCTCTGTACATGGAATGAAATAGCCTGAATGTTTTCTGGAAGGTGGTTGTGTGACACTGTCAGCACCTACTTCAAGGAGAATAGCAATCCTTTCTTAACTTTTATATTGCATTTCCTTCAATGTGTGTTGCAGTTAGAACTGGCAAATGAGAAACATTGAATTTGTGATCCAGGCTTAGAAGCTGAAGTTTCTTTAAATAAATTTTCTTTATATGGATGAAGCCAATATACATAAATAAATAAATAAATAAATAAGCTGTTCTGTGAGTTTATGTGGGTTCTTGTTGCAGCCACTGTTCTGAAGGCAGCTGCAGGGCACGTGCAGAGTGCATGATTCCTTAGCTGACCAATTCCTTAGCACGCTGCACAGAGCAGAACAATAACATTCCATGTGTGCCAGGAACAACATCCTCACATTGCCACCCTTTGATTGCAGCATGCTGCAGAAGCCACCTCCTTGACATGCTGGCACCTCTTACTGGAAAAGATTTTAGCTTATATATGTGGTTGGGGTTTACTGCTTAAGGGACTGATAACAAAGAATACAAATAAACAGCCACTCTGAGCAAGAGGCACTTTGGTTAGGGCTTCTCAGGGATCTTTGGTTAGGGCTGCTGGGGACTTCTGTTCATTTGCTAGTTCATATGGGCAAGGGCTTTGGTGTAGGGATGCTGCTGGGGATATGCTCAGGACTAATGTTAGCTGCTTTCTCTCTTAAGGGCTTCCAGAACTTCTTCTGTAAGTAAGACTCCGAGACTCTGTAATGCAAGGGATTCTAAAAAGCTACAATAAAGGACTTCTGGGAGGACTTTGGAGATTCTCTGCACTTCTGGAATCTTGTTGGCATATGGCAACAGGGTTTGTGCCTTCATTCGTCCCCCAAGGGCAGCCTCTATCAAGTTAACAACAGGTATCAGTATGATAGAAATTCATGTGTGCAAGTACTTCTTTTAGAGGCTAAATAAGGGTATTTACTTACTTTGCTCAGGAAGAGTATCTGAGTGAGGGAAAAGAATGAATTTGCCTCCTTAAATTCAGAAGAATAAAGTAGCTGTGCTGGCTGCTGAAGGCTGATAACAGGGTGATCCTGTGAAACTGAATGGGAAACAGAATGTGCTTTTTAATTCTTTCCCTAAGGTAAAAACAAGGGAATGGTCTCTCAAGAACTCAAATATTTGCAGTGGGGGTGCTTTATGCTGTAATCTCTCTGCGGGGAGTTATCCTGGGAGGTGGCAAGGGTGTCCTTGCTGGAAGGGCAGGGTGCTCACATGGCTGCAGGTGCAGCTGCCACCTCTCTCAGAGGCTTTATAAAAGTGTTCAGTGCCTCAAATCTCAGATTTTACTGCTCTGTGCTGGAGAATATTATGAGGGCTGGAGCACCTGCCCTGTGGGGACAGGTTGGGAGTGTTGAGGCCATTCAGCTTGGAGAAGAGAAGGGTCTGGGGAGCCCTCATAGCAGCCTTCCAGTACCTCAAGGAGGCCTACAAGAAAGCTGGGGAGGTACATTTTACAAGGGCTTGTAATGATAGGATGTGAGGGAAGACTTCAAGCTGGAAGAGGGTAGATTTAAGCTCGATATTAGGAAGAAATTCTTACCAGTGAGGGTGGTGAGACACTGGAACAAGTTATCCAGGGAGGTTGTGGATATCCCCTCCCTGGAGGTGTTCAGGATCATGTTACACAGGGCCTTGAGCAACCTGATCTAGTAGGTGTCCCTGCCTATGGCAAGGGGCTTAGAACTAGATGATCTTTAAGGTCTTTTCCAACCCGAACCATTCTATGTCTCTGTGTTTATTGGAGTGACTTGTAGAGATTCTTGAAAATCCCTCCTGACATCATCCCATCCTTTCTTCTGTTTTAAAATTTGGCTTAGACTTGACTTGCCATAGTGGATGGGAAATGGGCTTCACCTATGTGTATTTAGTATTTCTGACCTGAGTGGTTTGTATCTGAAACTGCAGTCAGCTCTATAGTCTTACCACCTATCTTCAGAAGCTGTTTTGTTTATGCTTCAAAGTTTTGGATTGAGAAGAGGGTGTTAAAGCTCAAGGACTTGATCTTAAGGGTCTCTTCCAACGGAAACAATTCTGTGATTTCTTCTTGCCAAACTCTGCAGGCAAGCTGTTAGATCAGTCATGTTGGCACAGCTGCTCCAAAATGCTGCTTAACCTCACAGTTCATCCTTCTGTCCCAGTGCCACCTTCCCAGTCATGATTGGTTATAAAACGCCTTTGGAAGGCTCAGTGCCCTTCAGGCTTGTCTGTGTCCCTGCTTCCTGGTGTGAGTTAGGGGGCCCCAGGTCACCAGGTGTCGCTGTGAGCCCCGGGCCTTCCCTGCTACCCCAGCAGCTGGCCAGAAGACAGTTCTGTTCTGCATAAGTTACAGTTGGTAAGAAACAGGTCTTGGCCCTACTGGTGGTGATGGTGGAATTAGGAAGAGTAAAATTTATTTCTTATGCAGCAACTGGTGTTGAGGTGAGTCCAAAACAGAGCCTGAGATGGATTTGAGACTCTTATCTGTTTGCAAATACAGTTGATATTGTTAAAGTCCTTGGTACCCTTTCAACTGAGTATCTCCAACTTCTAAATTCACATCCACAAGATAAGCTTCATTAGCATCCCAAGGAGTTATGAAAAGGATGGGCAGATAGTTGCAGTGGTGGTAATTGCACCATCATCCACAAACCTAGCACTTGTGTTCCGAGTGCATAAATTATGGCACTTCAGGGCTAAATTGTTAAAGCACATTTAAACTGTTCTCTGTTTGCCTGCATCTGGGATACTAAGAAAAATTTCCTTCCTGCTAGAGTGAATAGAATAGAATAGAATAGAATAGAATAGAATAGAATAGAATAGAATAGAATAGAATAGAATAGAATAGAATAACCAAGGTTGGAAGAGACCTTGAAGATCATCGAGTCCAACCTGTAACCACAACCTCACAACTAGACCATGGCACCAAGTGCCACATCCAGTCCCCTCCTGAACGCCTCCAGGGATGGAGACTCAACCACCTCCCCGGGCAGCCCATTCCAATGACGAATCACTCTCTCGGTGAAGAACTTTCTCCTCACCTCCAGCCTAAACTTCCCCTGGTGCAGCTTGAGACTGTGTCCCCTTGTTCTGGTGCTGGTTGCTAGGGAGAAGAGGCCAACCCCTTCCTGGCTACAACCACCCTTCAGGTAGTTGTAGAGAGCAATGAGGTCGCCCCTGAGCCTCCTCTTCTCCAGGCTAAACAGCCCCAGCTCCCTCAGCCTCTCCTCATAGGTCTTGTGCTCAAGGCCTCTCACCAGCCTTGTTGCCCTTCTCTGGACACGTTCAAGTGTCTCAATGTCCTTCTTAAACTGAGGGGCCCAGAACTGGACACAGTACTCAAGGTGCGGCCTAACCAAAGCAGAGTACAGGGGCACAATGACCTCCCTGGTCAGGGTGGTCAGGGTTTGGAACAGGCTGCCCAGGGAGGGGGAGTCACCGTCCCTGGAGGTGTGGCCATGTGTGGCCATGGCACTTCAGGACATGGTGGTGTTAGGTTGAGGGTTAGAGTTGATGATCTTAGAAGTCTTTTCTGACCAAAAGAATTCTACAATTCTATCTAGAAGTTCTAGAGCACTGCCTCATGTTTGTCTTGCATTTCTGAGTTTATTGATTGGAAAAATCAGTTAGCCAAAACACTGACACAAAGCTTTTCCTCACCCCATACAGATCCATCTCTACACATCTAATACACAAAAACTAGCAGGAAACAGGGCAGGTCCTAAAAAAAGTTTAGAAAGATCATCACCAGCAGCCACACACAGCAACAGCTGTCAGTCTTCAACCTAAAGGCTCCTTGCCCATTTCCCTCACACAGTCCCCTGCAAATGGGACAGATCAATGAGTTACTAAAAAGCCACTTTAGTGTTTTCTTCTAGACCTTAGTTTGCTCGAGTGTGCAGGAACTTCTTTGTGTTTTCTGAGTCTGACAGCTTCTGCACTTGCTACTGTAGGTGGCACTGAGCTAACAGCAGAGGCTGTGTCCAGTTTCAGCAGCACCAATGAAACTCTCAGCCCTTGAAGCAGCATACCTGACCTGGCACTGTCCCTTGGTGCACAGGCTGCTGCAGAGAGGGGATATTGGGTCACATTTGCATCATTCTGCCAAGCCCAGAAACAGAAAAAATTAATCATTTTGACCCACCTGAATTTCATTAATGGCAAAACCCAGGAGATGTTGAGTCTGTTAAGAGGCAGCTCCAAACTTGTCAAAGTCCTGTGGGATCACCTGCTCCAAGAATGGACAGAGAAGTTCAAGTCCTGGCTGCAAATCCTGTGCACAGGGGCAGATTCATATTAAATTAAAGGCAAAACCCAGGAGATGTTGAGACCATTAAGAGGCTCCTCTTAAAAATATCAAAGTCCTGCAGGATCTCCGCCTTGCCCTTCTTGTTTGCTTGGGGTTCCCCTTTCCCAGACTCCAGATGTTCCCAGGCAAATCCCAAGGAGCTGCCCTGATTATCACCTTTGCTGGGATGTGGATTGAGCATCTGCCTTTCCACTTACACTGGCAATTAGAAGGCTGCTCTGAAAGGCAAAGTGTCAGACATTCTTGGTAGGAGTTTGTGAAATGCAAAGGGAGGAGGGGGACAAAGAGAGGGAGAGGAAATAAGGTCTCACCAGCAGGGGAAAGCTGCAGCTCTCCTGGGTTTTGAAAGAAAATGAGAGCCCAGCCTTGGCAGAAATGAAGCTGTGGAAGGATCAGACAGGCCACTCTGCTAGCAGCAGCATGCAGGGCAGTTTAAAACTTTTGTTTTCACTTCTAAAATGAAGTGATAATGGAGAGAGAAAGTGCTGCTGTCCAGTCCCAGCCTCTCTCAATAAGAAAAGCTTTCATGAGACCAATAGATAGAAATTTTGTTCCCATGTCCAGCTCCACTAAATGTGACCTCACAGGTCATCTTGTGAGCAGTGCCATGAAGACAAGTCAAAGCTCATGCTCATGATAAGCTTGAGCTCAGGCTGCCATTGTGAGCACTTCCACAAGAGCTTGACTTTGTGTGGGACTAACAGATCTGTTGAAGCCCTTCATGTGAATAGCACACACCTCCTTCTTGTGCACACAGAATCATGGAATCATTATGGCTGAAAAAGACCTCTAAGATCATGAAATCCTACTGTCCACTGTGGCCACTAAAACAATGCACTGGGTTTGAAGGGACCCTAGAAGATCATTTTGTCCAACACCCCTGCAGTGAGCAGGGATGTTTTAAACTAGGCCATGTTGCTCAGGGGCCCATCAATTTGACCTTGAATATCTCCAAGGATGGGGCCTCCACCACAATACTGGGCAATCTGTGCCAGTATTTCACCACTCTCATTGTAAAGAACTTCCTCCTCATGTCCAGCCTAAATCTCCCCTGCTCCAGTTTAACACCATTGCCCCTTGTCCTATCACCACAAGCCCTTCTAAACAGTCCCTCCCCAGCCTTCCTGTAGGTCCCCTTCAGATATTGAAATGAAGTTATTAGGTCTCCCTGGAGCCTTCTCTTCTCCAGGCTGAACAGCCCCAGCTTTGTCAGCCTGTCCTCGTAAGAGAGGTGCTCCAGCCCTCTGATCATCTTCGTGGCTTTCCTCTGAACCTGCTCCAGCAGGTCCATGTCCTTCCCGTTGAGGCCCCCAGAGCTGGGCACTAGTGCAGGTGAGGTCTCACCTCATGTCTCAAAGTGTCACATCTGTATGGTTTTTTAACACCTCAGGAGTGCTCTGCACCTTCCATGGTGCCAGAAGATGTCTATTGTTTTAACACCTTTACATCTTCCAAAGCAATTTCTGCTCACATGTGGTCGACGATGCCACTGCCCTGATCTGCCTTTTGGGTTTTTTTTTTTCCAGAATCACAGAATCAGCCAGGTTGGAAGAGACCTTTGAGATCATCAAGTCCAACCTATCATCCAACACTATCTAATCAACTAGACCATGGCACTAAGTGCATCATCCAGGCTTTTCTTAAACACCTCCAGGGACATCAACCCCACCACCTTCCTGGGCAGCCCGTTCCAAGGGGCAATCTCTCTTTCTGTGAAGAACTTTTTTCTAAGATCAAGCCTAAACTTCCCCTGGCACAGCTTGAGACTGTGTCCTCTTGTTCTGTTGCTGGTTGCCTGAGAGAAGAGACTAGCCCCCACCTGGCTACAACCTCCCCTTAGGTAGTTGTAGAGACCAAGATCTCCCCTGAGCCTCCTCTTCTCCAGGCTAAACAACCCCAGCTCCCTCAGCCTCTTCTCAAACGGCTGTGCTCCAAACCCCTCCCCAGCTTTGTTGCCCTTCTCTGGACACGTTGGAGTAACTCAATGGCTTTCTTGAATTGAGGGGCCCAGAACTGGACACACAGTACTCAGTTTTCCCATAGAACTGGTCATGGTATAGGGATATTAATGAGCAGTTGGGGAAGGGGGGTTAGGGATTGCTCCATCTAGCACTGCTGATAATGAAAGTGTGCAAGTAATGTGGCCTAACTCTGTCTACATCGCATTCACATTTTTAATAAAGAAATGGGTGGAAGTCGAGGCACAGGAAGTTCCATGGAAACAGGAAGAAGAATTATTTCACTGTGAGGGTGACAGAACACTGGAACAGGCTGCCCAGGGGGCTTGTGGAGTCTCCTTCTCCGGAGATGTTCAAGACCTGCCTGGATGAGTTCCTGTGTGACCTGGTATAAGTGATCCTGCATTGGCAGGGGGGTTGGACTGGACGATCTTTTGAGGTCCCTTCCAGCCCCTGACATTCTGTGATTCTGTGTGGCCTAAGCAGTGCTGAGTAGAGGGGCAGAAAGCACAATGTAAATGTTTAATGCTGAACCACGCTGCTGCCAGGTCTGTGAGATGTTCTGCCTTTCCTCAGAGACCATGGTGCTGCTCAGATGGAAAGGATAACATGACAGCTTGACAGCCTTTGCACGCCTTACAAGTTGTACAGCTATGAAAGCAGCGAGGTGGCAGCACCCAGAAGGTGTCACAGCAAATGCAGCCTGGATTAAAGATGACAGGCCAGGAGATCATTTCCTGCAGATGGCTGATGTCTGCAAAAGCCCCAGGTGTGGCAATATTTCATCCAAAGCCTCCTGCCTGGGAGTCTGCACTGTGGGAATCTCTGGAGCCAACCCATGTCGGTACAACCTCCCAGCCTGCTGCATCTTCATTGCAAAGCCAGCTGGAGGTTGAGGAGCAATGCTCCATCTCCCCAAAAGCAGAAGGTTCAATCCCAATGTGGGTTAACAACTCCCCACAGCATCCATCATGCTGAGACAATAGC
The DNA here is from genome assembly GCA_033816785.1 of Picus viridis. Classification (NCBI taxonomy): domain Eukaryota; kingdom Metazoa; phylum Chordata; class Aves; order Piciformes; family Picidae; genus Picus; species Picus viridis. The sequence goes on from CM066577.1 coordinate 3,698,919, forward strand.
ACAGCTGGTTAATTTTTAATTAAGAAGCTTAATTTTTCAGCCACTTTAACAGATGACAATGGTGCTGTGCACAGTCAGGGTAAGGATGGTATGGGCAACACTGGAAGTGCCCGGGAGGCCCCACATGCAGCTGCTGGGAAGGGACAGACTGTGGGCACAAAGAGATGGGGCCATGAGATGCCAGACATGGGTGTTAGTGATGCCCAGCCTGGCTCTCTGTGCTGATGGCTTTCAATAAATAACTTCTTCACCAGGCCTCCACTCAATGCTTCCAACCAGCATCGCATTCTTGGCCAGTACCATAAGCTATGCTCAAGGGGTGCAGAGGGCTGGCGGGACTGAGGGAGATGCTGTGACATCTGGGCAGCTTCCCCAGCAATAAAGAATTCTCCATGCTGGTGGCAGATGGTGGTCATCACAGATTTGTGCCCTGCCCATCCCTGCAATACCTGCAGTTCTCCCCACAGTAACACTGGGTCTCTTTGACCACCATGTCCCCCTCCCTGTCTCCACCAGTTGTCCACACACATCCACAGAGCCCCACCACTCACCTCTATGTACCTTGTGTTTGCAAGGCACCAGGGAAAAGGGAGCCAGATGCAAATCAGAGGGAGCAGGACATGGTGCAGGATCTTGGCAGAGGTGAGCAGAAGAGGGTTCAGCCTTTGTCCACACCACTGTTCCCAGCCCTGCATCCCTCTGATGCTCTGCTCCTACTTCACACAACAGCCTGGCCCTGATGGCAATGGATGGAAATTCTTCCAGACCTGGGGGATAACGTTCCAGTCCAAGTACTGGAGTCTGGAGGGAAGCCCAAGTTAATGCTCTTCACTCACTGGTTCCTACCAGTTCAAGCACTTTCTCTCCCAAGATAAATCATCGGCTTTGTTCTTCATGGAGGTAGCTGAGCTCATGGCCTTCAGGCTATGCCCTGCCCTGAGCTGGGTGGAGAGGAACTGTGGCTGAATGCCCATCTCATTAGGATAGATGCTTCACAGTCATGAGAAGGAAATGGCCAGAAATCAATTGCTCTCATCCCATTCTGATTCCAGTATCCTGTGGTGCTGTTGCCAGCACTGGAAACGGGTGAGTCTGCCTATGCCTTTTTGGTTTTTCCTCCTCTTAGAGCTCTTCTTTTGCCACAGGCATTTACATAAGTGAAAGGTGACCTCAGACCTGGGATCCTGCAGGGCATCAGGGACATTAGATATCTCAGCCTTCCTGATGAATGACTCAAAGCTACATCAGAGTCTAATGGGCCCTTCTTTTCACTTAGTCCATATCCACCCTGTCTAGCCTGACAAACTCATTTCAGAGTCCTCCCACCAGCAGTGGGTTCAGCCAGGGACTTGAGGGTCACATCCCACAGTGACCACTTCATCCACAGAGCTATCAGTATCTCAGTAGGTTATGAACTGAGGAGTCTAACTCAAAATGTGGGAATTACTATCATTGGTGACACCTTGGCCAGCAGTTTAGTAGAGTTCAAAAAAGAAGCTAACCACATTATCATTGCATTTCTGCAGGGGATGTGTTTGTCAGCTCTCCATAAGGAATGGTCAGGGTTAAAGTGCTTCCTCTGGGAAGAGAGGGAGGAGGAGGCAGCTCATCTCCTTTTCACTGCATCTCCAGTTAAGCATCAGCAGGTACTGGCACTGCACTGCTGCAGCTCACACAGAGAGCATCATCTCTTGCCTCTCAGGTATGCTTCTAGGTTTTCTCTTTAAGAACTCCACAGCTCAGGGAGAAACATGGGTGGTGTGGGCTCTGCTCTACCTGCCCATTCAGCCCAGTCCCAGCCTGAGCAGAGAAGCTTTACCAGCAGGATCACACACGTAACTGAGGAGACCTGTCAGAGGGGGAATGTTTATAGGAGCTGAGCATTGAGGTACATCCAGAAATATGACAGATTTTTTTTTCCCCCTCCACTTTCACACGTAAGAATAAATGTGAGAAAACACATGGCTACATTAATAATTGGAATTTATTGTTTCCTTGAGTTTGAAAGCACACAAAAACTTGGAAAATATCCCTAAATTGAGGAGGGGGAAAAAAAGACTTTAACAACATAACTAGAAAAATAAGGGTCTGATTCTACAGAATGTGAGCAGCCCTAAGTCTTAATATTCAGGACTAGAAATTCTGCCTAAAACTCTACTAAACCCATGGTGCAGGGGTGAAAAATAGAATCCTTTGAGTTCTAGAAATTATTTTATGTGTGCATATGCATATGATACATAGGCATATATATATATATATATATGTTCCTTTGAGCTGTAGACAGTATTTTAGGTACATCTATGCATGCATACAGACAATCTATATATACCCAGTATGTATGTAGACATTCCATACGTAGACTCATAGTCTCTACATAGGGGTGTGTGTGTATACAATATATACATCTAAGTGCTTCTGCTCTCCAATTCACCATAAACATGACATGAAAAGACAAGGACCAACACCAGGAGCCTAAGAATGAAAAACTGAACCCACGCATTACTTCTTCACCTGGGAGTGATCCCACCTCCTTTGCCTGGAGCTCCAGGCAGACACTCTGGAATGGGAACTGAAATAAATGGGATTGTAGCTCCACCCAATTAAATGAAATTTGACTGGCATCAAGGGGGACTGGAGAAGTGGTTAGTGTTCTTGGGGAGCCCTCACATGGGTATATGTGAAGGGGGATGCTCCTCTGAGCCCATCTATATGGACGGTGGCTTTAAGTCCACCCTCTCTGCAGGAGAGCTGCAACCCCAGCTGCTGCTGACCCTTGCATGTGGGTATCTCACAGGCTGTTTTTCACTGGCCTTAGGGCTGGGGAGCAGGGTGGCTCTGAGCAGGGCTGTAGGTAGGCAGGTACCAGGTGCCATCCCAGCTGGCCACCCATGTCTCACACCAGTGCCATGCCGTCCGTGAGGCAGCTGCACCTCTCCACTATCATGTTGGGAAACTCAGCGGCTTGGATGTCAGTGTGGTTGCCCCTCTTGACAAGGTACATGACAGGCAGTGAGGAGCTCTCCGCCACAGCACAATTGCGCTCCCCATAGCCGAAGTGCCGCAGAGGGCTGGGGGGCTGCAGGCAGCCCCCTGAGCACCGGTAAGCCTGGTACCCTGCTGGCTCAAGGATCCAGTGCTGTGTCCAGCTGAGCTCGCGGAAGTTGACGTAGTGTTTCTGCCGGCAGCAGCTGGACTTCATCATCACCTCCTCATTGCAGTCCCCAGGGCCCCTTCACAGTGAGGGAAAACAAGAACTGGTGCCATAACTGGAAACTGAGATAGTGGGAGAAATAATCCCCCTGTGGTGTTAATAGCACAGGTGGGCCCTGAGATGTGAAACCTAGGCCATTCTTGGGTTTCATCTGAATATTGAGGCAACAAATATGGGAAGAGGTGTGTGGCCAGCAGGTTGAGGGAAGTTCTCCTACCTCTCTAACTCTGCCCTAGTGAGACCACACCTGGAGTATTGTGTCCAGTACAAGAGGAACAGGAATATTCTAGAGAGCGTCCAATGGAGGCTATGAGGATGATTAAGGGATTGGAACATCTGATTAAGAAAGGCTGAGAGACTTGGGGCTGTTTAGTCTGGAGAAGAGAAAGCTGAGAGGAGATCTTATTAGTGTTTACAAATATCTGAAGGGTGGGTGTCAAGAAGGGGGCAGTCTCTTTTCAGTGGTGTCCTGTGATAGGACAAGGGGCAAGAGATACAAACTGGAACACAGGAAGTTCCACCTCAGCATGGGGAAAACTTCTTTACCCTAAGGGTGACAGAGCACTGGAAGAGGCTGCCCAGAGGTTTGTGGAGTCTTCTTTTCTAGAGGCTTTCAAGAACTATCTGGACGTGTTCCTGTGTGACCTGCCCTAGGTGATCCTGCTTTGGCAGGGGGTGTTTGACTCAATGATCTCCAGAGATCCTTTTGACCCCCTACCATTCTGAGTAAGATTCAGGAGCAGATTTCCTACCCCTATCTTGCAAGGGCAAGAGCTGCACACCCTGGCCTGGCATACACACTATGCTTGGGGACAAAGTTACCCTGGACACAGCACAGACTGACATTTCATACATACCCATAGTCTTCCAAGTTGAGAGTGTAAAGCACCAGTTCAGGTTTGCTTAGGGCTTTATCCTTGGGGTCCTGAGATGTGAAACGCACGGCTTTGGCCATTTCCGAGGCATGGCTGCCTATCCTTTCTGCTTCAATCCAGACCTCCAGGAACATTGGCTCCTGCCTCTTGTTTCGCAGCCAGAAGTGCACAGCCTGTGTCACATCGAAGTACTTCCAGCCTGACTCACGTATAGGAACCAGCCTGCACAACAAGGGCTTAGCATTAGAGAAAAGCCCATCAGATAAAGCCCAGGATCACAGTGCTGTTATTGCAGCAGAAGAATAATTTGCTTCCTGGAGATCATCACAGGCCATGATTACATGATCATTTTTGCTGAATGCTCCGGGCAAGCACCCCCAGCCATTAACTCACACCTCAAAGAGAAGCATGCAGATCTACCAGACACTGAAGGGCTGAATGAAACCCTTTGTGCATGCTCATGTCAAGGTATTCATTTGTGCTCATGCAGAAATAGGGCAGTGCAGGATTAGACCCAGCCTGGTAAACACCACTATTCCCAGCTGCTCCTGTCTTAGATGCATTAGGACCATAAGTTTCTACCCACCCAGAAAATTAGTTTGATATCTAATTCTGCCTTCAAGGGTTGTAAAACTTCCACAGAGCTCTAGGCTACAGAATCAGAGGTGGGGGGGGGGGGGGGTGGTGTTTGCATAATTTACTTATTTAAAGTAGCTAATGAAATGGTCAATGGAAAGAATCGCAGCAGCCACTAACCCACCTGAGTTAGAGAGTGAGTGAGAAGTGAGCCAGGTGGAGGGGTCTAGAGGGGAAGACCTAACACTACACAACATCATTTGAAACAGATTATTTCAACAATTAAGCATATATCACAGCCTTAATTTCTGCACTTACAAACTCATTCTGGATTTAGAGTTTGCTTCTACAGATGTGACCCCATCAGACTGACCAGAGGTACAAAAACACCACACGCAAGATTGGTCACAGAAGCCATGCTGTCATTTCAAAACTAACAAGCATTCACTGTGAATACTAGCAGCTGCTTGTAGCAGTGAGAAACTGCATCAAGTAAATGGGAGTTCAAGATAAAAGCTTCTATTCTGTTGCTACTTACTGAGGGATTGTGGCACAGACTGCACAAGGCAGTGAGGAAAATGGCATCTACACAGTAAATTCAAAGTTGTCCCACGGGACTCATAACCCATAAGTAGAATCCTGTCTTCAGGAGAGGTCCCTTTCTTACCTGGAGTCTATCAAGGAGGTCCTGTTGGTCCCATCATGGTGCCGTTGCACCCAGTACACGCTGACCCTGGCGCTGGAGACAGGCCTGTGAGACTGCCTGGCAGGCAGAAGTGCTCTGTCCAGAGGCTTTTTGAAGAGTTTCAGTTCAGCCATTGTCACCTCGCTGTTTTTAGGTATTCTGCCCTCCATGTCAAAGACCAGGTGTTGGCGTGTGGTGGTGCCAGGGTAGAGGACTTCTGCCATGCCTGTGCACACAGGGAACAAAAAAGAACAGCTTGTCATTGCCATCCTGGGGAGCAAAGCTCCCACACTTCCTCCACAAATATCACAAAATGCATTGGGTTGGAAGGGACCTTCAAAGGTCGTCTTGCTCAACCTCCCTGCAGTGAGCAGGGACATCTCCAACTAGATCAGGTTGCTCAGAGTCTCATCAATCTGGACCTTGAATGGACCACGGATGGGACCTCCATCACCTCCTTGGGCAACCTGTTTCAGCGTTCCACCACCCCTATAGGAAAAAACTTCTAATGTCCAAATTATCATCACAACACACTCCTTCCACGCTTCTCTGTGTGGCAGAGACAGCCTCTAAACACACCTTTTCTAATGCATACTTGAATCAGTGTCTTGCAAATTCCCTAATTCTTCCCCTATGTCTGAGTCTCCACAGCTTGGAGGAAAGAAATCTCCTATATAATTTGACCTCCGAAGGGTGCGCATCTCTTTGTGCCAGAGCTGGGCATGACAGCAGGAAACTGCACCACTTGCAATGAGAACTTGGTTTCATTTGCTGCCCAGGGTGCTGTCTGTGCCTTTTGAAAGCGAAACGAGCTCTAAGTGTCCTTGTACAGACACCATTGTGTCTGCACAGCCGATTTCCTCCTTGATATTTTTCCCAGACAAAAGGAGAAAAAGAAAAAAAAAGATGGGGGAGAGGGAAACATCCTCAAAGAGGTGTGATTCGTATTCGAGGGCTTTTCTTTGAGTTTTGACCCAAAACCTGTAAGGTCTGCATTTTCTAACGACTTTTTTCCACCTGCCGAAGCTGTTGCCTGGCTACCATGGCTTTTCTCTTCTATCAAGCTCCAGCGGCAGCCTGCCCTTTGCAAGCACTGTGAAACCCCCTCTCTAGGTGCAAGTTGTTATTAGCGAATGTTAATCTTTAAGACTTTGTCACATGCAGCTCTTCTACCCAGCTCAGATTTCGAACCAGACCCAAACCTCATTCCCTGCATGGCTCTGCCCATCCTGCTGCCAGCCAAGTGAGCGTGGGCAGCTCCCCCTGGCAGTGGCAGAGGGTTTGGGGTGTTACCGACAATGACGCTACAAACATTACCTGCGTGTCCAGGGATGCCCCTGAGGATGCCAGCCAGGCTTGGCAAAGCTCGGCGCTTCACCCTCTGGTGCTTCAGCATCGAGATGTACTTGTTCTTTACGTGGTCTGGGATAATCAGGTTCTCCAAGTCTCTCTTGTGAATTTTAGGAACCTCAGAGAGCCCCAGCTGCTTCAGAAATACTTCCTTGAGCCCTTCCCGTGTAAATGCTTGGATCGTGACGACCAGGCAGAGCATGCAGAGCATATGGGTGAACCTCACATCCATCCTCTTCCGTTGGTGAAGCAGCTGCCTGCCCGGCAGAGGGGAAAGGGGGATCTCCCTGGGGCTGCTCTTGGTAGAGAGATGGTGACAGGCTGCCTGAGTGGGATGGAGGTCCCCTGCACCAGGGTTTTATAGCCAGCTTAGTCCCACTGGCACAACAAATTCCACAAGTGGGGACGAAGAAGAGGACTTAAAAGGATCACTCTCTTGTCAGTAGACACATGCCAGTTTAACACCTTCATCTACTGCAAAGTTAATACAAGAAGGTTTAGGAGAGCTTCTAGATTCCTTCACGGGGAAGAAGTTTCTGTCCTTTTGTTAATACCCTGTAAACTTTTGCCCAGACAACACCCCTGAGTGGTCAGTGCCTCATGTTCAACCTAGGTGAGGGAGGACACACATCTGCAGGGGACATTGCTTTATGTACCACTCCATATGATTCTTAAAGGAATATCAATCAATATCAAGCAGGAGGATAATGCAATAGGTGGAAGTCCATCTTTATGGCAGCAAAAAATAATTTCAAATCTTGGGGGGGGGCTGGGTACTGCTTTCATCTCTGAATATTTCTATCAAGTGTACAAATCAGGGCCACGAATCACAGCAACTAAATGGTTGATGACCTTTTACTCTGCTTCTGAATTGCAGAAGGTGGAGGATGTACAGGTCTGGCATTAGAGAAAAATGTCCCATCACTCTTTATGGACTCCTGAGGGTTTCATAATAACTGTGCTTAAAAGAAGAAGGCTTTATATAAAAGTAGATCACTTTTCAGTGCACATGACAAACCACTCTGCTTTTCCACAACATGGATAAAGAATATTGGTATTTTGAAGGCTGTTAATGACCACAACAGAGAGATGTGTCTGGAGAGGGGTGCTGACATGGAAACTGAGAGGAGGGGGGTGAGGGGGATGTTTGCCTTGAAGTCAACCTTTAAACTTGAAGCCTACATGCTTTGCTTCCCTGGCCTTTGCTGGCATAAGGTACAGAAATCTGTTGTTAGCCAATCCCAGGAGAGTGAATTGAAAAACCTAAGATGTGATCAATAAAAGTGTGAAGAATCACAGCACTTAGGGCAGATTCTCATCCTCTCCAGAGGTAACAAGCCTGAGCACACAAACAAATGTCTTCAGCAGCAAAAGTTCTTTCCATTTTCTATGTCTCTGTAAATAATTTAAAATTGGTCCAGTTTCATCCAATGTCCAGGCTGAACAGTGCACCCTGAGAAAAAGCCTGGCTGGAGCACTCGATGTAACAAATTTGACAGAAGCACCCTGGTGTGGTTCACCCCTTATGAAAACAAGAGTTGATGAAGAGGAGCCTGTTTTCCAACAGAGAAAGGCAACAAAGCCACCAGAAAGAGCCTAACTAAACTATTCTGCTACTGTTCGCTTTGTCTTTACAGCCTTTTGAGAAACCTGCCTCCTTAAACATCACAAAGCCTCTATTAGATGTTAAACTGATGTAGTTAAACTGAGTTTTCAGGGTAAAATGGAAACATAAACTACAAGCTAACAGTTTGTGCATAGCCCAAGGCAGCACATTCGTTAATCTTTCCCTTTGAGTAAGATCTTTCCCTGAACAAATAAATGTTTTCTTATATTTATTCCCAAGACACAAACAGCACTGAAAAGTCTCTGCCTCAAGTTCAGCTCATGTCCAAAATGACTGATCTTGCAAATTTCATGTCCAGGACTCCTGTTCTTGCAAATAAGAGGAGGGAAGGGTTTTTTTGCTGGAATCCTCGTGACCTTCTCAGCCCCTTAGGAGAGCTCCATACACCCAGATGTTTCTTCCAAACTGCCCCTCCAGCTAAATGGGAAATTACCGATTCCTGTGAGATGGGACAAATGTAGTCATAGGATGAACTGCTTTGGAGGCTTAGCTCACAAACTGCAACTAAGCAATATTCAGGTGGCTGATGAAGTTTCCTTCAGATATGCTCTGGAAGTGTTGGCTATCTCAGTTCCAGCAGTGAATTAATTTTGTTTATATAGTGACAGTCGCCTGGATAAAATGCAGTTCATGGATTTGTTATGGTCTCTTTCTCATGTCAGAAGACCTGATGCTGTAATCCTTTATCCATCCAAGTAGGCTTTGCTCTGGGGAGTGATCCTACTGTGCAGTTAAGGCTCTTCCCAAAAAATCCCAACCTTGATAACATGAAATAAAGATTCCTGATTGCTCCAGCAACATCTGGCTTTTGTGGATCCAGATATGATTTCTTCTGTGGCTGATGTCTAATCTACCAGGACTCATCACAGTCCAATGCGTATTGGAAGGTGATTTATGGGTTTCACAGGTGAAATAAAATCATTGACCAAACACAGATGAAGCTCAGCTAAGAAGAAAACAGAGGATGTGGATTGCAGGCTTTTCACAGGAGAGTAATTATCTGGACCAGTTGGAGGATTTGCCATTCCCCCTTTGTCATGCCAATGAGGAACAAGTCAGGAATTTTATAACAGGTCTTTTTGTCTCGTGTGTATTAGGACCTGCATGGCACATTCAAAAACTCAAACAGAAGATTCAAAGAAGCTGCAATGGATGAAGTATGAAGAGCTCACAGTTTTAATAAAAGCTAGTACTTAAGTGAAGGGAGAACCTCTGTATTTAAGCTTTTCATTTAGTTACAAACAGTTGTCTAAGGCATTTGCTGGTCCTATCTGTGCAATGAGTCTTTGTAAATAAATCCAATGAGTTCAAAGAGAAAGTGTGAAAGGCTTAGCCTCATTCTGCAGCTATTATCCTGGGAAGCAAGAATGTTTCAAATGTGTTTACAGAATGTCAGTGAGGATCTGGATATTCAGTTATGTTGCCAGTAGAGAAACAGCCCTGGATGTGGACATGGCCTTTACACATGGAGAGAAGGGATAATGTATCCCTCACTCCATCCACCTTGTGTGGCTCCAGCGATGATGCAAAATGCCCAGAAGTAATTCCTCAGTAAGACCCCTTCCACAGAGGCAAGACCTTTGAGAAATTCCTCTGGCACAAAGAGGAAGGCAACTGGGCAGGCCTCAGGGTTGTTTTATCACATTTGTTCGCCACTTCAGCTCCAAACACCACCAGGCATTGACATGGTCTAGAAATGCTCTAACTTGTCTTACACTTGTTCCTTGAAAATAGCTTATGCCTGCTGAGAGGTGCTGAGAGACTTGGCTTGCCAGACCAGCAGCTTTCCACCCTCCTCTACCTCTAAAGACAGCTACACTTTCACTAGGGCAAATAGCTGGTTTGGTGTACAGAGCCACAATAACAGCAACCAGGACTGCTGTGGGACAGGTACAGTTTGCATGCATGCTCCCATGGCCTCAGCCTGCTCTGCAAGGATCTGGCATGGAAAAGATTCATATGGCCCTGATAGAACAAGATATCCAGCTTTTACACAGCTCTTAAGGCCACACTGCAACCTGTAGACTCACTCCATCCAGAATGTTGATCTGCATTAAATCCTTTCTCTTCTGATTTGTTCCAAAAATCTTGGTCACATTAATTTCTGTGCCAAAAGGCTTTGTGCCCTAGCAGGTGTCACCTGACTTACCTGTTCTTACATAGACATTTCCATGCATTCCAGTGAGCATAAACTGGACTTTACACCCATATTGTGAACTTGGGCTAACATGGCTCTGGGAAATACAGCTTTCCTAATATCCAACCTAAACCTCCCTGGCACAACTTCAGGCCATTTCCTCTTGTTCTATCACCTGATACTAGGGAGAAGAGACTGCCCCCCACCCCACTGCAAGCTCTTTTCAGGGAGTTACAGAAAGCAATGAGCTCTCCTTTCAGCCTCCTCTAGCCTAAACAGCCCCAGTTCCATCAGTCTCAAGATTTGTTCTCTAGACCCTTCACCAGCTTTGTTGCCCTTCAGCACCTTTATTGGCAGTGTTGAAGCCTCAGGCAGCAATGAGAATAATGCATTTAGCCCACAGTGTATCCAGTATGGTAAAACCTCCTCTTATTTGAGAGAGATTCTGCAAACCTGGTTTGATCTTCATCTCAGTTCATGTCATTTCTAGGGCTGTGTATCTCAGATCACATCACCTTCAGCATGCCTTCCATGGGCAGGCTTCTGCTTTTTACTCACAAGCTTGTTTTGGTCCAATGGCCTGGACAAAAGGCTGTCTGTATGAAGAGGAATGGATAAAATGTACAAAGTCCCACCATGTCCTTAGTCAGCTGATGTCAGCTGGCTTGCTTGTAGGGTTTGTCTTGGCAGCACTTGCAAAGTGCCAGTGTTCTGGCAGAAAAAAACAGAGATCTCCAAGATTTTTTTTTTGTCTCACAGAAAAGCAAACACAACTGTTTAAATACAGCTTTTTTCTGTCCCCTCAGCAGGCCCCTCCCCACTGCCCCAGTCTGTGCCTTGGATGTGGCTGGGGCAGCAGGGTTTGTTACCACCCTGATGGCTACAAGAAGGGCTGCTAGCAAGGACACCGACATTTAGCAAACGCTATTGAGTCAGACAAATAAGCATACGACCCTAAACCTGCTTGCCTCACACCACAGTGCACTTCATTCAGGAATGTCCCCATTACTGAGAAAAAGCTCTGTTTTGTAGGAGCACCCCTTAATTTTCTATCAAGAAGCTGTTCATGTCTAGCTAAAAATGGTGGGGTTTTGCTTTTTTTTTTTTTCTTTCTCTTTGCAGCTGTGTGTTTGTTTACACTGTAAAACTTGATTAGTTTTTTTTTTAAGAGCCTGTTCTTCCTGCCTTAGTGATGCAGATGAGAGCCCACCTCCAGGCCAGGCAGTGCTGGTGAAGCTCTGAGAGGCTGTGCAAGCTCTCCCTGCCCTTGGTGCTTGCTGTTGAACTGGGCTCTAACTGACATGCTCCATCCATGGTCACCATCAGGGCACAATGTGGGACCTCCCTGTGTGGGATCTCCACAGCCTCCTTCCCCATAGCACATTCCTGGTAGAAGGGAACCTGTGTGTGAGGGAAGTGTCAGGCATGCTGGAGTAAAATGCAGCATCTGAAGGTTTTAATGCATGTGGTGGTATTAAGAGAGCTGTGCTCCATGTCAAAAGAGCTTTCTGGCCAAACAGCTCTGTGGACTTCTGAAAGTCTGGTGCATGTCCACCAATACGAGCCAGGAGTGTGCTCAGGTGGCCAGAAAGGCCAACAGCATTCTAGGTTGTAGCTAAAGTAGGGTGGCCAGCAGGGCTCATGCCCCTGTACTTGACCAGGATGGATGAGGCCTTGAGCAACCTGGTCTAGTGGAAAGCATCCCTGCCCAAGGCAGGGGGGTGAAACTAGATGATCTTTAAGGTCCCTTCCAACACAAATCATTCTATGATTCTATGATCTCGGGCAGTGCCTTAGCAAACATATTGACTGGAAATAAGATACCTGCAATCACAGGAAAGTGAGCTAAGCTATTTACAGAGTTGTTTTCCATCTGTAACATCTGCTGCTAAAGTGACTTTGGGGCTATTGCATGTCACAGAATCACAGATTTAACCAGGTTGGAAAAGACCTTGGAGATCGTTAAGTCCAACATATCAGTTGGTTTTATACCACAGAGCCTAGATGGATCCAGTTTCAGAATAATTACTTGCTCATGTGTTTTCCCTTGATGCTAACAGCACACTAGTGCCATGACCAAAAAGATGATGCAAGTGGAATTCTAAATGGGTCCAGCAACAATACCAGACCTGCCTGAGCTCTGAGGGAGCTGGGTTGGTACTGGGGGAGGATGTTTGAGGGGCTTCCCTTGGGGAGAGGAAACCCAAGAGGTACAAAACCATTTCCTAGAAAATGATGATCTGGATCAGGTTGTAATCCCTTATGGCAGTGCTTAATGGCAATTATTTTTAAACAGAAAGTTTAAGTTTTTAAACAGAGGCTCAGCCGGCTGTAAATGTTGCATTGAGCTTTACAAGCATCTTTTCTTTGTCTTCAGAGTCTTCCTGACTCTTCTAAGAATGGTCTTAAAGGGCTATAAGAGTATCCGAGCTGCATTTTACAAGATTTCAGATCTGTCCATAAAATTTCAAAGGCTTACCAAGAGAATTTTTTAAACCCTAGCAAGCTGTTTACTCTTTATGCTGATTTATTATTTATGCTGTTGATTGCAACCTCCTTCTGCCTAGACTGGGTGCCTTGTTGCACCTTTGGGATTTTGCATAACAGCAAATATCAAAAGAGGACCCCTAACTTTCTTTTGCCCTCAAACCATGCTGCAGTGCTCAGAAAGGAAGGTGTGTGGCACAGACTCAATGTACAAAGCTGTTTTCACTTAAATGTTTATATTCTTGTTGTATTGCTTTGGTAACTTTGGGTTTTGTTTTGGGGTGTTTGTTGTTGTTTGTTTGCTTGGGGGTTTTGTATGTTATTACTTTTTAACGAAAAAGACTTCAGTAGGAAAGAACTGGAGAAAATACAATTTCTTGTTTGACTCCAAAACAGAACACAAAGGGGTATTTTACTTCATGGCACAGGTTAAATTATGTAATTTCCTGCCACAGACCCATATCTATGTAAACAAAGGGTATAAAGTCTCGGATTTAACAGGCCCTTTGTAAAGAGCAAAATAAAGCTGTGTGACCTGACTAGTTTTAATCCTTTTAGCGTTCATACTACAGGACCCTGGGAGATGCATCATGGTCACTTGATTTTGAAAGGGAATCTTAGCCACACTTCGCCAAGTCACTTGGAGCGTGAAACACAAACTTCAGTTGTTTTGTTTCTTCTTCTCTTTCCTAGCCATTTGCTTATTCAAAAGCATCACTCCAGGAATGACCAGTATTTCCACATAGCAATCAAATGAATTTCTGAACCTAAAGTTTGGATTCCACATGAGTTTCTGCAGGAAATGAGGAAATTCCATGCATTTGAAGCCGGCACCTGTCAGCTTTCTGGGTTAGGTAACTAAAGACAGAGTGAATAAAATTTGTCTTACTCATGCAGCATGGCTTCAGCAGTTGCTGGTACAGAGCCCAGGGCCTTTTAACAAGTCATACACAGAGAAAAGATTTTCAGCGGTACCAAAAGGTATTCAGTGCATTTTTCCACTTATTTCAGCAAGATTTGGGTGCCCAGTCCCTCTTCTCCACTGTGATTCTGTAACAGAATCACACAATCACAGAGTGAGAATAACAATGAGAAGTAATTTACTTCTATGACAGTAAAACTAGAAATAAATAATTACAATCAGAACAGAGACAGAGATGATCCAGGAATTAATTTGAGAGGATTACTTTGACTAGATCTGTTAGAACACTTCAAAGGCAGACTATAGGAAAAGGGTGCTTTCAATGAAGTTCTGGTTCTGTAATTCCAACACAAAGGATTTGAAAAATCATGATGTGCAGCAGACTTGGAAGTTTTGGCTCTCAAAACTCTCTGGAGGCTGCACTCCTTGATTTGTTCTCAGTTCTTTGAGGTAGGAAAGCTTACCTCTGGACTTCACCATGTTCCCAAACTAGTAAACTCTTAAACACATGGCATCTTCAATAAAAAGATGCCTTGATTCATAATGGCACATGAAAATATACTGTTTCCTGGGCTTGCCTTGAAACTGATCCAGTTACAGATCCAGAATACAGGAAAGTGAATCAGAACTGGTTTCTTAACACAATTTCATGTCCTCTGAGAAATGTTCTCACTGTGATAATTTGAATAATAAGTTCAAAACCTCACACTGATGTAAGACCCTTATAGTCCTCACAGGACCCACAGTGCAAAGGAACTACAATCAATATAGCTCACTGTTCCCCCAAAAAGTTGACAGTTTGGGGCCTTAAACCTCAGGGCTCCACGTGCCATAGTGCCAGCTTATACCTACTCTCTCACCTGTGCCTGTACAGTCCCAGGAACTGATCCATAAAGGGTCTAAAAGAAGTGGTTGCATAGTATGAAGGCAGAAATAGTTTGCTTGAGTGCTCACATGCAATAGGGACCCTTTCTTCTGCCCTGGAGTCCATTTCATTCCAGAAATTCCCACAAAGTGACTGTGCCACTTTACAGGACCTGCTTTTAACTGCTCCCAAATGAATTCTGATTGCTCACCTTATTACAATATGGAATATAATCTGAATATGTAAACAGCTGCTTTGCAGAATATGAATATAAAAACATCTGCTTTACTGAAAATGAACAGTATATCAATAGGAAGGGAGAACTGAAAAGACTTGGGCTCTCTTCCCAGTTCTGTCCCTGAGTCAGGATAATGACCTTGAGCAAATTGCCTCGGCCAAAATTTTCAAGTCCACATTTAGACACCAAAACAAATGACCTGATTTTCAGAGGCACCAGACAACCACAGCTTCTATCAACAAAACCCTAATCACCAATAGAGTCAAACAATAACTGTACATAAAGTCTCTTAGTAAAACAAGAGATATCCTTCTCGCCATCTGTTACTGCTTGCTTAAGGGGAAGAAAGCTCTCCACTGATCCATAGATCACTCATGTGTTCAAGCTTAGCTTGCAGTGACTCCATTACTTTCCCTTTTAACACAGATCAGGACACACTCTCACTCATGAGGCAATGTCAGACACACTAAGTACAGCTGGAAGAGATGCAAGGGAATACCTTTGTACCCTCTTCATACATTTGAATGGAGAAAGACGGAACAGAAAGAAAACAAAGTGATTCAGAGAAAAGAAAACCATCACAGAGAAGGAAATATGAGAAAAGAGGAATGTGAGGGGGAAATAAAGAGGAATGGAAGGATGGATGGGGAGGGATGAGAATGGGAAAGTCAGAAGGTATGGTGATAATATGTCCAACTGGTAACCATATGGTAAGGAACGGCCACTATTTAGGCAACTCTTCTGCTTCCCTTAAGTGGAGGTGCTAGAAAGTGTCCAGTGAGGACCCACATGACCTCAAACAACCATCATCATTTGGAACTGGTTGAATGCTGCTGCACCCCACCATTTCCAGTCATGCTTCAGTAATGTCAGGCCCAGGGTGCAGGATCTTCCTCACTGGAAAATGCCAATCTGCCCTTGGTCATGGCTGTTTGCTGTTGTGATAGCTCTTCACGGCTGGCTTCCAGCTTAAGCCACTTTGCATCCTGTCACCAATTGGCCCAGGACACTTGTGCTTCTACTAGCTGGCACTTGACCCCCTGCTTAGGCTCACCAGGATCATCCTGCTGTTATTAGTGGCCCCCTGTGCTGGCCTGTTGTGGTGTGGATCTGCAAAAGAGCCAAGCCACTGCTGCAGTGCAAAACATGAGAGGGACCTTCTCAGCTCTTTGCAAAGCCAAAATCTGAACTGAGCAGATCAGGTCTATTTCTAAAGGATGAGACACACAAACCTACAGAGAAAATTATTGGTGCTAGCTCCTGGGCAGAACACAGTAGCTAATAAAGCATTACTCTTAGTTCTGCTCCTTTGGGTTCACTTTGAGTTAACCTGAGACTAAAATAAACCCAAAATTCCTTGAAATCCTCACAGTCTGCACTCTGAATTATTTTTTTTTTCATTCAGAAACCCAGAGGAGGGAAGAGGACATTTTTGCCCAAGGGAAAAATTTTTAAAAATTAACTCATTTTAAAAGTCCTTTAAAAATCACTTAATCCAGATTTCAGTCCAAATATATTATTAAAAGTATATATATAGTTACTTAAGAATATACTTATTTAAAGTGCAACCACCTATATGAAGACCTAAGCTACTGGCCCTTTAAAAAAATTGTAAATTACATTTATAAATGTCCAAGCAGTATGTCTGATGCTAACCTTTTAAGGAAAGTCAAGCCAGTGAACCAGGAAGGGTCATTACCAGGTCCTTGGAACCCAGTTCATAACTCTAAAAGCTGGGGATCTGGACAGATAGAGTGGATAAAGCAGCCCAACCAGTTTAATGACCAGTTTGCTCAAGGTTGTCAAGAAATGAAAAAGTAGCTTTCCTCTTCCAATCTACTCTGTTCAAGATCAATATTTGAGACACTGGTTATCAGAAATCTACTTGTAGTCCAAGGTTCCAGCACACCCTGTTGACTTGACTTTCTAATGGTTTAGCCTTGCAAGATCTCCTGGAATGTTTTATGGTTTTCTACACAAGCAATCACCCAGGTTTCTGCTCCATGGAAAGCAAAACCTAAGACAAGGATGCTGATGTCTGTCCAGATCTCACCTCAGTACTGCTGCAACAAGAGTGACTATGTACAATCAGGACAGCTATGGAGCACAGAGGCTTTTGGGGACACTAGAGTTCTTCAAAAAATCTAATGTATATTGCACCCAAGAAAAGAAAAACATCGCAAGCTGTAAGTGGTTTGATATTTTGCATTGGTGACAGCTGCTCCCAAATGCAGCTAAACCCAATGGGTCATGTGGCCAGGTGGTGTCCTCTTCAGTAGGAGAGACCAGAGAGTGATGGTTTCTCCATCTCCCTCTCTCTCACAGGGAGCTGCCTTAATTTTAGTCAGTGCTACACCACCTATGTATAACTCCCTTCAGCCTCTAAACACGAGGTTAATGCACGGATAGGCATTAAGATAATATGGCTATTTAGAAAACAATGATGTCATCTACCTCTCAGGTCACCTTGTCCTAGTTTTGCACCAAAGATTGACACATCAACAGTGTTTGCATTTTGACAATGCTAACAATAAACCCAAAAGTCCTATGTATCAGCAAGAGATTCTCCACAGCTGCAACTATCCATAAAAGAGAAGTTTAAAACCTCACACTGCGGACAAGTGAGTGATGAGGAAATCCATGCACTGGCTGTTGTGGATAGCCTCTCCATTGAGGTGTTAAAGGCCAGGCTGGACAAAGCATTAAGCAGCCTGATGTAGTGGAAGCTGCCCCTGCCCATGGTGGGTGGGGATTTGAACTAGATGATCTTTAAGGTTCCTTCCAACCCAGGCCATTCTGTGATTCCTGGTACAGCATTGCTTCCTGGTAAGGCACAGGCCTCCTGGTACGGCAAGGGTACCAGGGCTGCTGTTGTGGCTGGGCTCAGCAATGTTTCTAGCTGGGGTATGGGTACAGAAGCCTGGGAGCACTCACAAGGATGCTTCTTAGACATAACCAGGATGATCAAAACCAATGAGCTCAGTGCACAAGGTAGGGACAATAACTCACCATTTCATAAATCAAGTTTAAATGCAAAAGATGTAATAAGCTTAGTTTTCTTTTCGCTCTTGAAGATTTCCCCTGTACTTTACAGTATTGCTATTTTAGGCTGTAGCTACTTGTAGATTTTAATAGAATTTCAGTTTTCATCCAAATATAACTTGACAAAGCTCATGAGTAAAATGAATCATGCCCAACCATCAATATCAGCATCCCTTTCACCATTTCTTACCTGACACAAAACGTAAAAGAAAAGCAAGGCAAAATCTTATCATACCTGCTAGATCAATTCTCCTTGATTAACGGAAATGGATTCCAACTTTAATGCAACTATTTCTGCCTTGAAAATCAACATCTTATCTACGAATGAGAAGCAGCACTACAAAAAGAATTAATAATTATAACCCAGTGTAAACTGTTAATTTAAATCAAGGCTTGCTGCTTGCCTATTTGTATTATGATTAGAGCTCATTTAAATCTATCTGCCTAGATTTTTCTATTTGTTTGGGTTTATTACAAACATATTAATGCTCAGGCCTTTCAAAGGAAGACTTCATAATGCCCACACTAAGACTTTCGGTTTATTTAGGCTTGTAAACAGATTGCTAGATGAAGGCAAAGATGAAGGTAAAGATAGCAAAAGGCTGCCAAGATAGAAGCCTGGATTAAATCCATTAGGATGTATTTGAATAGGCAGATAAGTAAGGAACAGCAAGATGGGCTGCTGAGTTTCTTCAGAGAGAAGAAGCCACGGTGAGAGTTGCCACGCATGGTAAAGCATCAGGCCACCTGCTACTCACGTCCAGAGGCTATTGATGTTCTGTTGGGAGTTCACCCATCAAGGGAAGTCCTGCTGTGATAAATCAAACTAAAGTGACAAAAGAGTTCTTCAGCCATAAGGTCATTTAATAAAGTAAGGGAAAAGTCACACATGTAAGTGCAAATACCCTGCACACTTGTTCAACCTGGTGTTAAAGAGCTGTTGAAGTGGATATGGAGCATGCAAATGACAGGAAAGATGGAAGAATTTAAAATTCTGTTGAAGCACTCCCTAGGTCCTGAGGCTGGTTTTCCATCTGCTCTAGCAACATAATTAAATGTTTCCTAACTAATGACAGTGTGTGGCTTTTGTCACTTAAAGAACAGACAGTGGTAAACAAAACCCTATTTACAAGAGGTAGGGAGGAGGGAAATGTGACTCTGCTGTTGAAATTAGAGATAAACAAAATCACACCACTTAGCTAAAGAGCCTGTCTAGACAGAGGAAGGAAAAAACCCCAAATGACAAAAGCTTGATGTTATTCTTGTGACAAAGGGAGGGAAAAATAATCTTGTAGTTGGGCAAAAGCCTTCAGAACAAAGAATGTCAAGACTATAGCGTCAAGATCACTGAGTATCACCTATTTTACATTATAGAGTAAGATAGTCTACCCAGAACTTTGTTTTGAAAAATAAGGCTATAATCAAAAGTACAAACAGCTTAGGGAATCAGTGAGAAAATCAACCAAATGGATTTGGTCCTAGAACAGCTGCAAACATACACTGAGGCTTCACCTACATGGCAGGTCTACTCTGCTGCAGGTAAATCAGTAAAATCTAATTTAAAAGAAAGTTATTATAACTATTCTACTTTGAATTCCCAGTTTGAAATAAAATGTCCACAGAAAGAGTTATTCCAGAAAACCCAGGAGAAATAATTATGCTGCTATGCTCATGCCAAACAACCTCCCCACCAACAGAGCCCTAAGTAAAAAAGAGTGTGTTTTAGAGCTAAAATAATCAACATCATTCAAGAATAGTGGAATTTCATCATTCCAGCAGTGAATCTGAACCACTCTCCTTTGACTTGGGAACTTTTATGCCAATTTCTAACTAACATAATAGTTATGGGCAATTTAAAATCACAGATCATCTACAATGCAGCTGCTAGATAAATTATGAAATTCTACCTTGAAATGCCTCCCAGTTATTGCAGATAACTGTGACTTTTGCCTTTTTGTGGGGATGGAGTGGGGAAAGGCAAACAGCATTTATACAGCCAAATGCTGCTCTCTACCAAACAGCCATTCATAGAATCCTAGAATTCTAGAACTGGCTTGGTTGGAAGATTCCTTTAAGATCACCAAGTCCAACTGTCACTCTAAGACCACCATAGCCATGGAACTATGTCCCAAAGTGCCGTGTCCACAGCTTTCTTGCACACCTCACTGGGCAGCCTGTTCCAATGCTTGACCACTCTTTCTGTGAAGAAATTTTTCCTAATATCCAACCTAAACCTCCCCTGGCACGGTTTCAGGACATTTAATTTTGTTCAATTCCTGAAAAGTGAAACAAGTCTTTGACAGAGCAAAGCAACTATGGATTAATAAAATGGCAGGGAGCAGGACAATGAATACACATGCAGGGCCTACACACAAGGATAGACAAGGTGAGGACGGCAGGGCCTTGCCATTCCTCATTTCCGGCCTGATGTCTGGAAGCAATTAGCCTCTGTAAAGGAAAGGATATCCTTGTGGATGGCCGGGAATCGGTATCATCCCAGCTCTGCCATAGACACATTTAGTTAAACTCCCCAGGCTTCTTTTTTTTTTAACCTAACAACATTTGAATGTGGTTTCTCTATAAGTGTGTGAAGACAAGGGGCTTTGAATATTTCATGGAACATTTATATTAGTACAATTAATTAATTTATTTCAGAGTTACCTGTCTTACTGTACTGATACCTACTTGCTTGCTCACTTTACCAGATTGAGAATTGTGAAATCATAGAATCATAGAATGGTAGGGGTTGGAAGGGACCTCTGAAAATCATTGAATCAAACCTTCCTGTCAAAGCAGGATCACTTAAAGCATGCCACACAGGAACGCATCCAGACAGGTTTTTAATGTCTCCAGGGAAGGAGACTTCACAGCCTCTCTGGGCAGCCTGTTCCAGTGCTGATCACCCTTACAATAAAGAAGTTTTTCCTCATGTTGAGGTGGAACTTTCTGTGTTCCAGTTTTTATCTACCGGCCCTTGTCCTACCACATTGCAAAGAGACTGGTCCCTTCTTCTTGACAGCCACCCTTCAGATATTTGTAAACATTAAGAAGAACCCCTCTCAGCCTTCTCTTTTCCAGAGTAAACAGCCTCAGGGCTCTCAGCCTTTCCTTTTAAGGCAGATATTCCAGTCTCATCATCCTTACAGCCTCCACTGGATGTTCTCAGGTACATACCTGTCCCTCTTGAACTGAGGAGCCCAGAACTGGACACATCCTCTCTTAAGATGTTGCTCTTCTTTTATTATTTTTTTTTTAAAGTGGTAAAAAGTCTGCTTGGATCTGTTGGAATTTTTTTATTGTTAATGGACGTGAATCATAGAGGCACAAAAGGCTTTCCTCCAAACCTGTAGTCCGCACTACTCTAACATTAAAATTGAGAAATCAGCCAAGTAGTTAGGAAATCCTTCAACCTTCACCAGAGATTTTTGTCTTTAAAGGCCAGTATAACCATTTTGCACATGGATCTTCTAGCTAGGACATGTTGTCCCTCGGTTGTCTGGTGGTCTTTCAGGCTTGAACTTCGTTTGAGCCTTTTAATTAATTTTCGTTATATGGTCACAAATTACATCATCACTTAGTTTGACAGGCACTGGACCATATTAATTGGTTTTCTTTGGTTTTGCAGAACACTTCATTAGTTAAGGAAATGATGCATGTGGAGGCTTCAGTGATAAGGAGGCGAAGATTCCTTGTTACTTACAGTCAATGGGGACGTGGTTAAATTGCTAATCTGGCACAAGCTGCCCAAGCTAGTTATGATTTGTAAACACCTTCCAGCAGTTGGGCCAGCTGATCCTTGAGGTTCCTTCCAGCCAGGTAATCTATGATTCTGTGATAAGATGTTTAAAAGCAGTCCTGGCAGACACAGGCCTCTGGCTAAGCAGCAGTTGCTGTCTTTACCACGTAGGAATAACACCAGCTCTCAGCACAGCTCCCAGTGCCTCCTGTGATCAAACTAAACTCCGCTGACTGTTTCTCTCAGCTGCCCAGTCTTATTGGCGGCAGGTGGGAAGGGCCCGCAGTGCAAGGAGAATGACAGCAGCTTTCCTCCACTTGTTTTCACTACGGGGCCCCTTCCCTCACGGTCAGGAAAGGCAGGCTGGAAAGGCGAAGTATCAGCAACGTGTCCATGGAAAAAGCTCAGCTGCCTTGAGGGCTGTGCCGCCCCGGGAAGGTAGCCAGAGAGGCGGCACAGCCTCCACCCTGGCTTCTAACCGCCGGCTCCCGCCCGGCGCGGCCCAGCGGCGGGGCTAAGTCCGGGCACGCATGCGCGACTCCCAGCACTTGTTGCTGGGACTTGTAACTTTGGGGTTGGGACGGTGTTTCGGCGCCGCGCCCCGTGTGGTGACGAGACGGGAGGGGAGAGGCCGCCCCGGTGCAGGTAAGGGAGGGCGGGAGTGGCGCTGCCGCGTCGGCGGCGCTGTGTGGGGACGGTACGGGGCTGCGTGAGGCGGCCTCAGGGCAGGTCCGGCCGCGGGGAGGTGAGAGGGCGCGGTGAGCCCCCAGGGGCGGCCGCCGGGGAGCGCGCGCGCGCGCGCGTGGTACCGGTGGGGCCGGGCTGCCGCCTGAGGGGGCCGGGGCCGCCTCTGTCTCTTCTCGGTCCCGGCACTCCTGAGGAAACAGCCGTTTTCTTCGGGCCTCCTCCCTGCTGTCCTGTCAGCGGGACACTGGCCCTCCGCGGGTTCGGGGCGGAGAGCGGCCGGTCGAGGCATTCCTGGGGGCGTCTCTTCCCTGTGGCGGGGCAGAGGGTAGCCCCCCGCGCCTTCTCCTTAAGCTGAGGCGACCAAGGAGGCAAAAGGCTGACGCTCGTGTTTTTTTCGGTGTGCCGCCTAGGGAAACAGGTCCTGTCAGCCCCAGTTTCACGCCCGTGGCAATGCCGGGGGACGCTGTCGGGGTCCCATCCAAAAACAGGGAGACGGTTTCTTGTTTCCAGAGCCCGTACCGGGGCTCTTGTTCCCTGGTAAGGTCGCGGAGTGCCGCTGGTTGCTTGCTCTGTTGGTTGCTGCAGTGCAACTCCACCCGTGAGGGAGGTCTTTGCCCTTTATCTTCCTGACAGCTGGCTTGCTGAAAAAGCAGTAAATAATAGCTTTCAAGAATTGGAAACTCTGTCTATTAAGATCTAGTGCGTTACTTAAAATTTAGTATACAGTCTCTGCAGTCGTTGTGGTAGAGGTTCCTAAAGTATGCTAAAAGAGTCTCTCTTCTGTCAGCACTAAATTTCAATCCTTGGAAAAGAAGGAAGGATAGATTCACGACACACATTTTGTGTGGGGTTGGTTTGGTTTTGCTGTGTTTGGGTGTTGTTTTTTTTTTTCCTGTGTTGTAACATATTGATTGGGACAAAATTTCTTCCTCCCAGTGTCACCCTGCCCAACGTTTACTAAATGTGGTTTTGGAAGGAGTATTCACAACTCTCTTTTTCTGCTGTTTAAAGGGAGAATTCGAAGTTATTCATATTCTGGTTTTGGTTTTGTTTTCAGCCTCCAGAATATTGCTGCCATTAGACATGTGCCTCTTACAGAGGCATGATATGCCAAATGTCCCTGGCCATATGATGGGGACCTACAATATTTCCTCACAAAGGACAGAGATTTTTGGGATATGCTTTCATTGTGAATCTATCAGTCAGAAGTGTGTTCTGCATAAAACATGCTTTTGTCCCCAGTACTTCATAGGAACCATCAAGTTAATAAGATCCAAGAAAATAAATATCCACCATGGAAAGCCCCAAAATAAGTGAGCAATTATGTATAGCAATGAAAAGACCTTTGTATCAATAGCCAAATCTTGTGTAGTCTTGTATGTTATCTAAACAGGTCAATTGACTAAAATGAGGTAAATGGCTGTTCTCTTAGAATTATTCTTTGTTCTTTCTTGTTTGTGATAAACTGTAATTACTGTGGTGTTCTTTCAGTTGAATTCTCCTATTAAAGGCAACTCATGCATTAGTTCCACGGGTTGGGACGAGATGATCTTTAAGGTCCCTTCCAACCCAAACCATTCTGTGATTCAAATATCTCAAGAGCAGAGAAGAAAGATCCTGAATGTTCTATAGTATATTTTTAATTCTTTTTTTTCCCCCTGGGAAATTTATCAATATTCTTATGGCCTTGACATTTGAACACAAAGTTCAAGCCAGTACATTCACACATGCCCGTCAACTAGGAGCAAAATCTTCAAACTGCTCTTGTTGGAATATCTAATAGCCCATGTAACTCCTAGGATAAAAATCCAGGCTGGAATAAGTAAATAGAGAAGTTTGTTTTTATGGGGGCCTTCTGCAGTGGTCCTCAAATGTCTATGGAGGACATGGTTGGGATGTCTGGAATCTTTGTTTTAATGCTAATAGCAACTGAGCCTATCAGTTACTGTGAGATATTTTACAGGCGAAGGGGGAAAGTTATGACTTCTCTTCTGAAGTAGTATCCTGGCTGAATATACCTCTGCTTTTAATATTTGTAGTGTTAGCCCATCTCACAGATCCCAGACAAGCCTTTTGCATGGTCATTTCACTTAATCTTTTTTGTTTGTTTCTTTTTTTCAAGGGAAAGACAAAATGAACCCTTTCTTTTTTCTGAGTTTTGGAAATTCTCATCTAGTCCACCTTTGGAACAGAAGCATACCTTTCAACACAACAAATGAGACCTACTGTTACAGCACTGCCCGGGGCAGCACCGTGCTCCAAGGAGTAACTTTTGGTGGAATCCCAACTGTCCTGCTGCTTGACGTAACCTTCTTTTTGTAAGCCTAGTTTCTGTTTCTTGTATTGAAAGTAATCCTGGTCTTCTCAAAAGTTAGCTTGTTCAGAACTGATTTATCAGGTAGGATTTTATTCTGAGAATCTTCAGAATAAGAAATGTGCTAAAGCCATCCTGGGAACATCGAAGCACTTTTCATGTGTTCATAAAGGTTCATGTACACGTGGGATGACAGTGTCACTATGGTGTTTGATGTAGAGAGTACAGTATCACAGAGTTTGTATGTGGAGTCATGATGAGCATTGTAGTGGTAGCTCAAATTTCTGTGTTTTGTCTTAAGAGCAAGAACATTTTTTCCTTACTCTGGGTTTAAACACTGGGTACCTTTTCAGGGGAGGAACATCATTGCTAATTTCACTGCTTATCAAAAGGAAGTACAATATGGAAAACCTGTCATTTCACAATAAAAAAAACCCAAAAAAAAGGATTTCATGAAGCTGTCAAGGAAGTAATGTACTGATCATCTCAGTCCTGACGAAAGGAGGAATAGGATTTGCTGCTGGAGGCTCCAGGACAGGCCGGAAACTCCCAATAAAAGTTATTGTTATTTCTGTAAGTTTGGTGTATGTGGTCATAAGCTACCAGAAAGAGAGTTGTACACCTGCAAATTGGCCTGATAAGGGATGTTTGTGGTCATAAAATGAGACTAAGGGAGGGCATAGTTGTTGAGTTCCAGAAAGCTACTGTGGAGGAACTTAAACCTTTCTGTGTAAGGTCTGATTCCTTCTGTAGAAATGTGGAAGATGTTCATAAAAGTTACATAGTGGCATTCTTTGCTATTGATTTGGAATATGCATGCAGCATGGTGCCATAAATCCGTTTTTGTGAGGATGCACAGTATTTACAGCTCTGTGTGGTGATGGCACAACTAAGATTTTTAGAGTTTGAGAAGACTTTTTGTTTGGTTGGTTTTGTTTTTTAAAGCTGTGGTTGAATTTTAAGATATCAAGTCTTCGTTTCTGGGTTACTTGCTGTTGGAATTTTCTCTCAAACAGCATTAGGTAGAGTTAGATGCAGCGTAGAAGATTCCTCTATTCTTCAAGTACAGAGTACTGCTATTTATTTAGCAACTCCTTTATTCCTATTTTCATGACACATTTAGTTTCATAACTGTCAGTTGATGGGTTTCTACATATTTCTGGGCTGATTTCCTAAGGAAGTGAGGTTTGTGTGTTGAATTTTCTTCCCATTTCTGTCTGGCAGTTCCTCCTAATAACCAGACAATACATTAGCAAATTTCAACCAAAGTTGTCAAACAATGTAGGGAATTTTTCCTGCTTGCCTGAAGTTTAATGGCCAGATGAAGAATGATCTAAATTAATATTCCCTTGTGGGATGAAAGCTGTTATAAGGAGGTTTTAGTAATTGTGAAATGAGGAAATTAGCTGTGTAATCTTGACACATAGATAATCTTGACACACATCCTGGTTGGCCAGTCAGTATTTGCATAGATCTAAATATGTTACATCACACCAGCACCACTTTCTAGCCAAACAGGTATGGGATGTATGAGGGGTAGAAGATGAGGGTGTGTGCTATATATGCATAGAAAACCAGCCTTGTTACTTCTGCTTCATTGCTTCATACAGAGCAATTTGTCTTTCTTTAAAAAAGAAAACTAAATGAAAAAAGAAGAGAAGGGGAGGGAAGGAGGAAAGGGGAGGAGAAAGAAAATGTCATCTATGAACACATAGTCTTCAAAAAGTGAAAATATAGAGAGGAGAGAGGGAAAAATATGGGTTGCAGAGGTTAAGTATAAGTTTCTGGGGTTTATGAGTTATGCATTACTTTTACTGAGTTTATTCTCATACTTGAGAAAATGGTTGTCTCCCACAGCCTGTTTACATCACTGTTTAAAAATGAAATAAAATTAGAAGTCTTCCATCATAGTTCTGATCTTTAAGTAATAGATAATAGTAAAGGTGTATTTATGAAACTTTGGACCTCCTCTCAAGTACTTCTTGCTGTGCAGTTCAGAAGTACTTCTGCATGCAGTTCCTCTCCTTGATAAGTTAGAGCAGCAAGGCAGATGTTCTGGTTCTTTGGTCCCAGACAGGCTGGTTTGTGGCATGGCCACCACTGAGTTGGTTAACAAATGACAGTTGGTTTAAGAGCTAGGATGGCATTCTTTTGACACCTAAGAATAATTATGATGAAGTGGAAGAATAAATATTTAGAGATCTTTGCTTTTATTTTCTAGATTTTAATATTGCTGTTTTCCATTATAAGAAAGAGATTCTGGGACTACGGACGTGTTGCTCTGGTGTCAGAAGCTGAAAGGTAAAGAAAAGATACCTAGTTAGACTGATTTGGTGAATGTGGAAGAAAGTACAGTAAACAGGGCTTAAATGAAGTGCCTTTGTATTAGGTAGATATGTTTCCTTCTGCTGCTTTGCACGAAACATTCCACTCATGGAGTTCCTCTTTGCAGTGTGGGAAATAAAGTTGTGTGTTTACCATCCTTGTAAATTTCATTCTACAGTTATGAGTTAAGGAAGTGGAGGTAAGAAAATAGGCTGCATGTGTGCTAACATGCTATGAACCTACACATTGTTTGTAGTGTGCTTCTCTGATAGGATATCAGCTATTTTGTTTATCTTGGCTCAAACCCACTATCTTCCCAGAGCTCCCTGTGCAGCCCATGCAGTAATATTTCTGAAGGATTTAAAAAATTTTATAAAAGAAGAGAAGACAAAAAGAGAGGTGTTTTGATGCAGGTTTCTGAAATTCCTCACTGCAAATGAGCTTTTGGTTATTTTTTACAAAATATTATTTCTACAGATGACATCTTGGTGTGTCATAGCTAGCTGTTCATGAACTTCAACAGTGAGCCTCTTTCTGGTATTAGTGGTATTAAACTAAGTTGTGGGAAATTCACAACTAAGCAGCAGGGAAGAACTCAAAATGTGGGTTTGTAATCCATGTACAGTTGTGAAAAGTAGGTAGTGGGGGGGAAAAAAAAGCCCTGCAGCTTTAATCCAGCTAGCTCAGGCAACAGGAATGAAGATGCTCTGCTATAGAGCCCACTTCCATGTGGACTGTAGAAGCCTGCATGGGACAAACAGGTCCTTGAGCAGTCAGACACATAGGGGCCTATGTTATTTATTGCTCCTGATGGATTGTGACCTGTGAGCCAGTTAGGTCAAAATTATCATAGATACACCTATTAATACACTTCATTTTAAAGGGTATTGTCCTGTAATTATGAGCACATCCCCATTGCAACATTTCTTTAGCAACAAACTGAAAAGAAGTACTCTGCTGTTTTTGAGGGCTGCAAAGTCACTAAATGTTTCTAGCCTTGCTACAGAACTCCATTTAATTGAGGAGGTGACCCTGCAGGTAAGGGATCTAATTGCACAGAGAAATTCTGAGTAGTGGCTGTAAGATGAAGGAAGAAAAGTGGAAGGAAAAGAGGTGTTGTCTTGTAGTGAGCAGTGTCTGAATAGGAAGCTCCTTGCAGATCTGATTCTTGCTAGGCGTCCATCAGAAGCTCATGTCCTCTCTTTTCAGCATGAGACATAACACAAGTTTCTGTAACTTAAGCATGTGCTACATGGTGAAAACTACAACTTTCCTAAGTGAAAAAGACTCTGTGGAGCACCTCTCCTATGAGCACAGGCTTGAGAGAGTTGGGGTTGTCCAGTCTGGAGAAGAAAAGGCTCCAAGGAGACCTTATTGTGGCCTTCTAATATCTGAAGGGGGTCTACAAGAAACCTGGTGAGGGACTTTTTAGGGTGTCAGGTAGTGATAGGACTAGGGGGAATGGATCCAAGCTAGAGGATGGTAGATTTAGATTAGGCATTAGGAAGAAGTTATTCACCATAAGGGTGGTGAAACACTGGAACAGGTTGCCCAGGGAGGTGGTGGAAGCCCCATCCCCGGAGGTTTTGAAGGCCAGGCTGAATGCGGCTCTGAGCAACCTGATGTAGTGTGAGGTGTCCCTGCCCATGGCAAGGGGGTTGGAACTAGATGATCCTTGAGGTCCCTTCCAACCTTAACAGTTCTATGATTCCCTTGGTTACTTCAGAATTGTTAAAGTTGAAATTATTAGTGGAATTCCATCATCCATTACTAAAGATACTTAAAAGCGTCATTTAATGTATTTTAGCGAATTACGATACAACCGATTATCAACATCTTCATCAATACCTGAAGATCCTGAATATGATAGGGTAAGTATGCTAGAGTTTTGATAGGTTCTTTCCCCCCTCCCCCCTGTAAATTAATGGAATCTGTTGTAATTTGCCATTCCACCTAACCAGATGAACCAGTCATCAAACAGGAAGGCCATCTATATGTAGAAATCAGTAATGCATCCTTTATTTTTATGGAACCATAGGTAATCTCCCTCTGTTTGGCGTCCCATGGTGACAGTCTGTTTTAACATTTTATATATGTATCAACTTAATATTTAGCTTTGCACCTAAATAATTGTGTGAGCATCAAGAGCATAGTAATGTTTGATAGGGATTGCTCTGCTGTGTAGTTTTCTTCATTTTTAAAAACCCTAAAGCAATTAGATCATTGAAGCTGTTAGAGCCATGAGAACAATCAGAGGACTGCCAGCCCTACCATGTGAGGAAAGGCTGAGAGAACTGGGTTTGTTCAGCTTCAAGAAGAGAAGGCTTTGGGAAGACTTTATTACCATATACCAGTACATAAAGGGTGGCTACCATGAGGATGGAGACTCCTTTTTACAAGGAATCGCATGGGAAAAACAAGGGGTAATAGGTACAAGTTACTCCTGGGGAGATTCTGATTAGACTGCAAAAGAAAAATTTTCCCCATGATAGCAGTTAAACACTGGAATCATCTCCTAAGGGAAGCAGTGGATTCCCCTGCATTGGACGGTTTTAAGACTCAGCTTGACAAGGTGCTGAACCAGCTATGCTATTACCTAGAATCACTGAATGTTAGGGCTCCAGATATAGTCCAACTCCTCTGTCAAAAAACAGATGCTCCTTGGGGTTCCTTCCAACCTGGCATTCTGGGATTCTGTGAAGAAAATGTGTCTTTTTAGTTGGGTACTATTCACTTGAAAGAAGAGGCCTTTGCAGAGAGAAGGCTTTTTTGAACCCTACTGGAGCATTCAGTGAGATACATAAACTGTACACCTGAGATCATGAGGATTTGTAACCCTATATAAGAAACTTCTGTTAGTGTGATCTCAGTGTTGTTTCTAGCTACCATTTAAATGGTTAAATACTAAGCTCTCATAGATCTTGGCCTTGAAATTAGAGTTTCTGGAAATAGTTTTGGAAAAGAATTGCTCTGAAAAAAATCTGTTTAAGAAAAAGTCCTTAGAAATCTCAATCTTGACTTTGCTTTACTGGGACAAATTTAAAAGCCCAAGCAATGAAAACCAAAACCAACCAAACAACAGAACAAAAGCAACAAACCCTTTGAAGGGGTTTTGAAGGATCTTTGAGGACATAGACTTTTCACAGGGTACTTCATGTGGACTATGAGATATTTTTCTGTTTGTTTCTAAAGGATGATTTCAGAATAGCAGACTGCCAGCTTTTTAGCTAAGAGGTTGGCTTAATAGAAACACTTCTCTTAGAGTCTCTAATCTGTACAATTCTTATTTGTATGTTAGCTCTTAAAAAACTTCCTTCTTTATTTGTAGGGGTTCTGTTCATGGATGACGGCTGCTTTTCGGATGCAGTAAGTACTTGAAACAGAAATTGTGAGCTATGGTTTGCTTTGCTCCCTTTTAAGAGAGAGGGTTGCATTAAAAATAGTCAGAGAGGTACCTCTGGTGAACTGGGGAAAAAATATAAAACCAAGGTCAGCTTATGGGAATACTTCTTTAGGATACAGTTGTCCTTCTGTTCAGTGTCCAGGGACTTCCTGATCTTGGGACAGTGTGTGACCCCAAATGAATCTATGGCATTTATATGGACTCCAAGTTAATAACTAGGTTCTAGGCTTTTATCCTTTAAAGAGTACTGTGTGGATGTTCTCCTGTTAGAAGCTAGTAGGGGCCTGGGCAGGAAATGGGGTTTCTTTGCAAGGATTTCGGTGAGGAACTGGTGGTTTGGTTGGGGCTGGAACTGAATAGCTAGGAAAAGCTCGTCCCATTGTTTCCAAGAAACTGAGTGTTAGACATGTGATCTTCATTCTTTGTGTTGCTCGTGGCTTAGTAAATCATGATACTTAAAAATCAGTTTCTAGCTTGGGTACATTGAAGCAGAAAAAGCAGTGAGGATCAAGCCTGTCTCTCTCCATGTTTGTAGTTCAGTTCCTTCTTTTCCAAGAACCCCTATTTTAATGATCTGTCACTGAATAGGTGATGAACATTCATTCCAAATCCTATTAATACCCTATATTAATTGAGTGTCATAAGAGTAAGGTGATTGTGTTGTAATATTCCTCATGGGGAGGCTTTATGGAGATGAGGGAATGCTGTCACAATATGATCTTAACACCTCATGACTCTCATAAAGAAAGAGGTCACAGCAAATAAATTTGTCCTCTTTTAGGCTGATTTAAAAAATAATTTGGATATTTGCTTTTGAGATTATTTGTTTCCATCCCAAATTCCCTCATGTTAATTTTTATATGGTGGTACTGCAAAAGGAAGAAAACCCCAAACACCACTTTTGGAACTTAAATTAGATAAAGAACACAACTGTGTTGAAAACCAATAGGGATTCATAGGCAAGTGTAGAGTCTTGCACCTGGGATGGAACAACTCCATGCACCAGTATAGGTTGGGGATGGACCCAGCAGTGAAGGGGAAAAGGACCTGGGGGTCCTGATGGATGGAAGGATGACTGTGAGCCAGCAATGTCCTCTTGTGGCAGGAAGGCCAATGCCGTTCTGGGGTGGATTAGAAGGGGTGTGACCAGTAGGTTGAGAGAGGTTCTGCTCCCCCTCTGCTCTGCACTGGTGAGGCTGTATCTGGAATATTTTGTCCAGTTCTGGGCCCCTCAGTTTGACAAAGACAGTGAGCTACTTGTAAGAGTCCAGTGCAGAGCCATGAGGATGAAGGAAATGGAACATCTTCTGTATGAGGAGAGACTGAGGGAGCTGAGGCTCTTTAGCTTGGAGAGGAGGGGACTGAGAGGTGACCTCATTCATGTTTATAAAGGTGTAAAGGGTGAGTGCCAAAATGATGGAGCCAGGCTCTGCTGGGTGGTGCCTGATGACAGGACAAGGGGCAGTGGGTGGAAGTTGAGGCATAGGAAGAATTATATCACTATGAGGGTGACAGAATATTGGCACAGGCTGCCCAGGGGAGTTGTGGAGTCTCCTCTCTAGAGATCTTCAAAACTCGCCTGGATTCATTCCTGTGTAATCTGCTGTAGGTGACCCTGCTCTGGCAGGGGGGTTGGACTTAGATATCTTTTGAGGTCCCTTCCAGCCCCTGAAATTCTGTGATTCATGGAGATTCACAGATTGCATTGGGTTGGACAGGACCCTCAAAGGTCATCTTGTTCACTCCCCCAGCAGTAAGCAGGGACACTTCCAACAAGGTCAGGCATAGGGTAGACTGAGAAATCAGTGTATGTTGTAAACCCATTCCCAAAGGTACCGAGCAGGCTGACCATGTGCTTTTCTGTCTACGGTGCAGTGACGATGAGATCCATGAGAGATGCGGTGAAGATGCCATACATTACCTTGCCTTCCAGCGTCACATCATCTGTTTGTTGATTGCTGTCAGCATTTTGTCTGTCTGTGTTATATTGCCTGTCAACCTGTCAGGTGATCTACTCGGTAAGAGGTGTTTGGTTTTGTTTATTTTCTTCTTTTTTTGGTGGGGGGTGGTATTCTGAGAAGAACTTTGTGCTTTATATCATTGCAAAACCTTTCTGAATCTTTGGTAAACTTTAAGGTTTGAGGGTTTTGTTACACCAGGGGTTTTTCCCACCCCCTCTTAATCTGATGTGTGTGTTGTTTTGTTTGGCATTTGTAAGTGAGTAGAGGGTTCTTTAGACATCTGGCAAAAGCTCTTATCAGAAATTAGATGGCAGATCACATGCAGATACAGGCAGGTAGACTAGAAGGCTGAAGGCAGGATTAATTTGACCTATGTTGTCTTAACTGTTGTTTATCTAGGCACTCCTTGTGATTCTTTTATTGGTGATGATTGCCAATGGAAACTGCCTTCAGAGCAGAGAAATCTATTTCTGGTGCCTAGTCTGATTTTTTTTGCTGCAGTTTAAGATCACCAGGGAGAATTATTTATTCTTTCCCTCTTTGCAATGTCCTTCTAGCTGCTTGAAGATTTTCAATTCATCTGTGCTTTTTTCTGTCTTTGATAAACCAGACCAGATAATTTAGTCATTGATGGGAAATGTTTTACATCTGTCTGATCATCAGCCATGGTTTTTTTTATATCTAGTTAGACTGTCTCCCATTGTTGCCTTCTGTCTTGCTTTGCAGCTCAGCACTGGACAAATGTTGCTGAGTCTGTGTCAGTGATGACTAGACAAAGAATTATTTCATGTTTCTTGTGGTCAAGTTGTAGAATTGTTTCAGATGGAAAAGGCCTTCAAGATAATTGAGTCCAACCATCAGCTTAAGACCACCATGGCTATTAAACCATGTCCCAAAGTGCCATGACCACACATTTCTTGAACACCTCCAGGGGCAGTTACTCCACCACTTCCTTGAGCAGCCCGTTCCAATGCCTGACCGCTCTCTTTCAGTAAAGGATTTTTTTCCTAATCCAACCTAAACCTCCCCTGGCACAATTTCAGGCCATTTCCTTTCATTCTATCACCTGATACTAGGGAGCAGAGGCCAGCCCCACTTCACTCCAGCATCCTTTCTGGGAATTGTAGAGAGCAAAGAGGTCTCCCCTCAGCCTTCTCTTCTGCAGTCTAAAATATCCCAGTTCCTTACCAGACATGTTCTCTAGACCCTTCTCCAGCTTTGTTGTCCTTCTCTGGACATTCTCCAGCACCTCAATGTATTTCCTGTAGTGAGGGGCATGAAACTGAACCCAGAATTCAGGGTGTGGCCTCACCAGTACTGAATACAGGGGCACAATCACTTCCCTATTCCTGCTGGCCACACCATTCCTGATCCAGGCCAGGATGCTGTTGACCTTCTTGACCACCTGAGCACACTGCTGGCTCATGTTCAGTCAGCTGTCAACCTGCACCCCATTCTCCTGATTCTGCCTGGCAGCATGTTGTCTACCTCTGTTGATTAATAACTTGTGCTCAACAAGTACAAGAAGTGTGTCTTCCAGGCTGCCATTCAGGTTGCTAAAGAGATTGCCTGTGGAGAGAGTTCTGTTAAATTTTGTTTAACCATTCTTCCATCTTTGATAATGAGCCCTTTAAAGCCCATTTTATACCTGACTTTGTGTCAGTAGTGTCACAATCGTGTTTACAGAACTGTTTGCTGTGGGCTTTTGCTGGTTTTCCTGTGTGGCCTGCCCTGGATGATTGTGATTTGGCATGGGGGCTGAACTCGATGCTCTCCAAGGGTCCCTTCCAACCCCTACCGTTCTGTGATCATCTTAGTGAATACTGAGGCAAAACCAAGAAAAAAAAGAAAAGAAAGAGGGAAAAAAAAAGGGCAAGACTTGTTTGGTTTTCCCAGAAGCAGAGCACTTGCAGGTGTTTTGTTTTGTTTGTTCTTGTACTGCAATGTTTGCATCTTATTTTGTGTAATGACCTTGCTGATCTTTGTCCCTATAATTTATTCTTTTCCAGTGTCCTTAATAATGTGGCCCAGTTTTTGTTTTCAGTTGACTCTTACCTGTGTTTTAAAGAGCCTTGTGACTTAGGCCTTGTCTCTGATGGGATATCTTGTACCTGTGCCTGTAGTATTGTTTCTTCTTGTTCCAACTTCTCTTTTATGAGGTTTTCTTAGCAATTATCTGTTCATACTAAAATCTGCTTTCTTCAAGGCCATTGTTGTGCTTTTTTTCCTTTGCCCCCTTTTTTTTTTTTTTTTTTATCTAAGAACCCTTTATCACTTCACAGCCACTTCTCCTTTCTTGCTTTCCATCTCTGTGTTCTCAGCCAGCATCCCTAGTTCTGTAGAATCAAATCCAATGCAGCTGGAGCTCTAGTCACTTGTGTTTACCTCCTTTCAAAGTAGAGAGAGAGATGCTAGTACCTTCAAAGAATTCACAGAGTGTAGTTCACTCTTCTGGTCTAGTTATACTCCCTATATGCTTATAGCAAAATGGATTTTGTCACATGCATCGATTTGTGTGCACTGTCCTTCTCTAGCTAGTCTGATTAAAGTTCTTGTATCTTGGATCCCAATAGATGCTCTCTGTGAATTCAAATGGCAAGACTCTGGTTGGCCTTCTAAAGCAGGAGAATGCAGCTCCTGCTTTTTTTTTTTTTAATTAATTTTTTGTGATGCTAGAAAATACAGCTGAAAAACAAAGAAAGTTTTAGTGTCTCTTCCCTTCTTCCTCCTTTTCCACCATCTGTTAATTTAGTGCATTTGCAGTTCTTTCTGCTGTGGTGACTTGTAATGTGGTTTATCCGTCAGTGCTAGAAGATTGTTTAGCTTCCCAGATGCTCTGAGCTCTTTTTCCTTTGTGAGCATGCACTCAATTTCCACTCACATTATCAGTTTTTTAAAATGCTTGACAATCTGGAGAAACAGTGTCACAGAACCTTTCTCATTTTTGACCTTAGTAAAGTTATCAGTACTGTTTTGTCAACACTGAATTAATGCAGTTTAAAAAAAAAACCCTGAGATAACAAATCAGTGATAGAATAAAAATGTGAAAGAAGTATGTTCAAATTCCTAAACAATGTTGTTAGTGGATGTGAAAAAGTTTAGGAGGGAGAAAGGGAACTGCTGCCAAGATCTAGTGTTCAGATTTAAAAAAAAAAAACAATACAAATGTTTCTCTTGATGGGTTGAATATGATGCAATCCTGGTTTGTTGGGTTTTTTCCTCCATGACTTTAAAATGCAATACACTCTATCCAGCATTTGTTACCATTCCTCATCTTTTTAATAATGAAGATGCTCAACGTTAAAAAAAGTATATCAACATTGAAATAAAAAGTAGAATAAAAGCTGACTTTGTGTGTGTGAATATTTCACCAACTAATTAAGCTACTTGTTTTTGTTATTAGATAAAGATCCCTATAGTTTTGGAAGAACAACTATAGTAAATTTACAGACTGGGTAAGTAAATCTTGCAGACGAGTTCAGTGCTTGTGCCTGTTTCCTGCTCTAGTCCCTAAACACACGAATTGCTTCTTGCAGCATGGCTCGTGGGGTAGGAATTACTTATTCATGCTGCTTCGACTGAAACTGGGATATGTTCTGCTTCAGGCTATGCAGTTACAGTGCTGATAAGAAATCTGGAGGCTTGGCTTCTACTCTCAGCTCTTACTTCTTGCACCACATGTTTCTCTTGACTAATGACTGCGCATCTAATGATTATTATTTTCAGAAATTTCCACATTAAAAGAACCCATACTTCAGTAAGAAAATAGAGTTGACAGCTTTACTACAAGGTGTAACTCAGATGGCTTAAATTCTCTTACATCAGATTGATGTGTGTGCATCTCTCTCCCATCCAGGATCATGATTAAAATTACCTCTGTGTTTTAAAAGCTATCTGTGGAATAGTTGAGATAAAAAACTGTACACTTTTTCCTGTACACTGTGCACTACATCTAGCCATGGTACTGTGTCAAATAGAGTCTCTGCCAGTGCATTTTGTTTTTTTAACCACATGAATCCTAGCAACTACTGGGGATTATTTTTTGTTTGGTGATTTTGACTTTTTAAGCTGTATAATAGGTCCTTATATTTTAGGTTAATTGTAATTATTAAGGCTCTTCACAAAACTGAAGAATGGTCCACAGAACACGGAATAAGAATTGTGTTGAAGGAGAGTTCAATTATGCACTCAGCATAGGAGTTAAAAAGGCAAATAAAAAACATTTGGGCAAGTACATTGGTGTGTGCTGTTGGTCATCTGAATGACAAGGCACAAGACAAATGCTGCCTAAAAGTATCTGTGTTCTTTGTAGGTCTGTTACTTGCTTATCAGTAAATTCTATGAGTAACCCTAATGACTGTCCAGGGCATCTGCTTAGACATGACTACCGGTAACTGCCTTCTTTTCTTGGCTCATGTTCAGTGAGTGGTTCTGATTTGCTTAGCATTTTGATCACAACTACTTCATATTTCTCATATTCATAACGTTTTGTCTGACAGCAATAACCTTCTGTGGCTGCACACAGTTTTTGCTGTTGTTTACCTGATTCTGACTGTTGTCTTCATGAGGCATCACATGAAGTATGTCACATATAAAGAAGAAAATATAGTAAGTATCTGTGTTGGGGTGGGAAAAAATGTCATAAAGCATGTTTGCAAATTGCTAAGATGCCTCATGCCTGCTTAGAATGTGACATAAGTGTGAAGGAATTCAC
Source organism: Picus viridis (assembly GCA_033816785.1). Lineage (NCBI taxonomy): Eukaryota > Metazoa > Chordata > Aves > Piciformes > Picidae > Picus > Picus viridis. The sequence goes on from CM066577.1 coordinate 3,736,074, forward strand.
TTGAATCAAAGCTCCACTAAGTGAATTGTGAAAATGGATGGGGGGTGTGGGGGTGTTGGGGAAGGATTTGTGAATTTTTGCTGTAACCTATTAACAATGTAGAAGGTGAATTTTGGTGCTATCTTGAATAGATGTGTCTCCCATCACAGTAACAATATCCTACCTTTCCCCCCGCTGTACAACACAGCTACTTGTCCTGTGCTATGTCTTCCTCGTGCTTTTGTTTTTTCCTTCCCCTCTTCCATGATGTGGTTTCTCAAAATTGAAGTTGCTTTTTCTCTTGCAGGTTAAATGTACCTTGTTTATAACTGGCCTTCCAAAAAATGCAAAAGAGGAGACCATACAAGACCATTTTACGTAAGTTCTGTGCTTGAGCAGTATCATGAGGAACAAGAGGTTTGAAATTGTCCTGGTAGTTGCACCTGCACCACAGGCATTTATTTTTTTCTTTCATTTTTGCACTGTTTAAAATCACTGTTACAGCATCTCTCTTCTAAAAGCATATTTCATTCCTTAGTCAGAATTCAGAAGGGACTATACTTCAGTAAAGTTAGCCAGCTGATCTTAAAAATAGAATCTAAGGAAATGGCTATGTATCCACACTTTCCATTCATGCTCCCACGTGGCCTTTCCTTAGGAATAATGCTGCACTTCTCATCTCAAAGAGGCTCCCAGCAATTGGAAGTCTCCTCCCTGTGGTACTTAGTTGAGAAAGGAATTGAGTGATTGAGATGCCTGTTAGACATCAGTGATGCTATGTGCTCTTGGGGCCAAGAAGGCCAATGCCATTCTTGGGTGGATTAGAAGGGGTGTGGTTAGTAGGTAGAGAGAGGTTCTTCTCCCCACTCTACTCTGGTGAGGCTGCAGCCCCTCATTTCAAGAAGGACCTCAAGGAACTGCTTGAGAGAGTCCAGCACAGAGCCACAAAAATGATGGAGTGGAACATCTTCCTTATGAGGAGAGGCTGAGGGAGCTGAGGCTCTTTAGCTTGGAGGAGACTAAGGAGTAACCTCATTAATGTTTATTAATATGTAAAGGGTGAGTGCCAAGAGGACGGAGCCAGGCTCTGCTTGGTGATGCCCAATGACAGGACAAGGGGCAATGGGTGGCAGTTGAGGCATGGGAAGTTACATGGAAACAGGAGGAAATATTCTTTAAAGGCACAGCCTGAAACTTTCACAACTGTGAGGGTGACAGAGCCCTGGAACAGGCTGCCCAGGGGGGTTGTGGAGTTGCCCCCTTTGGAGATCTTCAAAGCCTGCCTGGATGCATGCATGTGTAATCTGGTATAGGTGATCCTGCTCTGGCAGGGGGGTTGGACTAGATCTTTTGAGGTCCTTTCCAGCCCCTAACATTCTGTGATTCTGTGATTTGTACTTACTGTTCTCATTCCTTTTCAGTGCTGCCTACCCAACCTGCACTGTGCTGGAGGTCCAGCTGTGTTATGATGTAGCCAAGCTTATTTATCTTTTCAAAAAAAGGTATTTTCTTTTTGCAACCTATCTGAATTTAGCTTAATTTCACGAGTGCTTTGCCAGTCCTTGATCGACATGCACCAGTAGTGCGAAGTTTGCACATACTAGAGATGAATTCTGCTCTGAAAGTTCTGGTCTGGACTTCAGTTTGATTCAGCTGTAGTTTAAGGTGAATTGTGGAGTTCAGCTCATTTCTGGTAGCTGTGATATGTTGTGTTGCATAAGAAAAGCTTTGGCTTCCTAGTTATGTGTATGTGTTTAAGTCTTGTCAGGCAGTGCAAAGTGGAAAACCCTGCTGCTTTGGCTGAATGTGCTGGTCACAGGAGCTGGGCACTGCACTTTCTCCTGGAAGCTCACTACAAGTGTAGGCTGTATAAAGCTATTACAGGCTTGAAAATCAAGTATTCTGAGTAGCCAAACCCAAGGTATATGAAAGTCTCTGGTGACTGATGAGTCCGTGACATCACATTTTTTCTTGGTGATTGTATTCTTCTTAAGCATGCTGTTGATACTGTTTTCTTGCAAAATGTTATGGATATACTTTTCTGTCTAGAAAACAAGCAGAAAAAAGCCTGACTTACTATGAACACCTGCATCAGAAGTATGGCAAGCGGGTCCAGATCAATCCTAAGCCATGTGGACAGTTCTGCTGTTGTGAAATCAGAGGATGTGAAAGGGTAAGAGATTGTTTGCTTTTTGTTTTACCTAGACAGATTGTTAGGAGAGAATAATTTGGGGGTAACATCTTGTTGAGCTTCAGAAAACTCCTTGTTCCCTTATTGCAGATAGCCCATCCTTCATCTTCCTGTGCTATACAGAAAAGGAATCCTCAAAGCTTTGGAAATGCAATCTTAGTGTAAAAATGGAAGTACAGGAAAAACTTCCTGTCTGTTTGTCATCTCATTGTGATGTAATCTGCAATTTGTGGAAGTAGGATGAGGAAGAGAGACTTGTCTAAGCTGTGTTTTAATGAAGCTATCAACCATCTGGTACTTGGTTGTAACAGTTATCAATTTCCCAACAGGAGGATGCTGTAGATTATTATACCAAAGTTAGAAATGAACTGATGGAAGAGTATTCAAAAGAGGAACAAACTGTTCTTCATAACCCACTGGGAATGGCTTTTGTAACGTTTCAAGAGAAATCCATGGCAACCTAGTAAGTTTCATCTGCTGTCTTGTTTGTTGTCTTTTAACTGTGATAGTACAACTGGTCTCCTGTTTGTTTCATTTGCTTGCTTATGTTGGTTCTTCCTTTCTTCTTCTAAACCATCCCTGGATTTGATCTGCTTTGCTTTCTGGCAAGTTTTCCCTGAAGTGTGCATTTAGCCTCTATGCTTTGAGTGAAGAGAATATCTCAGAATTAAATGGCTCCGAACATTTATCGGGATGAGGAGCCTTTCTATTCTGTGTGGGACCCAGTCCATCAGTGTAGGTTAATAGTAGGTCAGACTAATTGGCTCTTGGAGAAGTGTTACTGATTTATCTGTTTTCTAATGTGGAAATGGTCCAATTAGCAGTTACCCCGTGGTGAAGAACTTCTTCCATGCATCTAATCTAAAGCCTTTAACCTTTTTCCTGTCACCACAAACCCCTGTAAAAAGTCTCTCCCCAGCTTTCTTGTAGGCCCCCTTCAGGTACTGGAAGGCTGCTATAAGGTCTCCCCAGAGCCTTCTCTCTGGGTTGAGCAACCCCAACTGTCACAGTGTCCTGACAAGAGAGTTGCTCCAGCCCTCTGATCAGCTTTGGAGCCCTCCTCTGGATTCACTCCGACACAGACATTATGTACCTCTCTTGCCTGCTATTGAAGATGTATGTGTAGGCCCAATATCAGAAGTTGTTCAGTCCTTTGCACTCAGTCATTTGTAGGGATGTGGCCTCTCATTTTCTTTTGGCTCCATGTGAGTGTCTTGTGCTCACACAGAATGGGTAAAAAGAAGCAGAGAATAATATTTGTATTACTAAAATAACACATCATGCCTTTTTTATTCTTCATAGCCTCTCAGGCTTAAATTGTCTGCATTCTTTTGACCTTCCAGTCATGTTAGAGAGTCTTTCAGGCTTTTTTTTTTTCCAAGGGAATCCAGGGTATAGAATTCCTTATAAGATACTGAGATGCTGGAGAAAGTTTTACTTGTTGCTCTTTAACTGAGTAGTGTGGTGAAATCTATCCCACTCCTGATTTAGAGAATCTAGAGCATGAATTAACATTTTAAGATGTGAAACTGTTAGAAGAAATAAGCACTGAAGGTCCTTCTCTAAGTGCTGGTTTATCATGGACTATGTTGATGGGATAATCTCTCCTTGGGCATATTCTGAGTTGCACTACAAGCATCTCTGAGTTGAAATATCAAGACCTGAAAAGGTTTTAGTTTATTTAGCTTAGAGCTGATGTGGAGGACTCAATTCTATGGAAAATTAGATTATATGTGAAGCTGAGGCTATGACTAAATTGGAAAGTGTTTTGGTACCCTTAGTAGGAGCCCTGAAATAGAATGGGAGAAACAGGAAGCCAGGACTGAGGTTCTTGCAGTCAGATGATTGTAGAAGCTTGGGTAATGATGATGCTTGGTAGTAAGGCTGGTGTTGCTAAAGCTTGTTCTGTATGTTTTGTTATGTTTTTCCTTTTAATAAACTGTCAAAATACTTACATTACCTTTTTTAAATACTTGTTGCTGCAAGATGCTGGCAATTTAACATCACTACTTGAATTCTGGTAAGGCAAATCTCTTGGGTTTGGGGCTTATTTTTGTTTGGTGTTTGTGTGTGTGTGGTCTGTTTTCTTTAACAGCACAATTGAGCATGCTCAGGAATTTTAGAATCTGTCTGTTCAAATATTGCAGAGTCATAGAATGGTCTGGGTTGGAAGACAGCTCCAAAGGTCGTCTAGTCCAAACCCCTCTGCAGCAAGCAAGGACATCCTCAATTAGATCAGGTTGCCCAGAGCCCTGTCAAGCCTGTCCTTGAATGTCTCCAGGGATGGGGCCCTAACTACCTCCCTGGGCAGCCTGTCCCAGTGTTCCATTCCCTTCATGGTAAAGAACTTGTTCCTATCATCCAATCTTAATCTGCTCTTCTCTAGTTTGAGACCATTTTCCCTTGTCTTATCACTGTAGGCCTTTGTAAACAGTCTTTCTCCATCCTTCTTATAGGCCCCTTTCAGGTACTGGAAGGTCACTATTAGGTCTCCCTAGAGCCTTCTCTTTTCCAGGCTGAACAAGCCTAGCTCCCTCAGCCTGTCCTCGTAGCAGAGGTGTTCCGATCCCCTGTGTGTATATATATTGTGTTCTCTCTATGCTAGTGTAATAAAGCTTATCTGGAGTGCAACTTTCTTTTACAAGTTGTGCTGTCTCTGAATATATGCCCAGCACTTCTCTTGCTGGGGAGCTGGTGGTGTGAGAAATCATAGAAATAAGTTCTTATGGGTGTGTTTAAATTTTGTTTAAAAAAACCCCAAGGTGACTGTCAACCTCTTCACAATATTAGAAGATATGAAATAACTATCTTGATTAGTTTAGGACGGGGTGGAAAAAAGGCTAATGTTTGAATTGTGAGAATACCAACATGCTACAAAGGAATTTCTGATTTACTCAAGGTAAAACTGGCAAGTTTTGATACTATTGGAATGAGAGTGCAAGACCAATCCTTCAGTCAGCAATTGCTTTCAAGTGAAAGCAGCTACATCAAGAGGTGTTTGAGGAACTGCCTGTCTTTATTTTTATGTTTTCCAATGCTCTCAGGATTTGAATATTTTAATTTTTTATTATTTTTAATTTTATTTTTTGTTACATTCTTTAATTTTTTAAAATGAGTCACTGCAGTTTGTTCATGTTGGTAAAAGCACTGAACAGTTGAAACCAAGACTTTTTGTTTCCAACTTTGTCAAGTCTCAAAGACCTGTGTCAGTAATTATAGGATGGTCATTACATGCATAACATAATGTTCCATTGTTGTCTAAGTGCTGTCTTGATCTCTAATTATTAAAAGCAAAAAACCCCTTTGTCACTATTCCCAGTCTTTTCTCATTACATGTGCAACATTTTCAGGTGTAAAAGTTTGGCAAAATCCTCTTGTTTTTGTCCTTACAGTATCCTTAAGGATTTCAATGCCTGCAAGTGTCAGAGTATTAAGTGTAAAGGGGAACCTCAGCCATCGTCCTACAGCAGGGAGCTGTGTGTATCAAACTGGGAGGTTACCTATGCTCCTTATCCTGAGAATATTTGCTGGTAAGATTCCTGTCCTACATCCATTTATTTGTGTAGGTTTAGCATGGGGACAGGAGTAGGGAACAAAGTGCATTTTTCTTTAACCCCAAACAAAGGCTTTATGTAGTGTTTGGATGTGGTTGATCACATCTTTCTTTCCATTGCTGGTGTTCTTCACTGGCCGTGGGGAGGCCTCTCAGAAGCCAACTACCATTTCACATCCCAGAGTTCATAGACTGGTTTGGTTTAGAAGGGACCTTAGAGATCATTAGTTACAACTCCCTGGCTGTGGGCAGGGACGCTTTCCACTAGACCAGGTTGCTCAAGGCCACATCCAGCCTGGCCTTGAACACCTCCAGGGAGGAGGCATCCACAGCTTCCCTGGGTGACCTGTTCCAGTGTCTCACCACCCTCACTGTACAGATTTTCTTCCTAATACCCAGTTTAAATCTCCCTTCTCCCAGCTCAAATCTGTTCCCCCTCATCCTATCACTACAAGCCCTTGTAAAAAGTCTCTAAGTCCCTCCCCAGCTTTCTTGTACCCTTCAGGTACTGGAAGACTGCTGTGAGGTCTCCCTGGAGGTGCCTTTTAGCCAAGCTGAACAGTCCCAGAGTTCTGGTAGCTACAGTTCCAGTTAACTGAAAAAAAGTTCAAACATGGGTTGTTGGGGTTTTTTTTTGGTGTTGCCAACAAGAGCGTAACTTGATCCACTTTGTGAACTCTGAGCTGTCTTCTAAATTCTTTTTCTTGACCCAGTAGTTTCCCAGACATGACCCACCACTGATAAGAGTGTCAGAAAAGATCAGTGCTTTTTTTGCATCAAACTGTTCCCTGTGCTGCCTTCTCTCATGCTTTTAGGCTAAAAATGACTAAACATTTCCCAACTGCTTTGCAAATAGGTTGGGGTTGGGTCACTCATATGAACAAGGAATTAAACAGTAAATTTGTTGTGATGTTTCCATTGCCCAAACCAGAACTGCAGGTGAGAGGCAGGTGTGCACAACTTGCTGTGTTTTACCTGCATGTAACATTATTTTTCCTTTCTTTTTTTAAATACACTTCCCCCTCCCCCTAATGATTTTAATAGAAAATTACTTCTAATGTGATTATGCCATCTGCTTCTGATAACAGAGAGGTTTTTCTCTAGAACTGCAGTTGGGAATAAAGTACAGAATTTTACCCATAAAGCAAACAACCCTAATTCTTAGCTGTGTTATTTTGAGACATGAATTAAAAATCTCTTGCAAGCTACTTTCCAAGTGGTGTCAGTTTAATCTGCCTGTTCCATGAAAAGGTTCCTGCCTGTCTTTGTACTTCACTGCCTCTTCCTTTCTTCAAGCACTGTCTTAAGGACACAGGAAGTAATCATTGAGACTCAGTGGGCTGAAACACTTCAAAGCTTTTCTGAGCATCTCAGAGAGGGGAAGATGGTGTTTTGTTGAGTGTGGGCTTTTTTCCTCTGTTCTTTTTCTTTTCTTTCCTTCCCTTGAAGACAAGGAGGCACAGGGATTTGTCAAGTTGCTTAACCTGGGTTTACAAAAACAGTTGTCTTAAGTGGGGATGTTACTGAGCCCCTCTGTATCCTTGTTTTGTCTCTTCTAAATACTTGGCTTTGGCTGGGGTTCAAATCTTTCTGGCCCGATGGGGAACCATTTCAGACATTAAAGAACCTGACTGGTGTAAGACCTATAGTTGATGTTTTAATATGGCAGGAAAGAATGCGTGGTTTTTGAATCTTCTTTATTTTTTCCCAAATCAGAGTTTCTTGGTAGAGTCTGCCTCTGATAGCTATTCTCCTTGCAGAAATTTTCTATATCTTTTTCTCTCTCTGTCTCTTCTAGTTCCAACTTGGTTTTTAAGACTTCCCTATTATTAAACAGTGGGAGCGTTACATCCCAACCCTTAACTACATTAGACATTTTATGTTCTGTTCTTCTGCAAGTGCAGTTTGTTACCATTCAAGAAAGGTTGCAGAGTTTTCTTTTTTCCTAATAGTGACTGAGACTTGTGTAGTGCTTTGTTATATAACTTTGATATGAAAGCTCAATTCAGAAAAAGCAGTGCCACCTGTTACTCAACAGTTTATAGTTTTTTAACAGCAAATGCTTACTGCTTATTTTTGTCTCTTTTTTCCTTTCTCCCCCTCCAGGAAAAATCTTTCAGTGCATGGACTGAAATGGTGGTTTAGGTGGGCTTGCATTAATTTACTACTTTTTATTGTGCTGTTTTTTCTTACCACTCCTTCCATAATCATCTCAACTATGGACAAGTTCAATGTCACCAAACCTATTCACTACCTTAATGTGAGTATTACCATTATGATTGGATGTAGCTGTGAATCAGGCCAAAATGTTAATAAACTGATAGGTGTATAGTAAGGCAATGAAACAATGTCTAAAAGCTATGCTGAAGTTCTCAAGATTGTTTTACATAAGTATGTCCAGACTTAAGTATTCTCTTGTTCCCTGATAGTACTAATTTGAATTTGAAACTTTGTATTATTGTAAATGTTTTTTTCTTTGTAGGGAAAAAACAACCACATTTGCCATCCACATTTTATGTAGTTGTAAAATTTGTTATCAAAACCTGGGCCAAGAATGGAATTTCAAGTCCAACTTGTGTTTTGATTTTTGTGTTGAGAAGGAGGGAATTCAGATTTTCAACTCTAAAGTAAAATACCATGGTTTCATTTTACTTGCTGGGTTCAGAACAGGTTAGCTTATGTATCTGGTCTTAGTCTGACTGCTGCTAGAGTCTCTTTCAAACTGTTCATTTTCCCTAAGCTACTGTAAACTACATAAAGTCTGCTTGTGGGACTTCATTTGCATGGAACTTAATCCCCAGTTCTATGCTTATTTTTTTTTGTGTTGCACACTGGTGCTGAGCATTTGTATTCAGATACAGTCTTAAAAGGAGTAATTTCCACAGTCCAAACTGCTGTAATGTACAAAAAGGAACATACTGCAGCCTCTGTTCTACCACAACTGCATTAACAGATTTTAAATAATTAATTATTCTTACTTTCTTTCCTCCACTAGAATCCCATCGTCAGTCAGTTTTTCCCAACGCTCTTGCTTTGGTCCTTCTCAGCTTTGCTACCAACAATTGTCTATTACTCAACTTTGCTGGAGTGCCACTGGACAAAGTAAGCAAGATTTCCCTCCTGTTTGGCCCTATCAGCTGAATTACTGAAATAAATGGAGAAAGGGCTTCTTCCATGGATCTCTTAAATCTGCAGACCTCTTGTAGCAGGGAATGCTGTGTCCTCATTTCTTTCTAATGTTATAACTAACAGTTTGGATTGTGGGTAATTTGTAAGCAACACACCAAGTGTAAGCTAACTACACAATTCCTTTATGCTTCTCCCCTGCTTCTTACCAGACTCTGTGTTCAGCCCAGAAAAAAATCTGTAAGCAAGCTTGGGGTGTAGCTTCCACAGGTGCATGGGAAATACCTCTGATCCCATAACTAACTTGTTCCCTAGGAAGATAGGAGCTGTGGGTTTGGATTCTTTTCAGGCTGAGAACAACACTAACCCTAGAATCCCACTTCAACAGAAAGTCTTTCAGTTACTGGCATGCTGCTTAAGGAAAAGGGCATACATGTTTCTGTTGTTTTGCCTGGCAAAAAATGGTCTGGATGTAACCCTTGGTTTGCAACTCTATTGCTGTTGGATGTTGTTAGTGGCGATCTGAGAAGTCCTCCTGGACCACGGTCCAGCAAATATGTTGATGCAAGGTTTTCAGATAAGGCTGGTGCACTCCAAAGATGCCAAGCTGCTAGGTTGGAGAACTCGGCATGGCTTGGTTTGGCATGCCAGATTTTAGTTTACAGTCAAGTAAAAGCATGATACTTGCCACCAGCATCCTGGCCTGGATCCAGGATGGTGCAGCCAGCAGGAGTATGGAAGTGATCGTGTCCCTGTATTCAGTACTGGTGAGGCCACACCTCAAACACTGTGTTCACTCTTGGGTCCCTCACTCCAAGAAAGGCATTGAGATGCTGGAGTGTGTCCAGAGAAGGTCAAAAAAGTGGGTAAAGGCTCTGGGGAACAGGTGTTGTGAGGAGTGGCTGAGGGAACTGGGCTTGCTTAGTCTGGAGAAGAGGAGGCTGAGGGGAGACCTCATTGCTCTCTACAACTCCCTGAAAGGAGGGTGGACTGAGGTGGGGATTGTCTCTTCTCCCATGTATCAGGTGTTAGAATGAGAGGAAATGGCCTGAAATTGTGCCGGGGAGGTTTGGGTTGGATATTAAGAGCAATTTATTTGATGCAAGAGTGGTCAGGCATTGGAACAGGCTGCCCAGGGAGGTGGTGGAGTCACTGTCCATGGAGGTGCTCAAGAAATGTGTAGACATGGCACTTCAGGACATGATGGTGTTGGGTTGATGGACTTGATTATCTTAGAGGTCTCTTCCAACTGAAAGAATTCTGCTTGTGCTGCATACCAAACACCAGCTCCACTCAGTCTTTCACCATGATGCTTGTAGCTCATATTTGTTTATATTCCAAGGTAATTTATTTATTTTTTTTTTTACTTTTCAACTTTTTATGCCATTCCCTTTTAAGACATCATGTCCAGAATCTACTGTTATTTATCAATGTCGTATGCTTGTCATCAACAGCTTTGTGTTTTGTTTGTTTTTTTTAGTAGTTACACCGAGCACATAAACTTTGAGTCCTTCTCAATCTGCTGAAACAGTTTCCTAAAGTCACTAGTGGTCACAGATCTGATTTCAAGTCTCAGCATAGTTTTCTGATCTGTTTCCCTGTGCCCAAGGGCTACCTGATACTATAATAAAATCTGTGTAGCTTTCATGTCCTATCAAGTACCACCTTGAGGAGTCTGAATTGTTTATAGAAATCACTGCACTGTTTTGGGGACAGCATGTCACCGGATAGATGTTCCTGCTCCTGTAGAAGGGATATAACATTAATGGTGTCATGTTGTTCCCAAAGACTTGACACTTGGCAAGGACTGTTGAGTAGCTTGTCTCAGTGTCTGGTTTCTTGGCAGCAGTGCCCTTTTACTTGCCTAATCCCTCTTGGCCTGATGCTTGAAGAGTTGTTTGTTTACAAGCTCTTGTTGCACATACCTTTGTTCATGGTGCAGACTTGTAATGGTGCTAATCCAGATATGTCCATGCAAGATACGTTCAGAGATATTTTCTTTGCCCAGGAAGGTCCTGAGAGCCTGCTTGGTGCAAATCAGTAAACATCTCAAAGACAGTTTCTTGTAGAGCAAGCTGGAAGTCTGATGGGTGCTGGCATTCTCTTGGCTAGATGCTTCACATATGATAATCTTTCGTATGAGTTTCTCAATCAGTGACTTTATATGTTGGTAGGTCTGCAGAGAACAGAATAATGATGCATAAAGTCTACATATTTTTGATCTTCATGGTATTGATTCTGCCCTCCCTTGGTCTGACCAGGTAAAGAATAATTTACTTGTTACTTCTAACAGTAATGTTTATCATATGAGACAACTTACTTCTGTTATCTGGTTGCTAGTGGAAGTAGAGCTGATGTGCCCCCACTTCCTTCAGTGTGTATAGTTGTATTATTACACATTAGATTTCAGTGTTCACCTTTCATCTGAGGACCTCATAGCCCTTAAAGTTTCCAAAAGCTGACTTCTCTTTCAGCAAAGACATTCTAAACCCTTGTAAGATCAAGAAAGTTGCCCGTACCTGCCATCATATCCAAGAGCCCCGTTTCCTGACTGTGTCTTATACTGCAGTTACAGTTGGCCTTTTCTTTCCACCTTTAGAGTATTTAACTGCTTCCCTACCTAACTGGGTAGCATATATTTGTCCTATTCATATAATAACTGCTAAACATGGATCATTCAAACTTTAGCATGAAGTACACATTTCTGTTTTGTTTGTTTCTGTATCTTTTTTTACCCCCTTATTTCTGACTGTCAGTGACTGTAATAAAGCTAAAATAGTGTTTGGGATGTCTGATGAAATTCTCTGTCCGCTATCTTGATCTGAACTACTTTAAAAAGAGAAGCAATTTTACACGATACTGAGGGGTTGGGGGCTGAATAATGACACTAACCATCTTTCTTTCAGCCTTGATTTCTTTTTCCGTTGGCTGTTTGACAGAGAATGGTCTGATTCTTCAGTTAGGCTGGAGTAAGTATTAGAAGCTCTTCTCTTCTTTTTAGTGTTTATTAAACTTTACTTGGGGATGGTACCTCGTGGGATTATGTTGAGCTTCTGAATAAAGGGAGTGATTTTGCTCTGAAGAAATTCATGCTTTTTTTCCTGCCTGATGCAAACATTCAATAGAGAGACAGTTATTTTCCCCAAATCATACAAATTTTGTACAAGATAAGAAATAACAGGATGATGAGATTGAGAGCAGCCCTGCAGAAGAGGACTTGGGGATACTGGTGGATGAGAAGCTGGGCATGAGCCAGCAGTGTGCAGTTGCAGTCCAGGAGGAAAACTGCATCCTGGGTTGCATCAAAATAATTGTGGCCAGCAGGTCAAGAGAATTGATTCTGCCACTCTGCTCTGGTGAGACCTCACCTGGAGTATGGTGTCCAGCTCCCAGGGACTTAATGCAAGAAGGACACTGACCTGCTGGAGTGGGTCCAGAGGAGGGTTACAAAGATGATCAGAGGGCTGGAGCACCTACCTTATAAGGACAGGTTGGGCTTGTTCAGCCTGGAGAAGAGAAGGCTCCAGGGAGAGCTTATAGTGGGCTCCCAATACCTGAAGGGGACCTAGAGGAAGGCTGTGGAGGGGCAGTTCAGAAGGGCTTGTAGTGACAGGATGAGGGGCAGTGGTTGTAAACTGGAGCAGGGTAGGTTTAAGTTGGACGTAAGGGGAAAGCTCTTCACAGTGAGAGTGGTGAAATACTGGGACAGGTTCCCCAGGGATATTGTTTGAGGCCTGGAGACATTCAAGATCAGACTTGATGTAACCCTGGGTAGCCTGATCTAGTTGGAGGTGTACCTGCTTACTGCAGGGAGGTTGGACAAGATGGCTATTGAGGGTCCTTTCCAATCTGATGCAGTCTGTGAATCTATGAACGATGCAGGTGAGAGGGGACCAGAAGATGTTCTGAGGATTGTTGCATGGACTTGATGATCATAGAGATCTTTTCCAACCAGAAACAATTCAATGATTCTGTCATGGACAGGGGATCTTCTCAAGGATTACAGTTGAGACCAAGTAGCTGCAGCTGCTTTCTTTTTGAAATCCTTTGCCTCCTGATTTTAAGAAATACTAGTCTTTTTACAACAACATTGCCAATTCACAGATATTTGACAAGAGAATGCAGTTATTAGATCATAATTGGGTTTCCAAATGCTGTTTCAAAATCACTAACAAGACAATTAGGAGCTACTAAGCTGGGAGAGGCAATTATTCTATTGCAACCTTAGCTCCTCTTGTTTCAGGCTGCTCTTGCAGACATCAGGTGCTACTGTCAGCCTCCCATCAGACTGCTGTGTCTGTTCATGAACAGTTTATTCCACATCCAAATGCCAGGCTCTTAGAGTGTACTACTCACTGGATTTATAGCTATGTACTACTGCTATTCAACAAGATTATCTGAAGTCTTTGAGCCACTTCTTATGATAAGAGGTTTACAAAGGTGATAAAGATTAATTATGGCTATATTTGATTATGCCTCTATGTGCTTTTTTTGCTTTCCAGTCACTGTGTCATGTAAGGGCAATGTTGTGACGAAAGTATTTCCTTGCAGATGTGTCTTTTTGCCTGACCAGGGAGCTTTCTTTGTGAACTATGTGATTGCCTCTGCTTTTGTTGGCAATGGGATGGAACTGCTACGCTTGCCTGGCCTCATCCTTTACACCATACGCATGATAATGGCCAAGTCCACAGCAGAGAGGAAAAATATTAAACAGGTATCAGAGCCCTTCCTTAGCAAGAGGCAGTTAAATGACTGATCCTTGCTGTTAACTGCCATTTCATGTAATTTTCTTTTGGCCTTTCTTTCACTCCTCTATGACAGGTTCATATGCCCTTGACTTGCAGCTCAGGTAACAGGGGAGTATTTATTCAAGTCAAAACCCAAACTCTGAACTTCAGATATTATTCTTTTCATAGGTCCAAGTCATAGGGTCAATAGGTCATAAAGTTCTTGTTTTATGATTTGGATTTATAGGATAATTCTCATTTTATGTTATAAACTTCAGGGTGTTTAAAAGTCAAATATGTCTGTGATTAGTTTCTGTTGTCAGCCCACAAGTGTGTACAATTTACTTTAATCTGAACATCTAGCAAAATAGATACTTAATGTCAGTTTTAAATGGTTGACTTTCACTTCTCAGAGTCCAACCTGTCACCACAGACCTCATGACTAGATCATGGCACAAAGTACCATGTCAAATCCCTTCTTGAACACCTCCAGGGTTGGTGACTCCACCATGTGACATGTGCACTTTGAGACATGGTTTAATGGCAGTGGTGGTAGTTGGTCAACAGTTGAGCTCAGTGATCCTGAGATCTTTTCCAACCAAAAAAATTCTATGGTGTTGGATTGTGGTGTTTTTTTAACTGAGTGGATGAGTTCCATTTTTAGAAGGTTCTTTTAAATATTCAATTCTGTTAACTGTCATGTATTACCCCTTGCTGTGGTTGAAATTATTTATATTGATTTCCTCATCCCAAGAGGAAAAGGTGGGAATACTGGCTACACCAAAGCCTTGACATCTTGAGCTTTCCCTACTAGCAAAGCCACCACAAGGCACAGTATAGATTCGGTGGAACTGGCAGAGACGAAGGTTCTGAGTTTGGCACAATTATTTTTTGCCTTCTGATTTTAAGTAGTTGCTGCTTGTAGATGAAAGCAGATTCCTTGAGGAAGGAAGATTCCTTTAAGGAAGGAAGCAGCATCTATTCTATAAGTAGAGATGTTTAAAAGGTATCTCTCTCTAATTACATCATTTATGCTTCTTAGGGACATAAATGTCCCAGGGAGAGAAGAAGAGAAGGTGAATTATTGCTTTAGTGAATCTGTTCTTAACTCCTGACACACTGATAGATGACATGAGAGTTTTAAATGTTCTGGTTTTGATCCTAGCAACAAGCATTTGAATATGAATTTGGAGCAATGTATGCCTGGATGTTGTGTGTCTTCACTGTCATCATGGCCTACAGCATCACATGTCCCATCATTGTCCCGTTTGGTAAGTTTCCCAGTGAGCTCTGGGCACTGTGTGAGCAAGATGGGGGTGCGTGGGAGGTTTGGAAGGCCCGATTCTGCATTCTTACTCCAGTGCAAAAGCTGATAATCCTTTGGACTTGAATCCAGGTTTCCTTCCCTGCCTGTGGAAAAACTGGGCAGAAGATGGTGAAATACTTGCCTTCAGAAGTTGAAATTTTTTAATGTCCATAAGATGTTTATTTTATTTCTCAAGGTTGAGTATGTTAGTTCTAGTTTTTTAATACTTCAGTGTAGGAGTTTAGGTAGGTCAGGGGATGAGGGAACATTTTTGTATTTCTGGATTCAGGAGGTCTGGGGAGAAGCAAGCAGGGGATACCTAGCCTGGAGGTCCACCTTAAGCAGACAAATTTGACTTAAGACTTTCTGATTGCAGAGGTTGTGAAGCCTCCTTCTGGAGGTATCTGAAGACACTCAAAACCCACCCAGATGTGTTCTTGTGTGATCTGCTGTAGGTGATCCTGCTCTGACAGTGGGATTGGACTGGATGATCTTTTGAAGTCCTTTCCAACCCCTAACATACTGTGATTCTGTGTTCACCAAATCCTGTAGGCACATTTGGTGTAACATTTCTGTCCTGAAGTTTGACTGTATGTAAAATAAAACACAGAAATTAAGCGAGTTGATCCGCAAGAGACTGGAAAACTACCTGTCCTTTTCACTACTGCAGCTCTTCTGCATTGCAAACCAATCATCTAAAAATGGGGCTGTGGTCCTCATGTCTGCTATAGGCAGCTGTATGCTCCATGGTCCTGACCATAGCTGCCATTTGAGGAGAGGAGCTGCTACTCTGATAGTTAACTCTAGGAGTTCAGGATGTGTGTGGAACACAACTGCCCTGTGGTGCAGATGGAGCTGCCATCCTACAGGACACTGAGAAGATCCCCAGATAGATCTCTGAGTAATGGATTTCCTTTTTCTAGAATGTTTCTCTTTCTTTTTTCCAGTTGGTATCACTCTGTCCCATGAACAAAACTTAACATTTGTGCCTGAAGTAGCCTTTTTATACCAGCCATTAAATCCTGTATGCACATGCAAGAAATGTAGCAATCTGGCTAGAGCTCATGGACTGTTGTCCATCTTGACTATGACATGATCTACACCTTATTTTATAGCATCTTTCATTCTGGACTGCCATATGAGTTATCTGTATAGAATCATTTCAGCAGCTACAGATATTGCCACTCTGGAGATGTGTTTGTCAGGCATAAGCAGTATTTAAATCATTTTATACAGTTCCTTTTCTAATCCAAAATTTGAGAGGCATAGATACAACATAAATTAGCTAAATGAGATATTGTTCAGAGCTGGGTTTAATCACAACCATATTTGTTATTGGAAGAATGTGGATTTTTTTTGGGGGGAGGTAACAGTGTGCTTCATATTTATTTACATTTTGGTTTGTGTGCGGTTGTAAATATCTGAACATGCTGCTGCATACCAGAGCTGGTGCAATTCAGAGATGGCTTTTTTTGAGGGATGAGGAGGAGCCAATTTGAAATCCAGTCAGGAATCTGTTAAAGATAGAGGGAGATGTCAAGCCATTGTTCTTTTACTAGTGTGGTGGTGGAGGAGTTACCAAGCCTTCATTACCAGTTTGTCCTCCTGTGCCAGCACTAGGAAGGAGCGCTGGGTTCTCTCTGGGAGCATGAGTGGTGCCACAGACAAGTGTGTGGAGAAGCAGAAGGGTAGAGAGATCCTAAGGATCTTGGATTGGAGATGCAGCAACCTTCAAAGCAGGCTGCTGTCCCCTGTTATCCCACTTTGATATTTGGGCTGTATCCACCATTAGAATTCAGGTTTTTCCAGTTGCTGAAGTGTAGAAGTCCTCACAGAATTGCTGCTTTTTATCCAGTCTAAAACAACTTCTCCTTGGCTCTCCCTTTTTTCCTTCCAGGTTTAATATACATACTCCTGAAGCACATGGTTGATCGTTACAACCTTTACTATGCATATCTCCCTGCCAAGCTGGAGAAGAAGATGCACTTTGCAGCTGTCAATCAGGCCCTTGCAGCTCCAATTCTCTGCCTTTTTTGGCTCTATTTTTACTCATTTTTGCGGCTGGGTAAGTACTGCATTTTCCCACCTAGAAGCAACTCCCAGCTCTCTTGCCAACTTAACCTAAATTGCTTGTGGAGTTTCATAGGTTTGGTGGGCTTTTCTTTTTGCTTCTGTGAATGGGAATTCGTGGTGGTTACCTGTGGCATTCAATTATGGAGTCTTTGCAGCTTACACAAGGTAGCTTAAGATACTCTGATGGAGATGGCTTAGATGTTAACTTAAAGCTGTTAGCATGGGGCTTTGTATGTCTTCATTTTACAGGAAATTGTGTTCCCTAAATCTCTAGAGCTTGAACTGGCCAGTAGGGATGTGGAGCAACAGTAAAAATCATGAGTTTAAACCAAAATTCTCTTCAGGATTAGCTCTTTCTAGTAGGATGCTCTCTGAGTACCTGCATTTGTGTAGTTCAATTTCATAGAATCACTGAATGATTTGGGTTGGAAGAGGCCTTAAAGATCATCTAGTTAGAGCTGCCTGCCATGGGCAGGGACACCTTCCACTTGACAAGGTTGCTTAAAGCCTTGTCCAACATGGTCTTGAACACTTCCAAGGAGGGGGCATCCGCAACAGAATCACAGAAACATTCAGGTTGGAAACGACCTTCTGGATCACTAAGTCTAACCGATAACCTTACTCTGCAAAGTTCACTCCTAAGCCATATCCCCAAGCACCACATCTGAATAACCTTTAAACACATCCAGGGTCGGTGACTTGACTGGGCAGCCTGTTCCAATGCCTGACCACTCTTGCTGTGAGAAAGTTTTTCCTGATGTCCAGCCTAAACCTTCCCAGTTGCAGCTTGAGGTGGTTCCCTCTTGTTCTATCACTAATTACCTGTGAGAAGAGACCAGTATCAATCTCTCCACAGTGTCCTTTCAGGTAGTTGTCAAGAGCAATGAGGTCTCGCCTCAGCTTCCTCTTCTTCAAACTAACCAGCCCCAGCTTCTTCAGTTGCTCTTCATAAGATTTATTCTCTGGGCTCTTTTCCAGCTTTATTGCCCTCCTCTGCCCTGGCTCCAGCACCTCCACATCTCTCCTGTATTGAGGTGCCCAAAACTGGACACAATACTTAAATACAGCCTAACCTGTTTCAGTGTCTCACCACCCTCACTGGAAAGAATTTCTTCCTAATACCCAGTCTAAATCTACCCTCTTCTAGCTTAAAGCTATCCTAGCACTATCCTAGCACTACAAGCCCTTGAAAAGAGTTCCTGCCCTGCTTTCTTATAGGTCCTCTTCAGGTAGTAAAGGCTGCTACAAGGGCTCCCCAGAGCCTTCTCTTCTCCAGGCTGAACAGCCCCAGGTCTCACAGCCTGTCCCCGTAGGGGTGGTGCTCCAGCCCTCTGATCGTATTTGTGGCTGCCTCTGGACCTGCTCCAGCAGTTTGATGTCCTCCTTGTATTGGGGACCCCAGAACTGGGTGCAGTACTCCAGCTGGGGTCTCACAAGAGCCAGGATGCCATTGTCATCCTGGGCTGCAAGTGCACATTGCTGGCTCATGTCCAGCTTCTCATTCACCAGTACCCCTTTTCTGCAGGGCTGCTCTCAATCTCATCATCCTCCAGCCTGCATTGATATTGAGGATTGTCTCAATGCATGTGCAGGACCTTATGCTTTGCCCTTTTGAGCTTCATGAGGTTCTCCCGAGTGCACTTCTCTAGCCTGTCTTGGTCCCTGTGGATGGCATCCTGTCCCTCAGTCTTGTCAACTGCACCCCTCAGCTTGTTACCACCAGCAAACTTGCTGATAAGTGTTTTGTCCTCTTCTTTGCTTTCACTGTCATTTCACTCAATTGGCCATGCTTGCATTGTGGCTTTGATAGCATACCAGTAGTAAAAAAGACACTGTTGGCAGACAGTCATCTAACTTCAGAGATAGCTATCTGTGGATGTAAGAAGCACTTGGAGATATTGCTTCAGGCTGTCCTTGGATTTGAGCAGGTGTCCCTGCATTACTTGTATGTTTGAGAGCTTGTTTTTTCCCCTTGTTTTGAGAGCTGTCTTTGCAACCAGGAAGACCAACAACTCTGTGTCCTCTAAAACAGCAGCAGGATTCCTAGAGTGTGCTTTAGAAATATCAGCTCCCAACATGCAGCAATTGGTTTGTTTCATTAACAGTTAGGAAGGAAATCCTGATGCAGTAAAAAAATTAAGTCCTTATAATAATGTTTTCTAGTGGCAAAACCATCTGTGGTAAACCCATCATTTGTCATGGAAGTTAGTAATGGAAAATAGAGGCCGGATTGGCATGTTTGGCTTGGTTAGTTTGGAAGATCCTGTTTACAAGATGCTGCTCAGTGACTTGTTAATGCACAGGGCAGTCTAGCCAAGTGGTTAGGAGTGTTGAGAGGTAGGAACTTGTGATTTTGATTTTAATGCCATTGATTTCATTGCTGCTTCCTGGGCCAAAGAAAAGGAAGGAGGGGGAGGAGTCTTATTTATCATTCAAGTACAGCAGCCACCTTTCCTGGCCTTTCAAGGAAGCTGGGAGAACAATTTATTCCACAGTTTTACCAGTCAAGAAGCTTTGTGGAATCAAGAAGTTAAGACCCAGAGTAATAAAAGGCTGACCATACAGCTACCTTTGTAAACCACTAGAGAAGTCAGCTCTTGTGAAAAGATGGTTGGATTCAATCATCTTTGTGGCCTTTTCCAACAAAAGGGATTCTATGATTCTGAAAATGGGGAAGATAAAGTGCAAGTTTGTGGTTTTTTGTTTGCTTATTGTTTCCTAATACATATTTTTTTATATTCTCTGGATATTTTCTAGGCTTTAAAGCACCTACAACAATGTTCACCTTCCTAGTTGTCAACATCACAATTGCTATTTGCTTGGCTTATACTTGTTTTGGCTGTTTCAAGTACCTGAGCCCACTGAATTATAAGGTAAGTGATGGATACCTAACACCTTTCAGCACCTACCTATGTGCTTGTTGTAGCACCAGCTGTTCCGGTGGGGTTGTTTGTGCCTTCTCACTAACAACATCTGTCCACAAATGTTCATTCCAGCAGGCTGGTTAAAGAGGGCAGATAGAAGTGAGCTGCTTGGCATAGTGGGAAGTCAGTGTTAGCAGGAACTGAATTTGAGAGATCTGTGACAAATTGTAAAGGCATAGCCCAAAACTACCACACAGCACTATGGAAGAAGCAAGGAAGAGGGTTGGAGGAGAGAGTACCAGTACTGCTCAGAGATTTGCCTTTGCAGCTTTCTGGGTGCTTGTGCTGTCTCTATGTTACATTGACTTACCAGTTTGATGTTCTTTCTCTTCTTTTTCTCACCTGTTGCTGGTTACAGATAGAAGACACACAAAGTGAAAGAGGAAATGACACAGATGTACCAACTGTCCCAACATCTTCTGTAAGAAGTTAAGAGTTACTAATATTCTCTTGTGCTTCTTAGAAAAACTTAATTTCTCACCTTGCTTGACAAAAAGCTTGTGTAGAACATACTAGTCTGAATGGACTGTGGGACTTCCCCTATGCCTGTGGGACCCGGGAGTTCTGCATCTGGGCTCCTTGACTGCTTCCAGGTGGCATTCCAGAAGTATCTTCGGCTGATGTTTTAGGAGTAGTCCAGACGTGCTCCTTCCAGCAGCTCTGTGCACTGCCTTCTGGGCCTTACACCAGACACATCTTCACATCTGAACAGCTGCCAAATGCAGTCAGTTGCCACTGCTGTGTGACTTTGAAAGTTGTGACGTGTAACAGGTCTTAACTTGCCGTGTCACTAAAAAGGATGTAGGACTAAAGTAGAAACAGGGCTTTGTGCCACAGTCTGCAAGGACAGGCGAGTGTTGCGCCGGGAAGCCTCCGTTAGGGTGCAAAAGGCCTTAGGTGTTAAGGTGAAGAATGGGAAATGGATGATAAGAAGAGTGGCAAGGGGTAGAAGTATCATGGGTGAATGATCCCGACATTATGCTTGCAGAGACGTAGTAAAACCCTTAACGCTTGTGATTTCAGATGTACGTCCCTCGAGTTTTGCAGCCTGATTCTACAGAAAGGACAGTGCTTGCCCACAGGGAGCAGCAGTCTTATGGCACCATGGACAACACGTACTCACAGGCAGAAGGAACCATCACCTATTCTGCTGGACCTGCAGCTGTTGAGCAGGCAGAGAACTTCGCTTTGAATGCCGAGGACTAACACAAGGTGGAGCACTTGGTCCAGGTTTAGGAGAACTAATTCCCTCCCCACTGCCACCTACCAAGTATTCTATTTTATTTATGTATTCCTGCCTACAGAAGAGGTACAGAAATAATTCATTGTGTGGTCTGCAGCTGTGCTCAGCGATTATAAAGCAGATGCCTTGGGACTGATTGTTTTCCAGGCTGTCTACACCACACTGTGAAACAAACGTGTGGAACACGGAGATGCTGATCCTCAGGGACTTCACATATGCTATCTCATCACTTGCCTTATGAAGATAACTTATGCTGCATATAGATAACTGGTCACCAAAGCAAATGCAGCTATTACAGCTGTCATTTATTTATTTAAAACATTTTTCCCCCCTTTTTTCCTTTTTTTTTACTAAAAAACCCCAAGCCACAGACCCCTTTAGTATTTATAAACCTCTTGGGATGTTTTCAATCCTGAAGCGATGTCACTTTTGATGCAAATGCTGTTTATGTGGATGCTGAGGGGATATGGTGTGTGATAGTCTTTCCTCTTGTCACCCAAAGTAGTCAGCATAGACTTCATCATGTTACTTTTGTTTCTTTAAAAGAGATGAGGGAGTTACTGTGCACTTGGGTACTAAAAGTACCAAACCAAGAAGACTGGTGTAAAGAAGGGAGTGATTTATCTGATACTGTTTTTTATCTCTATTGTTGTTTGGGTTTTTTTTGGAGGGCGTTTAGGTTGCTAGTTTCTGTTCACTCTTTTTAAGGGCCTTCCACAGTGAAACTTCACCTGCCAACAAAAAGGGATGTAAACATTTTATCTTTCTTTTAATCTTGGGTCAAAATGACAGATCTCTGGGTTTTCTCTTCAGTGCCATTTATCTGAACTGCAAGATACTAAGTTTTTAAATGATGAAATAGGTGTAAGTTTATTCCAAAGTCTATTATGTCAAAGTGTAACTAATAATCACCAAGCAATAAAACACTTGAGTTCAGAGAAATTGCATTGCTGTCTTGAATGTTTTAATGTTCTGTGTACTGAAACATTTCTTTTGCTAGCTGCCTCACAACATCATCACTGTCACCAGCTCTTCATAAGAGCACTGTCATGAGGCATAGAATGTCCCATGAGAGATTTGAATATTTTTACATTTCTCTATAGGATGAATCTTGGTGACTTTTGGGGTAGGAGAAAGTTTTGTTCTTCTCAACCGCTCCCCTTCCCCCTTTGCCTGCTTACCATTGAACTCTTAGTTCCTAATCTTGACCTTTTCTAGTACATCTGGAACAGCAGCATCTTGAGATTGACATTGAATTTGTGCCATAAATGAGTGTGTGCAGATGTTCAGTGTCTTTCAGGACTGCCTCCAGCTTCCCAAGACTGGCACTCTGGAGGAACGCTGAGCAGGACTACTGCGAGAAGGACCCTGCAGAGGAGCCCATGCTCTTAGTTGAAGGTACATGTAACTCATGATCCTTAAAAGACAAGTAAGGAATCTTGTCTAGTGGAGGGGCATGGATTTGTCAGGCATCTGTTTTACTGTCACTTGAGTGTTGCAAGGATGTTGAGTGTGAGTGTTGACTTCAGCAGTGGTGGCATTGCTAGAGGTGGTCACGTGCACTGAGTATCACGGGGCAGGTGGATTAACGATCATGGTATTACTAGAGGTGGTGTGTACCCTGGATGCAAACTGCCATTGAAGACTGATATTCAAACAAAGGAAAAAGAAAACCAACAGGCTTCACATTTTTTACTTGTCTTTGAGTCTGTCATACAAATTTGAGGACAGAAGGAGAGGACAGAGCCTGTTGTATTAATTAGATCAGAAGCCTGTGGTTGTTCTAACTTATTTCTAGCTGTGGTACCCCATCTCATACAGATGTTTCCAGCAGCAGTGGACAGTTGTGTATATTCTAATGAGGAATCAAAAAAAGTATTCAACTACCACATGTGACCTGTTTACAGTTCTAGCACTGAAATTTTCATGCTCTGTGATCTAACTTACCAGTTTTGAAGTGACTTTCAATATGAGGGAAAAACTTCTTTATTCTAAGGGTGATGCAGCACTGGAACAGGCTGCCCAGGGAGGTTGTGGAGTCTCCTTCTCTAGAGACTTTCAAGACCCACCTGAATGCATTCCTGTATGACCAGCCCTAGGTGATCCTGCTTTGTCAGGGGGGTTGGACTCAATAATCCCCCAAACCTACTATTCTGTTTTTCCGTGATATCTTGTATCAAGGACAAAAACTCATTTGGTGACTGGATTTCCTTTTTGTGCTTGGAAGGCTGCTGAACCTTATGTAATGAAGCTGCTTGTGGCTGGCTTGGGTTCAGTATGGAGAGGGATAGCTCCCCCTGTACCTGTCATGCTGTGTGTTTCAGAGAATATGGAAAATCTGCCAGGTAATGGGAATTTGCATCTTGTTAAAGAGTCATTGCTGGCATTTGAGGCATAGAATTCTTGTGGTTCAAGTCCAGCCTTCAACCTAAGACCACCATGGGCATAAACCATGTCCCAAAGTGCCATGTCCACATGTTGGTTGTTTTTTGTTTGTTGGTTTTTTTTTTTAACATCTCCAGGAATGGTGACTCTACCACCTCCCTGGGCAGGCTGAGAAATGCCTGAGAAACCAGTTCATGTATCTGATGGGGAAAACCACTTAGCATGCAGCAGCAATTCTTGTTTGCCACTGGACTCTAGTTGCAGTTAAACTCAGAAATGTCTGGTATTAGGACATGCACTCATTGGATAAAGGCTGGGATCACTTATTAGAGAATTATAACCTCCATGTATAGCAATGCACAAACTAAAGGCTGGTTTATCAGCTTTGCTAGGTTGTGCTTCCTTCCCTAGGTAGCCTTTAGGTCTCTCTCTGAGAGCTGGAAGTCCATTAGGAAAGTGCACTGGTTCTAATTCCTTTCTTCATGCTGGTGGATATCTCTGAGAGGATAAAATTAGCTCAGTAGGAGAAACTCCTTGCATTCCTTGCTGAGCCTTAGAGAAAAGCTGAGCGATGGAAGCCTCAACAAATGTGGATGTTGGCTGCACTGTATTTGAAATTCATATTTAAAGCCATTGCACATTCTTTACTGTTCTTTTTATAGATCTTTTGGCAGAAAGCCTAAGCAAATGGCCCAGCTGGAGTTACTGATTGTAGCTCCCAGAAGCCATATTTGTTGAGATCCAAGTGCCTGCTGCTTGCCTTGCATTGCTCAGTTGGAACACCTCCTCCCCACCACCTTGCTCTCTGCTAAGTCCTTACTTGCGTTCTAGCAGCCACCAGCAGCAGTGGTCTTGTGGAACATGAATCCTGGGCAAGTCTGGTCCTTGGGCATGAAGTAAGCCCTACACTGTCGTCTGTGGTGAGGCTCTTTGTGGCACAGCTGCGGGAACAGCCTCTGAAAAGCTGGAAAACAGAGTTAATTGGATAGTGTACAGTTCAGTACACTTCTGCAAAGGCTTCACTTGTTACTGGGGAGAAGAGACTGAGCCCTACCTCACTCCAACCTCCTTTCAGGGAGTTGTAGAGAGCAGTGAGGTCTCTCAACCTTCTTTTCTCTAGGATAAACAATCCCAATTCCCTCAGCAACTCCTTATAAAACCTCTTATTTGCTTTGTTGCCCTTCTGTGGACCTGCTCCAGCACCTCAGTGTCTTCCTTGTGGTGAGGCACACAAAACTGAGTGCAACAGACAAAGTGTGGCCTCACCAGTGCTGAGTACAGGGGGACAATCACTTCCCTTGCCCTGCTTGTCCCACACAGTTTGGTGTCGTCTGCCAACTTACTGAGGGTGCCCTCAATCCCCTCATCAGGATCGTTGATAAAGATGTTAAACAAAACTGGCCCTGTGGCACACTGCTTGTAGCTGGCTGCCAGCTGGATGTAACCCTATTCCCACCACCCTTTGGGCCCAGCCATCCAGCCTTTTGTTGTTTTTTATTAATCTAGTGAAGCATCCACCCAGCCAAGCAATGAGCAGGCAGTTTCTCCAAGTGGATACTGTGGGAGACACTGTCAAAGGCTTTACTACAGTCCAGCTAAACAACATCCACAGCCATTCCCTCATCTATTAAGCAGGTCACCCCTGTGGATCAAGCAGGACCTGCCCTTTTATGAACCCATGCTGACTGGGCCCGATCACCTGGTTGCCCTGCACATGCTGTATGTATGACACTTGGGATAACCTGCTTCATGACTTCCCCTCACTGAGGTCAGACTGACAGGTCTGCAGTTCCCCAGATCCTTCTGGCCCTTGTAGAGGGGCATCACGTTTGCCAGTCTTCAATCAGCTGGGACCTCCCCAGTTAGCCAGGACTGATGGCAAGTGATGGGAAGTGGCTTGGTGAGCACTTCCACCAGCTCCCTCAGTACACTCAGGTGTCTGCCATCCAGCCCCACAGACTGGTGTGTGTCTAAGTGGTGCAACAGGTCACTAACCATCTCCACTTGGAGTATGGGAGCTTCATTCTGCTCCCTATCTTCTAGCTCAGGGGGCTGGGTAGCCAGTGAGCAACTGGTCCTAATACTAAAAACTGAGGCAAAGATGATACTGAGTCCCTCATCCTTGACCACTATGTTTTATCATTTCTAAACTGCAACAAGGCAAAGAAATAACACCCTTTTAATTCCACATGACCAGGGTCATAATTTTGAGAGGATGTGTGTCATATCTTCTTAAAATGGTCCTGCAAATTCCTTCTCTGTCTAATCTAGACAAGGCTCCTCAAATGATTGTGTTTGTCACCTGTCTGTAACAGCTGCAAGTGCCTGTTTCAGGTATTTCAGAGGTACAGAAGTTGTTTGTTCTTTCTGAGGACAGCTGTCTGAGAGATCAAAACAGAAGGGAAATTACCAAAAGCAGAGGCACTTAAGATTGGGTCATTATAATGGAACATTCTTCCCTCTAACTTTTTGGTTCTTGGGTTAAGTCCTGGCTCTTGCTTTGTCTCCAACATCCTATTAGTTAGGCTGTAGCATCTCAGCTGCAACAAGTGCAGCTTCCCAGTTTTGTTGTGGTCAAACAAAAGCCTTCTGGCTTATCTTCACTTGTTCTTTGTCA
This sequence comes from Picus viridis, assembly GCA_033816785.1. Lineage (NCBI taxonomy): Eukaryota > Metazoa > Chordata > Aves > Piciformes > Picidae > Picus > Picus viridis. The sequence goes on from CM066577.1 coordinate 3,762,198, forward strand.
TCAGAGTCACTGAGCATTTGTTCCTTGGAGGGAATGTGTATCAAGATCAGCTGTCCTTCTAGAGCCTGTACCATAATTAGCTGTTAGTTCTTTGATGAAGCAACATATGTGTGGATTAACTGGTGTAGCACAGGAAACTGCTGCTGCTTTCTTAATGTGCCTCCATTACCCATCAGTTCCAAACAGAAGCTGGCAAGTCTCCCTTACAGGCTGACTTTGGATTCCTGGTTGAAAACCAGCAACGGATTTAAGTTGTGCCAAGGAGGTTGAGGTTGGACATTAGGAAAAACTTCTTCACTGAGAGAGTGGTGAGGCACTGGAACAGGCTGCCTAGGGAGGTGGTGGAGTCACCATCCCTAGAGGTGTTCAAGAGGTGTGTAGGTCTGGGTGCTTCAGGGTATAGTTCAGTGGTCATAGTGCTTAGGTTGCAGTTGTATCATAGAGGTCTTTTCCAGCCTTAATGATTCTGTGACTGTTGCTTTTCTGGGAAGGATTTGTTCCCTTCTGCAACAGTTTATTTCTTATCTTCCTAGCTGAGTTCTGCTGTAACGTGTCTGATCTTCTCACTTTTTGATGGCTTTAAAGTCCAGCTTCAAGACTGATTTTGATGCTGGTGGAAAGTAATATTCTGTGTGCTAAGTAAGAATTTAACTAACTTAACAAGCTAAATCTATTCCCAGCTTCAGTTCTGGATGAAGCTCTTTTTCCACTTGGGTTCTGGTTTGGGAATGTCTGCTGCCACAAAGTTTGTGGTCTTCAGCAATCCAGAGTTTCATCCCTTCTTACTGTTTCCCTAGTATGTGGTAGATATGTGATAGATACAATACAGATAGTATATTGTATTTTTTAAGGCCTTAAACCACTTTTGTCTTCCAGACTGTAAACTGATGATTATCATGGAATCCTAGAAGGTCAGATTGGAAGGGACCTCAAGGTCCAACCTTTCTAGGTAAGTCTAGATGAAATGAGATGGCCCAGCACCCTGTCAAGCTGAACCTTAAAGGTGTCCAGTGTAGGAGAATCCACTATTTTGGGAGATTATTCCAATGTCTTAAGTGTTCTTATGGTGAAACATTTTCTTCTGGATTCCAATTGGAATCTCCCCAGAAGTAACCCATTATTATCTTTAGATTATGTTTAGATCCTGAAGTAAGCCAGCTTTTTCTGAGACGTCCCAGGATAGTGGTTCAAAGATCTGATATCCTTGAATGTTCTACACTAGATCTGTACAGGATAGCTAAATGGGAATGGCTGAGATTACAAAAAACCCAAGAAGAGAGGGAACTTTTCCTATCTGTTTCCACACTCAGTGGTTAATTAAGAGCTGTTAACCAGACCCTTCTTGAAAGTAATGTGTAAAATAGAGTTCTAAAAATCTGAAGTGCGGTGAGTCCTAAGGTACAGGAGCCAGAAATGGTTACTGTCTTGTGCCATTGCAGCTGTGTGGTTGTGGCCCTCCAATTTCTGTGGAGCAATGGAAAAGGATGAAAGTCTGTGAAGGGTGTCAGTGACTGGTTTTGAAAGGCATCTGTATAGTATCCAGTTCAAGAAGGACAGGGACTTGCTGGAGAGATACAGAAAAGGGCTGCAAAGATGTCTGAGGGGACTGGAACATCTCTCTTGTGAGAAAAGACTGAGAGAATTTTGTCTTTTTAGTCTGGAAAAGAGAAGACAGGGGGGAGCTCATAGATGTTTAGAAATACTGAAAGGGTGGATTGTCGGGAGGATGGGACCAGGATTTTTTCAGTGGTGCCCAGTGACAGGACAAGGGGTAATGGCAACAAACATGAACACAGAAAGTTCCATCTAAACATGAGGAGGAACTTCTTTAAGGGTGATGGAGCACTGGAACAGGCTGCCCAGAGAGGTAGTGGAGTCTCCATCTCTGGAGACATTAAAAACTTGTCTGGACATGTTCCTCTGGTGCCTTCTCTAGGTGAACCTGCCTTGGCAGGGGAGATGGACTGGATGGATCTCCAGAGGTCATTTCCAACTCCTACCATTCTGTGGTGTGCTCCTCTGATGTTTATTAAAAAAAACAAGTACAGGAGGAAGACGAAGAGCAGCTTACAGCCTGCTCTCCTGCAGTGTAAAGCACCAGGGTCCTTCTTTCAATTGAAGATGTTCTATGTCAAAACTTACTTTGAATTCTAATTTTCCCCCCTGGGGCTAATTACCAGTTGCTTGTTTGTTGTTTGGTTTTTTCCTTTCTCCTCCATCCATAGGCATAGAGAAATAAAACCAGCAGCTATCAGAAGAAAATAGAAGTGATTTAAAAGAATTGCCAAGTACCATAATTTGGTTGCAGGCATTGAAATTTTTTTATTACATGGTTTTAGCTTTAGAGGATGGAGTAGGTTTTTCTTCTTCTTTTGTACTTTGTCTGTAGCTTCAACATCTTTCCTAAAATTTCCTAAAATAGGAAGAATTTACTCACTTCTGAGACCAGAAATGAGAATCTGCTGGGGAGAAGGTGGCAAAAATTGAGAAAGAAGTCAGTTGTGCAGCTTCACGAGGAACCATTTAAGCAATTATGTCTTTTTCCTTTTGAAGCTAAATAACAAATAATGGTGAAATTAGGAGAATTATATCTGTCTTCTGCAGTGGGTTCTTCTGCTAAGTTTGTGTGAGGTGTTACTGAATCCCTCCTTCTCTTTGGTTTGTCTGAAACATTAAGAATGCCTTCCAATCACTGTAAAAAGCTTTATCAGCAACAAAAGACTTGGAGCGATGCAAAAGAAAACCACTTGCAGTGAGACAAAAATGCAGAAGTGGATCCTCATTCCCTTGAGGCTGTACCCAGTGGTGTAGGTTGGAAGAGATCTTAAAGATCATCTAGTTCCAACCCCACTGCTATGGGAAGAGACACCTTCCAGTGGACCAGGTGTTGCTCAAGGCCCTTTCCAATCTGTGCCTGAACACCTCCACGGAGGGGGCATCCACAACCCTCCTGGGTAACCTGTTCCAATGTCTCACCACCCTCACTAGAAAGAATTTCTTCCTAATATGCAGCCTAAATCCTCTTCCACCTTAAAGCCATTGCTCCTCGTCTTAGCACTTCAAGCACTTGTAAAAGTCCCTCTACAATTCCTAGAACCCAAGAATTACAAAGGTAGGTACGTAGAAAACCAGGCCCACAGTGCAGGCTTGGTTGCAGAAAAGCTTAAGAACTGCTGGAAAATTAAGCTCTCGGACTTCCCTCCATTTGGGGAAGCTGAAAGGTTAGCAGATTCATTCAGAGCAGAGAGGAGAGCTTACAAGGCAGTGATGCACATAGACCAATGGTAAATGGGCTTATTTAGGCTCAGGTGAGGCAGAGCTGTACCCCAAGCTCATGAAATCCTGCTGAGCAAGGTATGCCACACAGACACAGTGGGAAGAATGTTAACTGGGCTAAGCCTTTTCCCCTCTGCAGAGGAAGATGTTGATATCCATCATTTACCTGAATACCCTGAGGTGGGATGATGCATCCTTGTGCTTTGGTGCAATGGACAATTAGGAATGAAGCAACAGTAGGTGGACTGTATTAAGGATGTGTTGTATTTACCAGGAGGTCAGTATCAAAAGCTCTTTTTGCATTGGATGTTGATTGCAGACCAGTGGGGGCCCAGTCAGGGACTGGGAAGAAGCTCAGAGTGCAGTTTCTCCTTACACCTGCTTCCAGAGCCTGGCCCTTAGGGGACCCAAAGCAAGCTGCAGCTGCTACTGCTGCAGGGTGCAGGCAGCTGCGCTGTGGACAAAGCCCAGGGTCTGTGCTCAGCGCCACGGACAGAAAGCACTGCGAGCAGGACAGGAGGCCCCTTGCCGAGGCAGACAGTGAGGGGGAAAGGTGGAGCGGGCTCCTCCCTTCCTTTTGTGTTGAAGCAGTCATGAGTCAGTCTTCACTTGGAGTTAGGTTTGTCAGTAGCTGGGTGGTTGAATGTAGTTTTGTCTTCCTTTCCTGATCACCTTTTTTCTGTGCTGTACTCCCTCTGCACTAATGTCTGCAGTGGTTTGAACCACTGCTGCAAAGGGGGATTATCTTCTCTTTTAAGAAGATGGAAACTCATCACTTAAATCTCATTTATTGTTCATCCTGTCCTCAAAACTGCAGACATTTGATTATTAAACACAGAAAGAGCATGAGCAGCTTTAATGTCTTAAAACCCAGTCAGGAGGGGATTTTGAAGCCTGATATTTGGACTACATCTAGCAAGGGGAAAGAGCTGTCACTCGGATCTATATAAATACTGCTCTCCAGAAGACAAATGATAATTCTAATGGGGCTAATTCTTCTAGCAGTATTGGCATAACACCATCAGGGCTGTCTGGCACTGCAGAGGGTATTTTGTCCATGGAAGAAAAACTAATCCTAAGCAAGATGGATTTAGTGTGAGTTATGTTCCTTAAAGTGCTGTTACAACAAGTAAAACAAGTGGCATCCTTTCTCAGTGTCTTAAAATAAGCTGCCCTGAAATTAATATGGATTTATTCCTTGTCTCTTCCCACAGCATCAAAAATAAAAATGTATCTTTGTGTAATCTATATTCTATATTGCACCTGCTGTAAGCCAGAATGTACAGCTGAGGGGCTGTCTTGAACCCAGCCATCCCTGTCCCGAGGCAGTTCTGGCTGACTCAGTGCTGAGGAGCAGTGTCCCTTATGGATCTGGAGCTCTCTGTGATGCTAGACTTAACAGATTCTATTTTGCACTAAACAGTGGTTTCACTTCCATTTTCATAGCAAAGTGTGATTTCTATTCCCTTTTTTTGTTGTTATTCATTCATACTGTGAGTGATGCCTGACATTTTTTTTTGTGTGCAATGTGCACGAAGACTTATCTTGTTCACTTTGTGTGTAATCTGCGTGAATTTATCTTGTTCAGTTGCAGATAATGTCCAAGGGCTGTAGAGAGGAGCTTGGATTTTTCAGGGCTTCATAGTTTGTAGTTTAAAAATCAGAGGTAAAAGTGGGAGCTGTATTCAGAAGAGGGTGAGCTTAATAGTGTTTTTTCATACCAGAACCAGATAGTTTTCAAACACTTCAGTGTGTAAGTTCCATTTATTTTCAGTGGCATCTTCATGGCTCTGAACCTCTTATCCTGAGCTGTAACTGGCTAATTAAAAAGATGATTTTTAGGTCAGCTACTTCTGGTTTCACCAGAGATAAATTTGTGTTTTCATGAATACTGGGTTCAATTTTGAGCCCCTCACTACAAGAAAGACAGTGAGGTGCTGGAGCATGCCCAGAGAAGGGCAACAAAGCTGGTGAAGGGTCTGGAGAACAGGTCTGATGAGGAGTGGCTGAGGGAACGGGGTTTGTTTAGTCTGGAGAAGAGGAGGCTGAGGAGAGGCCTCATTGCTCTCTACAACTGCCTGAAAGGAGGTTGGAGTGAGGTGGGGGTTGGTCTCTTCTCCCTCCTATCAGGTGACAGAATGAGAGGAAAAGGCCTGGAACTGTGCCAGGAGAAGTTTAGGTTAGAGATTAGTTTTTCCTGCAAGAATGGTCAGGCATTGGAACAGGCTGTCCAGGGAGGTGATGGAGTCACCATCTCTGGATGTGTTCAAGCAGCATGGAGACGTAGCACTTTGGCATATGGTTTAATGGCCGTGGTGCTGTTGGGTTGACAGTTGGATTCACTAATCTTGGAAGTGTTTTTGAAGCAAAGCAATTCTGTGATTCTATGGTCTGTATTTTGTAGCAGCTGAAGGAGGAATGACTTTTAGGCCACCCATTCCATTTCTTTGAGTCCAACCATTAACCCTACTCTACAAAGTTCACCCCTAAATTATATCCCCAAGCACCACATCCAAACTACCTTTAAATACATCTAGGGTTGGTGGCTCAACCACCTCCCTGGGCAGCACATTCCAATACCTGACCACTCTTTCCATGAAAAAAATGTTTCCTACTGTCCAGTCTAAACCTACCCAGTTGCAGCTTGAGGCTATTCCCTCTTGTTCTATCACTAATTACCTGTGAGAAGAGACCAACATCAGCCTCTCCAGTGTCCTTTTAGGTAGCTGTAGACAGCAATGTCGTCTGCCCTCAGCCTCCTCTTCAAACTAACCAGCCCCAGCTCCTTCAGTAGCTCATCATAAGATTTATTCTCCAGGCCCTTCCCCAGCTTCATTGCCCTCCTCTGCACTGGCTCCAGCACCTCCACATCTCTCTTGTATTGAGGTGCCCCAAACTGAGCACAACACTTAAGGTGTGGCCTCACCAGAGCTGAGTACAAGTGCTATCAGAACCACCTTTGCTATGTGACAAGTGGTTAATAATTATCATTTTTAAGCTTCTGAAATCTTCACCTTTTAGATCCAGATTTTTCTCTTTCAGACAGTAGCTAATTAAACCCATTTTTGTGCTGAATTTGCTCTCCCTATGCCTATTTTCTATACTAAGTAAAGCAGCCAGCATGGACAGCTGGTGTTTGTAGTAGGCTGAAGTGCACTTACCTGGCACACAGTGGAGCAAGGATGTGCTCATTTACTGTCTCTCCTCATTATCAGTGTCACAGATTGCTAAGTGTTGTGAGACATATGTAAAAATAGAAAGGTTCTAGAGGCAGTTGTTCTTGCTGGTGACTGAGCACAGATGAGCTGTTGTAATGTCAGATCACAAAACAGAGTCCTGATGTGCCCTCTTTCATTGAGGCTGGGCCCCTTCAAGCAGATCTGTTCCAGAAGGGAGAGAGGGAGAATGCTTCAAGCTTTCTACTCGCATCTGAAAATCTGTTTGGCACAGGTATCATATAGCAAACTTCCTTCCCACTTACTCTATCTGCCTTGTGACTGAGCAGTCTCTGGGGAAGTATTCAGTTATATCAGTACATGGCAGTGCTCCCTAGCACCACAGCAGATGTCTGCAATGTGCATTAAAGATGAGAGAAGATGATCTTCAGCTCTGAAATATAAGGCCACACAAGGGACAGGAATAAGAGATCAAGACTTGTACAAGAGGGAGCAGAGTAGGGCCTGTAAACAGCTGTCATTGTCGGAGGTGAGCTGATTCCTCCTTGAATCAATTCATTTGCAATATATACTGCACCTGAAACAAGTCTGGGGATGTCTTCTCTAAGAACAATCTGGTTTAGACAATGTGAATAATTCTGTATTTTCTTCCTGTCTATTCAAAACAGCTTGGCCTGAAACAATGGGCATGGTGGTCTTAGGCTGATGGTTGGAATCAATTATGTTAGATATCTTTTCCAGCCAAAACAATTCTGTGACATTCTGACTAATGAAAGCACTTACAAGTAGGGGTACACTTAGTGCTCACTACTGATCTACAAGCAGTTAGCTGTCTTCAAGAATTAAAGTGCAGCTTAAAGGCAGCACTGCATTCAAATTTTGTAGGGAGGCCTGAGAACTGCTGAGTCTTCCTCTCTTGGCATCCAGGTGCAGAAGCACAGGAGGCAAAGAAAGGGTAGTGACACATCTCGTTCTGCTCAAAAACCAGACCCAGGCTGGTCCACAACCCATCTGCCCTAATGATTTTCTGCCATGGCTTACCAGGTGGCTTTGAGCACCGAGAGTCAAATGTGCCCAGCAGGCGTGGTGTTTGTTTTACAGAAGGCAAGTCAGGGTGGTATTCTTGAGTCTAAAAAGCCCTGTGGGATGAAGCAGGGCTCTGCTGGAGTGACTCTTATTTAACAGCTTCCTTTTCAATTAATATGGTGAAATAACACTGATTTGTGCAAGTGTAAGTAGTGGATTATATTTCCCTGTGCTTGCCAGCATAAGAAAGTACATCAGAAGTGACTGGAGAACAAAACCATACTGAAATCAGTCATCTGGATACAGTTTAAGTGTTTGAAGCTCAAGTGCACACACCAGGGACTGTTGCTGGCAGAACCACACAGCCCTTCAAATTCAATTTTCTTTGAGCAGTTTGCCTTCCCTCTGACCTTTGTAGCAGATGCAGCACAGAATCAATAGAGGTTCCAAGCTGAAGCTTCTCTTTACTGTCACCAAGCAAAATCTCGGATATTAAAAGAAGCACACAGGTATTATTCAAAATCTTAATGCAAGGTTCTTTTAATTTTGAATTAGTGGCATTTATATTGTTTAGTAAGAGGTATTTGTAACAGTGCAAAACTGCAGTGTCTTGAGCCTGCCCAGAGCTATGATTTTCAGCTGAGTACAAATTCAGTGCAGAGGTAGCTCGGACTAAAATTGCCCCTACACCCCACCCATCCCTTCTGGTCCAAGCTGCAGACACCTGTGTTTCAGCTGCTTCTCACGTGCTGCTCTTCTGGGAGCTGAGCTTCCTCCTCACAGCCAGGGTTGCCTCTTAAAAGCCCAGGCTGCAAAAGGAAGGCAGCCAGCAGAAGCCAGCTGGCTAGTTTGAAGCTGCTGTATGTAGATCATCCAGGCTCATTAATCAACGTGCTCTTGCAAGTTAGGTCTTGCTAGATTGTTCCCCATTCTTTGTGTGAGGAACCTCACACCTACACCAACTCAAGTTTCACTGCTGCTGTGAAAAAAAAGCAGCCTTTCATGACAATTAAACTGTTATTAGTTGTGTTATTAGCAGTGTTAACAGTTGTAAGGTCTATTTTTCAATTTCAAAGCAAGAATCAGGAAAAGAGAGAGCAGACTTGAAGTCTGTGCTTGGGGGAACAAGATAATCAAGTAATTCTCATGCTACTTTCTTACTCTAGCTGAACAAAAGCAAAAGCAGCCCAAAGCCAGTAGGTCCCCATGGCAGCATCTCAATAAGACAGGCTGCATTTTTCTTGCTGTCCTCTCTCACCTTTGGTCAGGAATAAACTACTTACATCAATTACAGGAGACTTAGTAAGGCCTGTACCTGTGCTAAGCTCAAAGCAATTACCCTGCTGTTTGTTGGGAGAGTTATTCTCCTTTCTTTCTCCAAAGTTGCTCTTTCTCTACTTTCCCAACAAATTGTAGAATATCTTCAGCAAGAAGTTCAGGTTCCTCCAGAGCTGCAAAGTGGCCACCTCGAGGCATGAAATGAAAGGAGACTATGTTGATGTATTTCTTCTGGGCCCAAGCCTCGGGTGTGTGCATGATTTCATTAGGGAAGGAGGCAATGCCAGTAGGTACTTGCACTGTCAGCCTGAGAGAGGAGAGAGAATAATCTTCCAAACACCTAGCTCTGGAAGAATTGGAAAGTCCCAGGGAAATGCTGTTCTTAAAGAGTTGGGAATAATGTTGTTAGGCAATTAAAAATCTGACTTCCAGACCCCAAGTGTTAAGATCAGACAACACTCCATTCCTGGGAAAATAAATAAATAATCAAATGTTTGCATACATTGATATTAAAGCAGTTTTGCAAGGGATCCAGAGCATGAGAGTTAGAAGCATGGAAATGGAGTAAAGACAGCCCTAGCTGACTGGGTGTCAGGTTTCCTCATGCTGCAGTCAGGTCTGAAGGGGAAAGCACTCACCTGGATAAAGGCTGGAGGGAAAGTCATAGTGACTACTACAGCTCTAACACATTGAGCCTGGTGAGACAGATGGAGAATAGAAAAGGGGAGAACTGCCTTTAACTGCTGCAAAGGGGGAGAAGAGGAACATATCTAGACTAGTTCAGAGGACTCCACCCAGAGTACTACATCCAGTTCTGGGCCCTCCAACACAAGGAGGATGTAGGACTGTGGGGGCAGGTCCAGAGGAAGGCCACAAAGATGATCAGAGGGCTGGAGCACCTCCCCTATGGGGACAGACTCAGGGAGTTGGGCTTTTTCAGCCTGGAGAAGAGAAGGCTCCAGGGAGACCTTAGAGCAACTTCAGTACCTCAAGGGGACCTACAAGAAAGCTGGGGAGGGACTTTGTACAAGGGCGTGTAGTGATAGGACAAGGGAGAATAGATTGAAGCTGGAAGAAGGGAGATTTAGACTGGAGAGATGGAAGAAATGCCTTATAGTAAGGGTGGTGAGACACTGGAACAGGTTGCCCATGGAGGTTGCTGGGTGCCCCTTCCCTGGAAGCATTCAAGGTCAGGTTGGACAGGGCCTTAAGCAACCTGGTATAGTGGAAGCTGTCCCTGCCCATGACTGAGGGGGTGGAACTGGATGATCCTTAAGGTCCCTTCCAACCCCAACCATTCCATGAATATGGGACTTAACCCTGTGAAGTAGCTCTTGCTTGTAACTGCCCAAATGAATTCTATAGAACCTTTTGCACACTAGTAAGTTGTAGCAAAGCAACTGGATTCGAGGGGAGAAGTATCTTAGAAACTGGGAAGATCTACACTTGTTACAAACAGAGCAACATTTTCTGGGTGTAAATACCCCATAGGCACAAGCTGTGTTGTGAGAACTGAGGGACGCTAAAATTTAGACACTAAAACTGTTGGGCACATAACAACTGGAAGCATGGAAAGAGGGAGCCTGGTTTCACATAGGACTACGAGACTTTTTCCTCTAGGCACACAGAAGCTCATATAGCTCATCTCATGTAGGCAGAACTGGAGCAGGATACTGCCCACAGCATAGCCGCAGCAGCTTCAAGAACTGAGTCAGCTTCCTGGAAGCATCATTTCACAGCTAAATAAATACCATAGCACTGAGCTGCAGTTGCAAATACCTCAGGGCAGGTTTAAGCCTTCACTAATACTCAAGCTGACACAAGTATATGCAACCAAGCTGCTGTCTTAAGTGTCTGCACAGCAGGAACCTCACTCTTACTGACTTGCAAATTATGCATTTTGGCAGCATACTGAAGTTGCTTCCAAGGGCAGGACTTAAATCTTTTGCAGAAATAGGCAAACTGTGTCCAGAAGAGTACTAGAACTACAAACCAAATAAACTATAAACAAAAGTGACTGCATGACTCAGTCACAGGCTAATTAAGTAAATGAAGGGAAATCTGAAAATGCTTGCTTGTGCATTTCCCTAGGTGGATATACCACGAACAAGAGGTCTTCAAGCAGCATCTCCAGTCACATCTCTTTACTGATAGTTCAGGATTCTTACCCAATTAGCACTTTTTCCAAGCACAACACATCAACTAACAGAGCTGTCCTGCAAATAGAGCATTGCTTTTCCTCAGCATTCAGAAACCTGCAGCAGCTCTTAAGACATAACAGCCTGTCTGCAACCATAAACTCGGGGCTCAGCACTGTGTCCAGGTCTGGAGCCCTCAATACAGGAAGGACATGGATCTGATGGAGCAGGTCCAGAGGAGGGCCACAAAAATGATCAGGGGGTTGTAGCACCTCTGCTATGAAGACAGGCTGAGGGAGCTGGGGTCATTGAGCCTGGAGAAGAGGTGACTCTCGGAGACCTAATAGTGACCTTCCAGTACGTGAAGGCTGGAGAGTGTTCACAAATGCCTGTGGTGACAGGACAAGGGGCAATGACTCCAAACTAGAGAAGGGCAGATTTAGATTGGATGTTAGGAACAGGTTCTTTACCATGAGAGTAGTGCAATGCTGGGACAGGTTGCCCGTGGAGGTGGTTAGAAGAACAGAATAAACCAGGTTGGAAGAGACCTTCAAGATTGAGTCCAACCTATCATCCAACCCACCTAATCAACTAAACCATGCAACCAAGCACCCTATCATGTGTTCTCCTGAATACCTCCAATGGTGACTCCACCACCTCCCTGGGCAGCCCATTCCAATGGGCAATCACTCTCTCAGTGTAGAACTTCCTCCTAACCTCCAGCCAGGGTTGAGGCCCTGTCCCTGTAGATATTCCAGGTGAAGCCCCACAGGGCTCTGGGCAACCTGATCTAGTTGAGGATGGCCCTGCTGGCTGCAGAGGGAGTTGGACTAGATGACCTTCAGAGGTCCCTTCCAACCCAGACCATTCTATGATGTAAAGAACAAAACCAAAGAGCAAACCACTCACTTGTCATGTTTCTGTGTGCCCAGCCCATTCTGCAGAGTTTCTTTGTAGAAACGCATTGAGGAGACCATGCAGCCTGACACCCAGTAGATCATGATATTGGTGAGCAGATCATCCAGGCTGAACTTCCTGAAGATGTAAGTCCAGAGATTTCTTTGTTAGAACCAAAGACCATTTTGCATTACTCTAGCAGGGCCTTGGTTTGGGTTTGGTTGTAAGAAGAGGTACAGAAAAAAAAACAGTAAACTTGGTTAGGGGGTGACATGTGCTGCTGCTCCTCTGTCAGTGACCAAACTGAGACACAAACTGGGAAAAGCTGGAACATGTCCAGAGAAGGGCCACAAGGATGATCAGAGGGCTGGAGCACCCCTTCTATGGAGACAGACAGTTGGGGCTGTTCAGTCTGGAGAAGAGAAGGCTCTGAGGAGATCTTATTATGGCCTTCCAGTATCTTAAGAGGGGCTACAGAAAATCTGGTGAGGGTCTTTTTAGGGTGTCAGGTAGTGATAGGATGAGGGGGATGGAGCAAAACTAGAAGTGGGTAGATTCAGATTGGATGTTAGGAAGAGGTTCTTCACCATAAGGGTGCTAAGACACTGGAACAGGTTGCCCAGGGAAGTGGTAGAAGCCTCATCCCTGGAGGTTTTTAAGGCCAGGCTGGATGTGGCTCTGAGCAATCTGATCTAGTGTGAGGTGTACCTCTCCCATGGCAAGGGGTTTGGAACTAGATGATCCTTGATGTCCCTTCCAACTCTGACAATTCTATGAGTCTATAAGTCTATGATTCTAAGAGACATTTTTAGCTCCTACATGGAAAGCAGACTCCAATAAGCACCTTATGCTCCAGCATAGCTGTCTGCACTGTCCATAGACAGGGTAGGATCAGAAAAGCAATGGAACAGCTTGCTCCATCTATTATTCATGATTTCAAATGCTACCCCAAGCCTTCAACACAGCCATCACACCAATACATGCTGCAAACAGTGTATGTTTCATCTCAGATTGTTAGCTAGATAGAGTGCAAAGGTTCACTAGACTTTTTCAGAACATGCCCCTCCACTCCATTCCTGCCACATACCTCAGCAATTTTCAAGAGGGGCCTTCACCTCAGATTTCAATTGCACATTAAAAATGATTCTTTAGTAGCAAATGATTGGTCAATATTGCTTTAGCTCCAGTCTAGAGCAAATTGAAAGAGTTTAGTATGAGTGTTGAATTGAATCATGAGTTCTGCTTCCTGACATCTTAAATGTGGGTTAAACTTCTGGTGTTTTTTTCTGTCCTAATGTGATTATTCCAGTGGTTTTTAATATCCAGAAGTTGCAGGGTGTATCTCTTACTAGGAGATTAAAGTGGGAAGGGAGTACCTCAGCCTTCATGGAACCATTTGTGGTTGCTGCAGGCTCCCTACAAGATATGAGGCAATCAATTCAGACAAACATCTTTAGCTATGGCTCTGGGCTCAGCCACCTCATCCAAAATAGCATAAGGGGACAGGCTTACCTCTCTAATCCTCCATCCTCTAAATCACGGAATTCTGGATCAGTCCAGGTAGAAAACTTTTCTAAGATGTATGCAGCCAGTCCTACAGGGGAGTCATTCAAACCACAGCCTGAAAAGGAGAAGGGAAAATTAACTAAAACGGTGATATCTGTTATAGAAGTGGCCCCATTATGATACAGCTATATTCTTAAAGAGTAGAACAAGTTAGAGCCATTTATTGTTGAGTCACAAACTGATAGCATCTGCAAACCAGCAGGCTCTGCATTAGCTCACACCGTCTGTTCTTTGAACTGATGGAACAGTATTGGATTTCTGCTGGCTTTTTTCTTTTCATTCCTTGTAAACTAATACGATTAAGCTCTATGTGCCAAGTAGGGTTTGCTTCCATTAATCTGGAAGTTGTCATGTATTATACAGCATCACAGAGCCAAACTCCACATGCCTACACATGACCAGGAGAATCTGCACCACTACCTAACAGCAAAAACATTTTAAGGATTATTAGAAAGTCATTAAGGTAGAGCAAGGCTTTACTAAAAGGTCCAGCTTCTGAAATTAGCAACAGCCTTCCTGTAGAACAAGGGTTAAAATACCTCACGTAGTTTGTTTTGCTCAGAAGGACAAGTGTGTTTTCAGCCTGCGCCTGGAACTTTGCTACTACATCCTAGTGCTGTGAAAATGCAGAGACCATGAACTGTTCCAGCTGCTCAGAAAAAAAATATACAAGAAGCTTTTCCTGATGAACAGCAATATAGTTGAAGTTCATCTCACAGAATCGTTAAGGTTGGAAAAGACCCTTATGATAGTAGAGTCCAACCATAATCCAGCTACCACGATCACTAAATATATCCTGAAGCTCCACATGCTTCTTGATCAGCTCCAGGGGAGGGGACTCTACCACCTTCCTGGGCAGCCTGTTCCAATGCCTGACCACTCTTGCAGGAAAGAAATTTTTCCTAATATGCAACCTTAACCTTCCCTGGCACAATGTAAGCCCCCACCTTACTCCAGCCTCCTTTCAAGCAGTTGCAGAGAACAACGAGATCTCTCCTTCACCTCCTCTTCCCCTGACTAAAGAACCCCAGCTGCCTCAGCCACTCCTCATGACATGCCCTCCAAACCCCTCACCAGCCTCGTTGCTCTTCCCTGGACACATTCCAGCACCTCAATGTCTTTCTTATGCTGTGGTGCCCAGAACTGAACACAGTACCCAAACTGTGGTCTTACCAAGGCTGAGTACAGGGGCACAATCATGCAACCAACCTTCCTGAAGGATGCCCAACACTTAAAGCACAGAAGGGAATAGACAGTAGTCATTTTTAGAAACAAAACTCAAAAGGAAGCAAAAATATTGAAAATCCATGAAAATATCATTTTTTCCTACACATTTTAAGAATATACCTGCTTTTGTAGGTAAGTTGGTAGAACACCATTAAGAAATAGCTTCCTTAGCAATGGTTTTAATCAAATCTACAAGTTAATTGCTGCTGAGCTTAACTAAAATACATTTGATATTCTTGACTTGGGTGTCCAATTAAAGCAACACTTAGTATTCAGATTTTTATATAGGTAAGCAAGCTGAGTGACTGTCTCATCTAGAAATAGTATACAAAGGAATGGCTTCTTTTTTTCTTGAAAGTCTGCAAAGTCATTGAGAACAATGAGTGAGAAGGGAATTTGATGTTAATTTTCAGGTGTTACTTGGAGGGATAAGGAAGCTGCACCGCGTGAGGAGACAGCTAAAAGCTTCTTGTAGTTTACATCAATTGAATGTGATCCTTTTCTCTGTGCAGAAACTACCTTTTGCTCTTAGCTTAGCTGCATTTGAAATAAGATTACAGTCCCCAGTGCCAGCAGAATTGAAGTATTAAATAAACTATTTTATTTATGAAAACTGAAAACTAGGTCAGTGGCACTTAGAGTAGGCTCAGTTTTGATGTGGAGGTTCACTGCTTCTGCATGCAAAAGGGAGTGTAATGCTGTATACCTATATGTGACCTTTTCTGACTTGGATACAGGGAAAGACTCCTGTATCCAGGGGAAAGACCTTTTAAAACCTCTAAGCATCCTCCTTGAATTTCCCTGAAAAAAACCCTTTGACTTTGTGCATATTTTAAAGCAGTACATTTTGTGTTTGTAGTGCAACTAAAATGAACAGAGTTCAAAGTGGTTGTTGGGGTTTTTTTTAAGCTTGTTTTACCAACAGTATCAGGCTTTGTAGCCTGTATGTGAGCGTAGCCAGACTCCACCAAGCTCTTGTAGAGCCCTTTCTGCAAGAAGGGAAACATCCTCCTGACATCTTCATCCTGGAAGCCGAAGAGCCCTGGAAGATAGCAGCCCAGCAGAAGGGAGAGCAGGTGAACGAATCCCATCTTTGTAACCAAGGCTAGGTTTAAATGGAGACCTTTCACCTGGCTAAAAAAAAAAACAAAACAAAACACAAAACACACAGGAAAAGCCCCCACAGATGAACAAAACATCATTCAATGATGCTGTATTTAAAGTGTAATTAACAAAAATCAACACAATTTCTGATCTCCTGTTAATTACACTATGACCTTAGCTGTGCGGCTTTCCACACAAAAATGACAAGTCAAAGGCGGGCACTGTCAGCACTCAGCACACACTTCTGGGCACTAAGCCACAAATCCTCCTTTTGTGCCACTCTAGACCCCAGTGAGGCCATTACAAAATTACTGCTATAAACCTCAGCTATGTCATCTTGGATCTCTGCTTAACACTGAGCACTGAAGAGAGAAACTACAGTGCAGGCTTGGGACAGGAACTCTCAAAAGCACAAGAAATAAATGTTCAAGTTAAAAACCCCCAAGAAACAGTTTTGTATGCCAGTCCTGTGGCACTGTACCAAAGGAGTACTCACCTGGGAGCTATCTGGGCCAGGTTGGTGCAGATCAGCCAGCCAGCATCACCACCTTGTGCATAGAACTCACTGAATCCCAATCTGAGCATCAATTCATAGAACACAGAAGCGGCGCTTACAGAATCAAAGCCTGCAGAAGAAGAGAGAACTCTGCTGCATTAATTCAGAAGCTACACTTCTGACTCTGCAGCATTTATCATCCCATAAGGGCAATGTCCAAGTTCCTAAAATGCTACAGCCCCATTTTTTCTTGCCTGACAGACTATGTGGAAACCCTTGTCACATCATCCAGGCAAGGTGCAGAGAGCAAGCAGAAAATGTGACAAGTGTTGCCCTAACCCCACCAGCTGCCCATGCACTTGCCCCACTGAGGGGTTCCAGGCTCCCGTTAAGCTGCAGTCATACCCCAGCTCTGCTCTGTTAGAGGCACTCAGTGTTGCCCAGGGAATTTGTTTCCATTTTGTCTACTGTGAGCAGTCTCCTCTTGGAGACAGCTGGAAACTTTTATGTTTCCACTATGCTGACCACATAAATCATAACCAGGAAAGCACCTCTCCTATGAGGACAGGATGAAAGAGTTGGGGCTGTTCAGCCTGGAGGAGAGAAAGCCCTGGAGAGACCTTAGAGAAGTACCTGAAAGGGGCCTACAGGAAGGCTGTGGAGGGACTGTTTAGAAGGGCTTGTAGTGATAGGACAAAGGGATAATGGTTTTAAACTAGAGCAGGATTTAGGTCAGACCTTAGGAAGAAGTTCTTCAGTGTGACATTGGTGAGACACTGGAACTGGTTGCCCAGGGAGGTGGTGGATGCCCCATCCCTGGAGACATTCAAGGTCAAACTTGAGGAGGCCCTGATCAACCTAATTTAGGTGGAGAGGTCCCTGCTCATGGCCAGGGGTGTTGGGCAAGAAGACCTTTGAGGGTCCCTTCCAACCCAGTACATTCTGTCACTCCAAGCAGACAAACACACATTCACCTGCACACATACTTAAATACTGAACTCACTATCACTTTGAATATTTCCTTGCTGCAATGTTTATATAATCAAGAGCACAAGGCTGAACAAAAAGGTATTTGGTTGCTATCTACCATGTAGATGCACAACTTGTTTCAACTGTTGCTTCTCACCTACCTGTATAATGCTGCTGAACGTGGATTCCAAACACCAAAAGGAGACAGTAATATATTAGGTTCTCTTTCCTGCTCACACAGACATTGACTCAATTACACTTCATGACTTGTCACTTCATAACTTTTCATGTCCTTTGTAAATTATAAAATGATAGCATCATAGAATGCCAGGTTGGAAGGGACCCTGAAGATAATCTGGTTCAACCTTTCTAGGTGACAGTGATAGCTGAATTGAGATGGCCCAGCACCCTGTCAAGCTGAGTCTTCAAACTGTCCAGTGTAGGGGAATCCACTACTTCCCCTGGGAGATAATGCCAATGTCTGCATGTTCTCATGATGATTTTCTTGTGGAGTCCAATCAGAATCTCCCCAGGAGTAACTTGTACCTGTTGCCCCATGTCTTTTCTGTGGGGCTCCTTGTAGAAAGGGAGTCTTTGTAAATTATCTTCATGTTGCTCCTGAAATCAATTAATGGTTCACCTGAAGTCACATTCTCAACCTCTGTCTCTCTGTGTGATACACAGCATCTTTGTTTCTACACTGAGAAACCAGGAAGGGCCAGGAGTTAACTGTTCTGCTAACAGGGGCAGTCTCACTGTGAGAGGAGGCTTGTGTCACTTCAGTTCCTTCTCTTACATCATACCTTTCTTGTGGGGTGCTTCTGAGAAACCATAACCAGGAATAGATGGGCAAATTACTTCAAAAACGTGTTCACCACTGAGGCCATGGCTTGCAGGATCCATCAGGAGAGGAATAATTTTGTAGAACTCATAGAAGGAGCCAGGCCAGCCATGAACCATTAACAGTGGCTTTGCAGATTGGCCTTCAGGCGGGCAAGGAGGCTTCACATGAACAAAATGGACATCAATGCCTGTAAAAATTAAATAGTTAGCATGGCCATATTGACTAATCACTGACACTGAAACCGATCACACAATAGATTATCAATAGATCTTTGCTGAAGTTTTTTGTTCGTTTGTTTTTTCCTGAGCATGCAAACAAACCCCACTGCTCTAGGTCTATTTATCCAAGGACCTGAAAGTGCTTTGTAATGGGCAGTTAAGCATCACAGCAGGCAAAGGAGGTCGACATATTTCTGGGTTTAGATAAACAGGCAAAGGAAGACAGAAGTGAAGAAATCTACTAATGGTAACATGGTGACTCATACAGCTTAAAGGCAGAAGAGATGATTACATCAGTTAGTCCAAATGCCCTTGCATTTTCCTACGTGTCCCTATATGGCACCAGGCAGGCTTCAGTCAACTACAGATTTGTCTTCCTTGAAGGCATACAATTGCAACTCAAAGGCATCAAGAGATGGAATCCTTCACGATTAGCAGCTGTTTGTTTGGGGGTGTTAATCACTGTCTTTGTTTTGTGAATGCCTTACTTCCCCTTTTACCAGGTCTGGCTTCTGTCTCCAGCCCCTGATTCTAATGTTACATCAAAAGGAATTAAGAAAAGCCTTCAGTGAGTGTTCTCTGTCTGTGGAGGCCTCCCTAATCAAGCCACACATCTGAACTGTTGATAAACCAATCAGGCTTAAACCAAGGACTTGAAAAACACCTTGCTGAAATAGAGTAAATGTGTTCCATTTTGTAGTTCTGCCTTTTGTCCAGAGCTTTCAGTATCTCCTGCCATGAGCAAACCAACCCAGGAAAGTATTCTAGTACCAGTCTTCTCAGGGCTGAAAGAAAAGGTAAAAATTGCAGCCCTATTTCATTTATGATCTGTGGTGACAGAAGCTAGGAACTTGTGTACAGCATGTTTGTTCTTGTCGTTCCATGGCTCCTTTTTGTAATCATTCTAATATTGACATTTCTTCTCCTATTTCTATACATAGTCCCTTCCAACCTAGGCCATTCTATGAAGCCATGAAATAAAATCTTTATGTTCTAACCACTGTTACACAACCATTTATTGTCCTAAGTCCATTTTAAGTATTACAGAGAACTGCCCCATTTGAAATAATATACAATTCTAGGTGCAAGTGATCATCATCATCTCAAACTTGAGTTTTTGCCATCCTGCAAGACAACTGCCTGCTCTGCTCTAAATCTACAACTGTACCCCAAAATGATCCAGGCACAACCTTAATTGAAGCACTTACAATGTCCAGTTTGACCACACTCCAGCACCACCAGACTTTAGCTGAATGGTTTCTTTCAGAAGGTGCCTGTGGCTTTGAGTAAAAAGAGAAACCACTCACACCTGGCAGCACATCACCTCCAAAGGAAAGGCTCTCCACTCTTCTAGGCCTGTGGGTGCTTGAAAGAGTGCAGAGGAGCACATCTGCCCTGCCAAGCAGGAACAACCTGAGCAGCCAGCATGCCCAGCTGAGGAGGGCTGCCAAAACTGATGGCATCACTGTGACAGCAGCAGCTGGGGGACTACATGGAGCAAGAGCAGGCACCTGTGGGTATTTCTGCATGACTGCATGCAAGTCAGGGAACATGTGTACATCTGAAGATCCAGTTCTGATTCCAAATGCCTGTGCCTGGCTCCTCTTAACACCAGCTGACAGCCCATCCAGGCACAAGGGAAATTCCATTTGTCATTCCTTGTCCTAGA
Organism: Picus viridis; assembly: GCA_033816785.1. NCBI lineage: Eukaryota > Metazoa > Chordata > Aves > Piciformes > Picidae > Picus > Picus viridis. The sequence goes on from CM066577.1 coordinate 3,782,082, forward strand.
GGCTTCGTTTACAATGGAGTTTCTTGCTGCTTTGGCAGCAGTGCCAGTGATCCATGCCATGGCAGGGAGGGAAGGTCCATGCAACACAACCATAGCATTCTTACCACTGAAATCCCCTGCAGACAGGGTTATGTATTACTGTTTATTTTTTTTAAAAGGGGGGCGGGGGGAGGGAATCCACCCAAACCCCACCACATACCTTGAATCTTAGTTTTGAATTGTGAGTACTTGTTGAGGACTTCAACTTGTTTCCTCCAGTTGAATTGGTTTTTCCAGTAGGAGACAACCTTCCTGAGGTACTTGGAATTAGTACCATAATGGAAGCCACTGTTCTGCAGTGGCTCAGTGAATCGAGCCTGGTCAAGTCTCCTAAACAAGTCCTATAAAGAAAACAACAAAAAAAATGACAGGCAGTTGTGGCTGCCACCTTGGGCTCTGCTGTGCATGGCTTCGAGTTATCTGCAAGTGAAATGAAAGCAATGGAAGCAACATCCCTAACAGCACACGGGCATTTTGCTGATGCTCCATCAGCTGTTCCGATTCTTTTTCTCCTCCAGATGGCCTCCTTCCTCTTCCGTTTACAGCTGTTCCCAAGGCTCTTTGTTTGGCAGGGCTAGTGTAACCTGATAACCTGATTGCCAGGCTGATACCCACAGAGCACAAAATACTCTTCTGACAGTACTGTGGCTTCACAGTTGAAGTCTTGTACTCTGTTCCCCAGGTGACCTGTGAGACCAGTCTCACAATCAGCACATGGATCTAGCCAAGACCTTTTGCTTTCCCTCCCAAGCCTGAGGTGCTGGATGTCCTCACTAGGAAACACTACTGGGGGTTGCTAATGGCTGCAAAATTGGTATTAAAGACTGGAATGAAAGTTTCCCAATCTAGAGTAACTATGCAAGTGACCTTCCTGCTGCACTTCAGGGTTACGGAGGATGCTGACAACACTGCAAAACACAGTCCAATGTCACTCAGCAGGGAAGGACAGCCAAGAGCCCCTTCCTACTGCAAACAGAACCACAGAATTGCTGAGGGTGGAAGGCAGGCCTGGAAATCTAATCCTGCTCAGCCCTCTGTGAAGTTTAAACTTGTAGAGTATTTTCTAATCCAGTGATGGAGATAGCTGTCACTGACTGAGAGGACAGGCAGTCTCAGCTTAGGCATTGTATATGCCTGCAAGCTCATTCTTAGGGCATGAACACATGTACAGAAAAAATGGCTTTTAAATTTAAGTTTTTAAATGTGTCTGCACACACATGCTGTGTGCTCCACACCTTCTGAAAAAAATGGTTTTAGTAAGGTATGCCAGCATAACTTTTAACTCCTAGCTGAAATAAGAATATTTATAGAAAGAGTTTCCTGCCCATGGAGTCCTAGATAGATAGTAAGTTATCCATAGGACAGCAATGTGCCCTTGTGGTCAAGAAGGCCCATAGTATCCTGGGGTGCATTAAGAAGAGTGCAGCCAGCAGGTCAAGGGAGGTTCTCCTCACCCTCTACTCTGCCCTAGTGAGACCACATCTGGAATAACCTGTTCAGTTCTAGGCTCCCCAGTTCAAGAGGGACAGGGAAATACTAGAGGGAATCTAACAGGGCTACAAAGATGATGGACTGGAAGATCTGCTTTATGAGGAAAGGCTGAGAGAGCTGGGGCTGTTTTGTCTGGAGAAGACTGAGAGGAGATCTTTTTAATGTTTACAAATATCTGAAGGGTGGCTGTCAAGAAGGTACCAGTCGCTTTTCAATAGTGTGCTGTGATAGGACAAGGGGCAATGGATATCAGCTGGAACACAGGAAGTTCCACCTCAACATGAGGAGAAACTTCTTTACTGTGAGGGTGATGGAACACTGGAACAAGCTGCCCAGAGGAGTTGTGGAGTCTCCTCCTCTGGAGATTTTCAAGACCTGTCTGGATGTATTCCTGTGTGACCTGCCCTAGGTAACCCTGCTTTGGCAGGGCGTGTTTGACTCAGGAGGTCCTTTCCAACCCCTAGCATTCTATGATTATGTTGTTGTGGTAGCAGTCATAATGCAGAACTGCATGTTTCAAAAAGATCCATAAATTAGAAGTTAGCTTTGTGTCTGCAGTGTAAGAGGAAAATGTTGGAGATCAATGTCCATTGATAATCTAAGGAGGGCAAAGTGTTAAAAATCTCAGGCCTCACTGATAAAATAGGAATCCATTCTAAATCAATAAAATGAGCCACCCCATGAGTACTGGTTCCACCACTACTACACACAGATGTACAAAAGTGTGCAATCCCTGACTTAAATACACACAATCAGAACCTTGCTGCCTAATAAATTCTGCAACGTTCTGTGTAATTACCACTGTAATTACCACTGTAGTATTAGTGTTGACCAAAGCAGATCATTAATTACAGCAGCAGCATCCAACACAGCTGCAAACAAAGCAGTGAAGAAAATTTGATACTTGTAATTGCTTTGAAAAAGAAAAGAGAAGAAACCAAACAACACCATATTGTTCTTCTGGTCTGCACAAATTGAGGAAGGTGCACAAACAGGAACAGAGAGCTGAGTAACCTGTAACATGATTTTTATGGATATTAGGCTTTACAAAGTAGGTTTCCTTAGTAGCCATCTTGCAACAGCCAGTTGAGAACAAGACTCTAGAGCAGGATGTGAAATCTGCCCATACCATATTTATCTTCTGAAGTACTCCCCCTGACAGACTGAGGGAGTTGGGGCTGTTCAGTCTGGAGAAGAGAAGGCTCTAAGGAGACCCTTATTGTGGCCTTCCAGTATCTTAAAGGGGCCTACAAGAAAGCTGGGGAGGGACTTTTCAGGATGTCAGGTAGTGACAGGCCTAGGGAGAATGGAACTAAAACAGAAATGGGTAGATTCAGATTGGATGTTAGGAAGAAGAAACACTGGCACAGGTTGCCCAGAGAGGTGGTAGACGCCTCATCCCTGGAGGTTTTAAGGCCAGGCTGGATGTGGCTGTGAGCAACCTGCTGTAGTGTGAGGTGTCCCTGCCCATGGCAGGGGGTTGGAACTGGATGATCCTTGAGGTCCCTTCCAACCCTGACAATTCTATGATTGCTCATTCTAAGTGTAACTATTGGTTCAATTTTAAACATTACTTCAGTCAAGTTCTGCATTTATTTGGCCATTTCTTTCTTCTCTCCCCATTACAGAGTTTTGCTTACGCTCAGCTCTTCTTCTGTAGTTTCCACCTTAAACGGTCGAATAGTTTTATCTTCTCCAGTGCCAGGCTTTTGTCCCTTGCCCCACCATCCCTCTTTGAGGGGTAACAACGTTGCTTCTTTTTTCCTAGATAGTAAGAAATAGATGACAACCGTTCCCAGAAGCAGGAGTACTTCAAGCAGCATAATGCCTGCAGGAGAACAGAAGAGAACTCTGGTAAGCCCAGGCAGATGGTTCAGAGACTTTTTAAAAGACTACAGCAGTTTGAATCCTACCTTTCAGTCACTCACAGCACATCACATTTTCTGCAAAATTTCAGGACTAGGATGCTTTAAGCAACTTAACATAGAAGACATTTAATAAAAACAGAACTCGAAGCAAGTCAAGAGATCACACTGATAATTAAACAGTCCTCTAAACACAGCACATCGGCTTCCTCAATGGCTGCTGACTGCTGCTGAACACTGAAGACGTGACTGTGGATATAGAATCATAGAATCAGTCAGGGTTGGAAGGGACCACAAGGATCATCTAGTTCCAACCCCCCTGCCATGGGCAGGGACACCCTACACTAGATCACGCTGGCCAGAGCCTCGTCCAGCCTGGTCTTAAACACCTCCAGGGACTGGGCCTCAACCACCTCCCTGGACAACCCATTCCAGGGCTTCACCACTCTCATGGTGAAGAACTTCTTCCTCACATCTAGCCTGAATCTCCCCATTTCCAGCTTCATTCCATTCCCCCTAATCCTATCACTACCTGAGATCCTGAGAAGTCCCTCCCCAGCCTTCCTGTAGGCCCCCTTCAGATACTGGAAAGCCACAATGAGGTCACCTCGGAGCCTTCTCTTCTCTAGACTGAACAGCCCCAACTCCTTCAGTCTGTCTTCATAGGAGAGGTGCTCCAGCCCTCTGATCATCCTCGTGGCCCTTCTCTGGACACGCTCCAGCACGTCCACATCCCTCCTGTAATATGGGCTCCAGAACTGGACACAGTACTCCAGGTGGGGTCTCACCAGAGCTGAGTAGAGGGGGAGAAGCACCTCCCTTGACCTGCTGGTCACACTTCTCCTGATGCAGCCCAGGATCTGATTGGCTTTCCGGGCTGCAAGCGCACATTGAGAGCTCATGTCGAGCTTCTCGTCCACCAGCATATAATTCAAGTTTAATGCTTCCTCTTCTTCTAAACCTATAGATTCCCACAAATTCCACAGTAAAGCATCTCTTCAGTGACATTCAATTATCTACTGTTCCAGATTTGGAAGGGAAAAAAGCCATGACACATAGAGAGAACAAAGAATGAAGAGCATGAGGGCAGGCACCTTGTACCTCCCAGTCCGCCTGAGGGAGTCAGGGCAGGGATATATTTACATAACCCTTGAGAAGCAGTGCAAAAGGTAGAAGGACCTTCCCTTTCTTCCTCCTCTGAACTATTTTAAAGAGGAAACAGAAGACCACATGCAGGCTCCCCTGGCACTAAAATGACCTTCTCCAAGTGATAAAATTCTGTAGTCTTGAGAATGTGATGTCACAGCATCGGAACACAACTGCAGGGCTGTTGTGCTTTCCTTAAACAGAACACCTGAAAAACAATAACGACATCCATTTGAACTGTTTCCTGCTGAGCAGAGTTACTCAGAAGACTCTCTAATGTTTTCAAGCATCCCTTTAAGTATGAGAAATGTTTGGGGAGCAGTACTGTCATTATTTTGATGCAGAGTTTTGAAGAGTGTTGTGTTTCAGACACTCCTTTGTTGAGGAATTGAGAAGACATGAAGTATTTCAAAACTCCTGTAGGGCAGGCATTGCTTATGAAACAGAACAGCCTTCATTCTCTCCAGAGCTGGAAGGTTTTGTTGGTTTTGCTGCTGCAGAGTAATTTGATGCTCTGAAATCGCTCAAAGATATTCCTGGGTCAAAACAGGAACTCTGTAACACAGGTTTATGGGAGTTCATGTGAGTATAACAGGAGTAAAACTGACCTGTCTTGTAAGTTCCTTTATGTGACAGGACACATTTTACTCAACATTTTCAGTTTAGTTTTCTAATGCCTGGCAATAAAGAAATGGACATAGTAAGTACCCAGTAAAACATTTGTACAGAAGTCAGGCACAATGGAGACATGACAGCAAGCTGCAAAAATATATGGCATGTTTAAGCACAGTGCTACAGCCTTGAAAAGTGACCTGAAATTCCTTCATCTTGGAGGCTGGAGAAATGGGAATGACAGGCACTGAAAGAACTCAATCTGTTTATTCATTTCACTGGACCTTCCACAATTTCTGTTATTTGAAGAGGTGCTAATTTTTCTCCACAATGTTCTCTGAAGCACAAGACAACAATCTTTTCCCACCTCCACCATACTGGGGCCATAACTTACCCTGGAATTACAAAGTTTGTCCAATTTCAGCTTGCCTCAACACATAAACCCATGCAGTCTAGGAGCCTCCTGAGCACAATTAAATTTTACTGCAAAGCAGAACTGAAGGGGCTTTTAGAAACCTCAAAGCACTTTAGACAGAAATATTACCCACCACAGTATTTAATAGCATTTCTATTACTAAGTCCTCACAGAGAAGAACAGCAGCTTCCCTGAATTCACAGCACAACTCAGGCCATGTCTAGACTTACGAGGGTTCACCAGCACACCCATGTGAACACCACAACAGGAAAAATTCCACCTCTTGGCCAACTTGGGTATGTTTACAAAGCCCCACACCAACAAGTGAAAAGAGCTGCTGTCAGTGCCATTCCTTGTTGTTCAGGCAGGACAGCTGGGGTACCTAGAAAAACAGAGGACTTTCTCCTGGCTGATGCTGTGTCAGCACCATCCCCTCTGTCAACAGACACAGGCACACCGCCTAACATTGCTGCTTTACCCAGGAACAGACTCCCAGCCAATTATCTAGCAAGAAATTTATGTCCTAAATCATTGGAGTACACAGATCCAAAAAAATGTTTCTGCTTCCCCCATCTGCTCTCAAGGAGACTTGGAGAAAAAAAAAAAGAATCAGAATTTTCACTGCAGAAGACACAGGAAGGATTGTGTACAACTTACTCTGCATTTGCCCCAGACTGCACACAAAGAATTTGCTATGTGAAAAGACAGCAGCTTTGGTAATTAATTCCAAACAGATTTTAGGATGAGCCTGTTTACAATCCAGCAGCAAGTGCTAAAATCAATTTCAGATCTCTCAGAAGTTCTGTCTTCTGTCAAAGAGAATTGGGGCTGGTGGCAAATTGATTTGCCTAAGATGTCAATTTCCCTTGGAAGAAGCTGCCTCTGACACTGGTTTGGATTATATTTTGCTAACAGTGAGAGAGTCCAAGTTGCTTTCTGTACTCAGTCTCTCTCAGTTCCCTTGAAAGTGCCTGTAAAATTCCTAATTATAACAAACACAGGGGCCTAAAGCTCCAACTGTGCTACATTTCTGAATGCACAGGAGAAAGAGGAAGGGCAAGCGCGTCAGCAGTATTTTAACTTGCACCAATTCGTAGCACACTCAAAGGGATTGCTTTGCTAGCCATGAGTTACTGGAACACAGTATGCTCCTACCAACCTCTCCAGCCTGTGCTGAAAGGAAACCACTTAGAGCAAGCATACTTAATGATTTCCCAAGTTTGCTATTCCACCTAGTTCTCCAAAACCCCTGTGTGATATTTGTACAGCATGAAGCAGCCTCAGCCAGGATGCATTTGCACCAGAATTTCCTTTGCTGAGCTGTTGTGAGATGGAAGTTCTTAACCCTTCGCACTTGTTCCGTGATACAGCAGTACAGCTGCATGTGGAAGGAGAACTGGGTACAATAAAACTTTCCTACTCCTGCAGTTTTCAGAGATGTAAACAACAAAGTGCTGGTCTTTTTACTCCCTGAAGTCTCTTGATGCAACTGTGCTGCCATGTGGCCTTTAAAAATGACTACTTCAAAAGGGAGCTCATGTTTTGGTTTGGCTTTTGCCTCTTTTTATTTGACCAAAGGCAAGACCTTAGAAGAAATGGAAATATTTCCTTCTATGTCAAAGTACTTAAGCTCCAAGACTTTGCCGTACCCCAGGGTGGATATTGTTTGTAGACAACACTTAAATACCTTAGACACTGCTTTTATCCTAAAGAGTTCGAGGAGAAATGTTTTTGTTTTGCTGCCTTGAAAACATGTTTTGAAAGAAAAACCTTCAAGTGCGGTGGAACCAGTAAATGGCCCCAAGACTAGATCCTCTTGAAGAAGGCCAAGTACACCTCAAACAATTGTTTGCAAGAAAACCTCAAGTGTTCTTTCAGTATCTTACTGTTCCTTGTTGAAAACTCTCCTGGGTTTCAGCTTTTTTTCTTTTTTGCATTTTGATTTGCACTGTCCTCCCTGCAACAGCAGCAGAGCAAACAGCTCCACAGGAACAGAGCAATTATTTACATCAAATCTCTGTCTTCTCTCATCCCTTGTCTTCATCAGCATCCAGTGGCAGATACCCCAGAGAACAGTGCAATTTATTTTTCAGAGAAGTCATCTATCAGAAAGCTTAATGGCAAAATCCCTATCTTGTTCTACTAGTAAACATTCACCTTTGCTTTGCAGCACTAGAATCCATCTAAAACATGTTATTGGGGAAATAAGCAGCTGGAAAGACTCTGAACCCAACCTCTAGAAAACCATTTTGGCTCAAATGCTACATAACCCAGCTACTATGCCTTGAGTGATACCCAATATTCACCACTCTAAGAGGTGCTAAGAAATAATACCAGTGCAAAACAGCTAGCACATGCGTGGTGCAGAAGCTCTACAAGACCATGCTACTTGCAGACACATACAAGAGGTGATAATTGTTTAGGGTTGCTTGCAGCCCAGTAGGCAGACCATATCCTGGCTGCATCATAAGAAGCGTGACCAGTAGGACCAGTGAGGTAATTCTCCCTCTCTTCTCTGTGCTTGTGACACCCCCACCTGTAGTACTGCATCCAGTTCTGGTGCCCCAAACACAAGGACATTGAACTGTTGGAGCAGGTCCAGAGGAGGGCCACAAAGATGAAAGGGCTGGAACACCTTCCCCATGGGGACAGGCTGTGAGAGTTGAGGCTGTTCAGCCTGGAGAAGGCTTCCAGGTGACCTTACAGCAGCCTTCCAGTACCTGAAAGGGACCTACAAGACGGATGCAGAGAGTCTGTTTACAAAGGCCTGCTGTGACAGGACGAGGGGCAATGGCTTTAAGCTGGAAAAGAGCAGATTTAGATTAGATGTTAGGAACAAGTTCTGCACTATGAGAGTGGTGGAACACTGGAACAGGTTGCCCAGGGAGGAGGCTGAGGTCCCATCCCTGGAGATATTCAAGTTGAGGCTCTACAGGGCTCCGAGCAGCCTGATATAGTTGGGGATGACCCTGCTGGCTGTGGGGGGGTCAGACTAGACAACCTTTGAAGGTCCCTTCCAGCCCAACCCATTCTATGATTCTACAAGAAAGCTGGAGAGGGACTTTTTACAAGGGCTTGTAGCGATAGGATGAGGGAGAATGGATTGAAACTGCAAGAGCAGTTCCCCAGGGATGTTGTGGAAGCCACCTCCCTGGAAGTGTTCAAGGCCAGGTTGGACAGGGCCTTGAGCATCTTGGTCTAGTGGAAGGTGTCCCTGCCCATGGCAGGGGAGTTGGAACTAGATGATCTCCTTCCCAACCCAAATCATTCTATGATTTGTAACATTTTCTCTCCAAGGTTGGCTTCCTAGCAGACTACAAGTTAGCTCAGAGCACCTAGCACACTGACACTGCCAGATAAAAGCTTTATTGGTTAATAATTACTCTGCAGGAGAAGTAACAGCTCAAATTTAGAAGTGATGCTTCTGTTTCTTTTTGTTGTGTTACATAAACTCTATCAGGTTCTACTGAAGAGGCAGCATCCCCCTGCCGCAGCCTCTTTGTTTACAGATGGATTTGCCTGAAGAGCAGCAATTGCAGGTTACTCTTTCTAACAGATCTGAAGGGGAAAAAATCACCACTCACTGAAAGACTTCCAAAACTCATGGCACCTGTAACAGGGTCCCCCAGCACTGACAGCCTAAAAGGAACTAAGACATGGCACAGTCCCAGAAGCATCACCCTCAGTCCATGTCCTACCATCTCCAGCCATTACATTTTTGTCATTATGTAACACCAGAAACAGACAAAATCCCAACCCAAAACAAACAAACAAGTGAAAGTGAAGACATTTGTATAAGAAAAGCTTCCTATTTATGTATTTTGTAGAGCATCATGACAACCTTCAAAAATAGCTTAGCAACATCAGAATTGGTTAGCATACAACTGGTAGCATCTCCCAGGTGAGCAGAAAACTGATACATTAACACTGCAGGAAAGGAGGAGAGGTAGGCATGGGATGCAATAAAGCATCCCACGCAGGGAAGCAAATCAAAGACAGGAAATACAAATCCAACAGAGTTGTTGGCTTGTCTTGATATGACATCCAGCATTTACATTTTTCTGCTGCCACGGGGAGGTGGCACACAATGCTATCTCCAAAGCAGCAGGAGGAGATGGTATCAGTCTGTTCCACAAACTTCTTCTAGACTCTTCACAATCAGGAATTAGCCAGTACAGCAGGAACCTAATTAGATGACTAGAACCAAAGAGGTCACTTCCCCAGAGAAGGGGAAACCACACTCTTTCCCTGAAGAGGACAGCTAAGCTTCTCCCAGGATTGGGTCACACTGCATCCAGGCCAGGGTTAGGAGTGTGCCCCCAGTACAGAATCCCCAAGTTTGGAAGAGATCTCAAAGATCATCAGGTCCAACCTGTCACCACAGACTTCATGACTAAACCAAGTGCCACATCCAATCTTTAATGGTTTTAGGCTGACAGTTGGACTTAGTGATCTTGGAGGTCTTTTCCAGCCAAAACAACTCTATGATTTTACTTCAGATTAGAAATTAAGCCCTTGCAATTATGAATAGCACATTGTTCTAGTTTTCCTTCCACCAGGTTTCGAGCAATAATGAGGTTAAACTCCTTATCTTATGGCAGCATCTGGTTTTTACAGAGAAGGGTGGGAAAAAGTGCAGATGAACCAAGAGAGTTAGATATTAAATAATAAAATGAGACTGAAGTACTTGTTCTTCAGGCCTTAAAGGAAATTTGGGTACTATTTTTAGCTTCACTAAATCCTCCAGTACTAAAGAGTAAAAGGTTGCCTTCCTCCACTGCAATGGTATTTTTGGCCAATGTTTTGCCCAGTCTGATCTCTAGACAAGCCTCAGATTCATCCTGTACTGCTCAGTGGTATGGCACAGTGTGTGTCCTTCTGTTTACTGTGGGATTTTTCCATTAGTCTAATTCTCTTAAGATTCTTCCATGAAATAAGAGAGGGAAAGATCTTCAACTAGCTGCTTTACAAGGTTTTTGTATTAGCACAGTTAGAAAACTGTTCCTAAACCCTTTAATTATTAACACATGCAGAATTGGCATGTACGTGGTGCCCTAGAGGGGAAAAGAAATGAAAGAGAACAAACAGTTGGAAATCTTGCACTGCAAAGTATGTAAGAACAAAGTACATGGCAATCTGTCTGTTAAAAGAAGGTGTGGAGATGGAAATGGTGAACATAAAGACTGACAGAGGAAATCTCTGACAATCTGCAAGACCATGAGATGAGGTGCACACTGTAAGTTTAAATTAGGACCACAACTTCCAAGTAATAAGGACAGCCATGAAAGGAAACATGTATGAGAGTGTAAAAAAAAATAATAAAAATTATAAATTGTGACTATGGAAACAAGAACAGATAGAAACTTGTTATCTCTCTATGAGGACTTCGTTCTCAAAGAGAAAAAGAACTTTGAATTACGAGAGAGGAGGGGAACAGATGGTAGTCATCATTTTCTGTCAAATAACTGCAACACCAAAAGGATGTGCCAGAGTAAACATGTAACAAGAACAATTCTCCCTACTTCATCTCTCTCTTAATAACAACTAAATATTTAAAGGCTCCATCTCAAGAAGTGCACTACCTGTACCCACCAGATTAGAGCAGCAGACACTTAAGATGAAGCTTAGAAGAGGACTAGGTCCTTCCACAGAGCTTTATTTTTGATTCACAATAGAGTCATTTTGACCTAAGAGACAGATTCATCTTCTGTTAGACAACACAGCACACCCAGGGTACAGATGGGAGGGGGAGCCAGGGCATACAGAACAAACAGGTAGAGCAATAATTTTGTGTCTTCCACAGTGTTCAAAAGAAGAAAAAAAAAAAACCAACACATTGGCTGCTGGGTGCCATAAATATGAGAATTGAGGTAGAGAAAGAATGAAAAATGAAAAACAGTGTTTGCTGAGCCTTCACTTGCCTTGTGGATTACACCTAATCATCTCCAACAGAGATGTTTCAGGGGAAAAAAAAAAAAAGAAAAGAAAGAAAAAAAAAGAAAGTTGGAGGAATGTCAGAGAACAGTTCACTTTTCAGAGAGGACACCTAGAAAACAGCTCCTGTTCTTTAGCCCAGTAGGATCTCTCCATAAACATGATCGCAGATAATTTCCTCACTCTGGTAACTGCATTAGAAGACAGCATCATACACATTGAAAAAGGCAAGGAACAAAACATAGCCACCATGAGTCCCACAAAAATATTCCCAGCCCTGCCAATCAATAACAATGTGTTTAAATATAAATCAAAGCTGATAATGCCACTTAAAAACAAACCGGCAACAAAAATAACACACCACCAAAACATCAAAAGAACCCCAAACCTAATACCCAAACACCACCACAAAACAAGAACCAACCCCAGGGTGTATTAAAAAATCAGTGTTACCCATCTTGCAATGTCAAGCAGCACCAAGATACTAAAGCAAATGCCATTGCAGAGGTAGGTTTGTGTGCTTGACTGTTTACCTAAAATACCCATTTACACACACAAAATGATGCTTTTAATCAAAAATAACACATTCAGAGGAAGAATCCAGGACTTTTTTTTTTTCTCCTTCTTTCCCCTTCTGAATATTACCACTGGAAAAAAATGTCATCAGCATTAATTAGAAGCAGACCAAAGCTCTTTGGAGAAAAGCAAGATGCTCTACTTTCCCAGTGACTTTTCTTTCGGGACCTGTACAGTAATTAGAGAACTATTTGCCACATTAGGAACTTGCACATTAAAGAAGACTGCCCTGCTTCTGGGATTGTGCATGACATGAAGAAAATGCAGGCTTAACAAAGCAGCCTTTACCTCCTTACCTGGCCACAAAATTTGAATGCTCCAACTGTACTATAGGAAACAGGCACAGGAATATGGAAGATAATCAATTCATTTTGCCTAGAGTTATATGGTACAGTGTGCCTACCACCCCCATCTCTGCTTTGCTACTTCTCCAGTGACAAATTACAAGACAAACTGTTACTAAAGAAACAAGAGTTTCTGGGAGTATTACCAATATGGAATTACTACCCCAAACCTTTTTATTTAAGTGTTGCAATTACTTAGAACAAATTGGTCATGTATATTCTAATAAGAAGCCTGAACTTGTTTCACAGCACTTAACCATACTAAAACATTGCAGTTCTAGGTCTAAAAATACTAGGCAAGTCTGAGAGCTTTGCTGAAACCCTAGATAAACAGGCTGAAAACATGGTATTACTCTACAGAATGAGCAAATACAAGTACAGTAGATCAACAGGGGAGGAAGAAGGCCTTTTAAAACACCTAGTAATCAAAAACCAATTTAGGGCAATTCACACAGACAAATTGCATGTGGATTCTGGCTGCACTGGTTACTACCAACTGTGCTCTATTTGGAATTATTTACTTCACCACCATGATTACCCCTGTGGGGGAAAAAAAAAAAAAACCAAACCACAAACAAAACAAACAAAACCAAACAAGCAAACCCCCCAAACCAACCAACCAACAACAAAACACAACAAAATTCAAAAGAAATAACCAAGAAGCAGAATTTAAGCAAATCATATACAAGTTTTTTGATATATATTTATTCAGACTGGAATTCATGTAGAACAGTCACAAACTTGATACTGTGCCAGGTCCTTCCCCACAAAGACTTCAGCTTTTGACAAAGATCTAATCCTTGTCCTTGGACAATTTCAACTGTGGATTGATTTTCAAAGCTGCCTAATTGCTTTTGGTGCCTATCTCCCATTGATTTTCAGTATGCATTAGCAATTTGTGCACACTGGTCACAGTTTTAGCTTAGTTCAGACAGGAGTAATATCCATTTCAGAGGAGAAGCACAACATCTCAAAACAGTGCCAATCAAAGTATTAACCCTGCATGTGTGGCTGTGCAAGTAAATTTGAGATGGTGGTTGCCCTGTCTCACAGGTTCACCTACAACCAGCCAAGCTTTCCTATGAAAACAAGGGAAAAGAAAGCAACCTAATTGAATAGAACTAGATTATTTTTCCAATGTACTTGATAATGATGTGTTTTAATTGGAGGGCAAAGTCAAATTCCCAGCAGAATTCTGATAAACTGAACAAATTCAAGGAGCAAGTGCATCGTTTGCAGCTTGTCTTTTACAGCTTGCTCAGTTGCACAACAAAATGCAGTCACTACATTTAAAAGGTTTTCTTCTCGTCCCTAAAATGCTTGTTCAGCAAAGAGTCCTATGTAGAGAATCATAGAATGGTTTGGGTTGGAAGGGATTTTGAACATAGAATCATAGAATTGTCAGGGTTGGAAGGGACCTCAAGGATCATCTAGTTCCAACCTCCCTGCCATGGGCAGGGACACCACACACTAGATCAGGTTGCTCAGAGCCACATCCAGCCCGGCCTTAAAAACCATCAGGGATGGGGCCCCTACCACCTCCCTCGGTAACCTGTTCCAGTGTCTCACCACCCTCATAGGGAAGAGCCATCTAGTTCTAACTCCACATCAGGTTGCTCAGGATGCGATGCTATGTTAAACAATCTTCAGCTTTGCCCAATAGGCTGTAAACAACAACCACCAAACCAAAAATAATTTAACGTTTTGGATAAAAAGTTTGTTTTCCCCTCAATGGGGATTAGAAATCAATCAATCAATCAATCAAACAAACAAACAAACAAAACTCCAACACAACCCAAAACCAGATGAAACCATCTGCACGGCACTAACTCAACCAGGAGACCTGGCCAGATGCCCAATGGGCGCTACATGAAATGGTTGTTTTCAGAAGTACTGGCAAGGGTGCAGCCAGCTTATCAGGAATTTTAACAGGACTAAGCTCTGGCTCCAGCAAGTTGTTTGGGAATGTCCCATCTCCTGTTCCCCCCACAAAGGTTGATGAGGGCTTTCCTGTTCCCGGAATCACCCCCAAAACATCCCCACCCTCGCCACGGCTATTATTCAGGTCTTGGTAACACCCCTTGTTAATAATATTTTGTTACTACCGGCTGGCAGGGGGGCTCACAGCTCTAAAACAGCAGCACTGCAGGCACGTAGGCGCAGAGCCCGCTTTGAAGGGTCCTCCCCGCTCCGCCTCTCTCGGGGTGAACGACTGCGGGAACCCTCTGAAACACTCATTCCATCGACTGAACAGCAAGTTCGGCCCAGCGTTTTCGCCTAGCCCCTCGGTCGTGCACCACCGCGGCTAAGGCAGCCTTTCCCCTCCCGGAGCGGGGCAACTTCTCAAACACTCCTCAGATCTCGCCCTAGCTTCGGCCACCGCCCCCTGACCGGCAGGGACCGGGAGCGGGGGGGAAGGCGAGGCGCTGCCTTCCCCGTCCGCCCGTAAGCCGAAACACGCCTGCCTTAACCGACTGTACTGAGGGGCTGGGTACGGAGGGGCTGGGTATGGCGGAACTGGCTGCGCTCAAGCACACCCCGCGCGCTGAGGCGTTTCGCGCCTCTGCCCTGAGGCGAGCTCGCGACCTTCCCCTCACACTCCGCCCGCCATCCTGCCGCCTGTTACCTGCCGCGGCCGGAGCCCAGACCACACACGCCTTGGCGTAGTTCAGCCTCGCCTCGCCGCCGGGGCCGCCTACTAGCACGTCGGGAAAGGGGCACGGTGGTGCTGACCAGGCCCCTCCATCTCCAGCCCACTGGGAGTTGTAGTTCCGGAGGCGGAGAGGGCCAGGCCGCAGCTGAGACTGGTTGGCACTGCAGCCGCCGGAGCTGAAGGTGAGCAAGGAAGTTTCACCGCCCTTGACGCCGGCCCGAAACAAGTGGGACAGCACCTGCTGCTCCCATCCCGCAGCTGTGCGGCACTGGCCACCAACTGGGCAATGATGGGGCTCAAGTGGACTCTGGAACGCCCAGGTGGTCACAGGGATACGAGGTTCAGCACGGCAAACGCTAACACACACTAGTGATGCCAGAATTAGGACACAGTCAGGCAGCAAATAACTCTTGAGTGGCACCAGGTGTGAGCTTTATAAATGGCTTCTCAGCCACTGCCACCAGCACCCTGTGGTAGGACTGGCTTGAGAAAAACACATTCAGGCTGCTGCACCTCCTCAGCTATCACACTGCAGAACAACTCTGTGCTTCACAGGAACTCCCACAGCCTATCAAAGCAAAACACAGAGATGCAAAGACCACTTAAAGCCAAAAGGGCCAACTGTGCACAAAGCACAGCATAGCTAACTGGTGAAGGGAGATGACTGTGGTGCACTTGACACTGCACTGGTGGGGCCGAACTTGGAGTACTGTGTTCAGCTGGGAATGCCTCAAGAAGGACATCAGACTATTAAGAATGTGTCCAAAGGATGGCAACCGAGATGGCAAACAGCCTTGGAGGTAAGACTTCAGAGAAGCAGCTGAGATCACTTGGTTTGTTCAGCTTGGAGAAGGATGAGTAGTGACCTCATTGCAGCCTATAATTTTCTCTAGAGGGGCAGCAGAAGGGGAGGTGTTGATCTCTCTCTGGTGATCAGTAATAGGACACAGAAAAATGGAATGAAGCCATGTGAGGGGAATTTCAGGTTGGACAATAGGAAAGCTTCAATGGGAGGGTAGGCTCCCCATGGAAGTGATTACAGCACTGAGCCTGTCTGAGTTCAAGGCGTTTTTGGACAATGATCTTAGTCATACAGTTTAATTTTAGGTAGTCCTACGAGGAGCAGGGAGTTGGACTTAATGATACTTCTAGGTCCCTCCCTGCTTGAGATAATCTAAAATAAGAGAAATGGAAAACAATAAGGAATGTCAGAGTGTGAAGGTGCTAGAGTAATTTTTGCTTTAGAGTCTTGAGCTGAGATAGAAGAACATTATGCAGCATTCTAGCCACCTTTAAAGCAGCTGGAATTTGTTACAGCAAACAGAAATCATGGGGAGGATATGGCCATGATAGAAACTGATGGGACTACTGGTGTGAGGGCAACTGCTGAGAATTCTGACAAAGATTCCTTTAAGCACAGAGAAACTGACTACAGGTGTGTTTGGAGAACAGTTTTTACCTCACAATGTAAGGAATGATATTTAAAAAGACAGGTAGTGATGACAAATTATTATGGACAATTGCTGACTTGTAGACTGGGAGACATCATCCAAACAAAATAATGTCAAGTAGTATGCAATCTGCATTACACCAAAGTACATTAATTGCTGCAATGTAGGTAGATACTCCAAAAGAGTTAGAACTGAAGGGTCATCTTCTCATTTGCTAAAACCTAAGTGCTGTTTCTGATACCCAGAAGAACTTTTTTCTTATACTATTATTGGCTAAGGAAGTTGGTCATACAGTTTATTATTAAGGTTTCTGTAACCTTGTGTGAGCCAGCACCGGCAGGATGCAGGAGCAACCACAAAACCACTAAGGAAACACAAGGAGAAAATTTATTTTTGTTACCTCAACAACCAGGGGATCCCCAAAGCAGCACACAGACAGAGGTACACAAGCAGAGAGACAGGCACTGCAGAGCTTGGTCCATGCTACAGGACTGCTGACCCTGCTGTTTTCACCTGTATCTCAGGGATTCACACAGCAATAGTTTACCACTGGGTTTTGATCTCTCCCAGAGCAGGGCAGGAATCTCAAGCATGTTCCATAGGCTGCCTCTGAGTCTATCAGAGATATCTGTGTTACTGAAACACAGATATTCTACTTGCCCAGTCCATAAGGCTAGACAACAATTAGTGTGATACTTGTGGTTTTCTATGCTTCAGCTGCAGGTCAGTTAGACATAGTTGGAATCTTCCTTGCCTATCTTCTGTTATTTTCCCCACAGATGTGATCTAGTTGGAGGTGTCCCTGCTCACTGCAGGAGGGTTGGACATGATGACCTTTGAGGGTCCCTTCCAACCCAATGCCTTCTGTGATTCTTTGAATCTATGAACCCTGTTTAGTTCTTTGATGACTGCCCTCAGCCATACAGTAGCACTGCCACAGCAAATGCATTTCTAAACATGAAACAAAATATCCCAAACCATCCACCACTCACAGAAAAGTTCAGTTTCCTTCCTGCCCACGAATTTAAGAGGTGTCTTCTATAGCAATTTAAAGTAAGACATTGGCTTTCACATAGGCATGTTTGAGGCATTAGTTCATCCTCCTGCATGCTCCTTCAAGGAGCAGATACCTTTGGGAAGTAACATGTTTAAGCCACACACAGTTTGCCAGAGCTCATTTGTCAGTGCCCTGAGGCAAGCCTTTCATCTTTTAGCCACACAATGATAGCAGAACTGTATTATAGATGGCTGTATTTACATGCATGAGCAATCCAGTTAAAAAAATATTTATTTATTTATGTATTTGCTAGCCAGTGTGAACAGCAAGCTCTTGTTTGTTCATTACCAGCAGGCAAAGCCATTCAGTAGGTGTCAGAAAACTCAACCCCTCCCCAAGAAACCACTCTTTGAAATCCTGCTGTAAACATATGCTAATACTCAGGAAGATTCATTCAAGGTCAAACCTGACAGAGCCCTGAGCAACCTGATCTAGTTGGAGATGTCCCTGCTCATTGCAAGGGAGTTGGACAAGATGACCTTTGCTGGTCCCTTCCAACCTGATGGATTCTGTGATTCTGTGAAGATTCTGCTCAGTAGAATCAGAGCAACACAGATTAGTCCTTTTATAACCAGATACCACTTCTAGATGAACAAAAAGGAACCAACATGCAAACACAATTCCAAAGGAAACAAAACCCCCAGTCACTCCCAGATCTCTCAGTGTGACTGATGTTTTAAGTTCTAACAAAATGACTAAGAATTGCCACAAAAAAGGAGACAGAAGCCAAAACTTGCTACACAACCAAAGTGTCCTCAAGAGCTGATGTTGATTTTAACAGAAAACGCTTTCATAAATTGCCAACATTACAGTTTAAGAGAAACACTGCTGTATAACTTCATATCAACACTCAGAACACTTAGGAAACATTTGTATGGGGAGTACTGAAGGAGGCTGAAGGGAGACCTCATTGCTCTCTACAATTCCCAGACAGGAGGTTGGAGTCAGGTGAGGGTCAGTCTATTCTGCCTAGTACCAGGTGATAGAACAAGAGGAGAGGAAATGACCTGAAACCAGGGGAGGAGTAGGTTGGATACTAGGAAAAATTTCTTTCCTGCAAGAGTGGTCAGGCATTGGAACAGGCTGCCCAGGGAAGTGGTGGAGTCACCATGCCTGGAGGTGTTCAAGAAACATGTGGACATGGCACTTGGGTATGTGGTTTAATGGCCATGGTGGTCTTAGGTTGAAGGTTGGACTTTATGATCTTAGAGGTCTTTAGCAACCAAAAGAATTCTGTGATTCAGCTACTGGGCTGAACACACTGGTTCTTGCTAGGAAGCTGGACATTTCCACATAAGAGCACTTAAGAGATGGTACTCATGACTTAAGATGTTTTTAGAATGGCAGAAAGTAATTGTTTTCCCATTACCAGACTCCAGGAACACGCACTTAGGTAACTTTGGCACTAAGAACGTTAGCACCTACCTTCACCAGAAACAAAGGCCATGTTCAGCAGCAGGGCCTGTAGTTGCATGAAGGCAGTTAACTCTGCTGTCTTGCCATGACCGTGTTTTTATTGGCTCAGTTCCCACAGACAGCAGTTTTACATGGTCCAGTTCAAGCCCACATTCTCCTGAGGGCATTTAGTCTGTTACAGGTCCTACACAAGTTTGCATAATAAGCAGGGGTTAGCAAACTGCCCTGCTTTGTATTCTGCTGAGGAAGCAGTCTGCTCCTGAAATACTGTGGCATCATTCTCATCTCAAAAATTACGTGCACTTATCACTGGTGAGGCTGCATCTTGAATACTGGGTTCAGTTTTGGGCCTTTCTCTACAAGAAGGACATTGAGGTGCTGGAGTGTATCCAGAGAAAGGCAGTAAAGCTGGTGGAGGGCCTGGAACACGTGGCCTACAAGGAGCATCTAAGGGCATTAGGGTTATTCAGTCTGGAGAAGAGGAGGCTGAGGAGAGACCTCATTGCTCTTTACAACTACCTGCGGGGAAGCTGGAGCTAGGGGGGCCCAGCCTCTTCTCCTTGGTGTCAAGTGACAGGACCAGAGGAAATGATTTCAAGCTGTGCCAGGGGAGGTTCAGTCAGGATATTAGGAAATATTTCTTCACAGAGAGGGTTCCTAAACATTGGAATGGTCTGCCCAGGGCTGTGCTGGAGTCATCATCCCTGAAGGTGTTTCAGCAGTGTGTGGACCTGGTGCTTACGGACATGGTTTAGTCTTGATCCTTCAGTGTTGGGTTGAAGGTTGGACTGATCTTTGAGGTCTCTTCCAAACGGATATATTCTGGCAGAAACCAGTGTTTCTTCACATTTTTTACCACATAATGCTGACTATTACCCACTTTTATACTGCAGAAAGGAACTTAACTGAGATGAAATGCAAATTATTGCAACTTGCATTGACAAGTTATTTTGGCTATACTGCCTTGAGCAGCCTAGTTGTGTGGAAGGTGTCCCCATCTGTGGCAGCAGGGTTGGATCTAGAATCTCTAAGGTCCCTTCCAACCCAAACCATTCCATGAATCTGAATAAGTTACAACATTTTATAAAGCACCTGCTTGGCTTCAGTTTCATTTCATATTTTGACACTTGGGCACCAAAGCATCTAATTTTCCAGTAAGAAATCTCTTGAAAGTGTTAGGTCAGGACATTAGTGGAAACAAAGGCCTCTTTCATAAGGAGCTCTAAACAAAGATCTGTGACCAAAATTCTCACTCCTTCAGATAATGTAAGGATCTTCCTGCAATGCAGAACAGGCTCACAGAATGGATGGCATTTAGAAAGGCTCAGAGCTAAAACCCCTCAAGGAAAACAGAATTGATGTGGTGGCACATGAGAGAGAGCTCAGACAGAGTCAGATTAAATGCTGTGCACAAAGGAAGAACTGAAATCAAGACACTGCAAGGAGAATCAAGAAGTGAGACTGCCAAAAGAACAGGAACACTTCCATGGGTAAACTAACCCAATTTCCACAAGCAGTAACAAGACCTGTAACAAGACCCATATTCCTTATTATTCACACTAAAAGGGGAGTTACTGAACATAACTAACATGCAGCAACAAAATTTGCTATAACAAGGGAAAATGTCTTTTTTCATTTAATCACTCCACTTCCCTTGCACAAGTTACCTGCACAGGCTGCCCACCTGCTTCCAGCCTGACATGGGCACAAACTTCTGCCTGGTGATCAGAAGCCTTTGCTGAGTGCTGGGCTGCCTAACTCACTGATTCACATGCAGAGCATTCCATCACCTCTCTGGAGCAGCAGCGGGACTGATTGTTTTTTTAATCACATTCACAGTGAGGGTGGTGAGACACTGGAACAGGTTGCCCAGGGAAGTCGTGGATGCCCACAGGGCCTTGAACAACCTGGTGTAGGGGAAGGTGTCCCTGCCCATGGCAGTGCGGTGGGAACTAGATGATCCTGAAGGTCCCTTCCAACCCAAACCATTCTATGAACTCATTGAAAATTTTGCAAGCGACACAAGCACATTCTCAACAAGGGTATAAGCACCAAGAGTCACAGTTTTTCTATCACTCCATAAATACAGTATTGAAGCTGCTGAAGATTCCAGGACAAAGTCAAGACGGAACTGTGTTTCTCTAAAGAAGTTTCCCACAGCTGTTTTAAGCAGTAGCTTTATCAGCGTTCTTGTGTATCGTGACTGCACAGAATCTCTCCCTAGCTTTTCAGTGAGTATGTGGAGAAACAAGCTTAACCACGCACAGTCTGATGGAAACACCATTAATAGTTTCTTTTGGTTTTAAAGCAATCATTTTTGTTCCTGCCTGTCTTGCTTGGCAATTGCTGCTCTAAAAGAATCATAGAATGGCAGGGGTTGGAAGAGACTTCTGGAGATTGAGCCCACATCCCCTCCTAAAGAGGATCACCTCAAGCAGGTCACACAAGAACTTGTCCAGGCAGGTTTTGAGAGTCTTCAGAGAAGAAAACTCCACCACCTCTCTGGGCAGCCTCTTCTATGTCTCTGGGACTTCATGTGTCCCAGTTTGTATTCATTGCCCCTTGTCCTATCACAGGACAGCACTAAAAAGAGATTGGCACTTTCTTGACACCCACCCTTCAGCTATTTACAAACATTAGTAAGATCCCCTCTCAGTCTTCTCCAAACAGTCCCAGCTCTATCATCCTTTTCTCATCAGACAGATCTTCCAGTCCCTAAATCATCCTCAAAGTGATGCATTGGACACTATTATATCCCTGTCCCTCTTGAACTGGAGAGCCCAGAACTGGACACAATAGTCCAGATGTGGTCTCACCAGGGCAGAGTGGAGGAGGAGGAGAACCTCCATTGACCTGCTGGCCACATTCTTCATGCATCCCAGGATACCATTGTTGTTTCTCACTGGGTGCAGGACTCTACACCTTTTCTTGTTGAACCTCACTATGTTCCCCTTTGCCTAGCTCCACTAGACAACAGTGCCACCCTCTAAAACCCACTTAAGTATATAGCTCAAGCCTTTCAGCCACTTGGTACAAGTTGGTCTACAGTATTCTCTTTTATCCACAAGCAAATATCACTGAAGCCTCATAGAAGACATCCACATACCAAACCAATTTATGAGACATGCCCACAAATGACACTAAAATAGCTGCAGCCTTTTCAACTGCCAACTTAACAGCTTAAATCTTCGCTTCTATGACTTGTGTAGTAACTCCTGCTACAGAAGAGTGCTTTAAACCCAAACCATTTAACTACTTAATATACTACATTGCAAATACTAAGAAAACAATTTGGAGTGTCAAGGAATATTTGCAGCATTACAGGATCATAGAATTGTTTTGATTGGAAAAGTCCTCTAAGATCACTGAGTCCAACCCTCAACCTACCACCACCATAGCCATTAAACTGCATCCCAAAGTCCCATGTCTATGTATTATTTCTTTTAACATCTCCAGGGATGTTTAACACCTCCCTGAGCAGCCTGTTCCAGTGCCTGGCCATTCTTGCAGGAAAGAAACTTTTCCTAATCTCCAACCTAAACCTACTCTGCCACAATTTCAGGCCATTTTCTCTCCTCCTATTACCTGACACTAGGGAGAAGAGACTGATCTCCACCTCACTCCGACCTCCTTCCCAAAGTTGTAGAGAGCAGTGAGTTGTACCCTCAGCCTTCTTTTCTCCAGGATAAACAATCCCAGTTCCGTCAGCCATTCCTCACAAGACCTCTTCTCCAGATCCTTCACAACTTTGCCTTTCTCTGGACATGCTTATTAAAACTATGAACAAAGTTTCACCCTCTGTCTGAATTTGTCTTTCAAAAGCTGATACAAAACCAGAAGGTACATACCCACCAGTCACTCCTGTAAGACTAGAATGTGAAGTCACTGGGAATTTAGCACTGCAGTATTTTCCAACCATATGCAGCATTTAATGTTCAGCTGTAAGGGTACTCTAATGCAATATTGAAGCCTGAAGGATTTTCATCCCTGAGCCCTTGGCAAGTGTGGGAGCTCCACTGCTTCTGAGTAGCTGAATTACTTTTATGTCAGTGACAGCAGGCAGCCCTTGGAGTCTTTTTTTTTTTTTTGTTATATATAAATAGCACTACGAATCTGTATGGCTCTGCTTTGTTTTCAGGACTTGGTTTAACCAAAAACATTAGTCCTGGAAAAGCCTACCTATACCAATAGCATAAATAAAATAGTCATCTGGTTTTAAGTATGCAAGAGCTAGTCAAAGCAAGTCTCCATTTCAGCTCCTGTGTTTTCAAGCAAAAAGCCTTTGTGAAAGACAACCAAGGATTCCATCACTCTACCAGAGGTAGCAATGAGAAACAAGTCCAAGCCACGGGAGCATTGGTCTATTTTTGACAGTAGTATTTAAGTATTTATTAAGTTGTTTTTCATCCATTTATTCATCTGGCTGACGTTCATCTGCCACACATAACATCTGAAAAAAGCATAGTTAGCAAGCTTCAAAAATAAGGACTCTGGATAGTGTTTGGTTACATTCTATTAAGATAATATACCACAGCTTCTAGAATTTGTCTTCCTGATATGCAATCACTGAATGCCAGGTTGCAAGGAACTTCAGGGACAATCTGGTCCAACCTTTCTAGGTAATAATATTGTTCAATGAAATGGCCTAGCACCTGTCAGCCCTGTCTGCAGCAAGGATGGGAAAAGGTCCCCTTGCTAGTACAAAGTAATTCAAGTATGGAAAAAAGCCACTGACTGCTTTTTAGTAACAATATTTGCATAAGCAGAAAAGAAACTCCCAGTTCCTCACTGATCTTTAGTAATGTTCAAATGAAGGCTGACATTAACTTTTAAAATACAGAAGTTTAATTATTTAACCCATATAACGGTTCTACAAACTGCATCACAGATACTGTTGCTCAGCGTATAACCAATACTAATAGTCAAAATCCTGCTAGTGACAGTACTAATACATATTGGCAACTTTAACATTTCAGTTCAGCAAATATCCCTTTCTTCTAAACCCTACTGATGTACATCGTTAATGCAAATAGTTAACGGATCCAGTCATCACACTACAGTATGTGAGGTCAATAACCCTTCTCACTGTGAGAATACACCAGCATAAGATATGAACACAATGAAATCTAGATGAAATTTTACAGTAACTTTCCAGAAATATGCCTATGGCCCATCAGACTGTAAAGTATTTTACTTGTTTTCTTAGCATACCTAATGTGTAAGAATGGTTTCTTGTTCCATTCCCAAAAATAAATAGAAGCTTTCAATTGAAAGCATTTATTTTCCTAGTTTTCCGAAGCCAGCTGGGGAGGGAAAAAAATGCTTCAGACTTGTCACCAGTCCGCTACAGTCCATAGAAGCACCTCCTGTCCCAGCATTCCTTCCAATCCAACAGATATTTTCTTCCAGTGAAATAGGACTGGAGCACTCGATTGATTTTCAGCAGTTCAGTCTGTTTCCATGGCAGCGCTGCGGGACTCCTTAGCCACCATCAGTCGCATCAACTGACTGTGGAATTTCTCGATCTTCTTGACGTCTTGTGCTTGGTCTGTCCTGTACAGCAAACACTGCAAGAGAAAATCACTTAGGATCAGAGCTCACTTGGATTGGTTTATCCTATTTGTAGGCACAACACATTTGTGATTGGAACACACAAAACAAGGCAAATACTTAAATGTTCATTTGTGGCACGTTACTATGAGGCAGCACCAACACTTATCTACTCTGGCTTAAAATACACACATCTGTGTTTACACTTCAGTTTCTCCAAAAGGCTTATTTTGAAAACAAGGAAGCTCAGGATTTATCCTAGTTTCTTCTTCTTTCTCAATTAAGATGCTAAAACTTGGGGTTTAAAACTGAAAACTGGTCTTTAAAGACACTTCTCTTTGTCATGTCCAACAACAGAAACAGATTTTAAAGCTGGAATTACTTTCCTACTCTCTAGATTCTGAAAGTAAGTTTAAGGACTGTGAAAGGCAAAATAACATTACACTGCCAGTGACAAAATCAGGTCAACAGTTCCCACTGAGGGGGATCCCCTCCTCCAAGGAAAATCTGTTTCTAAGACAGTCCTAAATAAGGAACATAGCAGCTGATTAAGATAAAAAGGAACTCCTTTATGTGACAAGCCTGTAAGTGCAAAATGAACAAGAGTAATGTGCCAGTGACTTATCCCAAAAAGACTGGTTTGGTCTCTGTACACCTGTACAGCAGGAGTAAGACTGCCTAGGCTGAATAACAATGAAAAATACCCAGAATGCTCCATTTTTTGGGTGCTAACACCACAACAAATCATAGAACCGTAGAATATTAGGGGTTGGAAGGGACCTTAGAAGTTTGAGGCTGACCTCCCTGCCAAAGAAGGATCACCTAGTGCAGGTCACACAGGCATGCATCCACGTGCGTCTTGAAAGTCTCCAGAGAAGGAGACTCCACAACCTCTCTGGGCAGCCTCTTTCAGTGCACCCTCACAGTAAAGAAGTTAATACTTTTGCCAGTGTTAAATCCCTATCTTAATTCAGAGACAAAAAGAAGAAAAGGCTTATTTTTTCCCCTTCACCTGTATTACCTCTATGCATTGAGCATCAAGAACTTCCCTATCCCACCTTTAGAAAAATTAAAAAATACCCACAAAAAATAACCAAAACCCAAATCAAAACATATCTCCTGACCCTCCTCATTGTAACAGCTTTCTGAGAGTAGAAGGTGGCAAGGACTGTAACTGACAAGAGTCCATACCCAAGGATTACCTAACTTCAAGTTCCCCTGCTGAGGATTTCAAATAAATCACCCCTGATTCTGACCCTCCTGTTGTCAAGGCCCCATATTCAACATCTCACCCGTGTTAAGCCCTATTAGCCTATCACCAAGTGTTGTTACAGAAGCTTCACATCTCTACCAGGAAATATCAATGGCAGTCTACTTTTCCTGGCAAGAAGAATTCTCTTTTTATCCCCCCAAGTCTGAAGGTTAAGAGAAGGGCAACTACTGTTGCTTACAATGGATTCCAGTAACACTACTACGCAGCTGTAACACCACTAGCACCAAGAACCTGTTGCTAGCAGTGCACATCAGCATGCAGACACCACTACATTTTGTCTCTGCTACCCATCATCTCACATCCTAACTCCTCCCACCCTTCTGAGCACCTTCCCAGACTATTTAGAACAAAGGCAACCAGTAAGCACAGCTGCTCCAGCTCTTTGTACAGCAGTCCTTCAAAGGGCAGCGTAGAATCTCATGTTATTTGTATATTCCACAGTTTTTAATGGATGCCTGACTGACACCCTAACAGTATTTCAGAAAATGGAGTGTGATCTGCAAGTGAATCTTGTCATTCAGTCTCATTATCACTGTCTCAGGGACCTACAGGAAGACTGACAAGGGACTGTTTAGAAGGGCTTGTAGTGATAGGATGAGGGGCAATCATTTTAAACTGGAGCAGGGTAGATTTAGGTTGAATATAAGAAGGCAGTTCTTCACAGTGAGGGTAGTGAAATACTGGAACAGGTTGCCCAGGAATGTGGTGGAGGCCTCATCCCTGGAGACATTCAAACTTGTTGGGGCCCTGAACAACCTGATCTAGTTGGAGATGTCCCTGCTCACTGCAGGAGGGTTTGGACAAGATGACCTCTGAGGGCCTCTTCCAATCTGATGTATTCTGTGATTCTGCATGTGATAATCACAAAGGAGTTTAACATAGATTTGGAAGTTGTCACAACTTTGAGTAGATAAAAAGGAACACACTCGCACTAGTAAACATATCTGTTTGAAGAGCCTCCTGAAATGCTTCAGCAGAAACTACTAATGTTCCATAATGCATTTTCAGATAGAGAAGAGGGTCCAAGATTTCTGTAGTGCTTGTTTTCTTAAAATCATAAAGTAATTATGTTAATGCACACTGGAGTTTCCTCCGCCACACAGAATTGAACCACAGGTCAATGTCGGTCACAGACACAGCATCTAGGCTAGACTGAGTTCAACAAGTCTTTAGGAAACTGTCAGGTGCTCTCAAGGCAATGGGTTGACTGACAGCAAAATGTAAGTCCATGAGAGGTAGGACAAGCCTTGGAAGTGTAATGCACTCTGTACTTACAGCTACGTCGTCCGTTACTTTGATGCAGAGGTTCCCATCACAATGGCGGTATTTGAGAACAACCCGCACCTGAAATGACAAACAGTTTAAAAATCAACACTTAGAGCTAACAATCCTCAGAACATATCTGAAGGAATTCTGTCCAAATTCAGACTACCTATTGCAATTGTGTTCTACTTGACATTTTTACCAGCCCTGTGGCGATCCTCAGTTCTGGTGGACACTACTAATCCTACAGCCAGGATGGCTGGTGTTATAGGAATACCAGGAAGGTCAATACCAGGCATGTTCAAACCCACTGTAAATACAGCAAAGGCACCTGCAGAGGTTTCCGTGACAGGCATGATAAACAAGAGTCATGTCAATTAATGAGACCCCCTCGCTACACATCACAGTTCAGACCCCTACCTCACACCAACCTCCTTTCAGGGAATTTTACAGAGTAGTGAGATCTCCCCTCAGCCTTCCCTTCTCCAGACTAAACAACCCCAGATGCCTCAGCTGCTTCTCAAGGTTCTTCTTCAGGCCTATCACCAGCTTCACTGTCCTCTTCTGAATATGCTCCAGCACCTGAATGTCCTTCTCACAGTGAGGGACCCAAAACTGAACAGTTTGAGGTGTGGCCTCGCCAGCATTAAGTACAGGGATACAATCACTTCCCTGGTCCTGCTGACCACACTATTCCTGATAATCCTGATAGCTGCACCAGAGCAATTTGAAGTGTACTCATGTTTTTGCAAGTGGAAAGGGAATATGCAAAAAGAACAACTCTTTTAGAGTAATTAAAATCAGAGAACTGAAAAGAGTGCTTTCAAATTGCTTTCAGGACTCAATGAAGCTCAATCTGAAGCCTGAAAGCAAGCATTCAGCTTCTCACTAAAATAGTTACTACTGCAGTCACCTGCCCTGAGCTTTAACTCTTCCACAGTCCCTCTGGACTCTCAAATCACCAAAGTTCTCAAAGTCACAATGATAAAAATTAACATCCTCAGCAACTGACTGAGCATTAAATGCTGGTTCCTGAATGCAGAGCTAGCCACAGAGACTTTGTTCTCAGCTAGTATCAGTAACTAGAAACAAGAGCAAGATGTCCTCTTGAGAACATTCTGAACTCACACTATGAGCAGGTCTTTCTTGCACAGAATGACCTGTGCTAATGACAACCTCCCTCTTTGATTACAAAATACATTTTGAAATTTTATTTCCGTGAGGAATCTCCTGTCCTCTTCCAAACACAACAAGCTGCGTAACAGTCCGTCTCTTGCCTGAGCAGATCCCAAAGCATAAGAGGTTGCCACAAGCCGGCAATGGACTCCACAGGTAATTTCCTCTGGTGAAAGGGAAGACCACTCACTATGAAGCCTCACCTGCCCACCAAGAACATATACTTATCTCCCAAAAGCCTTGTTCTTATTTCAGTTTCCTGACAAGCCCAATTACGTACAAAAGCTCCTCAGTCTTCTCCAGAGAACTGAAAGGAGGGCACTCGTGTTGGGACTCCGGGGCCTACATAAACACCTTCACAAACAGACAAGTTTGTTGCCACAGATGAGAAGAGATTGCTTTTGGAGGGCCCTTCAGAAAAATAAAAGAGCAACTCCTGGCTGCAGTGACATCCCTCTTCTGTTCAATTAAATGTCACAGAACATAAATAGGTAAAATGGGGCAATTTTATTACCAGGAGAAAGGTAGTAATTGCATGTGGTCACCTACACCAATTGAAGTCAGATGTTCAACATTCCTTGTGACAGTTCCTCCACATCCCCTATTTTTAGTGAAGAAAACTAGGCCTATTTTACTGAAGTATCTTCAGGAATACATGTCCCACATTACCTTCTGTTCTGCTTTTTGGTTGAACTAGAATGCCATTTTTGAAGACTTCACTTACATTTGCACAAACTATACTCCTGAAAAAAGTTATCAGAAATAAAAAGCCATCATGTAACAAGAAGTTAATTCCTAAAGCAAATAGTCCTTAGAAAGCAAACATCTGTCAATCTGAAGTGACATTGCAGGTAAGTAGTAATTAATACTTTTTAGGAAAACAAATTAAAACGGTACACTCCTACAGTGTTGTCAACTCATAAGACAATTCTCGATACGCTCTTCATTCACACAATCAATCAGGTTGGGAGCGACCCTCTCGACCCCCTGTAATGAGTAGGGACATCTCCAGATAGATCCGGTTGCTCAGCACAACTCTTAATCATGGCTTCTAACGGTGGGAGACTGAACAAACACAATGTCTCTTGAAGTTCGGTTTTCGAGGTTCACAGCTGTCGCGAGTGAAAACATCTGTAACACCGTGCACGTTTTTGGGGTGCTGAATAATAATTTCCCCGTTTTGACAGCAGGATGCGACACCAACGAGTAGCCTCCACCCTGCTGCTATTTCTTGCATCCTTTATGCAGGCCACTAGAACTCCACTTCGAAAAACCCTTCCAACCGGTTACTGCCGGCCTCCCCCGCCGAGGCCGACTTCGGGAGCACTACTCCCGGCGGGTGCGCCACAGCTCCCTGCAAGAACGCCGCAGCGCGCTCCACGGCTCCGCCACCACGCATCCTCTCCGGCAATCCCCACGGACCGGGGCTGAGGGTACCGCCTGCCTCCACAAGCACTCACAAAGCAAGCTCAACGAAGCCACCAGGCCATCCCCAGCCTCACTTCAAAGCAGCTCCTCCCTAGGCCTACCACGGGCAACGAAGGCCGGTCGGTCGGTCCGTCCGTCCGTCCGTCCGTCCATCCATCCATCCCGCCCGTCCCGCCCGCAAGTCCTCTCAGCCTGTCCCTCATCCCACCTTCATGGGGTCCGCAAGGTAGAGCTTCTCGGCAGCACGCGTGAACTCCTCCCAGGCCTGGTAGTGCGGCATGGCGGAGCCGGGCCGGCGCGGTGCTCCGCTCCTCCTGCCAGCGGCAAGATGGCGCCGAAGGCGGGCGCCGCGTCACCGCAAGCCGGCACCTCCCATTGGTCGCCAAGAAACTGTCACCCAATGGGGAAGCGGATGACTCAGAGATCCTGAACTAGCCAGCAGAGCGCGGCCCACGGCCGCGGAGAGGGGAGCCCGGCGGGCGGCGCCGTTGCCACAGCGACCCCGCCAGGCGCGGCGGGACGCCGGCAGACGCCTCCCCGCCCACAGCGGATTTGAAGGCGGCATCAGAGCGGTAGCTGAGTGAGGATATACCATGGGTTCGAGGCCTGCTAGCAGCAGAAAGGCAGCCAGTCTGTATGGGGCTGCGCGGGGCCGACACATCCGGAGCTCTGCCTGGTCAAGGTGTGGGCTGTCTCCGTGTCACGCTTTCAGTTTTTGGCCCACGGGGAGGTGGAGGTGTTGCAAACATGGGTGGGCCAGTGTGGGGATGAGGGTCCAGGCCCCAGGACCAGTAGGAGGTGAGGCTAGGGTCCCAGGCCTCTAGGTAGGCAAGCAGGCCGTGAGGGTGAGGTGGGCTCGGCTGGTTTTTCCAACTGAGCGTAGCTCAGGTGTTCGCAGGTTGGAAGGTCTATTGTTAAGATGGGAGTTGAACAGAAAAGGTATTCAGGAGCAGCTCGCCGAGGCGGCCACAGCCTTGTCAGAAGGGCTCTGAGACAGGGCTTGGCACTGCAAGTAAAGCTGCTGGCTTCAGACAGACTGGAAGCTAAGAAATTATATTTTGGGGAACCCTGCTTTTCAAATAGATGTGCGTGTGTGTAAGGCATTTACATTAAAGTGACAGAAATTCATTTCCAAAGGCAAATGGGCGGGGGGGGACGAGGGGAATGCACTGTTAAGAGTTTAAAATCCCATTTCCTGAGGTGGCATGTGATTTTTGTTCCTTAATTGCACCAAGACTGTAGCCAGCACTACTGCTAAGCTCTGGCCATGTTAAACGGCTTGTGTAACTGCTGCAATTACAATAAACACATTAAAACTGCAGTTCTCTATTCTGTTATTTCAGAAATAGAAAGCCCAGAAGCTCCTGATAATGACTCACAACTTCAAGTTAGTTTTGCTGAACTGAGCAACCTCAACAGTGTGGCCAAACAAATAAACTGGAAAGTTTAGGGCAGATCTGTGTGCAAGGGGACAAATTATGCAGGCTGTTCCTGTCTCCACTAGCAACATGGGGAAATACTAACTAGATTTTTTTAGACCACAGAAGGCTCAATAGACACAAGGGAGAACGAAGAAACATTTAGTAGAAATGAAAGGGTGGATGGGAAGTAAGGGGAGAAAAACTAGAATGAATATCCCTGAGTCAGTAAAGCAGAAAATAATTGTTACTGTGGGGATCAACTCTGAAAAGTCTGCAGTGATTAGACTGCCAAACTTTAATAAATTGCAACTTGTGGGTGCTATGTGGCCTAAACAATTCTGTTAAAGGGCTTCGCACCAGAGTGGAGGCTATGAATAGTAGAAAGACTTGACTTCTTTTTCTTTCTTTTCTTTCCAGAACTGCTCATGGATTTTAGATGCTGCTTTGCCTAAGAACCGAGCTTCAGAAAGGTAAGAGTTGTCTTTCAGAGAGCCTGACAATCAACTGCTCTGATTAAAGGTGGTAGAGATATTGACAGAGCCTAAAGCAATCATCCCAAACAGAGAACAAAATCTAGTGGCAGGGCTTCTCCACCACCTTAGGGTTTGGGTAGCCATTTTTAACAGCAGAGTAGGGCTTGCTTTTGATAATGTTTTACAGATATAGGGGATGTAAATACATGGCAAATGAAAGGTGTGGGGAGCAGAAACCCTGTGAGATGCATAACATTTCACAGAATCATTGCTCACCAAATATCAAGTCAGACACATGTATTTTCTTTCTGAAGGAGGAGTCCCAGTGTTGGGCTGTCCATTTAGAAGCACCTTAGGGTTGCTTTTCAGAGGATCGGAATTCTGACTCAAATGTTCAGTATCTTTTACGTGTTTTTTGACACAAGAGCTGTCCTAAGAGCTTGCCAATGGCCTGTCACTGGCCCTGAAATTCACGATGTTGCAGTGGACCTAACGCAACAAAGCAAGATTTGCCCAGGGAGGTGGTGGAGTCACTGTCCCTGGAGGTGTTCAAAGCAGGATTGGACGTGGCACTTGAAGCCATGGTTTAGTTGTTATGAGGTGTTAGGTATCAGGTAATAGGTTGGACTTGATGATCTCTGAGGTTTTTTCCAACCTGGTTGATTCTGTGATTCTATGAGTCTATAAGATTAGAAAACAAACCCATGGTGTTTCTTTGTCCTTTACCCAGATGATTTCTGTGATCCAGTTTAGGATGCAGCTTCTATTGTTGCTCTAGTAGATATGCACAACTTTGGAGATGATAAACTGCAGCAGCCAGGGCAAAGAACAGAGAGAGAAATTTTGTAATTAGCCTTGCCCCTGAAGAAAATGTGATGTGTCACTGTGACAGTTATATACAGTTTAGGATGCAGCTTCTAGAGCTATTAGATATGCACAACTTTGGAGATGATAAACAGCAGCAGCCAGGGCAAAGAAGAAAGAGAAGGACTTTATAATTTGCCTTACCTCTGAAGAAAATCTGATGTGTCACTGTGACAGCTATACGCAGCCTGATACACAATTCTGCATAGCTTGTTTCCTGGCTGCAGGATTGTGCCACCACGACTACCTATGGCCCCATGGTTGTGCAGCCTCAGCTGTTTGTAACTCTGCACTGGGGGTCAATCCAAGGCTTGAATTAAAAGCAGCAGCACCAGTTTTAGCAACACATTCTTTTAACTGAGATCAGTGAGTTTTTCCAGTTTACTGTGTGACCTGACATACTATTGTGCTGACACGACTGCTGAAAATGTGCTTTTTTTTTTTTTTTTTGGTGGCAAGACAGGATATGGGAATTCTGACTGTTTTTGCTGGCTTGCCACCAAACATTGAGGGTTGTATGTGAAACCCCCACCCCCTGCCTCCCCCAGCTCCCCTGAAAGCAAGGCCAGTTGTTGAAATCTTGGCAATTAAAAAGAGAGAGGCTATTTCAGAGCCTCAGGGAATGTCTGATACCTGTGGTTAGTCTGCTGCTTCACTCTGTTGTTCTTCTCCTGCTTGGAGAACAGAACATTTTCTTGACATGTTTGAAAAGTGACTTAGACCACTGCAGCTATTCAGCTGTAAGTTCTATTTGATGTATGTCCAAACCTGTATTTTTCAAGTGAGTTCCAGTGAATGCAGTAATAGTAGAAATCTTTCAATGGGCTTTTTCTTTAGTGAAATAAAATGAACAGTTGTTTATCACTGTATGGAGTGTTTGGTATCCAGCCAATAATAATTTAGTAGTTACTAAGAATGCTTCTAAACATACATACTTATCTTGTTTTCTTTTCTGGGGTTCCTGCTTGCTTCTATGCCAGAAATCATTCCAGTGGCCTTAACTGCCATCCCATCACCTGTAAGTGAAATCTGGAATGCAATAAAAGCTCATTTACCCTTTCCTCAGTTCTCCTTCTATATCCTTCTACATTCCCAAGACCACCTTAGATAATGTCTTTTTTAGCTTGGATTTAAGGCTGTAAAAAGCTATGAAGCAATAATGTAAGTACTTGTGTGATGAAGATTTTTTTCAAGTGTTTTTTAACCTCAGGCGTTTTTCCCCTCATCCAGCCCGTATGTGCATGATTAATGCTCTCTTTGATCAAGCTTCTACATGCATTGCCACTGCAAGTTCTACTTTGTATAGTTATGTTCAGGCATCTGGATTCCACATGGTAATTTCTTTAGTGTTTTATCTAGTGTCTTCCTTTGCATAAATGACAAACTGAAAGAAAACAGCAGAAAAAGACCTTGCATTCTGTCTTAAAATACCTCCTGAGTTCTTGCAACTCCTACAAAGTTCAAGGGAGTTGCAGCTGCTCAGCGTCATTCAAGGTTAGATATTTGGTTTCCTGTTATTCACATTAATGCTTTTACTCAATCTAAGGCAGGTGCCATGTTCTTATTTGCAAATGTATGTTTCTTTCTTGGATAAGGACTTCAGATAAGAGTATTAAATTCATTAAAATAATTATCTGTCACCATAACATAAGACTTGTGGATAAAACAAGCTGGTATTTCCAGCTAAAAGAAGCTTTGTGTAGACCACTGTGCATTATCATGCTAAATTATGGATTTGATGAGAAACAACAAGCCAAACTCTGATCTCACCTATGCTTCTGTAAATCCAGAGTAATTCCATTTACTTCAGTGGATCTTTTAAAGTTGGTTTGGTTTGGGTTTTTTAAGTACAACAGTTTAATTAAGAAGATACTTTGGTACTGAGATGATAATCCTGTTCTTGGACCAAGAGCAATATATAGTCAGCACAGTTATACAGGTCTATAAGACTGTTAATGAGGAGTTGGTTACAAGGCAGTTATTGCTGCCAGGAATGCTTAGTGCTTAAAGGAGATACAGTTGCTTCATTCAAAATAGCTTGAACCCAGCCCTCAGTGAAGTTAAGGAGAAGTCATGGACACGGTGATTAAACATTCTGTTGTTGTGTGTATATGGTCCAAAACTGCTTAGGGTTTGTACTGATGCAAACTTCAATCACACAGGGCTATGCTTTGTTTTGTTTTTAAAGGACATTTATGTACATAAGGCTGCAGATAGATTTTGAGTACAGTAAGATTTGAGGTTTTTGACATCTCACTGGTTTCTGAATCTCAGCACCCATGAGAACCAAGTCTGCATGAGAAGCAGTTCGTGCTTCTGGATGGGTTATAACATGCCAAACAAAGCCACAGGTTTTCACTCCACAGCTCCTGAAGGAGCACAAAACATACTGTTCCTTTCTGTGGGTTTTATGTTTTAAACAGCTTGGCTAATGGTTTTGCCAGGCTGAGCCATATATAGTTAATTACATCAAAGCTGATTTTCTACTTCTTTTGCACACAAGCATCTTATTGAGTGATTCAGGATCATACTGTCCTAACAAGGTAATTAAATATTGGCATGACTTGGTTGTTCCTGACACTTCATGACAGTTAAGGCCATGTCTGGACAGCAGGATATTGAGGCCCTGTTCTGTCCCAGCCAAGTCACACAACTTCAAGTCAGGATGAGACCTGGCTGTCCACTACTTTCCTCCTTCCTTTTTCCCCAGTGCCTTTGCCCCAGTGAAAGGACTCAGGGGAGACCTTATTGCTGTCTACAACTACCTGAAGGGAGGTTGTAGACAGGTGGGAGTTGGTCTCTTGTCCCAGGCAACCAGCACCAGAACAAGAGGACACAGTCTCAAACTGCGCCAGGGGAAGTTTAGGCTCGAGGTGAGGAGGAAGTTCTTCACAGAGAGAGTTGTTAGCCATTGGAATGTGCTGCCCAGGGAGGTGGTGGAGGCACCATCCCTGGGGGTGTTCAAAAAGAATTGGATGTGGCACTTGAAGCCATGGTTTAGTAGTCATGAGGTCTTGGGTTACAGGTTGGACTTGATGATCTTTGAGGTCTTTTCCAACCTTATTGATTCTATGATTCTATGAAATGAATCTATGAATGGGGTCACTGGGGAGCTTGCAGCCTTGGGCACGCCATGATCCACACTTGCCATGCATTTTAACCATGCCTTTTCACAGAACCATAGAATGATCTGGCTTGGAAGGGACCCCTGCAGGTCATCTAGTCCAACCCATTCTGCAGTCAGCAGGGACATCCTCAACTAGATCAGGCTGCCCAGAGCCCTGTTGAGCCTCACCTTAGTATCTCCAGGGACAGTGTTTCAACCACCTCCCTGGGCAACCTGTTCCAGTGTTCCACCACCCTCGTACTAAAGAACCTTTTCCTAACATCCAATCTAAATCTGCTCTTTTCTGATTTGAAGCCATTGCCCTTCTTCCTGTCACCACAGGCCTTTGTAAACAGTCTTTCTCCATCCTTCCTGTAGGCCACCTTCAGGTACTCAGAAGGCTGTTATTACATCTCCCTGGAGCTTCCTCTTCTTCAGGCTGAACAACCACAGCTCCCTCAGCCTGTCTTCATAGTGGAGTCTTTGTAGGGGGTCTCCAACCCCCTGATCATTTTTGTGGCCCTCCTCTGGACCCACTCCATCAGGTCCATGTCCTTCCTGTATTGAGGGCTCCAGAGCTGGATGCAGTACTCCAGGTGAGGTCTCACCAGAGCAGAGTAAAGTGGCAGAATTACCTCTCTGGAACTGCTGGCAACGCATCTTTTCCCAAGACAGTGTCATGTGTCATTTTGCTTTACCCATCAGGAAACGCTCTGTCATTTAATATGGTCTAATCTAATCTTACTGTATGTGAGGGAGTTTATATATGTCTGTATCAATAGCCATTCCACTAGCAAGAGAGCTGTCCCTCTGTGTGGCTGTGTTGTCAGCTTGATCTTAACAGAACCTCCCCTTTCTGTTTTGGATGCTGTTCTGCCAGTGTTCTTGTTAAGCTGTTTGCTTTTGATAGCTAGAAAGATGTTAAGTGGTCAGTTTGTTCCCTTCAGCATAACAACTTATTCAAATTAATGTGCTGTCATGCCAGAGACATATGTTAGAGAGCAGGCTCTATACTGTCACAACACTGACTGTTGAGATTTGAAGTAGCAGGTCCTCGTGATGGCCTTTGGGGAAAAGAAGATCACATCTGGTAGCCAGCTCATGAACTGGTGTTTGAAGCACTCTGGAAGCAGACAGACACTCTTAGCATTAACTGCTCATAGATTTTGTATTGCCATTAAGTGACATTTCTGAGCATGCTTAAGATGGGGTTAGATCATCTGCTGGCACACACTGGAAGCACATTGATTTCTTACATAAATCTTTAAACAGAAAAGCTTTTTATTTCTTAGGGCTGGTTTACCTGTGCTATTCATGCTGCCGTGGCTGACGTAATTGAAGAGTAGAAACCACCAGAACATGGGGAGTGAGATTGGATGCTTATAGTGATAACTTCCCAAGTCTGTAACTAACTGCATTTGGGGCAGAAGGGATTTAGGTACTTTTAACTAAATTGACTTCTAATTCTAAACTACATCTCAGCTCAGAGCTGATGGAAATTACCTCCTTCTCAATTCAGCCTGCAGAAGACGTGAGTCATTCTTGGATGGTGAACCCTACCAACTTGCTGAAGTGAAAAAGTAACACACTTCCTCTTCCCCCCTGTGCTCTTGTGAGAACACTAAACATGCATCTGGTGGGAAATGGTAACTTCCGCTGTTTGCAAAGTAAGTTCATACCTCCCCTAAAGTTTCATGATCTCATTTGAGTGAATGCTTCATTTAGCTGTCAGTAAGAGAGTGATAGTCCCAGGTACTTGTCATTGGCCTTTCACAGGCATTAATGCCCTCTTCTCATGATGTGTTTGTAGAGATACTTGTGTGAGTGCCCCTTAACCCACTTCAATCAAACCGGGTTAGCAAAGCTTAATCCATTTAAGCTAAGTCTGGCTCAGGTTGACCAAAGTAGGTTAGGGGGTGTCCACACAAGCCACTCTGCAGGCAGATGCGAAAGAGGTGGTAGTTTCCACAAGAAGTAGGACGGGCTGAGTGGTGGGAGTGGATCTGAATCAGCAGCTTCTCCCATCCCCTCAGCTGCAGGCAGCAGAGGATGCCAGCCGCTGCCCCATGCCGCGCGCGCTTGCAGGCACGTTGGGCAGCTCAGCTGGCAGGAGGCGCCAGGGAAAACACAGCGGTGCAGCTGTTTTCCCATGTACTCCCTCCCGTAGTTACCACGGTAGAAAAAAAAAACAACTTTGTGCAGAGCAGCTGTTGCCAAGAATGCCCAGCAGACTGAAAGCCTCCTCAAGCTCTCCTGTTTGGCATTTTTCCTTGGTCAAGAGCTGGTACAGGTAGAGATCCAAATTATGGTCAAATGAGTTGTCAAAGTGGATTCTCAGCATTTACATTGCCAATCCTTGAAACAGCTGCGAGCACAGACGTTCCTTTGATGCCTGCAGTGTGGCAGCTCTCTATAAAAGACATCTGATTACAGAGCTTGTGGAGCTGTCAGGCTTGCAGGCAGCTTAGAGGTCACACCGATACCAGAAACACGTATGCAAGGGAATGTGAATGGAGGACAAATCACTGCTCTCATCATTTTAAGGTCTGAAGAAAGATGAGGGGCTTTCAGCAAATCCTCAGCCTGATGCTGACCCTCCTTCCATGTCTCCCTGCTTCTTACTCCTGTCAGGGAGAGAGGAACCTGGAAGAGGAATATCTGTAGCAGATCTCTATTTACAAGGATTAAATCAATCTGTGTCCCCCTCCTGCAGCACAAAGAGATGAGGCAGGGCAGTGTGTCTGCTCATACATATTTCAAATCTTTCTCTCTCTCTCTCTCTCTCTCTCTCTCTCTTTTTTTTTTTTTCTTCTTAGGATTATATCCACTTGTATTTTAAAACAGTTAGGGTAAATCTAGCTGCCCTAAAGCTAGCTCCAGTTCTGTATAGTTTACTTTTGTTGATTTAAAAATGAGCATCATGAGAAAGATTTGCCAGTGTAGCATTTGCTATGCAAAATTTACATGCAGCTGCTTTGAACTAAATTCCCAACAGAAGTGAAAGGATTTTGAGGCTTCCAGATCTTAGCAGACTACTGGGTTGGGTTTTTTTTTTTTGCAGACAGAAATCTGTATGATATGTACTTCTCCAGAGATCACTCCCAGCCAGCTAGGATTCTACTATACTTCTCCTACCCCACTGAGATACATTGTCAGCTTTAGGGAGGCAATGCTTCTGGACCTAGAAAGTTAATTAGGTTTGCTTGTGAATGTCTTGCACTGAAGTGACTGATTACTTTTTGGAGGGAAGGAAAACTCTTGTATC
This sequence comes from Picus viridis, assembly GCA_033816785.1. Lineage (NCBI taxonomy): Eukaryota > Metazoa > Chordata > Aves > Piciformes > Picidae > Picus > Picus viridis. The sequence goes on from CM066577.1 coordinate 3,820,900, forward strand.
TGGAGGGCTAACAAAAACATGCAAATCTGTGTAAATCACGATGCTTATTTCTCTTCTATGGGGCAGCACTCTTCTCCTTATGCAGGGGAAATTTCCCAGCAGTTCTATTTCAGTTTCTGCAGTTGTAGATTGAATCTTAAATCTGGCTTATAGATCAGGAGTGTTTGAAGGCTGTTTGCAAATCAAATGCTGGTAATTCTGAACAAAGTAGGCTTACCCTGCCTGACTCCAGCCTGACCAGTTTCACAGAAGCTGAGAATCCGTTGACACTGATAGTTTTTTTGGGTAGTGAAACCATGATCTAATCTAGGGCCAGAGCAGTAAACAAGTGGTTTGCTGTTTAGACATGTAAAGCAATTAAGGTAATGCACACCACTTACAGGCTTGGTGAAGATGTCTCCTGCATTGACACAGGAACCTCCTCGCTCCTCTGTGGCTTCAGCGAGTGGATGCTATTCTCTTTAGGAGCAGGATCAATTTGATGCTTCATAAATCGTACTAGATATTCTGTACATTCCTCAGAGAAGTATCATGAGGGTTAATTATTTCCCTGCTCTGACTCAGACAGTGATTTTGTGCCAGAGGATTCTGGCAGTAAGTATAATCCTAGTGATACCCTCAGTGAGGAAACCATTGTTAATGATGTTGATGAGGAAGCGCTAATGGAAGCTGAACCAGAGCCTGATACAGAAATTGAGAGACCTAAGGCAAACAAAGGAAAGAGGTTGGAAACTTGTCTGTTTTCAGCCTCCCGCAGCAGACCTTATGAAAAATAATTCTTTGTCTTCTCCCCACCCCTCCCCATCCGAAGGCAGGCTGTAGAATGGGTCTCTTGAGGCTGAGCTGTGCCAAGGGAGGGAGGAGATGCACTGCTGAAGTGATGATGCTGATTGCCACTGTTGTTCTCCCCAGGGAAGATGTGCAGCAAGGAGCAGGTTTCAAATGGAGTGTCTCTTTAGCAAAACCAGCCTGCCAGATGGGGGCTGAGGCCCTTGCTCTGCCCAGGGCTCCAGCAAGGCATCACTTCAGAGCCACTGTGAATTATAAATACACTGGCCATGTTACTCTGTTTAGGACTGGTACTGTGTGTGGTGTTAGATGTTGCATGAATAAAACATATTTTCCATATTGTTTTTCTCTTACCAGTATTTTATAAACTCATGATGAGAGCTGTGATACCTACCTGCTGTGCACCTGTGCTGTGAAGGGCAAAAGGCTCCCTATGCCAGCATGCAGAGTGAAGCACAACCTAGCCCTTGAAAAGTTGCCCTTGTCCCAAAGAGATTATTTTCTTCTCCTAGTCTCGTGTGGTTTCCAAGGCCCAGTTTAAACACATACAATGACATAGGACAGATAACTATTTTCCATACATGGCATTGGTTGTTCAGCAGGAAGCATTCATTGCTTTAAGACAGCACTGAAAGGGATTCTGTTCTGCACTCCGAAACAGAAGCAGGCAGGATTATCTTGGGTCACATCTTTCTTCTATTAGTCAAATGGTGAAACCAGACATCTGAGTTGTTTCAGTCTGTGACCTTACCCTGTGCTTCCTGACAGATCTCACAGCTTTTCAGTTGTCCCTAGTTTATATGCAGAATTCTTCAGTCCCCCTGGCAATCTGCATTCTTTCTCGAGCTTTTTGCTGGTATCTTGGGCCTTTGGGAGATCACAGCCTGCCTTGGTTTCTATGTGGCTGCATAGTTAACCACTCCAGCAATTCACTGCCATAGTCTGGATCCCTCCACTGAGCAGGCTTAAAGGTATTCATGACCTTCTCCACTGTGTCTTGATGCTATTCAACCTATACAGTATTCTTTCAACTCGCATTCTTCCTGGATGCCTCCAGAAGCAGAACAGCAGGCTCCAACATTTCCTGACACTGTGGCCCTTTATAGCAACCAGCAGTTTACACATTTGTCATTCAGCTCACAATCTGCTTCACTGTTTCTGGCATCTTATGGTTGCTCTCTCATTCCCTAACATGCTATAGCCTTCTTCAGGCTTAGCAGCTGCTCCAAGAAGGTTCCTAAGTCTGGGGAGCTTTTTGCTGAAAACGTTTTTCAGATTCACCCTCATGCTCTCTAGCAATGATTTTTCCCCCCTATTTCTTGACATAATATAGTTTTTCTTGGCATCTTTCTGATTGCTTCTTCATTTGCCTTTATTGGTCCCTGATCTCCAGCAGCATGTGTTAATTTCCGTAAAATCTGGACATTCTGTGACTTCATTATTTCAAACATCCTTGTAGCTATACCCAGCAGTTGCAGCCCTTCTTGAAGCAATTGCATTCGGTAACATTCCTTTGTGTTTGCTAACTGTCTTTTGTGTCCCCAGCAATTCTCAGCCTTCTCTGGATTTCATTGTCATCCTGAGGCTTGCATCTCCTAGCATTGTGAGCTTTCTCAGGCAGCTCTGTCATGATGATGTGTCCTCTGATTTTCCGTATCACCCTGGGACCTCTCTTGATGTACATATCTTATCCAACTTCCCTTATGTCCCGCAGCACTACACAGGCTTTTTCTACATCCTCAGCAACTTCCATGGTACTCTGATGTCCCCTGACTGTTTTCTGTCTCTCTTTGATCTTTTCCAGCTGAATCGCAGCACTCTCTTAATATCCCTCTCTATATCCTCTATAATCTATACAGGCACCTCTGGCTAGCTAATGGTTATTTCCACATTCTTGAGTCAACATTAAGTTTGACTCAAAACATTATTGTTCATCTAAAAACCTTCACAAACATACAAGCAAAAAGGACTTCCTGGTAAAGTGGCAGTTCAAGCATTCACTTTGTTTCTCTGACAACATTTTTAAAAACAAAAATATGTTGCTATATTAATGAGTTTTGAGAACAGGAGATTGTTACGGCATTTGCAGAAATGTGTTGGCTTCTGACTAGGTTTTAAATTTGTGTCAAGGTTTTGGGACTGTTCTCTGGTTTGCTTTAGCAGGTGGATTGGACTAAATGATCTCTAGAGGTCCCTTCAAATCCCCACCCTACTGGGATTCTGTTCAGCCTGGAGAAGAGAAGGCTCTGGGAGACCTGATTATCACCTTCCAGTACCTGAAGGGGGCTTGCAAGAAGGCTACAGAGGGACTGTTTACAAAGGCCTGCAGTGATAGGAGGGCAATGAATGGTTTGAAATTAGAGAAGAGCAAATTTAGATTGGATATTAGGAAAAAGTTCTTTACAATGAAGGTGGTTGAGCACTGGAAAAGGTTGCCCAGAGAGGTGGTTGAGGCCCCATCCTTGGAGATATTCAAGGTGAGACTCAACAGGGCTCTGGGTGACCTGATCTAGTTGAGGATTTTCCTGCTGACTGCATGGGGGTTGGACTAGATGACCTTTAGAGTGTCCCTTCCAACCCAGATGATTCTATGATTCTGTTCTATGGTATGCACAGGGTTGAACAGCATCAATGAGCTGAACAAGGGGTGATGGTTTTAAACTAAAAGAGAAAAGATTCAGACTAGAGAGAAGGAAAAAACGTTTTACACTGAGGGTGGTGAAACCCTGGTCCACATCGCCCAGAGAGGTGGGAGTTGCCCCAACCCTGGAATCATTCCAGGTCAGGTTGTCTGGGTCAGCAGATGGCACTGCTGACTGCAGGGGTGTTGGACTACATGACCTTGAAAGGTCCCTTCCAATCCAAACCAGTCTGTGAGTCTGTGTGTGAGTAGTCTGAAGCTCTTTTCCTAAGTAACTGAAAACAAGGTAAGGACCATACTGTGGTGAGTTTGCCCCTGCGCGTAGGTGTTCAAAAAAGTGGAGGTGCTTAAAAAAAGGATTGGACATGGCACTTGAAGCCATGGTTTAGTTAGTCATGAGATGTTAGGTATTAGGTAATAGGTTGGACTTGATGATCTCTGAGGTCTCTTCTAACCTGGTTGATTCTATCATTCTATGATAAAGGCTCTGCAGAGAGTAAGGCTGGCAATACTCTAAAAGAATTGATCCATAACAGCAGTGTCTTTGCTTCTTTTTAATAAGGTGCGTATCAATGTTCAATGCAATTTCACCCGGTAGTATTTGTAAAGTGCTTGAAATGTCTGGGTGATGAATACTGTGACTATTTAGATTGTTGCTATTCTTACCTTAGAAATTTTTACCCATCAGGATTAATAAGAAAATCCTGAGCTGCAGATGGTAAAGCAATTTTTACTTGCCTGCTACCTGGCAAGTTGTTTAATGGTTGAAGTTTTCAAACATTTAAAAACCCCAGATGCTGAAGTTTATGAAGTTGTAGAATTGGCTCCATTCTAATGTGACCTCTTTTGAAAGTATATAAGCATGGAATAACACAAGTTAAATTTCTTATTAGCTGCTCTTGTCATAACATCATCATACTAATCTGTGCTGCAATAATGTAAGCCAACTGCATCCATTCTACATGGATATCATTATGGAGTGAAGATTTCCTCTTCATAAAAATTCCAGCTCTCAAGCATGTTTGTATACTTAGGCTCCATTATTGTCCCCACTGCTTTAATTGCAGTAAGAATACTAAAATAAGTTTATTCCTGTTATTTGTCTTGTGCAAACACAGTATCACAGAATGGTAGGGTTTAAAAGGGACCTCTGGAGATCATTAGGTCCAAACACCCCTGCCAAGGCAGGTTCACCTAGAGAAGGTTCCACAGGAACATGTCCAGGCAGGTTTTGAATGTCTCCAGAGATGGAGACTCCATCACCTCTCTGGGCAACCTGTTCCAGTGCTCTGTGACCCTTAAAGTAAAGAAGTTCCTCTTCGTGTTTGGATGGACGTTTTTATGTTCAAGTTTGTGCCCATTACTCCTTGTGCTGTCACTGGGCACCACTGAAAAAAGCCTGGTCCCATCATCCTGACAGCCACCCTTTCAGTATTTGCAAGCATTTATGAAATCCCACCTCAAGTCTTCTGTTTTCCAGACTAACAAGACCCAGTTCTCTCAGCCTTTCCTCATAACAAAGATGTTCTGGTCCCTTAATCATCTTTGTAGCCCTTTGCTGTACTCTAGTGCACTAGTTCCTGGTTTCCACTTACAAATATTGCAAAAAACCTCCATGAGATATAAATCATACAGTACTACTTTACAGTTTTATTTGGTTCCTTAGTCAACCATGCTTTTAGTTATACCCAGCAGCAGACTCCATGTTTAACTCTGCAAGGGCTACATGCTTATGTGCTTACTCTATTTCCTTTCCTGCTGAGGTTCTAAAGCAATCATCAGCACTTTAAATGTGGATTTATTACTGCTTATGTACTGCAGGAGGGAGGATAAAAATGTTGCCCAGTACAGTGGGGTCAGGTTCTTTTTGCATGAGAGGAGTCTTTAGCAGAAGAGGAAGAAGCTGAACCTGGTGCCAGCTATTTCTGCACTAGCCAAGTCCTGTCATCAAAACTGCAAGGAGGCTGTGCTAACTAACTTAATTCTGTAGAAGGGTATGGTTAATTTAAACTTTCAGAGGTATGCTTCTATAGACCCCCCCATGCTTCCCTCCCCCTCACTTTGCTCCCCTCCCCACAGCCCCTTCTGGGACAAGTGCAGAAGCCATCTCAGCCAAGTGGACATCATCAGATGAAGTCTAGAATCACAGAAACATTCATGTTGAAAAAGACCTTTGGGATCACCAAGTCCAACCAATAATCCTACTCTACAAGGTTCACCCCTAAACCATATCCCCAAACACCACATCCAAACTATCTGTAAACACATCCAGGGTTGGTGACTCAACCACCTCCCTGTGCAGCCCATTCCAATGCTTGACCATTCTTGATGTGAAAAAGACTTTTCCTACTGTCCAGTTTAAACCGACCCAGTCACAGCTTGAGGCCATTCCCTTTTGTTATGTCACTAATTACCTGTGAGAAGAGACCAACCCCAGCCTCTCAACAATGTCCTTTCGGTTAGTTGTAGAGAGCAATGAGGTCTCCCCTCAGCCTCCTCTTCAGACTAACCAGCCCCAGCTCCTTTAGTCACTCTTCACAAGATTTATTCCTCAGGCCCTTCCCCAGCTTCTCTGCCCTCCTCTGCACTGCCTCCAGCACCTCCACATCTTTTTTGTATCGAGGTGCCAAAAAATTGGACACAATACTTGGTGTGGCCTCACCAGGGCTGAGTACAGGGGGACAATCCCCTCCCTGCTCCTGCTGGACATGGCATTTCTGATACAAGCCAGGATGTCATTGGTTTTCTTGGCCACCTGGGCACACTGCTGGCTCATATTCATCTGTGTGTTGATGAGAACCCCCAGGTTGCTTTCTGCCAGACAGCTCTCCAGCCACACTTCCCCAAGCCTGTAGCCTGTGACCACTCTGGACAACCTAACTCATCAAGTGATTCAAGTTCTTCCACGACCTAACTGAATATACCTTTTTTTTTTTTTTTTTAACATGAAAGCTGAGTTGAACCTGGCAGCTTTTAAAACCTGGAAGATTTGAGGGGAAAGCAAAGCCAACAAGTAGTGAATACAGCCTGTAATAGTACTCTTGCATCAGATAGATGTTTCTTTTATTGTTTCTCCTTAGTAGGAATTTCCCCTGTGTACAGGGTTCCCCTGTGGGTGCACAGCAGGCCCAGCTGGGGTTCAGCTTGGAGAAGGGAAGGCTCTAGGGAGACCTTCTAGCTGCATTTCAATATCTGAAGGGGACCTACAGAAAGGCTGGGGAGGGACTAGTTAGAAGGGCTTGTAGTGATAGGATGAAGGTAAAGAGTTTTAAACTGGAACAGGGTAGATTTAGGTTGGACATGAGGAACAAGCTCATCATGATGAGGGTGGTGAAATACTGGAATGGGTTGCCCAAGCATGTGGTAGAGGCCTCATCCCTGGAGACATCCGAGGTCAAAATTTATGGTGCCCTGAGCAGCCTGATCTAGTTGGAGATGTCCCTGCTCACTGTAAGGGGATTAGACAAGATGACCTCATGACCTCCCTGAAGGGAGGTTGTAGCCAGGCAGAGGTTGGCCTCTTCTCCCAGGCATCCAGCACCAGAACAAGAGGACACAGTCTCAGGCTGCGCCAGGGCAGGTTTAGGCTGGATGTTAGGAAGAAGTTCTACACGGAGAGAGTGATTGCCCATTGGAATCGGCTGCCCGTGGAGGTGGTGGAGTCACCTTCACAGGAGGTGTTCAGGAGAAGACTTGATGGGGTGCTTGGCTGTATGGTCTAGTTGTTGGGTGGGTTGGATTGTTTGATGGGTTGGACGCGATGATCTTGAAGGTCTCTTCCAACCTGGTGTATTGTATTGTATTGTATTGTATTGTATTGACCTTTGAGGGTCCCTCCCAACCCAATACATGCTGTGATCTGTGATTGATTCTGTGACTGCCTTCTTTCCAGATGCAGGCCTCCATCATGGAGGCTGGAGAATAACCATAGAATAATTTGGACTCAAATGGAACTCCTGAGGTTAATTTCATCCAACCTCCATTCCAACCAGGGCCAATTAGATGAGACTGCTCTCTGGTAATCCGTCTCTGATAGATGGCCCATGGCAAAAATAAAGCCTTTAGGTTTATATTTAAGAAGCATTTCTTAAACTTCTTGTGAGCATAGATCTCTCCTGAATCTTTTGTCTTCCCAAGATTTTCCTGAGTGCAGCAGTTCTGTCCAGCCTGGGGACCAGCTAACTGCTGCGAACTGATAGCAACAGCTCAAATTCCTCCAAGGTGAGGGAGTGAGAATTGATTATAATTTACTCTTTTGAAGTGGGAAGATCCATTTCTTTGGCTCAGAAAAACTGCACTGCAGTGAGCAGTTAGATGAGCTTGCATAAGTACTTGCAGACAGTTCTTATGCCCATGTCCTGCAGGAAATTAGTAGCATCTAGTGAGTAGATTAATTGCTGGTCTCTGTCTTGGGTTTGTTTTGTGGGTTGTTGGTTTTTTGTTTCCCTCCCACCACTTTTTTCTTTTCCTGCCTTCTCCTTTCCCCTCCTTTCCCCTCCTTTCCCCTCCTTTCCCCTCCTTTCCCCTCCTTTCCCCTCCTTTCCCCTCCTTTCCCCTCCTTTCCCCTCCTTTCCCCTCCTTTCCCCTCCTTTCCCCTCCTTTCCCCTCCTTTCCCCTCCTTTCCCCTCCTTTCCCCTCCTTTCCCCTCCTTTCCCCTCCTTTCCCCTCCTTTCCCTCCTTTCCCCTCCTTTCCCCTCCTTTCCCCTCCTTTCCCCTCCTTTCCCCTCCTTTCCCCTCCAAAGATTTGTTTCTCCCTCAGACTTCTTGTGATCTGTTTGAATGCTTTTTCACTGGAAATGATGCTTTAAGCTGTCTTTGGCCTAGAAGCAGATGAGTAGCAGAAACAGAACTGCTGTTAACAAGCAGATGGAACATGGGTGTTGCAAATTTTAGTTTTCTATTGCTTTTGCTTTGTAGTTTGCCTCATGGTTAGTGTAGCAACATTACCTCTAGCAATGCTCATTCTCTCTCTAGCCTCTGTATTGATATTTCTCCCAATAAGTGAAAGATCTATTTCTGAGCATCTTGTGACAACTGGCTCAAGTGACATAAGCCACTGAACAGCTATTGAACAAATGTAGGCTAGATTCAGAATAGCAAAGTAGAGGGAGAAGTCTCTACATTCAAATAGCAACAGCAGATTGATCTGGACCAAATTTTTGTCCTTCAGCTTCCCACTTTCTGAGACAACTGTCCCCTTAAAACAGTGTTGAACTGAAAAAAGAAAGGAAGCTGTAACTACTTTCAATGCCCCTGCGGAAGGTGTTGGTTCACCCCTCATGTATAATGTACAGCCTTTCCCAAACACACATCCCATTATATCTCAGTATCTGCAGTATTCTAAAGCAATTTGGAAAAGAAAGGGAAGAATAACGTCTCCAAATGCAGCTAGAGAGAAGTCTGAGGGCGCCCTGGATATAATTACCTGAGCTGGAGTCTAGCCAGGAGAATGCTGAGCTAAGGAGCAGTAAAGTCCTGACTCTGCACGAGGGATCCAGACAAATTTAAAAGAAACTACAATAACAGGAGTGGGATTTGAGCATCTGGGAAGACGTTTGAGAAAGTGAATGAATACAAACTAAGGCCTCTAGGGAGTCTGATAGGAAACAAAAGGAGCAAAATCAAGAAGGGGAGAGTATAATGGTTCTCTATGTGGCACTGAGTGACTGATACTCCATCAGTGCTACCGAGAAAAACTGTCTTGTACATGATCTAAAAGAACTAACATCTCTGAGTTCGTGTAACCCTCTACCCAAGCCAAACTACATGAACAAGGATGAAAATAAAGGCAAGTTATCTGTGTTGTGCGCTTAAATAGCGATGAATAAGAAGTGAGTCAGACCTGATAAATGTGGTAAATCTTTAACCTAGCAGCAGGTTAATTAGCCACCATTAAAGAAAAGCTTGTGCAGGAAGAAGGATTTCTCTCTGTTGGGCTGCTCCCCAGCTAAGGAGACTTGGTCTCAGCCTGGAAAGACTTTACCCTTCACCCCAAATTCCTTAAAGGGTAATTATTCTAACACTTGGCCACTGTTTCTTGCCAGCACTGGTATCAAACAAGCATTTCCATTTTCCTTCATTCAGACTCTTATATAAAGTCTTCACTACTCCAGAATCAGAAAACCGATAATGGAAGTATGATAAGGGGTCTGCTATTGACTACCTTTCATGTTAAGGTCCTGTTCTGTTTTCCCTCTCTATTTGCTGGAAGCTAAAAGCATGCTCAGGAAGCTACCATTGATCAGACCATTGCGACAAAGCTTTTTTTGGTGCTTCTGAACTGTTCTCATCCAGGCACTCCAAATGGTTTATAAGTTTTGTCAAATAAAAGTGGTTTTAAAAGGAATGCAAATGAAAAAGCAGAGAGCTTATGGAGGAGAGGAGGGAAGGTGGTCCCAAAGGCAACATTAAAAAAAAAAAAAAAAAAAAAAAAAAAAAAAAGAAGAAGGAGAGAAATTAAAAAAAAAAAAAAAAAAAAAGAAGAAGAAAAAGAAAAAAAAGGAAAAAGACCCAGAGTGACTGGAGGGAAGGTGGAAGTGAAGAAATCCAAGTGGGTTAGTGCTCAGGATTTGAAACTCTGCATTCTTCCCACTGGCAGGTTTTCTCCTACTGTCCCCTAGCTCTTTCTTTTTTCACATCCCTTTTCCCCCAGCTCTTTGTTTTATGCCAGGAGGCTTCTTTGTCTTTCCTGGCTTATTTGTAATGCATCTGGCTTCAGGCATCCTGATAAATCAGTTTGTCTGAAGACTGTGATCTAAAAAAGAATGTTGGGATGGATTTTCAGCTAATTTAAACTGATATACATCTGATGAAGTGAAGTTTAGCCATGTAAAATTCCACTGCTGGAGCAAATGCATAAACAGTGGATATTATTCCCCTTCAGTGTGTCAGAAAAATAAACTGCTCCTTCCAAAGAGACTTTTTCAGATTTGAAACACGTTTCTATAAATGTCTGTATTTTGCAGTTTTGAGAATCTAAGCATGGAAATGTATTATGTTAACACACAGCACACTTCAGGAGATTGTCTTCTACTGAGCACATTGTTTTTGAGAAGTGGGAAACATTAATTTGGTTCTATCTGCCTGAATGTGTTAGTTTAATTGTGTTTGATTTGTGTCTATAATATCATTTGCCTGAAGAAGAGGAGGGTGAGAGGAGACCTTATTGCTCTCTACAAGAACCTGATAGGAGGTTGTAGTGAGGCTGATGTTGGCCTCTTCTCCCATGTCACTAATGACAGAACAAGAGAAAGTGGCCTCAGGCTGCACCAGGGGAGGTTTAAGTTGGGTGTTAGGGATAATTCCTTTAGTGAGAGAGTGGTCAGGTATTGGAACAGGCTGCCTACGGAGGTGGTGGAGTCACCATCCCTGGAGGTATTAAAAAAAATGAGGAGGTGTAGCACTTCAGGACATGGTCTAGAGGTCATGGAGGTGTTGGGTAGAAGGTTGGATTTGATGATCTTAGAGGTCTTTTTCAACCTTAATGGTTCTATGGTTCTATGATACATTGTCCTTACTGTGCTTTATCAGACAATGCAAGCTGGAGTCAGAGTGCAGGCTCAGACAACAACCTGTAATTTTCATCACCTTGTAGGACTTGACACTTCATTAATGTTTTTGGGGGGGGTTATTTTATTATTAAACAGAGAATGAGAGCACCATAGAACTGATTCATCTCGGTCACAATTCTTGTATGGCTGGCTTGGATTTGAAAAACATATGTTTTAGAGACAATTTTGCTTCTGATCTTAGGGAAAGCACTGATGGGAATTAGTTAGGCACTGCTACTTATGAAAAAAAGGCAGATAATTAGAATCCAAATTTGAATCATGCTACCTTTGAAAGCAAACCAAAATCAGTGACGATCTGAAATCATGTCCCTTGCCATTTTTCACCTGAGTCAGAGGATGTCCCATTCCCACTAAAGCCAAGATCGTTACCCTGTGTTGAGAGAGATCTGAGCTCTGGAGAGTTTTGCTGCAGCTGCTACAGAAGTCGCTGCCCCAGGCTCCCCAACAGCCAAGAAACATTGGCAGAAAAGAGTGAGTCACACCTCAGTTTCTTCCTGGAAAGCCTGGTTGCCTACTTATGTTTACTTTGACTGGGTTTTAAACTGGATTTGCACTGATTCCCCCATGCAGATGGAAGCACAGGCTTCCTGCTGGGCACTTGGCCACCAGATGGAAAACTCCATTAGAAGGATGGGGCAGCTGAGGGTGGCAGCTCTTGACACTGCCACAGCAGTGTGCATCTGGCAGTAGTGGGGGAGGCATTAGTTTGCCAGCATATGACAACTGCCTGGCAACAGCAAATTAGGCAAGAAAGAGATTAGGAACTTGAATGGCAAAATAAACACCACACACACACCCCCCACACCCCCCTGCATGTATAGAAATAAGGGAGAAATGCTTTAAAACCTAAACAAGAATTAATACGGTGAGTAAAATGGTAATTTATTAGAGAGCTACAACTGTACATCTGCTAACATGTACATTTGCTAACAAATATTTTTCTCTCACTTCAAGCGTCATGGTCTGCTGATTTGCTTTTCTACTAGACAGGGAAAAAAACCCAGAGACAGCCATTGGATTCATGGGGGCTTTGCAAAAGGAAATGGAAGAGTTTCAGCTGCATCCCCATAGCTGCAGTGCTCTTTGGATGGGTTTTCATAGCCATAGCATAGAGTCGTAGAATGGTTTTGGTTGGAAGGAGTCTTAAACATCAACCAAGTTCCAATGCCACTGCCATGGGCAGGGACACCTTCCACTAGGGAGGGGGCATCCACAACTGCCTTGGGCCAGCTAATGTGGTTTAGTATCTTCTGTGAGATGGCTCGCTGTCAGGGACTGAGTTGAACCTGATGCTTTTATTCATACCATGCTGCACTCATGACAGCTCCAAAAAGTGAAAGTGCTAACTGGAGCAAAGTGTTATGGGGCTTGAAGTTCAGATTGCAACATGGGAGTCTTTCTGTTCCCTTGCTGCTCCTGGGTTTCAGCTTCTTGGGTGTGTTCTCTTTTTCTGCAGGCATGGTGGGGGAAAGAGTGGGAGTCGGGTAGCTGCTGGGTTTAGCTTTCTGTTTTATGCTGGATTTTTCCTGTATTTCACACTGCTGCTTCTGCAAATAGGCTAAGCTAAGGTAATCATGCATTATATTAATATTAGATTATTAGACCTACATTGTATTATCAGATTATTAGATTAATTAGATTATTAGCTAAGATAATCATGCGTTGTGCTTATGATATCTCCTCCTGTTTCCTTTTGTGTTGGGAGAGCAGGCAGGTTAGCCTTTGTGCTAAACCATAACACTCACTGATGTCAAACTAATGCTGCTTTGCCACCAGCTGGGCAGTCAAAGCAGAAGGATTAGAAAATGAGCAACGAATGAACACTGAGTTGTAAAATTGTTTTCATGATGGCAAGGGGGACAAATAATGGGGATAGGCAGAAAAGGGGTTGTGCTTTTATTGTCATATGTACAAGGGCCAAGTGCCACCACACCAGTGATGCTGAGGCCTTTTGAAGATATGAAGGTAACATTCAGAATAAGACTGCAAGGACACTATGACTGTCAGGGGAGCTACCACCTACCATTGGAGTAGAAAGCTATCATCAACTTTAAACATTTGGAGTTCAAAGACACAGGCATGCCACTCTTTACTAACTGATGTTAATTCTTGTCCTTTAGTCCACCTAAATGTTAGATGTTTAGACATCTAATTTCTTAATTCATTATTCACCTTAACCCTGACTAGAAGCAAAATATATTTGTCCAGCAAACTGTGTGCAGTTGCTCTGGGAACTGCTGAGCTCCTGCCTTTTTGGTTTGCTGTTGAAAATCAAATTACATAGCTTTAGCAACAGAACTATAATTAGGGCCAATGGAAAACTGTGGGTAGGATAATATTGTGGATTCTGCAGTTTTTGTCATGTTGCTCCATAATATGCCAGAACCCAGTAGTTTTATTGCTCTGTGGTACATTTACACTGTCAGTGAAACATCCCCTGCTTCCTGACGTGAAACTGGCCCTTGTGGGAGCACACTGCCAAGGCTGGCCTCAATTTGCAGTCATCTGCAACTGTATTCCTCCTGGAGTTGATGGCAAAGCTTCTCTGAACTTCTGTAGGAGGTGGGCAGGCCTAGGCAGGGAAAATAGGGATAGATAGGGAAGATGGTAGAGTGGAGCTGGGGAGAAAAGGCAAGCTATCGTGTTTCATTATAATCTCTCCAGTTATCACTGGATCTCATGCTGATATCACCAGGAGGTTTGTTCATAGACTAAAATTATATTGTAACTAAAACTTAATCAGTGCTTATTCTCCTGTTCTCCATCACATAAAGACAATTTCTCTTCTAGGTTACTGCTGCTTCTGCCTCTCTGCTCTTAAGTTCCTCTTTTTCTCCTCAGATTTTCTTCTGCTTATCCTTCATCCCCACCCTGCACATCTTTCTTCTAGCCATTTCCAGATCTTGCCTCTTGGGGGGCTTAATTCTCTTCCCTTGCACCACTCTAGCCTCCGAAATAATCAGCTGTGGTCAAGCTCAAGCTGATGACTGACTGTGATGTGCCATTGCTGGCCCTTTCAGCCATGAGAATATACCTCTTGAGATCATTCTTTCAGGATGTCAGCAAACTCAGGCAAGTGTTACAAGACTGATATCATAGTTGGAAGGTTGCCCAGAATCAGTTTTTATATATTAAAAAAAAAAGGAAAGAAAATAAAAAAAAGGAAAAGAAAAGAAAAATAAGTTTTAACTCTTGTGACTATAGAGGTGGTCTGAAGATGTAATATGGATTCAAATAATTACAAAAATAACGCTTCATTCCTTGAGACAGAGGAGGGAAATTAAAATGCAGAACCAAAAAAAAAACCACCACCAAACCAAAAAGAGCTACTTGTGGGAAATAATCACAGAAACAGAGGAGACAGAAAGGTGATCAGGGATAGACTCATAGAATGGTAGGAGTTAGAAGAGGCCTCTGAAGATTGTCGAGTCCAACCCCCTCTGACAATGCAGGGCAGGTCACACAGGTTGCTCTCATTTTTATTGAAAATGTGTGAAACAAGCAAACAAACAAGAAGTAAAAAGCCTAAGGAATAAAGGAAAAATAAAAGGAGGAAGAGAAGGAAGACTGGTGAGATAAGAGTTAAGCTGGCTGAATTTGGTTTGAGCACTGAAGCGAAAAGTTCCAGCTCTAGAATTACAGTCCAGATTCTTTAGATTGTGAAGTTGTCTGCCAAGAGACTGTCTTCCCTCTGTTTAGGGTACATTTAGACTGGATATTATAAAGAAATTATTCACAGTGAGGGTGGTGAGACACTGGAACAGGTTGCCCTCCTGGAGGTGTTCTAGGCCAGGTTGGACAGGGTCTTGAGCAACCTGGTCCAGTGGAAGGTGTCTCTGCCCAGGGCAGGGGGCTTGGAACTAGATGATCTCTAAGGTCCTTTCTGACCCAAACCATTCTATGATTCTGTGATTCTATGCTGACACAATGGTGGAGTTGCCATCACTGGAGGTGTTTAGGAGGAGACTTGATGGAGTGCTTGGTGCCATGGTTTAGTTCATTAGGTGGTGTTGGATGATGGGTTGGACACGATGATCTTGAAGGTTTCTTCCAACCTGGTCTATCCTATCCTATCCCATCCCATCCCATCCCATCCCATCCCATCCCATCCCATCCCATCCCATCCCATCCCATCCACCAACTTAGAGACTACCACCACACAAATGCTTACCAATGCTAATAATAAAAGGTTGAAGTAATTCTTCTGCACAGGATGACTTGGAAGAACTTCTGCATGGGGTGGCAGAAGTAAAGACTATGAAAAAGGAAATGATGAAAGTAGATGAGCAATGGCTAGGCTTCAGTTCTTGCATTTCATGTTTTTCCTATTCCTGGGCTGCATCACGAGAAGCATGGCCAGCAGGTTGAGGGAGGTGATTCTCCCCCTCTACTCCACTCTGGTGAGACCCCCCTGAGCCCCTATTACAAGAAGGATCTGGACATGTTGGAATGTGTCCAGAGAAGGGGCATGAGGATGATCAGAGGGCTGGAGCACCTCTGCTATGGAGACAGACTGAGGGAGTTGGGACTGTGCAGTCTGTAGAGAAGGCAGCTCTGAGAAGACCTTATTGTGGCCTTCCAGTATCTGAAGGGGGCCTACAAGAAAGCTGGGGAGGGACTTTCTAGGGTGTCAGGTAATGACAGGGCTAGGGTGAATGGAGCAAAACTAGAAGTGGGTAAATTCAGATTGGATGTCAGGAAGAAATTCTTCCCCATGAGGGTGGTGAGACACTGGAACAGGTTGCCCAGGGAGGTGGTAGAAGCCTCATCCCTGGAGGTTTTTAAGGGCAGGCTGGATGTGGCTGTGAGCAACCTGCTGTAGTGTGAGGTGTCCCATGGCAGGGGGTTGGAACTAGAGGATCCTTAAGGTCCCTTTCAACCCTCACAATTCTATGATTCTGTTTTCTGAATGCATTGACACTACAAGTTCCCTCCACACTAGTTTAGGTGTGTGTGTAGATATGTACACACATACACACACTCTCTCTAACACACATACAGATAAAATAATTTCTTAGCTTTTTAAAGAAGGAAAGTTGATGTCCTTTGATATATTACCACATTGAGTTCCCTTTGTTTCATCTGGAGGGGGAGGATTCCAGATCCAGAGACTGAAGTAGAGGTTCACAGACAGCTCTTACTAAGTAGAAGTGTATCATTCTCTGTGCAGGCTGCAAGGAGACAAAGCATTCACATCTCAGCAGGAGAAATAGAAACATACTGCAAGACAAAAATGCTGGGTTCTGTTTCAGATTCTGGGAGGAACACACTTAGGCACAGAGTCAGCTCTTAACACAACTTTGAAGTGTTCAGCTCCCGGTCCCTTTGTTTTTTCCTTCTTACAGTCCCAATTTCTCCCTCTCCCACCCTTAAGAATTTCCTTGTCTCCATTCCTGTTTCTCAGTCTCCTTTTGGCTGCATGTTTAGTACTCGCCATTGCCATATTCCTGCTGACAGGAGATCTTTCTAGTTCTTGTCCTAGGCTCCCCTTCTTCCAAGTTCCTTGGGTCAGTCCCTGGTGCTTCATGTACCCCTAGGTCTGCTCCTCTTCCTTTCCCACCACACAAGTTTAATCCAAGCTTGTCCATTCTTGACTGAATGAGTGCAAAGCAGTTGTCAGAGGTTTGGTCAAATTGTATGGTATGAACAGCAAAAGGTGCCTCCGTGATAGCAGATCCCTTCCTCCTTCAGAGTAAGGATAGACTAGGAAGGATGGGCTAACTTTTTTGCTGACTTCACTAACTTATCTATTTTTTAGCACATGTCCATGGCTGACAGTGATTTACATATGGAACATAAGAGGTTCTTTCCTGGGATCCTGACATCCCAAGGCTATGTGTGTGTACATAAAACTTACATAAAAGAGAGCAGCTCTGCTTTCCAAGTCTGAAAAGGCTTTCCATTGGACAAACTGGAAAGTGTCCAGAGAAGGGCCACGAGAATGGTCAGAGGACTGGAGGCCCTGCTATATGTGGAAAGGCTGAGAGAACTGGGTTTGTTCAGCCTTGAGAAGAGAGGGCTTAGGGGAAATCATGTCATGTACCAGTATGGTGGAGACTCCCTTTTACAAGGAGTCCCATGGAAAAGAGAAGGAGTGATGGGGACAAGTTACTCCTGGGAGATTCTGATTGAACAGCAGAAGAAAATCTTTCTCCATAAGAACAGTTAGAGATTGGAATCATCTCCCAAGGGAAGCAGTGGATTCCCCTACACTGGACAGTTTGAAGACTCATCTGGGCCATTTAATTTCGACTATACTATCACCGAGAAAGATTGGACCAGATGATCCTTGGGGTCCCTTCCAACCTGCAATTCTGTGATTCTGTGAGATTGTTCTAATGTGAGACATACATAAGCAGCACCCTTTCCCTTTGTTCCCAAACATGGTGAAGAACAATAAAACTGTTTGTGTACTCTAATGTGACATCATATAAGAATGCTCTTTTTTTTTTTTTTTTTTAATGCATACATGTATATAGCAATCTCAGTGCAGGCATCTGAAGAATCCATGGTTATGAAATACTGAGCCATGGTGATGTATAAAAGGTAAATGACGCAGAGCATAGGAATCTCCTTTAAATCACACAGCACATGAAACCATTCTGGTCTGTGACTAGATTTTTTCCATGTTTATCCAAAGTAGCTTAGTAAGCATTTCATGCATGCCATTCACTAAGTCTGTGCACCAAAATACAGAGTATGATAACCCTAAGCAATGTCTGCAGTGCTCGTAAGCTTGTCAGAAGGACTGTCTGATGTTGCTGCTGCTGTGAAGTATTTATTTCAATTAATTTTGGGGGAGAAGCAACAGAAATAGCTCCCATTCTACTACAGCTATTCAACTGTTATTTTGGTGGAATTCTACCTGTGTAATTTTCTTACAAGAAGAGGCAGGAGTTGTGCACATGTTCTGTGAGCTAAATGAGACTGCAGAAAAGGTTGTCGGGAATGGCACAAGTCACATCTATTATTTCTGATTCGAACCCCAACCCATTTATCTTTTCTGCTTGCTAAAAAAGGGCAATTTCAGGGTTTTTCTGGTGACTGAGGGGGAAAAAAAAAGGGAAAAAAAAAAAAGAAAATTAATGCTAGATGCAGGCTTCCTTCTGTTCCATATGTCTTAAGTGTACAAAGCTTTTTTTAGAGAATAGCTTTCTTTCAGGGCAAACCAGTTCTTACTAAAAATAATTCTTATGAGATCAGATAAAATGAGAGGAATGCTGTTGGCAGATCCTGGTGCCTTATTTACAAAAAAAAACAACCCAACAACCAACAAACCAACCAAAAAACAACCAACCAGGAAAAAAAAAAAGAAAGAAAAAAGGCTAAATCAGCCTACTCCAGGCCTATAATTCAAGGAGAGAGATGAAGAACCTTCTCTGTTCCCCAGTGCTGCAGCTGATGGCCTGAGAGCTATTTTGGTGATTGTGGTCAGAAGATGCAAAAAGCCTGTACAGATGCCTCCCCAAGTTTGCCCTAGTCCCTGGGACTGGCTCACACAAATGGGCACAGCCACACACTGAGGTTTTTGAAAAGGCACAGGGAAAATCTGTATGCACATTTGGGGACCTGCAACCATGAAGTACAAGAACATTGCTTAGATTAGTAAGACCTTCCTAGACAGAATCATAGAATTATAGAATCCATCAGGTTGGAAGGGATCCTTGAAGGTCATCTTGTTCAATGCTCCTTGCAGTGAGCAGGGACATCTCCAAACAGAACAGGTTGCTCAGGGCCCCATCAAATTTGAGCCTGACTATCTCCAGGGATGGGATCTCCACCACTTCTTCTTCTCTGGGCACCCTGTTTCAGTATCTTACTACTCTCATTGTGAAGAGCTTCCTCCTCATGTCTAACCGAAATCTACCCTGCTCCTGTTTAAAACCATTGTTACTCATCCTGTCGCTGCAAGCCCTTCTAACTAGTCCCTCCCCAGCCTTCTTGTAGGTTCTCTTCAAATATGGAAATGCGGCTGTAAAGTCTCCCCAGGGCCTTCTCTTCTCCAAGCCAGACAACCCCAAGTCTCTCAGCCTGTCTTCATAGGAGAGGTGCTCCAGCCCTCTGATCATCTTTGTGGCCCTCTGCTGGACCCACTCCAGCAGGTCCATGTCCTTCTTGTATTGAGGACTCCAGAGCTGACCACAGTATTCCAGGTGAGGTCTCACCAGAGCAGAGTGGCAGAATCACCTCTGTTGATCTGCTGCCCAAGCTTCTTTTGGTGCAGCCCAGGATGCCATGTGTCTTCTTGGCTGCAAGTGCACACTGCTGGCTCGTGTCCAGCTTTTCATTCTCCAGTAACCTGAAATCCTTTTCCACGGGGCTGCTCTCTCTCTTCATCCTCCAGCCTGTATTGATATTGAGGATTGCCCCGACCCAGGCGCATGACCTTGCACTTCACCTTATTGAGCCTCGTGGGCATCTCCTGAGCTCCATTCTCTATCTTGTCTAGGTCCCTCTGGATGGCATCCTGTCCCTCAGTCTTGTCAGCTGTACCTGTCAAATATGCATCTGTTTTAAAAATTCAGGTCTGGCTATAACAGAGCTAGAAATACAGCAAGGATTGGCTACCTGCACAGAGCTGATTCTCCCTCCAGCAGGTCTTCAGGTTGCATCCAGTATGAAAGTAAAAGTTACATTGGTTTTAGTACTGATGTCCTCTTCACTCTGTCTCCCCTTCCTTCACAACAATGTCATCTCTCAAGCCATTATATTGAACAGTGTCAGACTCCTGATTTCTGGTACTATTATTTTCAGTCTTTTTAGCCCATTATTGAGACAGACAGCAGGCCTCTGAGGCAGGGGCTTGCATCATCTATTTCAAGAAAAAATGCTCAGCCATTGTTGATGATTTGTTTGTGGGATGGGATTGCAGCATTTGCTACATTATTTAATAATAGATATGGACCACAACTGTTAAGCAGACCGAAAGAGCCATGTTGCCAGGAAGACTGAAGGTGATTTTACAGATTGCACATGTTGTCAAACATCTACATCAGAAGACTGCACATGTATGTTCAAATCAAGCCAAAGCATACTAGTTGCTTTTTAGTTTTCAGCAGACCTGCAGAAAAGGACTTGGGGATACTGGAGGATAAGAAACTGGACATGAACCATCAATGTGCATTCGCAGCCCAGAAGGCAAATCACGTCCTGGGCTGCATCAGAAAAAGTGTGGATAGCAGATCAAGAGTGGTGATTCTGCCATTCTGCTCTGCTCTGGGGAGACCTCCCTGGAGTACTGTGTCCAGCTTTGGGGCACCTAACACAAGAAGGACGTGGACCCTATGGAGTGGGTCCAGGGGAAGGCCACAAAGATGATCAGAGGGCTGGAGCACCTCTCCTACAAGGACAAGCTGAGGGAGTTTGGGCTGTTTTCCTTCTGGGGAGGGCATACAGCTGCATTTCAATATCTGAAGGGGACCTGCAGGAAGGCTGGGGAGGAACTGTTTAGAAGGGCTTGTAGTGATAAGATGAGGAACAATGGTTTTACACTGGAGCAGGGTAGATTTAGTTTGGACATAAGGAGGAAGTTCTTCACAATGGGAGTGGTGAGATACTGGAACAGGTTGCCCAGTGAGAATGTAGTGGAGGCCTCATCCCTGGAGACATTCAAGGTCAGACTTGATGTGGCCCTGAGCAACCTGATCTAGTTGGAGATGTCCCTGTTCACTGTAAGGGGATTGGACAAGATGACCTTTAAGGGTCCCTTCCAACCCAATGCATTCTGTGATTCTGTGATAGTTACTTGAATATTTGCTCACAAAAAGCATAGTGAATTGCTTGTCCACAGAGTTATTTGAATCGCATCAAACTGGCTTACATGTAACTGTGTGGTCTGGCTTTACCTCTGGCTTCCTTTACTCTTAATTTAAGAGCAAAGCTGAAAGGTCTGAAAGAGGTTGGGGCCTTTTTTCTCCAAATAATGCATTTCCTCATAAAGAATTCATTGAGTTCCTGTATTAAAAATCTGTCCCTCTATCAGGTTAATTTTATTTTCTAGACCTAGAAGAAGAATCCTAGGATCCAGCTGTTCATTTATAATTCAGCACTAGGCTAAAGAAATGAGATCAGAAAATGCAGAGTTGTAAATCACGCTAGCAGCCATGAAACAACATAAAGCCAAGCAGCCATTTTAGATCTTTGCTTGCTTTATACCCTTTCCACGTAATGAAGCCTGCTAAGTGAATCCTTAGAGGAATCATCTGTGAGTTTTGCTTTTTGTACATGAAATTCCAAGTGAGATTGATTTTGTAACGTCAGTGGTCTGTATTCTGTAAAACTTAGTTCAAGCTACTTTTTGAGACAAAGGCTTCTTGCTTTCCAAGTGTAACAGTGGGATTATCCTTCTAATAAAATGAAAACTCTTTCTCTCTGGAGAATAAAATAAACAGATTCCAGTGGGATTATTTCAGTCAGAAAGAATAAAGGTGGCGAATGCAATTCCTGGTGTATTTTGTTTGGAAAGATTCCTAGGTAGGCTTTACTAGATCTGTGAGGAAAGGCTGAGGGACTTGGGGCTTTTTAATGTAGAGAAGACTGAGGTGAGACCTCATAAATGCTTAGAAATACTTAAAGGGTGGCTGTCAGGAGGATGGGACCAGTCTTTTTTTCCAGTGGTGCCCAGTGACAGTGCAAGGGGTAACAGGTACCAACTTGAACACAGAAAGTTCCATCTAAACATGAGGAGGAACTTCTTTACTTTTGAGGGTGGTAGGACAGTGGAACAGGCTGCCCAGAGAGGTGGTGGAGTCTACATCTCTGGAATCATTCAAAATGTGCCTGGATGCCAGCCTGTGCAACCTTCTCTAGGTGACCCTGCTCTGGTGGGGGTGTTGGACTAGATGTACTCTAGAGGTCCCTTCCAACCCTACCATGCTGTGATACAACCTTCTCCTCTGTTCCAGAAAACTCTGAAAGAAGCATACTGTTGCTGGGTACAAAGTAGAACACAGGAGGTATCACTTGAGCTTAAGGAGAAACTTCTTTACTTGGAGGGTGATGGAGCATTGGAACAGGTTGCCTAGAGAGGCTGTGGGGTCTCGTTTTCTGGAGACTTTCAAAGTCCACCTGGATGTGATCCTGTGTGATCTGGTCTAGGTAAACCTGTGTTAGCAGGAGGATTGGACTCAAAGCTCTCTGGAGGTCCCTTCCAACCCCTGCCGTTCTGTGGTTCTGTGATTAGAAGTGAAGCCCTAGCAGTGGCTGGAACAGAGGCTCTACCCAGTAAACGTGTATAATTATAGCCTACCTTTTGCTAATGCTTTGTTGATGAAATTACTGTGCTCTTGCTCCCCAAAATTTGCTGATGGATAGATAATATTTTTCTCAGTGAGATATAATCCAGGTGTCCAATCAAACCCAAGGCTGTGCAAGCATTATTTCTACATAAGTCAATTAGAACGGTGCAGATGCCTCTTCTATTTGATGGTTTGCTTCCAAAGAAAGATTAGAGAATTAATTAAACTGCACAATCTAATTGAGCTGAAGCCATGATTGTGTTTCTAGGAAACAACTTATGAGTACAGATGAATCTAAAGTTGTTCTTTTATGTCTAAGTATAGAGCATATTATTTCAAGCTGCTCCACCAAAGTTTGAGTCTAAGGTTAGTTTTCAGACTGTGAATCTAATTTAGTTTCAGAATGGAGAGTGCAGCTTAAGATTCCCAACACTCAGAGACCTGGGTGGGGGCGTGGGGGGGGAACATGTGATTGTGGTTTCAGTTAATTTTAGGTTTATTTCTGTTTATGAGATCAGTTGTCTATTTCTAAAAGTGTTTTCATTTTGGCAGACATCTAAATGAAAGGCTTCTTTTGAGACATTTCCTGTTGAGTAGCTGATGTTGCTGCTGCTGAGAGGTAAAGGAAGACATATACAATGTGGAAGAGAACGTATGGTAGTGTCATGAAAATGACAGGCATGAAAACAAAGACTGCCAAGATCTTTCTTTCCATCACAGAGGAGCTTAACAGGCAGTGCAGAGCATGAGCATAACATTAGCAGATCTATCCCTCCAGCCTTTTGGGTGAGCTCTACTAGCCATTCAGAACAGTGATAGAATGAGAGAGAATGGATTGAAGCTGGAGGAGGGGAGATTTAGGCTGGATATTAGAAAGAAAATCTTTCCAGTGAGGGTGGTGAGTCACTGGAACAGGTTGCCCAGGGAGGTCACGGATGCCCCCTCCCTGGAGGTGTTCAAGGCCAGGGTAAGTGAAACCTTGAGCAATCTGGTCCAGTGGAAAGTGTTCCTGCCCACAGCAGAAGGGATGGAACTAGATGGTCTCGAAAGTCCCTTCCAACCCAAACCATTCTAGGACTTTCACAGCTGTGATAATAAATTTAACATTAGGTGAAGGATTTCTTTCTGTAATAACAGGAGAAGAGACAATGGAAATCCAGTATTGGACACTTCAGATGAATCTTTTTTTAAATTGCTTTGCTCTTACATTTAAGCCCTTTGAATACACTTAGACAAGTGTATTCACTTAGACAAGAATGCAGTAGCTGGACAGAATTCATTAAAGGAGTGAGGTCAGCATCTCAGGAGAGTACATCTGCAGAACTTGATAGGTAAAAAAAATAGGTTACAGAAAGTTCTTCGCTTTGAGAAAAACATGTTGTAAAAGATTTAGCAAATGTACCTATAAGATATAGGAACATAAACACATTTGTGGTTGCTTGAGAGCCCTCACGGAAACAGAAGTGAGATGCGCAAAAGGTGAAAGTCAGAGAATTTGAGGAAGAAATGCTTGTAGAGCTGAGCAGTCTTGTGAATTACACCTAGCCTCACAAAATTCTTGGAGGAGGAACAAAAACTGCAAGGCAGTCTCTTGTGTGCTTACTTAATGTAATTAATTAATGCATTTTGAACCCCTTTTTGATGCAAAGGGATCTGGATTATAGCACAAAATCCAGATGTAATTGATGTAAAAGATCTTAATGTAAATCAAAATGTGAGCTGCCAAGTTTAAAACTGAAGGGAAGCAGAAATGCCCTGCTGTAAAGTCACAGCTTATGTTGGTTAGAGTCTCATTTAATTTGTGTGTGCTAAAGGTCCTCCTCACAGACAAAGGGACATTCTCAAATACTTGGGCAGAACATAAACCAGCATTACATTATTGTGAGAGTGTAATGCAGAGGTAATGAGGATAATTTGCTTATTTGTGTGAGTCAAAAGATCCATTCAAAAATTTGCCTGAAAATAGTGCAGTTGAAGAGCTTTGGAGGTTAAGTTCCTAGAGCTGTGCTTGAGAAGAGCTTGTGTGTCCAAGCCTTTCCTGCAGTCTAAACTAGGCTGTTCTTCCCGAAAAAAAATCAACTGCCTTGGGTTTTCCTCAGTAATCCGTATGTAAGCAGAGGCCAGAAGACCTCTTTCTTAGGTAACATATGAGTGCAACCAGTATTTGTTTCCTGGGGTGAAGTTTCCTATGTCTGTGTAGGCAAAGCGATGCTTAGAGTTTCATTTCATTCAGGTCTAAAGGAATCACTTCTGCTGATTTACCTTAACCTAATATGGTCTGATTTGTGTATAAATCCCCTTAGGATTCCTCTGGCTAGTTCATCTCCTGTGCTTTAGGTAGCTCCTCAGCTTTCCCAAGCCAACCCTATAGCAGCTTCCTGCCTGTTCTGAGTTACACAAGCATAGTCAAGTGCAGGAATCCCTGCACTTTGGTGGGATAGGTCCACATCTCCCTTTTCAGCTGTCTTCCAAACACATCAGCTCTTCCAGATTGTGGAGAAGCATGAGAAGTGAACAATGATTTTTTGTCAAATGAACCTTGTAATGTGTCTTTTGAAAACCTTCGTTTGAGCTTCCGTGATGAAGTTAAGAGATGGAAGGGTGATGTATAGCGGCTTTATCAGAATAAATAGCTGGCCTTCTTTGGATTTAAGACCAAAATTAAAATGATTAATGCAAAGCCCCCTGCTACAAAGGCAATCTGGCTTTGGTATTATATTTCCTTTGGGATCAGGCATAGAGCAGTGGTCTATGAAACACTATTAGGTGTTTTTTTTTCTTTAAAAAAAATCTTACATTCCCTGCCTTTGCAGATGCATATATTGTTATTTTCTCAGGAAAAATGCTGATTAATTCCTACAGGGGTCTATCTCCTCTTTTTAGTATTATAACCTCACCACCTTTTCTGCTAAAACATCTCTTTTCCTGCTCTTGTTCTCAGTCCTTGCTTCAAAGGAGCACAGAAGGATTTCCCTTGCTGCTGGGTTTTAAGAACAAGCTGGCAAATTTTGCATTGCTTCTTACTCAGCACTGCATTTTTCACCCTAGCAGTCATCTCTTGTGGAGAGGGATAGGCTTCTCATCTTTCTAGTATTTTTTGTGTCTGAGCATGTTCTCTTACCAGCACATCAGCTCCCATTACTGAAGATTTTATGAGTACACCAACCCCATCAGATGCTAATGGTTATGGTTGCTTGCAGCTTAGGATGGTTCTAAACCCTGAACAGATAAGAGACGGAAGTTTGTTTTTTATTCCTTTTCTTTTCTTTCTTTGCAGATATGCCAATATCCACGTTGTACAGTTGTTTTAATAATAATAATTTCAAACATTGCAAAGCTGGCACTTCCCCTCCACCCACTGGTGTAGTCACAGCAGAATGAATGGTTCATTGTTGTGAGTGATTTTGCTGCACAAGGCAACCTCTATTCACAATTAGAAGGTTAGAAACGTTCAGCCAGTCATGACAATTACATAAAAAGATTGTCTGAGCATCCCCTTAGGGCTGTCTGTCTTCACACAGTTGGTGCTACCTGGTTTTTATTATAAAACCACAAAATCTTTTAGCGTGACAACAACCCTACTGGAAATTGTGTTGTGAAATGTGACTTGTGTTTTCATAATCAGCAGAAAAGAGCAGATTGCTACACCTTGAATAAAGACATTAGTTCTGTGTGCCTGGGACTGGAAACATTGGAAGGAGCTTAGAACAAAGCCACAAGTGGAGGCTTTCAAGAAACTGAGCTATTGAAACCTTGGAAAAAAATAATCTTATTTAGTGACCCAGAGCTGTTGATGTTTTACAGATAGCTGATGCCTGAAAAAGGCCCTGAAAAATTTTACATCAAGAAGAGAAAAATGCAGGGAAGGCAGAAGTTATCTAAGCATAATAAGCCTGAGAGAAACAAAGAAAGTTTTACAAAGAAACTTCCTGAAAGGGAAATGTATTCCAGCTAGTATAAGGTGTTTTTTTAAAACCAAACTCTGGAAACTGTCTAGGGAGGAATGTTTCTTTATTGGTCTTTTCCTACCTCTATTCTCCAGAAGAGCAATGCTTTCTTACTTGCCAGTTAGAAACCCCAGTATTCAGCAAGCATTTGAAAAAGGCCATCTTTCTCTAATAAAACTTTAGTTTTTGAATGTAGGCTCCCCAGCAGTACATTTTGATGAGCAGCATGCTTAGAAAGCAGTCAGTTGACCATAGTACTGAAATTCCTGACGGCACTGTGCCAGTCGATGGCAAACTATCAGTATGAGTTGTTGAGAAAAAAACCCTGTGAAGTGGGAAACAGGGTATGAGACAGTTCTGTTCTGTCTGAGGCTGGAAGGAGCAAGAGAATCCATCACTGTTTATGTGGTTGTATTTGTAAAACATAGGAGCTGAACTCACAGAGGAAGTAGAAAATAAATACTCAGCAGAGAGAGTGATTATTGTGGAGATGCAGATCCCTAGTCCTAGAAGCATGACTTAGGGCCAATTGGAAGGAATTCCTTCTCATTGATTTTATAGAGTATATCTTAATTTTGAAGTGGTTGCTAACTAGTTATAGTAATAATAATGGCATGTGTTAGTGTTGTAATCTCTTAAGAGCTCATTTCTTCACAGGTTTTTTATAGAAACATTAATTCATTTGGCAAACATTTTTGCGATGTTCTTTCTAAAATACTGAAGAAGAATATTTTTACAACTGCTGCTTTGTGTATTTTGGGTCTCATGCATGATTTATCGCTTGCTAAATTTGAAATCCAAATTATGGAGTTGGCTGTAGCTATTGCCAGAAAACAAAATCTGCAGTGCTGGAAAAGGACTAAAGAGGTTATCATCATCCTGCTAAGCTTCTACCTTTTATTTGGACCAATATTTGTATTTTAAGTTGCTTCCAGCTTTGTAATCCACAGGCGCTTACTCACAATAGCAAAAGTGTTGTCATTCATCTATAATCAGGACATTATTTTTACTGCAAGTTATTCCAACTTTGCAGTCAGTGGAAACTAACCAGCTATAGTAAAAGTGTTGTCATTCATCTATAACTGGGACGGCACTTTCATGGTGAGTTATTCCAACTTTGCAGTGAATGGAAACTAACCAGCAATAGTAAGCGTGTTGTCAGTCATCTAAAATAGAAGGGAGGAGACAGGAGAAAGATGAGGAGGTAGAAGGTTTTTTTGAAAGACACATTACAAGGTTCACTTGGCAAAAATCATCATTCACTTCATATGCTTTTCCACAATCTGGAATAGGTTGTGTGTTTGGAGGACAGCTGAAAGATGAGGGGAAAGACTGAATATACTTGCAATGGAGTCAGAATTAAATATTCCCGGGGTTTCCAACACGTTTTTCAAGTGTTTGGATATTTACTTTTTCCACTAAAAAGAAGTATCAAAATGTGAAGTAGCTCTAAATTGGGGAAATTTGCTACAATTTCCAACTGAAAAGCTACACCAACTCCTTTGTCACCTGTCTACCTAAAGGTGGACAGAAGGGAGGGGTATGGTACCGTGAACATGCTCTGGTAAACTCATAGTATGGTAGAATCACAGAATGCCAGGTTGGAAGGGACTCCAAGGGACTCTGGTCCTACCTTTCTAGGTGATAGTGTCATCAAAATGAGATGGCCCAGCTCCCCGTGAAGCTGAGTCTTCAAACTGTCCAGTGTAGGGGAATCCACTGCGTCCCTTGGGAGGTGATTCCAATCTCTAACTGTTATCATGGTGAAAAAATGTCTTCAGGGTTTAAATTGGAATCTCCCCAGGAGTTACTTGTACCCATTACCCTTTGTCTTTTCCATGGGACTCTTTGTTAAAAGGGAGCCTTCATTGCCCTGGTAGCTACCCATTGTGTACTGGAACATGGTAATAAGGTCTCCCCTAAGCCTTCTCTTCTCAAGGCTGAACAAGTCCAGTTCTCTCAGCCTTTCCACATATAGTAGGTCCACCAGTCCTCTGATCATTCTTGTGGCCCTTCTCTGGACACAAGTCTAAGCCCTGCTGGTTTTAGGGCCAAGAAGCAAGATGTGCAGCTGCTTGCAGAACTCAGTGTAGTTCCAACTACAATGTACCAGATAACTAATAGCAGCTAAAGGAGCTAAGTATTTTAAAGCCAGTTCAAATATGAGAGACTGCAGCATAAACAACCCCTTTAAGTAGCAGCTCTTTTAGGCAAGAAGCCTGCCCTTTTTTCATGCTACAAGTGCACTGTAGGCACTTAAC
Source organism: Picus viridis (assembly GCA_033816785.1). Classification (NCBI taxonomy): domain Eukaryota; kingdom Metazoa; phylum Chordata; class Aves; order Piciformes; family Picidae; genus Picus; species Picus viridis. The sequence continues at coordinate 3,849,346 of CM066577.1, forward strand.
AATTATTAGTAATAACTAATTAATAATGGCCCAAATCCTTGGCTGTGGTTGAGGAACTTAAAACATAACTCATTTGGAGTTGTAAAAAAAGATGGCTCAAAACAGTCTTAACCAAATTGTGGGCCAGCTTTTTGCCTGGACTTTCCTCCAGCATAAGAGTACAATTTGTTCTAAGACATTAGCAAGGGAGAGCAAAGAACATAATGAATAAATTTTATTGGTAATGCATAAGAAGAAGGCAGACTGGTGGCAAATCAGACCATTAAGGGAGAGGAGTATAAAATAAGATGGAGAGTAAGAGATGAGATTGCTCTATCAGAGTGGTCCTAAATCAGCATGTCATCTCAGAAACCACAGAAGTCAACAACTGAGTGGAGGTGAATGGAAGACAAGGGTCAAAACAACAATCATAATTTATCTGAGTGTCAGAAAAGCATTTTTACACTTAGTATGCAATGCATCAACTTACACTTAGTAGACAGTACTTAAGACAAAAAGAGATTTCAGCCCTCACTGAGTAGTCCTGCAGCACAATTCAAATTCTTTTCCTGATAAATCCAGGGGGAAAAAACAATCCCTTTTTATTCAAGGAATTTTCACTTAGATATTTGAGTCTACTGGGAACAGACTGAGACACATACCATACTCCAGACTCATGTCTACAGAGGCTTGTGGTTAGATTTGCTGATGGTGTTTGACAGTACGGGGGCACTAGTGGGAGCCTTGGTGAAAGACACACAGTGGAAAGCTTCAGTTCTTGTTTTTCTTTCCTCTTTGGAGGTGCTCGATGGAAGCTCTATGGATTGTTTACTTGTATAACCAGGAGCAGGGTATGCTGGCAGAAAGACTGAGCTTGGCATTCAGGATTCAAAGGACTATCTTTGATAGCAAAAGATTTGCTTCCTTTTCTGGTGTTGTTGTTTTGCCTTTTTTTACAACAAACTGAAAATATTATTCCATTAGGAAGAGACCTTGCTGGCTATTGTTGTCGTTATCTGCTGAGTCATGCCAATAATTGTTTATTTTAGCATTCCTGAAGAAGTTTAGAGATAGTTTCCTCCCCCTTCCCCAGAAGATGGTTGAGAAACACTGCATAATTTCATAAATAAAATAAAGCTAAAGAGGTTTTTTTTTATTGAAAGCATTTCCTTTAATGGTCTGCTATGCAACACTTCAGCAGTCGGCTGACTCATGGTAACCTGAAATTGAAAATGACTTGAGGGTGAGGGAAAGAAAGGAGAGGGCAGGAAGAATTATACTAGCCAGTATATTTTAACAGTCTACACAGAAGTCTGATCCTCATCTTGTTCAACCAGCCATGACTTCACAGAATGGTTCAGGCATCAGGTCTGTGTCTGGTCCAGAGCAAAAGATATATTTATACATTAGATTAACATAATGACTGATGACAATAATACATTTAATTACTTAATTCATTTCTGTTTTGATAGTCTTGGATGCTAACAGGAGTGCACTGTCAGAGCCATTTTCTTTCAGTCCACTATTTTTGGAAAGCCTTTCACTAGCACCAGAAAGCAATCTCATGCTTTCTTCTTGCAGTTCTCTCACCTCTGTTACACAGTAAATTGTGTTTTCTTCCTATACTATTTCTATGGAAAATGATACAGATAACTGAAATTAAAAAAAAATAAAAAGAAATGTTTTCCTACATACTTCAAAACCAAACTCTAGACACATCAAGTAAAAAGAACAATAACTTTCAAAAACCCCAAAACCACCAGAAAAGCCCACTTCCTGCCACTCTAGAAACCTCTCTGACTGTGTGTTGTACATAATGCTATTTACAGAGCATCAAAGATGGCCAAAGTGATCTTGCATAAGTGCTGGTGTCCTAGGACAGTAACTGTAGTCAGACAGTCCGAGATTCACAGATTGCATTAGGTTGAAAGGGACCCTCAAAGTCATCTTGTGCAACCCTACTTCAGTGAGCAGCTAGATCAGGTTTCCCAGGACCATGTCAAGTCTGATCTTGAATGTCTCTGGGGACAGGGTCTCAAACCACATCCCTGGGCAACCTATTCCAGTATTTTACCACCCCCATTGTGAAGAACTTCCCCCTAATGTTCAACCTAAATCTACCCTGCTACAGATTAAAACCATTGCCCCTCATCCTATCACTACAAGCCCTTCTAAACAGTCCCTCCCCAGCCTTCCTGTAGGTCCCCATCAGACACAGAAAATGTACCTATAAGGTCTCCCTGGAGCCTTTCTTTTCTTCTCCAGGCTGAACAGCCCCAACCCTTGCAGCCTGTCCCCATAGAAGAGGTACTCCAGCCCTCTGATCATATGAAGATCTGAGCTACTTTTTCCTCTTAAATACAAACAGACTTTCCAAAGGAACAAAGACTGCAAAGCGAGAGGCTGTTTCAGAGAGGATGGGGGGAAACTCATTGTGAAAGGAAGGATTACTTTGCTTTATGAAGCTTTTGGATTTCCTGAAAGTCTCCAGAACATTAGTCATGCATCCCCCTCATGACCCTCTATTAAGGGTGATCCATGGCCATGAGATGTGACCGACTCAGCTGGGTTTGCTCAGGAGTAGCCTGCCAAGCCTTCTGCATCTGGCTGATACTAAACAGAAACACATTCTCTTCTAGTTTATGCCTGGGTGAGCCATTTCTCTAGCATTCAAAAAGCCTTCATTAGTTGGGTTGTTTGGAGAGGAGGCACACCACACTGCTCAACCTGAGCTGGCTTAGCTTTTGGAAACATCTGAATTCCAGCCCTCAGTGGCAGCTGAGCAGCAAAAAATAAAAGAGGAAGGGGTGCAAAGTAGCTTTTAAGGTATTCTGAGTTGCTTTGATGCAGAGGAAGGAGAGTACAGACATAGAGGACACAGACTAGAGGAGCCATTGATGATCAGAGGGATGGGGCACATCTCCTACAAGACAGGCTGAAATAATTGGAGCTGTTCAGCCTGGAGAACAGAAGGAAGGATCCAGGGAGACCTTATCGCTGCATTTCAGTATCTGATGGGGACCTATGGGAGGGCTGGGGAAGGACTCTTTAGAAGGGCTTGTAGTCATAGGACAAAGGGCAATGGTTTTAATCTGGAGCAGGATAAATTTAGGTTGGACATCAGGAGGAAGTTCTTTACTCTGAGAGTGGTAAAATAGTGGAACAGGTTGCCCAGGGATGTGGTTGAGGCCCCATCCCTGGAGACATGCAAGATCAGACTCGATGTGGCAGCCTGGGCAGCCTGATCCTAGTTGGAGATGTCCCTGCTCACAGCAGGGGGATTGAACAAGATGAGCTTTGAGGGTCCCTTCCAACTCAATGCAATCTGTGAATCTGTGAATTATGTGGCTCTGCCTCATGCACTGTCAGGGGCTTCAGGTTATTGGCGTGACACCACCAGCTATGAAGGCTTTCTGACACATTGTTTTTGTCACTGCCAGGAGAAGGGAGAGCAGTGGGAGGTGATGCAAGAGGGCATTGACACCCATGCTGTGCTGCTGGAGGAGGATCCCATCAGCACAAAGATAATGGCAGAATCACAGAGAGTGCCTTGGACACATGGAATGGTTACAGTTTGGAAGCACGTGGGCCTGCTACCAGAGATCACAGATTTCTCAATGCATAATTCAGTATCATAAACACGTACACAACACTAACTCATTCTTCTGCTAGACTACTTTAATTTCTTGACAATAACATTGCTAAATTGACCTGGAAAGGCAAAGGCACTCAACATTTATAATTGATTTCTGCCCTATATCATTTTGGCTCCCTTCCTTCTCATGTAACTGCTAATAGGAGTTACTGCAGACTTAGTATTTCATTACAGATTAATTCAATAGGATTTTTGACTAAGCTAGAGTCCAGAATGACTTTGCACTCGGTGACATCTGTGATGCCAGCATGCAAAATGATTCCTCTGGCACTTCTACAAATTCAATTGTACCACAGAGTATGTCTTGAGAAATCCAGCTATGACCATATCTGATCTGGCTAAGAATGCCAAGTAATATAACACAAATAACCATCACAGCTATTTTGCAGGAGTAACAGCTTCTGGCTACTTTCATTCACTCTCAGGCAGACTTGGAGCCCAGGTATATTTTTTTGGGGTGTTTTTTATATACCTGTCACAGTCAAACTTCTTTTAGATTTGAGTAATACAACCAAATTGTCATATCAGAACAGTCACATTAAGATCCTGACCTTTTCTGGTATGCAACAACTAGGATCTTAGAACAAAATCCTTCTTCTCCTGTCTCTGCCAATCCTTCTACTGACATATCTACTGAAGCCCATAAGATATGTATCTGAATATCTGTATAGATACATCTGTTAGATATAGATCCTACTCCTAGTGGACACTAAGTTATCCATGGGACAGAAATGTGCCCTTGTATCCAATGGTATCCCAGGATGCCTTAAGAAAAGTGTGTCCAGCAGGTCTAGGGAGGTTCTTCTCCCCTTTCATCAGTCCTGGTGAGACCACACCTGGAATGCTGTATCCACTTTCAGGGTCACCAATTCAAGAGAGACAGGGATCTACTGCAGAGCGGCCAACAGAGAGCTATTAGGATGATTAAGGGACTTGAACATATCTCCTATGAAGCAAAATTGAGAGAACTGGGGCTGTTTAGTCTTGAGAAGACTGAGAGGGGATCTAATCAATGTCTGTACATATCTGAGGGGTGGGTGTCAAGAAGAAGGTGCCAGTCTCTTTTTGGTGGTGCCCAGTAATAGGACAAGGAACAATAAACAGGTCTAAGCTGGAACACAGGAAGTTCTACCTCAAAATGTGGAGAAACTTCTTTACTGTGAGGGTGCTCGTGCCCTGGAACAGGCTGCCCAGAGAAGCTGTGGAGTCTCCTTCTCTGGAGACTTTCAAAACCCACCTGGATAAGTTCCTCTGGGTCCTGCCCTAAGTGATTCTGCTTTAGCAGCAGGATTGGACTAGATGATCTCTAGAGGTCCCTTCCAACCCTTAATATTCTATGAGTCTATGATTTTGCTGCCTTCAAGATGCTTTTCACTGTCAGAATGGTTTTATTTTAAAACCTTTTATTTGGAGGATGTTCTGGTGACAGGAAGCCCAGTTCTTAGAAACTTCCTGAACAGAGGTCTACTGTCAGTCATTAGGAGCCCTCATTATTGCTGAAAGCAATTAAGGTACCTTTATTTACCAGATTCCATTATGTCCCCTTTTTCAGACTGCGTTTACATTGCTGTCAAAGGTAACCACTTAATTTTTAAGAATATGATAGTGCTTTTCTTCTGATTACTCATCTGCATTTTGTGATTCACCTCTACTGCAACATTGTCATTGACATCATCCCTCTGCCAGTAAAAACATGTTAATTTTCTTACTAAACTGTTATTCACTAACTTCAGTTTTCAGAGCCTGTTCTTTTTCCTGAATTAGAATTCTCTTACCAACTGACCATTTTTTTTTCATTCACTAACTCCTCACTGCATTACTGATACCATTAATTGATAGTGGGTGACCCTGCCTCAGATACCACACAGGTCAAGGAAGAGGTTGTATCCATAGTGCCAAATAACTGAGATTCATGGTACAAAGCCCCCCCATTTATTTGGGTGAAACCTAAATCAGACATATATAAAGAAACCTAGATTAGACAAATTTAGAACTATATACAGTTCTAAAATTCTTTACCTTTATCAATTTCTAGACTTTTAGATATAAAAAGATATATATGCATTGATTCCTCACATACATTACATTTTCAAGAACTAAACCTGAGAACACATTGTTATTTGTTAGGGAAAAATGAAATCAGAGATGCAGAGGCACTAGGATGCCTTAATGTCATTGGAAATTGCACAAAGCTTTGCTCATCGGTACTGTGAACAAAGATGAAAGAGAATGAAAGACTGAGAGAATTGGGGCTTTTTATTATGGGAAAGACTGAGAAGGGGTCTCCTAAATGCTTAGAAATATGTACAGGGTGGGTGTCAGGAGGATGGGGCCAGTTTTCTTTCAGCGGTGCCCAGTGACAGGACAAGGGGTAACAGGCACAAACTTGAATATAAGAAGTTCCATCTAAATATGAGGAGGAACTTCTTTACTTTAAGGGTGACAGAGCACTGGAACAGGCTGTCCAGAGAAGTGGTGGAGTCTCCCTCTCTGTAGACATTCAAAACCTGCCTGTACATGTTCCTGGGTGACCTTCTCTGTATGATCCTGCCTTGGCAGTGCGGTTGGACCTGATGATCTCCAGAGGTACCTTTTAACCCCTACCATTCTGTGATAGTGTCCTTGCCTGACAAAAACGAGCTGAACACAGGTTGAAGTTCTGCCTGCTGGATCTGCTGGGAGTAGCAAAAGCAGAATGTAAATTTGTATTTAAGGCAGACAAGGGGCAACTGAAAGGTGTAAAGCTGCAGTAACGTTCCTGTAACCCTGAAGATGTGCCTTAGGTCATGTGCTTCCGAGGGCACAGAGAGGCAACAAGAAGGTCCAAGGTGCCTGCCAGGCTCATGCAGCGGGCTGCACGGGTTAGGTGTTTTGTTCCCTATACGCATATTTCAGTGTCACCATTATGCCGAGTGCCGGTTACTGGGGTGGACAGCCCCCGAAGCAGGGAGTAGAGGGGGTGGGATCACGGAGAGGAAAAGGTCTGCTGCAGCAGCTGTTCGCCACTGGCCATGGCAAACCCCGGACGTCGAGAGGCGTCAGTCGAGACGCGGCGCCTGGGGTGCCCATCCCGTACCGCCGCTCCCAGGCGTCTCCCGGGTGCCAGGTCACGGCACGGGCCGGGCTGTACCGCCAGCAGTCCCGGCAAGGCCCGCCTTCGTTCCGCTTCCCCCGGCCCGAGGAGAGGGCCGGCATCAGGGGCGAGCCGCGGCGCCCTATCCCGCAGACCCGCGTAACAATGGCAAGGGGCTGTTGCAGAAGAAGTTGCCGTGAGCAACCGGAGGGCGGGCCGAGGCGTCTCCTGGGGAACCGCTGCCTCACCTGAAGACGGACCGTCCACCCGTCCGCCAGTCGGTTGGTTGGTCGGTCCGTCCCCCGACCGCCCTCGCGCGGGGCCGCCGAGCCCCATTCACCCGCACGAGCAGGAGCGCAGCGGTGGGCGCGGCCTCCGCGGCCCGCCCCTTCCTCCCGCCTCCCCTCCCCCCCCCAACCGGCCGCGTCCCCTCCGCGCCGCCGCGCCGCGCCCGCCAGTACTCGCCGCCGCTCCCTCAGCCCCGCCGGTGTCTCCGGCCTCCCCCGCGTTCCCCCCGCCCGCCCCATTCTCTTTCTCGTCCTCCCCCCTGTCCTTCCCGCGCGTTGGTTCGCTCTTCCCCGCCCCTTTACCCCACCTCTCTCGTCCCCTCCCACCCCCCGGCTCCCCGCGGTGGTCTGGCCCGGCCCGGCGGCGGAGGGAGCGGCGGAGACGGGTGGGGAGGCATTGGCGGCTGGGGGGGGGTCTCGCTGCCCGTTGACGCGTCAGCCCCTGCGGAGCGGCGAGGAGCGGAGCCGGGGAGAGAGCGCAGCGAGTGAGGGAGCGCGAGCGGCTCCCCGACCCCAGGCAGCACCATGAGGTGAGGGGCCGGCCCCGGAGCGGGCTGTGAGGAGGGGTGTGGGGGTAAAGGCTCCGTGTCTCCCGTTAGAGGCCGTGAGCGGAGGTGCGGGGGGGCTGCTGCTCGGGCGGCGGAGCCGGGGTGGGGGGAAGGCCGGGCTGAGGGGAGCCCCGCGGTGGGGAGGGGCCCATTGTTAGTGGCTGTGGGGGAGGGGCCGCCCCGCCGTCCCCGTCCCCGCGGCGGCGAAGTTGCGCTCGGGGGCGGCAGCGGGGCCCGGGCCGTAGCGGGGGGGGGGGGCGGCCCCGCTCCAGCGCCTGCCCCCGGGCCGGCCGCGGCGGTGTGCGCTGGCAGGGCGGGAGCCTCGGTGGCCCGGCTCCTTTCTTTCTTTCTCAGTGGTGTGGTTTTTTTTGTTTTTTTTCTCCCCCTTTCCCTCCGCCTCAGCCGGCGCATGTTGCATTGCAGCAGCAGCTGGGCTTTTCCCTGTGTAATCAATAAAGAGGCACCGGGGAGGGGGCTGTCGGGGGGATCCCCTTCTCGGTAGTCGGGAAAGTGCCGCGTTTGGAGGTTTCGGATGTAAACACAGAGGTGGACGCGGCTGGGGGCCGGGGTAGGAGGGTGGAAAGAAGAGAGGGAGGTGGGTGCCTGCCTGCCCGCTTTGCCTTCCCGCCGGGGACTCCCGCTCCCTGCCGGCTCATTCATTTGAAGGCGATTTTTCTGCTTTCCTGGCCCGTCCCCCCGCACCTCCCCCCCCGGCTCTTTTTAGTGCCTGTTTCCATAATCTTCTTTCTGGGATTGGTGCAGGACGTGGTGAGAAATGCGGCTCCGTAGTCTGAGTGCTGCTGTGGCTGTTTGGGGACCTTGTGTTCCCTGTAGGCCTGTCCCTCACCTAAACAAGTCAGTTACTCTTTAATTTGTTTTTTTATTTTCCTCCCCGAAGATATTGTGTGCCTTGCAATTGGATTCGAACCTCCTTTGTTTTGAAGATGACTGTTAAGTCGTGTAGGTCCTTTCGAGTGTAGCTTGGCAAAATTTGGATTATGAAAATCATTAAATTCCACTACTGCGTATAACTGATGAGCCATTAGAATTCTCTGTAAATTACAGTAACACCCTAATTGCCTTTTTTTTTTTTAAACTTAAGAGTTCCCCTTCACCTGGTGTGTGCTGCACTTTGAATGGAAAGGGCAGCACTGCAGCGGGAAGCATGGGAGCAGTCTCCTTGCTGTTTAGTTTAGAATTGTGTTCCTCTATTTCCCCCTGATTTTCTTTGTTAACCGTTGGTTATGTCCTACGTTATTTTAAACTTTGTTTTGTCTCGTGATAATTTATTTTCACTTACTCATGTTGCTCATGTGGAGGTCAGATTCCCTGCAAATAAAAAGTTACGACTTTAGAAAACTCACAGTTCATATCCAGATCCTTTAAACAGAGGTGGTTTGGGCTATTTTATTGCCTTGGCAGTCTTTTACACAATGAGGGCTGTTAATCTAGCAAGGGTTGGCATAAATATGTTGTGAAGCCCCTTGTATATTTAGGTTTCTTACTGGCAAAAAGTACTTGAGTTGTGTGGGTGATGGTGAGCAAAGTAAGCTGTACCAGCAAGGCTACTCTTTTGCTGATGTAACTGTATGTGTGCTAGGACTTCTGCCAGCTTGGAGGGAGCACAAATATTTCTCTTAACCAGCATAGCAGGAAAGTGTCAAGGTTGAACCTACCCTTAGGTTGCTTATTTAGATGTTTGAATAGCTGACTTGAAGCAGTTAGTAAATATAGGCAAATTAATATATTACAGGTCTGAAGCTTTCTACCTGCTTGTGAGTACAGAGCATTAAGCTGGCTAAGAGGGAAATGTAGATGCAAGTTGGTCTGCATGACCATTGGGTATTTCAAAGAAATCTGACTTCAAGAACATTTGGTTCCAAGCCTTTTGGGGGGAAAAAAAAAAAAGGCAGCAAGCTGTACCAATTACACTACACAGGCTAAGAAAATGATGTGGTTAAAGAAGTATTTTCTCTCTATGGAGGCACTATTAAATTGACTCAGTTTTGTTTAATTGGTCCAACTGCAGTACAATGGCAAGCTTTCACTGCACGCTCTCTCTTTGGACTTGTTTAGACTATGGTTGACGTTGTATTTCTGAAACATGTTTAAACAATATCTTCATGCTGTGTTTTGTTCAGGCAGTGTCTTTTAATGTGTATTTGCTGGTCAAGGCAAGTTGTGATGCCGGAGGAGTGACAAGGTGGATGGGACAAATGCTTTATATCTAGCATTTCATATATATAGTTCCTCCTTTTGCAGGTGGTGTTAAATCATAACAAAACATAAAAACATAGTAAAAATATGTTTTTGACACAGTATTGATGGTCTGCTGGAAGGCATGAACTGTGTTCTGCAGGTACGTATGCAGTTGGTGCTCCTAAGAATACAGAAAGCAGTAACTAGAAATCGTTCTGAGGTGATTGGGTAGAGCCCTCAGTTTCTCTTCTGTCCTTTAGCACATACATGTATGAGAGCCTATTTTTCACCCATTGTGAACCTGAACTGATCCTGATAATTTTGTGTTGAGATAATGGAATCATAGAATGGTTTGGGTTGGAAGGGACCTTAAAGATCATCTAGTTTCAAGCCCTGTGCAGGAACATCTTTCACTAGACCAGGTTGCTCAAGGCCCTGTCTAACCTGGTCTTGAACACTTCCAGGGAGGGGACATCCACATCCACAAGATCTCACATCTTGTCTGGGTGGATAGCTGGTCAGTCAGCAAAGAGCAGATTGGTTTTCCTTATGTCAAACAAAGCTAAATTTCATTGTAAAAGAACAACTTCATGTAATAAAATAATCAGCAATTCAGTAGGACACAAACATCAGTGGTATGCAGGAATTCTTGCAAAAGTCTGTATTGTGTTTGAATTAAAATTATATGCTCTTTGAGTAGCATCTGTTAGGGGTTTTAGATTGCTGATAAACTTTGAATATTCAATATCCCAGTTAAATGGTCTAGCCTAAGTATGAAGTTACTTGGTTCAAGGAACCAGCTTGAATAGGGCTTGTGTCTCTCTCTCTCTCCCTCCCCCACTTTAGGTAAACAGTTGATTCCCATGAACACCTGTTGCTCTTATTGTTTCGTGGTTAGCTGACTACTGCTGTTAATAGAGTTTCCTGAATACACTTATTTCATAATAGGTATCCAGGAATAGGCATATTCAGTGAGATTTCCATTTCCTAGCTGACTGGAATGTGGTAGGAGAAAAAAGTAGCTAAGGTCTTAGGTAGCAGCATGATTTGGTGCCCCTGTTCTGGTGATAACAGAACTTCCCATTGTAGTCATATGAGAAGAACGTGTCTGAACATATCTTTATGGAAACATGTTGAAATTTTTATTACAGAAGCTGATAAACTTGCTAGAGCTGGGATTCCTCAATGAAGGCTAACTGAAATTCTTTTTTATATTATATTTTTTAAACCTAGCTCATTTAATATGTTAACTCCAATAAAAATAAATGAGCTTTCCAAGATGCTGACTTTTTTTTTTTTTTTTTTTTTAAATCAAACTGTACAGCCTTCTCTTGGGATTACTGCATCCAATTCTTTGTGTGGGAAAGAATTGTTTTTCATTAGTGTGCTAGTCAGAAAGCAGACTGCTTAGTCTGGTTTCATTACCCAAGTTGCAGGAACTGGGGAAAGAAACTTTTTTTTGTTTGTTTGGTTTTTAATTTTAAATTCTAACATTTCTGGAGCCCAGTATATTAATTTGTGCTTATGATGAGCTGCTGTGTGCAGATCATATGTGTGAATGTTCATTCTGTGTTGAGATGGGACAAGCAGCTAAACGATCATAGTTTTTTGCCTCGTTAGAAAGTCATGTCATGCCCTCATTTGTGTTTTCAAGGTAAAAAGACAGCTAAATTTGTGCTCTAAACCCTGCTAAAATTTCTACTTACATTCAGCAGCTTTTCTGCTCAAGTATGATACTGTAGGGTGTAATTCCTGTCATCATTAAGAGGTCAGTGTATTTTGTGCCTGTGTTAGCCTTCATTATATTTTGAATAGTGTGCTAAGAAATCCAATACCATATTCATTGTTGTTTCCCCCCTTTTTAGATCTTTAATACATGAGTGGAAGCCCACAGCAGAAGTAACAAAACATGTACCTTCATTAGGACTGGGGATTCCTGAAGGAACCCACACACGTTTCCTAGGGTTTCCAGAGAATTGGGTATGCAGGAGCATTGTTTGCTTAGTGAGCATTGTGTTATTAGTGACAGTTCGGTCTTCTGCACTTAAGGTAGTAAAATACCAGGGAAGAGAAGCCATGAATTGCAATGGTGGCATTAAGTTCTTGTGTACAATGATATCTAGGGTGACGCTTTGGAATTGTGCCTTCAGTTATAATCCTCTCGATAGCAATACAAATAACATATTTGAAGTAGAAAGCTTAATTTAGTTGAGAAATATTTGACAAAAAGTTGGAAGTGCAAGCAGGCAGTTAAATAAGGCTGGATACACATAACTGCAACCAGTACTGTTCCTAAAATTGCTCACATCTCAAGAGTAAAATTGATGGTGTAGGCAGGTTGGGTTATTTCCTTTTTTTTTTTTTTTTTCCTCCAGGTGGATGCAAAAATTCAGGTTCCTTTCCTTGTTCTTAAGTAAACTAACAGATGGACTGACTCATCTGTCTGATAGAAGTGCAGTCTTTAGCTTGCACTTTGTGACAGTTGCAAATAGTTTCTGGACGAGTTGTTTCTGCCCACCTGATATAGAATCTGACAGCTGTTTTGCCCCTGAGATCTCTGGGTGGATTAGTGAATTACTTTGATAGTAAAACTGAAGGTCTTTGAAAGATAACTGTGTGAATGGAGGGTGCAGGAGTCAGAATACTTTTTTTTTTTATTAAGAAAAAGCTCTTTATGACCATCTTGGCAATTACGTTGTCAGGCTCTAAGAATTAGAAGCGGTCTGGGAGTGTGTTTAGTTCAGGAATGCTCCCTGGAAGGGTATGTACAAGGGGTTTTTTTTGATTCTAATTTGGGCCTTAATGCTTTTTGTTGTTGGAAGTCAGAAAACAAGACTGAGTTAGTGTCCTGCTTCAACCACAATAGCATAAAAGTCTTTTTTTCCCTCCACTTCCATAAAAAGGAGAGGAATTCTTCTTCCAGCACCTGTTTTGGTGGAGGCTTTGCTCGCACACTTAGGCCCTTAGTGACGTATCTCAGCCCTCCCTTAGGCATGTGATTGGAAATACTTTGTAATGAGGACTGCTTCTTGCCATGCCAGTGCATTTCATGCAGAACTATTACAGAGGTAGGTTATTGAACCACTGGGTAGAGTAATTTGCTTTCATTACTAGAGAGCAAATGTATATTTTTAAACAGATGATATTCCCTTCTTTACATTGACCTTTATATAGAATTGTTGTTGACAGTTCAGGCATGCTTCCACTTAGCAGTGTAGAAATACATCTGCCAGCTCTCTAAACATCCAGACGTGTTTAGGTTTTAAGAGTGCTGCAGTGGTGAGAGAAAGCAGAAGAAACATGCTTTTATGTTTGATTAAAAACAAAACAAAAAAAACTTTTGCTAGTAGCTAAAACTAAATGTAGTGGAGACAGAAGTCACACAAACCTTGTTGAACAGCTTCAGTGTATTTAAGTAATTTTTGATGCTGGCTACCTCACTGCCCTGCCCCTGCTTTTCCCTGCCAGTCCTTATGAATTTTGTAAAACTACCTTGTGTTCTTGGGCTGTTGGCATCTCTCTTGGGATTAAGAGGGGAGCAAAGCCACTTTAGTATCTGTCAGTATTTAAATCTGCCAGATAGAGCCAGTGTTAAGTCTCTACTGTCCTTCCCCTGCCCTAAGTTCCCGTGTGTTCTCCCAAACCTGGAAAAGAATGAAGTTTGTATGTAGCTTATTTTTTTTTGTTGTTGTTAAATAACATACAGAATATTTTTCCCCCTTTTCCAGAAATGGCTGCCTTACCTTATTTTAACTTCTAAATTTTCTAACCTAAGAAATAAAAACATTTATCTAAATAACTGAATCTGAAGTAGTTTTCCCTTGTTTTAAAGTGCTCTCTGCCACTATAGGTTTTGGAGGACAATGGTTGAGTTTTATTTCAGACTCCTAATTTAATTGTTCTAATAATTAATAAACCTCTGCCCTACTATCACTTGTTACAAGTCTCTTTCACTGTAGCTGTCTTAAGTTAGGAACAGATTTTTATTTTTTTTTTCTTCTTTAATTTGTTGTATTTGTACTTAAAATTGAACACAGTGAAGCTTTGCTGGAAAACTTTTTACTGTGTTCTTGAATACATTTGCTAAGCTCATTTTTTGAAAGCTGCAATTGGCTGCTGTGGATGAAGTTGAACAGACTTTACAACTTCAGAGTAAACATTGTTGTCTGCAATAGATAGTGTGACCAGACTGACAAAACAGTGAAACCTAATCCAAATGAACCTAATTATGGCAGAGATAATAAATAAAAGTAGTGAATGACAGCACTGTCAGTCCTGAAGATCAGTATTTGCAGGTGTAGGTCTGATCACTGAACATAATTACTTAAGAGCAGGTATAGTTTGGTTGTAGTTATGTACTGCATTAGCAAAAATACAGGATCTTTTTGAAATTATGTTTAGAGGCGCTTTTTTTTTCCTAGTTCAGAATACTGCTTTGTCAGAAGTCTCTTGAGTATTGTCAGAAGTCAGGCAGCCACTATTATATTGTAATTTAACTTCACCCACTGATGTAGTTAGTTGAATTATTGGCCATTGGATGATTGAATGATTTGCCATTGGAATGGGCTGCCCAGGGAGGTGGTGTTTAGGAAGAGAGTGGATGAGGTGCTTGGTGCCATGGTTTAGCTGATTAGATGGTGTTGGACGATAGGTTGGGACTCAATTATCTCAAAGGTCTTTTCCAACCTATTCTATTCTGTCACTCTGAAGTAGCTGATGCTTTGTGTCTCCATTTGGTATGTATATGACATAAACACATTTTGAACACAGGGCTGCCTTCCTTGTCAGCTATGAACCATCTGGTCTGAAACTGAGTATGGAGACAGTAGTCACTGTGTATAGTAGCCACTACTTTGGGTTAGAACCTACTATTTGAGGGGCAAGGGATGACATGAAAGACCTACCCAGTTCAATGTTCTTTTGATCAAGAGAAAGCTGAGGAGGTAGATTCATCTGAGAAAGCTTGCAGGGAATCCATGTCTAATCATGAGTAGAAGGAAGAGCTGGTGAATGGCTAGAGCACTTAAGTAGTAAGCTGTTACTAATAGGCAGAAGTTGAATCTAGCACTTCAGCTCTTTCTTCATAGAACTGTAGAATTGTTTGGGCTGAAAAAGACCTTTAAGATCATGGAGTCTAACCATGTCAGTGTTACTTTGTTGGAGAGTAATTAAGAATGAGATTTTGTGGCATTTCAGTGGTCTCTGGGTTTTTAGCTGTGGGGTAGGAATGTAGTAGTGTGAGATGAAAATTTTGACTCGAGATAGATGAATAAGACTAAAGTATCATTTTTATATATATACACACACAAAGTATATAAAAAAAGTGCACTCTAAGGTTCTTGGGCTGTCATCTCGAGGGTTGTAGTAACACCATTGTTCTAGTTTCCACAATGCAGTGTGATGAGTCTGGTAGCATTTAGCTTAGTGATCACCTCCGTTTACTGCATCGGGTATGAATCATTCTCAAAATTATTGCTGCTGAATTGTACATCTGACCTTACAACTAAGTTGTGAGGTGAAGAAATCTGGGCTGCTGGGTTCAGTGACTTCATTTTGTATTTTGGCAATGTCTTTTGAGTAGTCCTCATAAAGTTTGGAAGACCAGTGCCTCTCAGCCTTCTTGGTTTGGCATCACATGAAGGCAGCTTTAAAACTAAGGGATATTCCTGTATACTTTTTATTTGCTGAACATTTTTTATTCACTGGTAGGGACAGTTCTATGTTCCTGTAATTGCCACCCTTTCCTACAGTAGCTAAATCTACAAATGGATGGCAATAAAATAAAAACAGAGGTTGCCTTGCAGGTTATGAATGCTGTTGCTGTAGCTGTGTGGCTCTAAGGATATGAACAAGACAAAGGTTTTATGAGGAGAGGCAATATCTTTTATTAGATCAGCTGCTGCAGTGGTGGGGAGCAGGACAGGGGCAAGCTTTCAAACATTCAAGTGCTGAGTTCATGAGAAAGTTATTCAATTCTTTGGAGACACCATGTGGAGATTTTGTACTGTGTGGATTGTTGCAGGCATGTTGCAGATCCAGGTAAATGTTGCTGTGTGTTTTGTGTGGTGTTTTTTATTTTCATATGTAGTTGATAGTTTTGGTGTTCTGACCTAGTAGCATTATTTGGTATAATTTGTATTTCAAAGAATAAGGAATCAGGGGCTGGAAAACAGGTAAGCAGCTGTAGGATACTATTGAAATTGCCATTTGTTTTTGCACTGATCTGCAAAGATGGTGTGTACCTAAAGTGGAGATTGCACTGCAGAGAAAAAAGTCAGAAAGTAAACTCAAAAATACTTCTCTAATGTTGCTGTTCCCATGTAAAATGTGAGACTGTATTTTCCTTTGAAGCATTTCAACTCTAAGAATCACTGGGAAAAAAACAATGCTCAGAGTGCCTTGTTTGAGGAGCCCATCTGTGGTACTTTTATGGGGATGTGGACTTGGTCACATGGATGACTTGTGTCAGGTAAATATTAAGGTGAAGGTGAAAGTGGATTGCATTGCAAGGGTTGCATCTTTAGACGTGACTAATGCTTAACAATACTTTATAGTAGGATTTTATTTTTGTCCTGTTGAAATCCCTAGTTAGTCATCAGAGGATAGAAGAGCATACAGTTAAGCCAATTCTGAATGCTCTGAGTATTTTGCCTTCAGTTCATGTATATCCTTTTCTTCAGGCAGGTGAGTGCAAATCAAGCTCTCCTCTTCCAGTCTTCCCTGCTCCCAAAACATAAAGAAAACTGTTCTTAATACATAAACATCTGTGTGCTGCCTGTGCATACTCGTTTAGGATTACCAGTACTTGATGCACAGTGAATAAAGAGGGAAAAAAATGGCTGTATGGTATGAGAAATCTTTTGCTGTTTTTGTTTGTGTGTGTTAGGGTTCTGCTTTGTGTTATCTAGTCCTTATATATAGTACATGCTTCCTAACTTTTTTTTTTGCCCTTAACTTGTTCTTCTGAGTAAAATATGTGTATTTCCTAGCGGTGTTAGGATGAAGATTGAGCTGTTAGTGCACTTCCTCGGGATGCTTTCAGGTGTGGTGATGTATATAGTGGCAGCCTCAGTATTCAGCATGCGTATATTTGAAATCTTGCAATTCCCCCCCTCCCCCTTCCCGAATTGATCTGAGCTCCTTGTCTTCAAGTATGCCTGCAGTCAGGATGGGTGTAGGGAGAGGACTCATTCTAAAATCCAGTCGTTAAGATACTTTGGCTCTAATTCTCAAGAATTTTACCATGGGTTTTTCTGGGAATGGGGAGGGTGTTAATAAAAACCAAAACAAAACACAAAACCAACAAACCAACACCAAAACACAAAGAAGACAAAAAACAGAGGGGAATCTCCCTGATTTTGGTGCTGCATTTTTTTCATGTAACGTGATGAATCAATGTGCCAATTCCTCAACCAGTTAAGTGACCATAATTTTCCTGTTTTTTGGGGAAGAGGGAGAGATTTTATGCATTTCTTGCTATCTTACAAAAAGTTTTTCTCCTGTGAAAAGGACCACGGCTTGGATGCCTACACATAGTTTAGCATCAAAATTCCTAGCAGGTCTTAAATGCAAAGTAGTTGGGGCTGATGCTTATCTTAATTTTATTTATTGATTGATTGTAAAACAAAATCAGCCCCCCAAAGAAGCAGGCCACACAAACATAACAAAGCAAACTTCTTTAGGCTTTTCTTCCAGAATCTGAGAGCTTTATGTTACTCAGTTATTTGGTGGGGTTTTTTTTGGTGTTTTTGTTTTTTACGTACTGTGACAAGAATCTGATCTGAAATGATGAAAGCATTTCACACTTAAAGAAAATTGTATGCATCTAAGAACTTTTTTCCTGGACATTTACTATAGAATTAAAATGTTGCTGGCTATAGGCACTGTAGCAATGGATTTTTCTCTCAGGAGCACCTTACCCTACAAACATTTATATGCACAGAATCATTTCAGTGTAAACCAAAGCGCTGGATGTAGCATCTTTGGTTAGGTTGGCATCTAGGGTAATGTTAGTGCCAAGGATGTGCAGTTTCTCAGGAAGGCTGGGGTTAATTGTAGCTTGGCAAGTGAAAAAAAAAAAAAGGGGGGGGAGAGTTCCATATTGTTTTTCTGCAGTAGATTCCTGTTGCTATGCAACAGACAGAATGTCACTTAGTACAGGATATATTAAATTTGTATTCCCGGCACATACCTCTGCACGTTCATTTTATACTTTCACAGGAGGGGATGGTTGTGACTTCCTGTAGGACTGTAGTATGAAGTAGATATTTGAGCTTCTATTCTGGTGCTTGCTTAGAGCTGTGGTGACGTCAGCGAGCTTGCAGAGCCTTTCTTTGTTTTCGGGTGGATGGGACACCTGTGCAACACAATCAGGCTTCCAACCAGACAAAAAAGGGTGGTGTTGATCTTCCCTGAGGTGGGATGGCATTGCCAAGCAACATATTAAGACTTCAAAAGGGAGAAATTTCATGTATGGAAAAAAAAAATAAATCTTGGGCTATGAATTCTGAAAACCTTTGAATGTGATGCAGAGAAAGTTAATGCAGATGTCTCTGTATGACTCTTTAAAGCAAAAAATTCAGTTAATTTTTAATGATTGGAATTAACTTTGACATTTGAATGGGTCGATACCTCCCCTCCCTACTTCTCTTCTCCCTTCAGTGCTAAACCCAACCAATCTCAGCATCCAAACATTTTTTATGCGCTGTAGATGGATTCTGGAATAATATTCAGGGCATGTTTGGGAAAATTATCTTCTGGGGCTCTGGAGCCAGTAATTAAGTAATGGACAAATGACAACATCTGGTAAGGCATTATTTTATAATCTAATTAGACTTCTGTAGTGGAAGAGAAGGTAAAAATAATATTTGAATGCTGGAAGGATGTTAATTTGATCTTTGCTTCAAAGGCTGCCATGCAGTATAGGTGACTGAAATACAGAAACTTGAAAGCTGTGGATTTTTAATACTGTGCTTTTAGGAATGAAATGCATCTGTTGCCTGATGTACCATCAAGTTTATCCTGTATCATAATCTATTTTATTGTAAGCAGTTCTCTGTGGATTTTGAAAGCCAATTTACAAAATCTAAGCTGAATTTAAGTTAGATACAAAAATTAGCAGGTCAAATCCGACCTCTTAGAATTGAAATATGCTGTCATCTTACGTTTCTTTTAAATTGTCAGTCTGCAGCAGATTTCTGGGTAGCTTGGGTTTTTAATGTTATTGTGAATTTCTTGTGTGTGTGACTTCTTAATAAAGCAGAAGTTAAAAGGAAGAGTCAAATGGAATTAGGAAACATTCAAAACATCTCTTGGTACTGTTCTCTTGCTTTTATTGCAAAGGGGATGCCTCCAATATGTAAGGCATCATTAAATGAGCAAGCAGCCTTTAATAATAGCATTTTCTTTCTTGTAGTCTGCTGCTTAATGCAGAGTTCAATGTCAGAGCATTCCATGCCTGTTTTCCCAAGCAGATCTGAAAACCCTTTCTTTGTGTACACAGAGAAGCTCATGCAACCTAAAAAAAAAAATATAAAAAAAGAATCTTAAGCATTTTATATTTTGTGAGATCAAACCTTGAGCTTTGTTAGAGAGAAATGGTATAAAAACGTGGATGGGAATGCTTAGGGTTCTTTTTTTGCCTTCTGTTTTGGGTAGATGAATCTTTGCTTCTGTTGCAGAACTGTGTGGCAAGAATGAGAATTGTGCCTGTGGCTTTCAATGCAGTAGTGACTTGTTTTAATAGTATCTCTTGGTCCAGGAGACAGTGGGAATTTGTGAAACAGCTTCTTCCCCTTGAGGAGTGGGGTAGAATGTAATCTCATTGTGAAGCTAACAGTTTTATCTGTACTGTTAATGAAATGGACTTAGTGTGTAGAATGTGGCAGTTCTGGAATAAGCACAGGAAATTGGGAAATTTGAGATGTAAGTTTTAAGTAGTGTGTTGGTAGACTTAGATAAATCTTAAAGGATCTCAAAATAGAAAATGGACGTTCTAAAACCACTCTGGTTATAGAACAAAGAATATTTAAAGCATTTCACTTTTAAAATACTTCTCAGTTTATTATTTTCAGGTGTCTAAACTACCCCTCTGCTTTTAACTAGTTGGACCCCAAGTCCAGCTGTAACGTTGCAGTGGTAGTCTCTTGATTCCCCTTACCATGTAACACCCTCTCCTGTTTCCTCAGTCTGGTAACATTTATGCTTTTGCTGATAGCATCCAGGGCTAAAGAATAGCTCCACAGACATTTTTGCAAGTGTAACTTTGGGATGGAGAGACAAACAATTGAGAGCAAAAATTAACAGCTAGGAACAAACACTGTTTAAAATATACTTTGTTTTTTTTTTTTTTTTTTTGAGGGGCTTGTGCTGTTGTCCTTCATAATATACTGGAGTAACAGTTAAAAATGGGCAAAACCATGTGGCAGATAGAGCAGCAATCCGTTTGCATGTTAATGGTTGCCAGATGAAAGTAGCCAGTGTATGGGTAGTGCATACCATTTTAATTATTATATATTTTGTTTAAGCTCAGATGCTATGCTGCTATAAATAGGGCTGTTGCAAAACAGACTTTCTTACCCATCATCTTCCCCCCAAAATCACAATTACACTGGGGCAAGTCCTGTGGATTTGATACAAGTAGTCCAAAGTTCTGTTTGGCTGTTGAAAAGAAATCATGGAATGCTAGGGGTTGGATGGGACCTCCGGAGACCAAATCCAATTCCCATGTACAAAGCAGGTCACACAGGGACACATCCAGATGGGTTTTGATGCTCTCTAGAGGAGACTACAGCACCCCTCTGGGCAGCCTGTTCCAGTGCTCCAGCACCTTCATGGTAAAAAACATCTCTACTCATGTTGAGATGGGATTTCCTGTGATTGAGTTTGTTAATTCCCCCTCATCTGATCACTGGGAATTACTGGGAAGTGACTGGCTCCATCCTCCTGACAGCCACCTTTCAGATATTTGTAGACATTGATAAGGCCCCCTCTCAGCCTTCTCTTTTCCAGACTAAGCAACCCCAGGTCACTCAGTTTTTCCTTGTGAGATTGATGCTTCACTCCCTATATAATCTGTGTAGCCTCCATTCAAGACTCTGGTATATCTCTGTTCCTCTTGAATTGAGGAGCTCAGAACTGGACATAGTATTCCAGATGTGGTTTAACTAGGGCTGACTAGAGGAGGAGTACCTCCCTCGACCTGGTGGACACACTCTTCTTAATGCATCCAAGTATACTGTTGGTGGTCTTGGTTACAAGGGCACATTGCTGTCCCATGGATAACTTCTTATCAACCAGAACTCCAAGGTCCTTCTCTGTGGAGCTACTCTCCAGCAGGTCAACCACTAACCTGTACTGGTGCATGGTATTGTTTCTCTCCAGGTGCAGGACTCTACATTACTCTTGTTGAACCTCATTAGGTGGTTCTTTGCCAGCTGACTAGCCTGTCCAGGTGTCTCTGGATGTATTGTGTGCTCAGTCACACTGGCCTACCAACTCTTGGTTGTTAGTTAATACCTGCACTACTACTGCTTTTGCAGCATTATATAAAAAGGATGCTGAAGCATCTGAATGATGATCTGCTCTTTTCCCTTCCCTACAGTAGTTGCCAGGTTCTGGTTTGAAGACAGAATTCTGGATTGTGGTTTGAAGGCTGCCTTTTGTTGTTGTTTTAGGCTTTCCCTGTTGCAGAGGTTGGAAAGCCTCTGAGGAATGAGGTAGGGAGCTGCTTGAAGGAGATGATGATTTCATGTGTTTTCTGTGAGAACTGACTGCTTTTTATTTTTCAGAGAAGTTTTGTCCTTTGGTGCTGGTTGACTTATTCAGAGTTGTCAGGATTGTTCATTAGCTATGTCCTGACTTGTTTTCTTACTGACTGACTTAAGACTGTGGGCCTGATCTGTCAAAACATTGAATTAGTCAGCATATACCTAGATCCTCTTGGATTAAATGATCAACATCAGAAGACTTCATACACCAGTTACTGTGCTTCACTTATCCACTGAAGGAAACAACTCCCCATCTGTTTTCCTTATTTTAATTTTTGATTAATTTCTTAAAACCAACAGTCTGCAAGTTTGAAGCTCTCAGATGCTTCATTTTACGACACTGTGCTTGAACTGTGACTAACTTTCAAATTTGGTATTTAAAACAAGTTTTGATTAATGTGCCAGAAACTTCATGACACATTGAATAATGAGGACACCTACTTAGATCTTCATTTACTCCTTAGTCCATCTATCCTTAGTTGGAGAAAAAAGGTTGAAGGAGTGAGGGCAATAAGTATATAACTAATATTTTTAAATGGTTTTGCAACCATAAGTCACTCCTCCCTCTTGTGTATGCAAGCAGGCAGAAATTTAATTGTTCTTAACTCTTGTACTTTTTTTTAAAAACTGAACAGCTATTTTTTAAGGCTCTTATGATGTAATTTCTCATATTCTTTAAAAATTGAAATAAGCCAAACATGATATGCCATGATATTTGAAATAAGCATAGATTTGAAACAGCTAGAGTCTTAAGAAGCATTTGCTGCCTAAAGTCAGTGTACCTCTTGGTGGTTCATGTCCTCCTGGTAGAGCATGCGCATGAAGGAAACTCAAACTGTGATTACAACTGTGTGCTTCCTAGAGAGGAACACTGCAAGTCCAGGAATCATGGAGCCATAGAATGCAGTGGGTGGGAAGGGACATTTACAAGTCATCTTGTCCAACCCTTCTGCAGTAAGTAGGGGTATCTTTAATTAGAATTAACCAGGTTGGAAAAGACTTCTGAGATCAAGTCCAACCTATCATCCAACACTATCTAATCAACTAAACCATGGCACCAAGCACCCCATCCAGTCCCTTCCTAAACACCTCCAGTGATGGTGACTCTACTACCTCCCTGGGCAGCCCATTGCTCAGAGCTTCATCAAGCCTGACCTTGAATGTCTTCAGGGATGGGGCCTTGATCACTTCCCTGGGCAACCCGATCCAGTGTTCCATCATCCTCATAGTAAAGAACTTCGTATGTAATGTTCAACGTATGTTCTGCTCATACTGTGCTTAATCAGGGTCACAAACCTCAACCAAACTTAAGTTCCATCAATATTTATCCATCAGTTTTTATGGCAGGACAAGGAAAATATGTGACTTAGCTCATTTGTCTAGTGTTTTATGAGTGTTAGGCTAGGGAAGGTTTAGGTTGGGTATTAAGAAAAAATTTACTGCCTGAAGAAGTGGTCAGGTATTGCAACAAGCTGCCCAGGGAGGTGGGGGAGTCCCTGTCCCTGGAGACATTCAAGAAATGTGTGGCCATGGCACTCTGGGATATAGGGTGGTCTTGGGTTGAAGGTTGGACTTGATCTTAGAGATCTTGTCCAAGTGAAAGAATTATATGATTCTGCATGTTGTTTTCCGAAAATGCTTTGAATTGGTCTATGTTGATCTCTCCTATATCATATAACTAAGACAGGTAAGTTTCACCTGTCCTACAGGGTGGGACAGACCACTGATGTGCCTCTTTTTTAGACAGTCAGGAGGTGCAGCTGCTCTAATGAACAAGTGGATCACTTCTATGTGTTTTCATTACAAGACAGACACAAGCCTGGTTATTAAGGAGGGAGCTGTTGTGGTACCCTCTGAACAGCAAGGAACTGGTTTTTAAAATAACTGTACACTCTTCCTGGCTGTATCTTGGGAGGCTCTGGGGGAAAATGATACCAGGGAGCAACCTGGGCAAACAGATTTTTTTCTTTCACCTCTGGTCTCTTGACTGCAGTTTGGGTACCTCAGTTAAATGTATCTTTAATCTGAGGTGGTACCACCTTCATCAGGAAATTTACTCCTGTTCTGAATTATCTCTGGAGTTGTTGTCTCACTACATGATTTCAGTATTTATTTCTGTATATTAAGGCTTCCATTCTCACTAACTGTGGAAAATAGATAATAATTTGTTCTCTTATTTGAAGCTACCTCTAGTGTATAAAAAGACTTACTACTTCTGAGTATTTTTGGGATTGAAGTCACAAATTTCATGAATCTTTCATTGTTCTTTAGACCTCTTCTTGGTCTACATCACTTGGAAGCCAAGGTTGGTTGTTGTCTAATCTGCCCTGTACTGATTCACATCTGCTCACTGAAATATATCTCATAGCTGTTTTTTTTTTCTTTGCAGTCACTTTTTGATATAAGTGTGATTTCCATCATGTTCAGAATTCTTACCCTGTTCTCCTTTCTGCTTGCATTTTCTGGACTTCTGTCCAGAATGATTACCCTTCCATGTCTTTGTGGTTCTGCTGCAGCACAGGTACTGCAAAACTGCACTTGATATATTTGTAGCATAAATAGCTGCTATCTGAATATGGCTTTCAAAACTGAATTTTGCTCTCCTTACAGTAATTTTGGTGTCATCTTTTTTACAGAAATGCCCTGTAAGTTCTGTCAAGAACCAAGCTGTACTATAGCATCTACAGAACCTCAGAAGACCTAGAGGAAATTTAAACTTCTCTGACTTTATTAGTCCCTAAATAATGTTGAAGATGTATTTGTTAGCTTTTGGTAGGTTTTTACTACAACTCAATGCTGCTTATTTTTTTGTAGGATTCAAGTTAAATGTAAGATCTTTAGAAACTTGACAACTTGTTTCCCCATTCAGAACCTTGCATCTGCTGTGAGAAGTAACCACTGGGCTACAGGCTTCTGCAGATCTGGTCAAGTTTCCTTCAAGGTCTCAGGTTCTGAAAATACAGCTAGCTGAAAATATAGTCTGGTAGTCTCAGAAAATTTTGCTGAGTCTCTCCTCAGCTTGGAATGGAAGTGTAAGCACAACAACTGCAGTCGTCTGAAAACTGAGGCTTGTAGCTATGGCATTCAAGGTTCTCTGTTGTGGCTGAAGCTTGCAAATTTTTACACAGTTGAAAACATGAACTTTGTAAAAAGCAGTGTGGAGCAATCTGTTGCTAGCATCACGAAAAGTACTGCAGAGAAAAGACTGAAGGTGAAGCGTGAGAACAGCATGAGATGTCTTGAATGTTACACCATGGAATTGTGTCAAGAATCATACAGTCATTAAGGCTGGAAAAGACATATAACATCATCACATCCAGCCTTCTGCCTAATACCTCCATGACCACTGAACCATGTCCTGCAGTGCCACAAGTACTGTGTCTAGTTCTGGGCCCCTCAATTTAAGTAGGACATTGAGACACTTGAATGTGCCAGAGGAGGGCAACGAGGCTGGGGAGATGCCTTGAGCACAAGCCCTATGAGGAGAGGCTGGGGGAGCTGGGGTTGTTATAGCCTGGAGAAGAGGAGGCTCAGGGGACACCTTATTGCCCTCTACAGCTACCTGAAGGGAGGTTGTAGCCAGGAGCGGGTTGGTCTCTTTTCTCAGGCAACCAGCACTAGAATGAGAGGACACAGTCTCAAGCTGTGCCAGGGGAAGTTTGGCTTGAGGTGAGGAGAAAGTTCTTCCCAGAAAGAGTAATTTGCCATTGGAGTGGACTGCTCAGGGATGTGGTAGAGTCACCATCACTGGAGGTGTTTAAAAGGAGACTGAATGAGGCACTTGGTGCCATGGTTTAGTTGATTAGATGCTGTTGGGTGATAGGTTGGACTTGATGATATCAAAGGTCTTTTCCAACCTGGTTAATTCTGTGTTATGTATCATAGAACCATATAATGGCTTGGGTTGGAAGGGACCTTAAAGGTCATCCAGTTCCAACCTGCCTGCCATGGGCAGGAACACATTCCACTAGACCAGGTTGCTCCAGACCTGGCCCACTCTGGCCTTGAGCACCTCCAGGGAGGGGCCATCCATGACCTCCCTTGGCAACCTGTTCCAGTGTCTCCCCACCCTCACTGTAAAGAACTTCTTTCTAATATCCAGTCTAAATCTGCCCTCTTCCAGCTTCAATCCTTTCCCCCTCATCCTATCACTACAAGCCCTTGTAAAAAGTCCTTTCCCAGCTTTCTTCTACTTCAAGTACCTTCAGGTACTCGCAGTCATTTACCTTCAAGGATGTCTAGTGCATTAGAGAACATGTTGTGACTTACACTCTGTTGTCCTCCTGCAGTATAAACTGATTTGTTTTAGAGAAAAATATTTTACTTGAAAATAATTCCTTGACTGAAGCTGTTTGATTTGTGCTGTGAGAGTTAATTTCACTGAGATGTAATTAGCAGCAGTGGTGGCTTCTACACCTAGCAAAAAATACTACCTGAAAGGATAGGCACAGTTTGCCGCCTTTGTGCTTGACTTCTGTGTGTTTCACAACAGCCTCCAAGTGTTGGAAATACTGCTGCACAGTGTTACCAAATACTAATTTTCTGTGTAGCTAGTTGATATACTTAGGGAATAAGCTCTTAAACTGGTAATCATAGAGTACTTCTAGAAACTAGCTGAATTTTTATTTAAAAATTGCCAGTATGACATCTTCTGTCTAGAAAATGGCTCAAAATCACGGGAACTGTTCATTTTGCTTTCCTTTCATGTGGCAACAAGCTACTGTTTGTAGTTACAGGCTTTTCCTGGAGTTCCTGTAATGTATTGTGCACTGCTGAGTATCTTTAGGCTTAAGTGAGTTAGCTCATGCTGCTTGTCTCCATATAGGCTGTTAGCCTTAAAACACTTCACAGACAATACAGAACAGATCAGAAGGGGAGTGGGAATGAGGAGACTGCACAGTCTTCTCATCCAACTCTAGCAAGTGTTTGCACTTGCTGCACTGAGTAAAATCCAGAAGTGTGAGGTAAGTGTCCAGTTTTCCTTTCAAAAAATGAGTGCTGCTTTTCACTCCCACCTTAATGAGCAAGGCCAGGAAAGGCACAAATGAACCTGAAACAGCTACTTGCATTTTAAACCTCTGCCAGTGGAGTTCTTAATGAAACAAATGCTTTGTCTGTTCTCTTGGCAGTCAGCATCTTTCTGTTAGCTCAGCTTGCCAAGTGTGCTTTTCAGATGATTACTGTAGAGTTACAGATACCTTAAGATGGGATGAGCAGGAGAATATCCACGAGGCCATCTTGATAGCTGGGGTTTGTTGCCCAGAGGTTGTGGAGCTGCTACCAAGAAAAAATTAATAGGGGTAGAGAGGACTTGACTGGTAGTGGAGTTTCCAAACTCGTGTTAGTGCATATGGCTTTTTTCCTTCCTGTGTTTTACCTAAATAACTGAACTCAGTCCAGGGTTTTGGAACTTAATTATGCTTGGTCAAAAGAAGTGTTGTTTATGACGCTTGTCTGATCTGTGTTTTGTCTAAACTTCAGTAAATCCCGATTAGCACTGTCTAGCACTTGCTAAAATTGTTGTTTCTTTTGAGCTTTGTGGGAGTTAGAAGCAGAATCATTTTTTTTTTCTCCCTAAAATGATATATCTGCTTTTTTAAATTGTTAATCTTGCCTTAATTTTGAAGTTAATTGAATGTTGCTGCTGTTATGAAGAATTACTTTTCGTTTTCCTAATTTGAAGTATTTTTCAAAAGGCTGGTTTAGTCTTACAAAGATCTTTATTTGCCTGTGCCTGGCATTAACTGGACAAACTTCAGCTGAACTGTCAATCCTAAGTTTAGCTTGCATTTCTGCAATTTTTTTTCCAATGCCTTCTTTGCAAAGCAGGTTCTTGTCTAAAATGGGAGTTTTTGTGTTTCTACTTTTAGAATGTCTTGATCCACAGTTTAGGCAAGATTTGGTCAGCTAAGACAACTTGAGTATCTCTTGGCTTAAGCTCCTCTTCAGAGATTCTAATTTTAAAAGCCGTTTTATGTGTTTGAAGGCTACAGAAACCCCAAGACTTCCCTTAGTATTTCCCCATTTGGAGAGAGCTTCAGTGACAGCCTGCCTACTCTGTGTGACCATGGTGAAAAATGCTGGGATTATTTGCAGCTCTATTTGATCCATGGAATGCACTGCATCTATTGTTAGCTCTCCAGCTGAAGCAAGAGTAGGAGTTGTTTTTCTCTTTTGACATTGTCTAGCCAGACCTGCTGCACTGCTGTATCGGGCTTAAGTACTTAAAGGTGATAGCATTGGCAGACTTCCCATCTTCTTAGTAGCTGTGGGGGAGCTGAGATGTGGGAGACCATATCTTAGGTAGTTGGCTTGGCTTTTAAATTCTTAAGAAGACTGCAGGCAGTATATCTCTAGAAGACTACAAAGTTCACTGGGTTCAGCTTTCCTGTTCTGCTTGGAGTCTTTTGGAATTATGAGTGCTCTTCCTGGAGAATTCCTTACCGTGGGAGATGAAACGCTGTGTGTGTTTGTGTGTGTGTGATAGTAATGAGGACAAGGCTGTTCACATCTAGCCTGTAAATACAACAGCATCACTAACCCACATATGCCTGCTGCTTCGCTGTTGCAGTAGAGAGCGTCATTGCTTGCTCCCCCTCCTTCAGTGTAAAACCGAGATACTCAACTCTTCATTTTCATCATGGAGTGCACAGATCTGCTCCTTGTCTCAGACTCAGTCACTCTGCACTCAAAAATGTATTGTCTTTTTGAGTTTCTTATTATCTGATGACATGCTGTTAGAGGGGCACCTAACAGTGCTTTCCTGATTTTTGGCTGATAACCAGAGGGCAGGGGCTTTAGGGACTTTGTTTAGGTTGATCGGTTTGTTAGAAAACACTAGATAAGAATATCCCAAAAGCAGTGTAGCAGGAGATTATGAAATCATGCAAATACATTTGAAAGCTGTTCTATCTAAAGTTTAAGGTCAGATGGAAAGAAAGCAAGCTTGCAAAGGTTTCTCCGGTGTTGATTTCTGGGCAGTGTGGCTGTTTAAACAAACTGGAACTTCCTTCTGACTACTTAAACAATAGAAAATGACTCTTAATCTACAAAACTTTGCTTCCCATCTTAGATTTAACTCTCTTGATAACAAAACAAAAAAAACAGGATGTATAACTTAAGATAAATTTTGGAGTTGGAGTTTCCCTGTCTGTGGAAGGAGCTAGGTTTTGTGTGAACTAGAGAGATTTCAGTAATAGAGTAGCATTAAAAATGAGAGAAGTGTCATTTTGGGGTAGAGCAGACTCATGCTCTGTCCTGAAGAGCAGCAATAGGATAAATCTACTGGGAAGAAACTACCTGCAGCCACTTAGCTATCCCTTTTCTTCCTCCTCTTCTAGCACCCTGGAATCCACTGTCTGTTTTGAGATGTTTTGGAGCATACCTGTTGATTCTCTTTTTTTCAAAAGAACCTTTTATTTATGAATTCTTTTAATCCCAATCCCTTTTAGCTTGCTGATTTTTATCTCCCTCCATAACTTCCTGTAGCAACAACGTCAAGAAATTCACTGCCTTTGTATGTTAACTTCTTTTAACCTTTAGGGTGGTAGAGATTGATGTTAAGTCAGTTCAAAAGTTCAAATGTGGTGACTGGCTTCACTTTTGTCCTTTGTTGAGAGCTGTTCTTCTGTTAAGCAGTCTGTTCTATGGTATGAAGTACAGTATAGTGAATATGTGTCTCTTTGCAAGCGAACACAGTCTTAAGCTGCACCAGGGGAGGTTTAGGCTGGATGTTAGGAAGAAGTTCTTCACAGAAAGAGACTGGCTATTGAAATGTGCTGCCCAGGGTAGTGGTGGAGTCACCATCACTGGAGGTGTTCAGGAAGAGACTGGATGAGGCACTTGGTGCCATGGTTTAGTCAATTAGATAGTGTTGGGTGATAGGCTGGACTCAATCTTGAAGATCTTTTCCAACTTTGTCTATTCTATTCTATCTGAAAAGGAGGAGTAATCATGTTATTTGTGTAACTGCAAGGCTGAAAGGACGTTGTTAATTTTCTTCAGGGTAGGTTAAGTGGATATGCAGATGATGTAGTTTTAGACTGTCCAAACAGCCCCCTCCAATTTATTCCTTGTAGCAAATAAAGGTCTGCATGAATAAAGGAAGATCTTTCTAAACATTTTGATGATTTTGACAGGATACTTTAGTGATTTCTCTAGCAGTTTTGTAGTGTTTTTATGAAAATGTTCCTGTAGAAGTGTTCTTTTGTGTCTGTGGCACAGAGGCTGTACACGTTGCATAATTTTTGTCTGGAGGGAAGAGCTTGAAATTTGTACAGCTCCTGTATATTATGCAAGAACAGGACTTTTCGGCAGATATTGCTTCAGGCCACTATCCTGCTCTTGTACCTCCTTTGTTACTCATAGTACAGGTCAGTATAGTTTTGCTAGTTTGTCTTTTTTCCTCCCTCCTTTTAAAATACTGAGGTAGCTGTGTGTAGAGCAAAAAGCAGAAAAGCAAAAGCAGAAATCCTGTGACACAGAGGAATATTTAATTTGCAAGCATAGTATAAGTAAAGCTGAAATACATGCTACCATTAAGTCTTTCAATTCACAGAACCCTTGTATGTCAGGAGCAAAGACAGTAGATTTTTATCACGTAGCAGTATCAGTTGACTCTTCCACATTCCTTTCCTCTGTCTCCTCGTTATCAGAGCTGTAAAACTAAACCAGAGAAAAGATGGTGACCTCAGAAGATGGTTATGGAGGCAACACTCCATATAGCATGACTTCAATAGAAGTATTTTATTTGGCACTTGAGGTTTTCACTGTATTTATTGCCTGGAAATCCTCCCCACCCCCTATCTATAATGCCTCTCTATGTAGTTAAAGTCTAGTGAAATGCTTGAAAGGACTTCTCTTAAGTTGTATGATGGCTCTTACATTTTTGTTGCATATATTTCTGGGTTGGTATAGTTTGTGTATCATTAATGTTAGGATTACTCTGGGAACTGTAAGTCTGTTAGTGAAAAGTTCAGCATTTGATTTCTCTCTATATCCTCCAATATCATGAACTTCATGGATGAAAGGTGGCAATTTTTTGGGCTTTGGATATTGAAGAGGAGAATAGTCTAATGTTGAAGCACAGGCAAGAAGCTGATGAGTAATTCTTCCTCATTTGTTCCAGAGAATTTGAAATGCTGTTTGCAAAAGTTCGCATCTAGTGGACATGCACACAAAGTATATTTATTTACAGCAAAAGTCTTATTTTTTCACTGATAGTGGCTGGCTGTAACAGCTGAAAGTAGCTGTAAGAAAGTTGTGTTCTATTTCATTCTAAATTTAAGTTTCTGTGTCAGGACCAAAAGCTGTCTTAATTTACACTTGTATAGCTCCTGTTGAAAGAAGTAGAGGTTATGTAATTTAAATTTAGGCCAAACTAGGTTCTTCTGGAGGTTTTAGAAGAGTGAATGATGCAGAAAAGGCCTTATTTGTATGTTAGAACCACAGAGGGGTATCACCTAATGAGAATACATGCTGATTTCAATCGGATACCTTTCTAACTTGTGAACCCCACTGTAAGCTGTGTAACTTTTTTAGCACATAAAATCTTTGCCTGTTGTTTCCTTTTAAAACTGTGGTAAACTAAATGAATTATCTCTTTGAACCACTTAAGATGCTGAATGTTGTATTTATTTTGGTTTTCTGCAGTATTTTTGCAAACAGCTGCAAAAATTAGTGTACTTGGGTGTTTTGAATGCAGATTCTTTTCACATGCCTTTTTTCCCCCTCTTCTCCATAGTATCAGATAATAGAATGATAGTAAGTGGACTGAAATCACAGTATCGTCAAGGTTGGAAGAGACCTCGAAGATCGAGTCCAACCTGTCACCACAGACCCCATGACTAGACCATGGCACCAAGTGCCACGTCCAATCCCCTCTTGAACACCTCCAGGGACGGTGACTCCACCACCTCCCCGGGCAGCCCATTCCAATGGCGAATGACTCTCTAGGTGAAGAACTTTCTCCTCACCTCGAGCCTAAACTTCCCCTGGTGCAGCTTGAGACTGTCCCCGCCTTGTTCTGGTGCTGGTTGCTAGAGAGAAGAGGCCTATCCCTTCCTGGCTACAACCACCCTTCAGGTAGTTGTAGAGAGCAATGAGGGTGCCCCTGAGCCTCCTCTTCTCCAGGCTAAACAACCCCAGCTCCCTCAGCCTCTCCTCAAAGGGCTTGTGCTCAAGGCCTCTCCCCAGCCTTGTTGCCCTTCTCTGGACACGTTCAAGTGTCTCGATGTCCTTCTTAAACTGAGGGGCCCAGACCTGGACAAACCGAAATTGTGTCAGGGGGTTTAGATTGGATATTCTGAGAAATTTCTTTGCCGCAAGAGTGATCACACGTTGGAGCAGATTGCCCAGGGAGGTGGTGGATTCGCT
Organism: Picus viridis; assembly: GCA_033816785.1. NCBI lineage: Eukaryota > Metazoa > Chordata > Aves > Piciformes > Picidae > Picus > Picus viridis. The sequence continues at coordinate 3,881,229 of CM066577.1, forward strand.
GTCCCCGGAAGTGTTCAGGAAACGTGTGGCCATGGCACTTTGGGGTGTGGTTTACTGGCCGTGGTGGTCTTAGCTTGATGGACTCACTGATCTTAGAGGTCTTTTCCAACAAAACCAATTCTGATTCTGTGAAATTGAACTTCTGGACCAAAAAGGTGTTCAAGGTTTAGTTGGTTTGGTAGGTTTCTTAAATTAATTGATGAGCGTTATAAATGTGTGTGTGTTTTTAATAACAATTGTTTTCACAGATGTATATGACACCATAACCTAGATTAAAGTATAAAAACATACTGCAATAAATCAGAATTCCTGCTAAAATTGTAGTGACAGCAAATTGGTAATAAAATGCTGTTTCTAGCAATTTGCTATTATAACTGAACCATTTGGTTTGAATTTTATCACTGGAATACCCAAAACTGGTTATTGATGAGGGATGGACACGATTCTGACTGTTGTTACCCCATAAATCTTGTGATTTAATTTCTTAGCTGTTGTTGTTCTGCATTGGTTTAGAGAAAACAGACTGTCCTCCCAAGTAATTAACAACAGGACAAGAGAAAATGGCCTCAAGTGTCACCATGGGAAGTTTAGATTGGGACATTAGGAAGGGTTGCTTGACTGAAAGTGGTGAGGCATTGAAATAGGCTGCCCAGGGAGGTGGTGCGATCACCATCCTTGGAGGTGTTGAAAAAGCAAGTAGATGTGGCACTTTGGGATGTGCTCTAGTGGTTGTCAAAGTGTTGGGTAGAAGATTGGACTGGGTGATCTTGGAGGCCTTTTCAAACCTTGTGAGTCTGTGATTCGATTAGACTTAAATGTGGACTGCAGCATATGGGAAGTTAATGCATGTTGTATGCTTCTACAGCTGTGCTAGAGATGCCATAACCCCTGGCAAAGGGGTTGCCATAGCTGCAATTGCCAGGCACCTGCAGATGACTTTCCTTGTGTTTCTAGAGCAACTCAAGAACAGCAGAGTTTTAAGCATTTGGGTAGCCAAATTGTCAGTGCACTACCCATGAAGAGAAGCTATGTATGTTTGGGGGTTTTGGAAGCGTCTGTACCCCAAAACTTCAAAAAGCAGATAAAGATCCTAGCTGTTTGTGGGAAAAACCTTTCAATTTCTTGTCAGTTGGAACACATACCACTTAACTCATTCCACTGTAGATACTCATCTGGGAATCTTTATAATCTGAAACAAAGGAAACTAAAATGGAAATGGTCAATTTTGCTATTTTAAAAATTGCAACGGAGAGCTTGTTCCTACATTGTTTAGGGATTGGTTGTTTCATTTTAAGAAGTATTGCACAGGCTAATGGCTTCTAGAAATTATAAGGACAGGTAACACTTGATGTTTGTTTTTCATAGAATTTTGGAAAAGCTATCATGACCACTAAATTGTATGCTGGAATACCACATTTATGTGCTTCTTGAACACCTCAGGGATGGCATCTCCACCACCTCCCTGGACAATCCTCACTCTTCTCCTTTCCCAATCTCCCATTACTTGAGAGGGCCATCCCTAAGGATATGTTATAGTGCTGTGTGGAGTATATCCTGAAACTTGGAACATTAAATGTCTCCTATGAAGGCAGAGGAATAATTTCTGTTTCATTTTTTCCCCCAGAGAAGTTCTCTGTACATGTCTACAATATGCAATACTTGAAACTTGAATGGGAACATTTCTCTCATAGCTTGTCTGAAATCTTTAGGAAGAGTGCTGCTTTTTTACCTTGAAAGCATACAATTCAGCATATGGGAAGCTCTTACTTAGGACCATTATTATGCAAGTACTGCCCTTTTTTGTTTGAGAAGGAGGGGTTGTTTGTCAGCGGCCCTGAAAGTCTTCAGTGTATCTTAAGGAAGTCACTGTATCTAAGGGGGCAGAACATTCTGCTTTAACCATAAAGAGCTCATTCTGTAATTTGTTATCCCAAGACTCAGAATTAATCAGATGCCAACTCATAATTTAACAGGAACATTGCTAGACACGACTGCATTTGAGGGACTGTTTATCCCTGGCAGATAAGCCAAATACAGATCAATTGGAGAAGGATGAGAAGAAAAAAACCCAGCAAGTATCCTTCTAAGGATGTAAAGCTGTGTCTCACTTGTGTTGATGAGGTATTCTGAATTCCGTGTGTTTTCTGAGAAGACTCTCTTCTGTTTCCCAAACTGCTAACGTAAGTGTGAGTGTTTGGATCCTTGCTTAGTTGATTGCTACATAGAGCTTTGTCACTTGAATGTTAAGGGAAGTTGGAATATTGTGGGCATCCTGGTTTTTCACTTCCACAGATACTGAGAGCTGTGATATGGAGGCACAAATGACAAAGCAGGGTGTTTTGGGCCACCAGCTGGTGCTGTAATTGCAAATTAGTTGAGCTGTAGCTTCACATCCTAATAAAGCTATGCATGCTCCTTGGGTGTTTCTCAGACATGGGACCTGAGCCATGGTCTGGGAACATCTGAGCCAAATTAATCTGGCTGATTGATTCTTACTCCATAGCTTCCAAAAAAAAAAAAAAAAAAAAAGCAGCCTGCTGATCTGAAAATGATAAAACAGCACCTACTAAGTGCTGTAATACATTTAGTAACTCTGCTGGATCTTGACCTTACTTTGTATAGAGCCATCATTGGTGTCTCTTGGGGCAGGGTTCATTCCAGCACACAGAATCATAGGATTGGTTTGGTTGGAAGAGACTGTTTAGATCGAGTCCAACCTTCAATCTAAGACCACCGTGGCCTTTAAATCATGTCCCCAAGTGCCATGTCTACATGTTTCTTAAACACCTCCAATGGTGACTCCACCACCTCCCTGGGCAACCAATTCCAATAGGTGAATGATATCTGTGAATGGAGGGTGCTGGGATGTCTAAGTCACTGACTTGCATCACTTCCTGGCGTGAAGGGGGGATATAGAGAGTGGGGCTCTGTTCCTCTCCTCAGAGGTGTCAGAAAGGGAGGGGTGCTTGTAACTTCTGCCTGGAAGTGTGCTCTTGGCTGTTGCAAGGCTCAAGAGTTGCCTTCACACAGACACTCCTGAAGTACAGAATGGAGAAGCAACAATCAAATAAACTTCTCTTGATGTGTGTGACCTTTTCAGGATCATCTGTGAGATTTCACAGTATTTTTAAATAAGCTGTTGTAGTATTTCATTCCTGCTGCTCTTAGGGGAATTTTCCTGTTGCTCATTCTTGTTTATGGAGGTGGTTGTTAGTACACTCTCAGTTCTTTTCCTCTGTTATTGAATAGTTTGCTCTTTTCTTTTGTAACCCCTATGTCTTTTTTTATGCACTTCTGCCTTGCCAGGAGACTTCCCAATTTGTGTACCAAAGCTTACTGCTTTGTGCTCATGTTTTAATAAAACTTATTGATGTTACTTTTCCTGTATCCTTTGGATTTTTTTTTTTTTTTTACATCTATCTCCATTTTGCTAATTATGGTAATGCTTCAGATATCAAACCCCCATACCTAGTGTGCAGTTCCTTTTTCCTCCCCCTCCCCGTAAGTTGGGTAATAATGAAAGATTAACGTCTATCTCCTCTTCTATGTGTTATCTTGTCCTTCCTGGTAGCAAGGTGGTACTTTGCGTATTATCTTGTATGTGCTTGTGTTACTGAGCCAGATTGCCACAGAGAATTCCCAAATGACCACAAGTAGTTGCAACTTGTATTTCTGTTTCTTGACAAGCTAGTCATCAATCCATGTCACATAAAAAGGGTTGTATGGTGCTAAATCTTACATTCCACATGTAACGGGGAGTCTAGGTTTGTGGGTTGTGGTTCCCCCCCCCCCCTTCCCTTTTTTATTTATTTATATTTATTTTAAATGAGCATATTTTTCATACTTTGGGGTAGATTTGCCTCTCAAGAGGAAGTTTGTGCCCTTGGCAGTAATGATGCTATTTGAATTGTTTTGGCTAAGCTGGTGTTTATATCTCCAGATCTTACAGTGTGAATGCTGATTACTTAATGGAGGTGAAGAAATTGTTTTGTACATCTGATTTTTATATATATTTTAGCTTTGTATAAATGTATTCTGTCTTGGCTTCTACTGTTATTGAGGCTGCATCTCAAATACCGTGTTCAGTTCTGGGCCCTTCACTGCAAGAAAGGCATTGAGGTGCAGGAGCATGTCCAGAAAAGGGCAACAAAGCTGGGGAAGGGTCTGGAGAACAGGTCTGGTAAAGTGCGTCTGAGGGAATTGATGCTCTTTAGTCTGAAGGAGAGGAAGCTGAGGAGAGACCTCTCTTTGCTCTCTACTACTCCCTGAAAGGAAGTTGTAGTGAGGAGGGTGGTCAGTCTCTTCTCCCTAGTACCGGGTGATAATGTGAGGGAATGGCCTGAAATTGTGCCGGGGAGGTTTAGGTTGGATATTAGGAAAAATATATTTTTTAAAAGAGTGGTCAGACTGCCTGGGGAGGTGGTGGAACCACCATTTCTCGAGGTGTTCAAGAAACACGTGGACATGACAGTTCAGGATATGGTTTAATGGCCACAGTGGTGTTAGGGTTGGACTTAATGATCTTAGAGTTCTTTTTCAAACACCACAATTGTATGATTCTGTTTTAAAGACTTAATTATTTTTTTTTTCCCATGAGTCATTTCCATAAACTATCTATACCCAATGCAGTGGTAGTTCTGGGTAGTTCAGGGTGTTACTTCACCCCTTTGAAAGCTTTTCTGTTTCTACAGTTGTTGAAATGATGGAAGCACTGTTGCTCATGGTGGGTCCCACTGTATGCCGTGTTTTGTGAGGAATTGTGAATAGTATTTGGTCCACGCCCAGGCTTTTCCAGTCACTTTGCCTGCTTATTTAAAACATGTTGACTACTTTCTGACCATTGTTAGGCAGGAAGAGGCAAGGCTGCATGCTGGTGCTTGTTACTTTTTTCCTCCCCCACCTTCTCTTTGGTATATTCTTTAAAGTGACTACCAAAGTTTTGGGCTTTTTGTGTTGTATATTGTTGTGTTTTGTTTGTTGTTGTTTGGGGTTTGTTTTTTTTTTTTTTCTCTGAGAATTCTTGCTTCTCCTTGTGAACATTTGTTTGTGCATCTACTTGACTTACCAGATACTGGTTTCTAAAGAACATTGTCTTATGTCCCTGCTAGTGGAGGGAGCTGTGTTGCCATACCTAGATTTAAGTAAACCTTGTGTCCTGCTTTGAGTGCAGATGATGCCATTAGTCTGACCAAAGTACCATAAGGAAAACAGCTACTGACATTCAAACTACTGTTTTTAACAAGGCCTGGATTTGATTAGAGTGCCTAGGTCACTGGCAGCCTTTGATCACTGGAATAAAAGATGAAGTAACTGGTTCTAAACCAAACCAGAATTTTGGATTATTGAGCGGATTGTGCTGATGGGATAGCTAGCCAATTTGCTGGGTTTTCTTTTCTCCTACGGTCTGAAATGGCCTTTCTGTAGCTCTCTGCTTTGTTCACTCGCTGCTGGAAATCAGAAACTTGAGGTTCCCCCCACTTGTTTTTGTTTCATACCAGTCCATTTGTCTTAATTTTTAATTTTGTCAAAAGCCAGGAAGCACTTCTGAAGTGAGTTGTGTGAGGATGCAGAAGAGCTGTGTGGAGTAGCATGTGTTTCTAATAGTTTATGCTTACATGATCCTCACTGGCATGCTGGTAGATGGATTCAGAAGTAGTGTGCCGTCTGACAAAATATGATTAGTCTGCACTTACTGGTACACGTAGTGTCTGGGAAACCCTGATGTAAGTCTTGAAAGGCTTTATCTCAACAGCCTTGCTTGATAGCCCATGGGAGCTTTTTTCCAAAACAAATGACTCACAGCCCTTAGGTACTTCACAGATGCAGTAAATGCCGTTCTTTGTACATAGGAAGGAGGAGAACAAGCTGTTTACCTTTTTGTTTTTAAAGGTAATTATAAACTTTAAAGAAAAAACAACCCCACAACTGATATGCTCATGTAGGTGAGTTAAAAAGGTCATAGTGGAAAGAAGTTTGAAGTATATAATTTTCTGAAGTCTATAATAAGCTCATTTATGTTTTCTGGGACCTTTCCTTTTTATGGATGCAGAAGTGTAAACTAAGTTTTATTGACTTTATTTCATGTTCCATTATCCAGATTTTATTGTTCCTTTTCATCACATGTGGGTTTGAACAACTGAATATGCATAAATGAGAAATAGATGATATTTTGTTAGGACCAGCTAATTGTGGTTGTAACATGCCCACACATGGCATAAAAATGATGATAAAACATCTCTGTCTCCCCACAAAATATATATTTAAGGTTGGTAGCGCAGTCTGCCTGGTTTTGTTTGCTTACCTTAAGGTTGTGGCTGATCACATAATATATTCCAGACAGTGAATGCTTAGCTAGTCTGGAAATGCAGTATCATGTTAAGGCCTTTGTCTTGTTCATTTTCTTAACTAGAAGAGTGCTTTTGTAGGACCGGTAACAACTGAAGGTGATGTAAGTCTTGAGTGTGTAGTTGGTGTTATCGAACTGTGTGCACTACAGCATAATAGTATATGACTATAGCTTGAGTTGAAAGCAAATAAAAAAACCCCAAACCCCTCCAACCAAACCAAACAGAAACACCACCACCAAAAACAAACAAACAAAACTTAAAACTAAAAAATGAAACCTCAAAGCTGCCTCAAAGCTCTTTTGTTGGCAAGCAGAACCCGAAGGCTCTTGTTTGAAGGTGGGATTTCCCAAAGCTTCTGTTAAAGAGGCAGGATGGAAGACACTCCCAGTGTGGTTTAAAGATTAAGCTTTTGAGTGTACCTGTTGGAAGGGTGTCATAACACTGGAAGAACCCAGCCTAGTAGTAAATGCTGTAAATAGCAGAACTTTGTCCTGAAGCTTAAGAAATGACTGTCATAATAACATACTAAGGTGCTGATTAAAAGAAAGCAAGATGGCCCGGAAAAGGTGGTTTCTGAAATTAAGTTACAGGTGGAGAGGAAAGATAACACAATGGTTGGACTGTTGGTCTAGAATAATGAAAGCCACATTAAATTTCTGGCTTCATAACAGCCATCTTGTACAATGAAAGAGGCCCATGGGATGCCAGCTGGATTGTGCTGCTTTTATACTTTAAAATAGCGTTTTCCAATAATTACTGCTGGATTAGCTGAACTAGTGAAAATCCTTGTTCAGATAAAGCTTTCTGGCACTTGCAGCTAGCACAAACCTAAACAATGGATATGCTGATAAGGAGTCTTAATTTTCTAGTGTGAGCAAAATTGTTCTTCAGCTCACCTTTGTGTCATAGTTACTCCGCTAAATAACTTATTAACACAAATAATCAGTGAATACATAATTAGGCTTTAAAATATTCTCCCCCCTCCCCCAGCTGGAGCTTTCAAGTGGGTTTGGGGTTTTTCTGTTGTTTGGTTGGAAAGCAATGATTAGTAATGGTCTCTAGCTTTTTATGCCTCTGATGTATTTTTAATACTTTTAGTATTAAAACCATAGCATAAAAGCCTTAGTAGACTAGAGCTGCTGCTCTATTTGGGCTGTTTGTGTGTTTTCTGGATTGAATTTATAATTTGTATTTAATGAGAAAGAAAGAATTTTTTTCTTTTGTAATGATTCACTGAAGAAGCTTAGGTCAGAAAAGGTTAGCAGACAAGTTAAATACAAAGCAGCAGTAACCTTTGCACTACTTGTGAAAATGCTGTGCTTTCAGTGTGAGATAAAGTATAGAGAGTTACACTCCTTAAGGAGGAAGAGATAGAATAACTGACATCTGATTATAACTAATACTAGGAAAAAGTCTCTAAGCATCTCTTCCACTTTTGATAGTAATGTACTAAGTGCACTCTTCCTAGATCAGGGTTTTGTGTTGGCTTGTTTCCCCCCAGTCTGACTGTTCTTTTGAAAACTTTATTTTCCTGTTTTTCTAGTAAAGGAAGCCCATAGCTACTTTCCTCCCTGCCCTAGAAGGAAAAAATGTTTTTGTCAGAACTTTAAGGGACTTCCTGAGTATGTCTGAAAGTAGGATTGTGTATAAAAGACTTACACAATGGGGTTTTTTTGGTTGTTGTTGCGTCATGTATACAATATAAGAAACTGTAACAATCCCTGGGCTTTTTTCTTTTAAGTAATGTTGTCTGCAGATTTAGCACACTCTGGAGTTAAAGCTTGTGCCCAACTACAAAGAGGAAGGCTGTGTTAAATAATTATTTGTGCTTGTTTATGTGGATATGACAATTCTTAGGTTTCTTAAGGATGTCTGTGGAAGTTTTAAAGTGAAAGCACTCTTGGGAGATAGTCTCCTTTTGCTGCTGTCACCATTAGATGTGATGCTGTTTGCTCTGAAACTTTAGGGTAGAGTTAGGTGGTAATGTAATGAAACAGAAGTCCATCAGGTGAACATGGATATGTCCCTGTAACCTGTTCAACAGATTCTCATATTTAAATGTACAGTCATAGAATCAGTGGTTCAGGTAGGAAGAGACCTTCAAGATCATGTAGTTCCAACCCGTTCTGCTGTGGGCAGGGACACCTTCCACTGGACCATGTTGCTCAAGGGCTCATCCAACCTTGAACACTTCCAGGGAGGGGGTGTCCACAACTTCCCTGGGCAACCAGTTCCAGTGTCTGACTACCCTCACTGCAAAGAATTTCTTCCTAATATCTAGTCTAAATATACCCTCAAGCATCAATCCATTGTCCCTTATCTTATCACTACAATTCCTTGTAAAAAAATTCCTCCCCATCTTTCTGGTAGGACCACTTCAAGTACTGGAAGGCTGCTCTAAGGATCTCCCCAGAGCCTTCCCTTTTCCAGGCTGAACAGCCCCAACTCTCACAGCCTGTCCCCACAGGGGAGGTGCTGCAGCCCTCTGATCATCTTTGTGGCTTTCCTCTGGACCTGCTCCAACAGTTCCATGTCCTTCTTGTGTTTGGAGTCCTAGAGCTGGTTCCAAGTGGGGTCTCATGAGAGCAGAGTAGCAGAGTGGGAGAATCCGCTTCCTTTGCAGCCCAGGATATGGTTGGCCTTCTGGCTGCCAGTGCACACAGTAAAATAGAGTTGACTTTTCAGTTTTAAAATTCAGTTTTTGTCTCCTAACTCAAGCATTTGTAAAGCAGAGAGAACAATTGGAGAAACAGCTGAACTGCCTGGGAATCGAGACCAGGAAACCAAGGCAAACACAGTTTCTCACTGTTGAACTTGGTAACTGATTTTCTAGTGTGAAGGCAGAGCTCAATCACAATATTTAAGAAGCTAACAAAACATCCTAAAATGAGGGCAATGAAATACTGCAATCTCAGCCAATAATTACATTGCCAAGAGGCTTGAAATGCTAGAAGAGCTCGTTTCTTGGAAAAACAGTGTGTAATCTTATGATAAAGATGTGGATCAGTTTTATAACTTTCATGAAGTGGCATTGTGGCTTAGTAATTTCTTACATGTGTGTGTTGTCTGCCCTGAACTAAGACTGCTTTTTGTGTGTTCTTTCCACAAGATAACCATATTTACAGGGTGTTGATAATAGACCTGTTTCAGAGAGGCAAGATATGTTGAAAAACAGTTCTCGTGTTATTCATTGAGTCACAGAATGGTAGGGGCTGGAAGGCACTTCTGGAGATCAATTCCAACACCCCTCCCAAGGCAGGTTCACCAAAAGAAGGTCACACAAGAACACATCCAAGTGGGTTTGGAATGTCTCCAGAGATGGAGACTCCACCACCTCTCTGGGCAGCCTGTTCTAGTGCTCCTTCACTCTTAAAGTGAAGAAGCTTCTCCTCATGTTTAGATAGAACTTATGTTCAATTTTAGTCTTGTTACCTGTTGTCCTGTCACTGGGCACCACTGAAAGAAGGCTGGTCCCATCCTTCTGTGACACCCTTTCAGTATTTCTAAGCATTGATGAAATTCCCGCTCAGTCTTGTCTTTTCCAGACTAAAAAGACCCAATTCTCTCAGTCTTTCTCATAAGAGAGCTGCTCCAGTCACCTCAGCATCTTTGTGCCCTTTTCTGTACCCTTTCCTGCAAGTCCCTGTCCTCCTTGAACTGGGGAGCCTGGAACTGGACATAGTATTCCAGATGTGGCAAAATGATCGTTTACATGTCCCTTTATGCTGGCTACTCTGCATGGATAAAACATTCTTCAAGGAAGTGTTTAGAGCACACATCTGCATGGACACATTCCATTCAAGGGATTTGTGCTTATCGCCAGTTCGCTCTAGCTGCTTAGTTTTTATTACAAGATATGTGTGAATTAGGTGACATTGAAGGAAAAAAAATCAAACAGCTGCTACTTGATGGCTTGTGGTACATCTAGATCATCCTTTTTTCTAGGACAGAATGTTAGATGTAATGAATGCACACATGTTAATTATTAACTAGATTGAAATAGTTACTGCAATTGTCTCTTGGTGTTCAAAGTTAAAAGTGGGTCACTGAGACTCAAAATACTTTTGCAGTGATTTCTGGCATTGATTTTTGTATTTCTGCCTGCTAGTTTGGAGAGGAAGGAAGAGTAGAACCCTTTAAGCCTTTTGCTTATAGCCTCATTAATGTAAAATTAACCTATCTCTTCTGTTATAATTCCAATAGCACATATGTCACAGGACAGAATCATCTGAATTCCTCTACTAGCTCCTGAAAAAGGTTTTTCTTTTTAAATCAAGCATGGCCACCATAAGACAGTAGTAGACCTTTTAGATCGAATTGCCTTTGCTACCTTTGTCATCAAAATCAGTAGATGAAGTTAAAGTTTAGACTTTCTGAAGTGCAAAATGTTTTACTGTTTTTTGTTCAATAGCATTGTATGACATGTATTGACAGCCACGCTGATTAGTGCTCTGACTGATTACAGGCTAATTTAACCTGCATTTAATAGAAGGATGTCTGAAAGTGGATTTATACCTAGGGGACTATATTTTTTCAAGGTAAGCCCTTGGTACTCTGAGGGAAGTGCATTAGTAAAAGCTGCTGTAAGAAACAAGGAATTGGGAGTTGTGTGGAATGGAATCAGGACTTTCTTTAAATTGTAGGCTGAAATCTAGACTGCCTTGAATTTGGAGGAAGAGTAAATAACCTTGTCCTAGATCCTTCTCAGGTGAGGATCTGAGGTTCTCCTCCGTTCACTGAGCATCTTAGGTTGCCCAAGGATGTGGTTGAAGCCCCACCCCTGGAAACAGAAATGGTCAAATTTGATGTGGCCCTGTGCAGCCTGATCTAGTTGGAGGTGCCTCTGCTGAGTGCAGCGGGGTTTGGACAAGATGGCCTTTGAGCGTCCCTTCCAACCCCATGAAATCTCTGAATCTTAAAAGCCATGTGTCTAACCACTCCAAGAAGGGTATTACTAATAGGTAGGGTATAGGAGGAGTGAAAAAAACAATAATTTGTTTTAAAAGTGACATTTAGAGATTAAATGATGTGGGAAAGAAATCAGACTTATTCAAAGCAAGGCTGAATTAGACTTGCCAAAAAGTAATTTGGATCAAAGAAGAGAAGAGTGGAAGGAAAGCACTCAGTGAATAAATGCAGTAGTTTGGCATGAAAGTTGAATTAAAATTTTAATGTAGGTGATAACATTGACTGTGTTCAAAGGCAAATATAAATCATAAATGAAGTGGAAGCAAAATGCTTCAAGGTTGCATCAACTTGATGATGATGACCTCTCCTTGAATTATGGTGGAATTTGTATGTGGAAACGTGCCCTCAAAAAGAGGAATAGTGTTCTAGTGTAGATAGACCTGTAAATGGAAATTTAGTGTTCCTCTTTTACAGGTAATGAGATTTGCCTATAGTGCATACACAAGATGAGAATGCTCATTAGATCGTCTTGTCATAGAACCATTGAGGTTGGAAGAGACCTTTGAGATCATCAGGTCCAAGTGCTTGTCAAACGCTCACAATCCCACCACTACTGCTAAATCTCTGCCACTAAACCACATCCCTCAGCACCATATTCATGCATCTTTTAAACACCTCCAGGGATGGTGACTCCAGCACTTCCCTGGGCACCCTGTTCCAATGCTTGATAAGCCTTTCTGTGAAGAAATTTTTCCTCATATCCAACCTGAACCTCCCATGGCACAACTTGAGGCCCATTCCTGTTGTCCTACAACTTGTTGCATGCAAGAGACCGATCCCCTCTCCTGTACAGGGAAGAAGTTATACCTAGAGTAATTCTTCCAGATGAGTGTTAGCTTAAAACACCCTGGCTGGTCTTGGGTTACTTGAGGATTCATTTGTTTAGAGTTTCTTGAATAGAGCTCATAGATTTTACTTATCCTTGAGCCCTTGGAAATAAGGACAAGATTATAAAGCAATATGGTTATATTTGAAGTGTTTTGTAGTACAGACTCATGAAGAGATTTCAGCAATTCATCTATTTTACATGCTTTGTTGGGAGTAGAACATGCAAGAAATCAAGCATTTTGCACAAAAGGCAGTGTGGGTTTTGTCTCGTTGAGCAACCAAAGGTAATTTCACCACAATGTTTTGCACTTTCTGCTGTCTCAGAAATAATCATTAAAAATTTGAAGATTCTGTTTTATGATAATAAATACCTTTTTATAAATTCAAGAGATTATTATAACTTCTTAGTTTAGTTTTTAGTTATTCTTATTTTAAATATTTTATTTTTAAAATAGGCTTAATGTGGTCATAATTGATCAATTTAAAAATGAGATGTTTGTATCGAAAGTGTGTATATATGTGTGTGTGTGTGTCTGTGTGAGAGAGATAAGGAACTGGCATGATTATTAAAACAGTTTACTGAGCTGCTGTGGTAAAGTCACAGATGATGAAATTTATTTTGTGTTTATTAAGTATTTCAAGTAGAAAACTTTGTTGCCTCCTGCACACAGTTCAGAATATATTTATTGCTTTCAAAAGAAAAACAAGGAGTGCCTATAGCATAAGACTAAGATTTAAAACATTTTTTAATTTTTTTTTTTTTTTAGTAGTAGTAGTACATTTATTTTAGGGAACAAAGTATTTCAAGACTGAGTTGAGAAAATTGAGGTGTTGCTTTGTCTTTGCTGCTTTTTGTGAAGAATAGAAAACAGCCTTATGCTGGGTATGGTTTATCTTTTCAGAACATGAACGTTACTAACACCATGGATACTTCTTTGGTCTTGTAGTTGCCTATAAAAATGTTAAGTTTCAAGTTAATGAAACGAAGTATCCTGTCCTGGTTGGGTTTTGTTCTAACTTTATAACAATTTTAGAAAATGCTAGCAGTGTTTGGGAATTATCTTTGTCACGTTCATGAACACATCTGTAATGTTTATTAAACATCATTTAGCATCATGACTTGAACATTTAGAAGTTTGAGTAGTACGGTCTCTACTTTCGAGGTGTTCACTGGGCTGATTTGGCAATGTGGTACAAAGGAGACACTGGGATGCTTATCAGGCACTGTTGTTTAAACTAAAAAAAAACAAACAAACAGCAGTTTAGTGGAAGGTCTCATCCTTGGTGAGTAAGGTGTATTGATGAACTCCAGGATACCATTTGCTCTCTTGGCCACAAGGGCACATTGTTGTTCCATAGAGAATTTGTTGTCCACCAGCACTCCAAGGTCTTTCTCCGTGGAGCTGCTTTCAAGCAGGGCAGCCCCTAACCTGTACTGGTACCTGCTGTTATTCCTCCCAGATGCAGGACCCTGCACTTGTCCTTATTGAACTTCATGAGATTTGCCTGCACCCAGATCTCATTGAATGGCAGCACAGCCTGGCCATAGTGGTGTTGGCTTGAGAGTTGGACTTGGTGATCTTAGGGGTCTTTTCCAAGTGAAACAATTCTATGATTCTATAATTAACAAGATACAAATTTAACTTCCATTTTTATAGGGGAAAGAAAGTTTTAGAAGGACACTTTGTACAAGAATCTTTCTTGTAATGAGCTGTGAATTGCACATTCATATATTAACACTGGGGCTGTATTGTCTTAATCATTAAGATCAGCATTTTTCTCTTTACACAGCCCTCCACATCAGAGGCAGCCTTTATATTGAATAGGTAATGTAAAAATGCTACTATCTCACTATTCTAGGAAGAGTTGGGTGTTCTTTATCTGAAAGTAAAATGAGTTACGTGATCCTCAGCAATGGTGGTGTAATGACAGATTCTGTTTCAGTGTGTATTTGGGAACTTGGATTGCCCGGGGAATCTGGACTCTGAAAGCTGTGATTTGTACCATGTGTTGGAAGCTTAACAAAGGTTCCTTTTTGTTAAATTATGTATAGAAGACAGCACATGTATGATAAATGGTTTTTCACAGGAAATCATCAACTGTCAATCTAGTCGCTGAAGATGATGGAGTTTTCCATGCTCAGTTAAAAAGGCTTTCCACAGTAGGATTGGATGCAGATTCATGGAATTGTGGCAAGGAAAGCAACAAACAGAGATGGCTGAACATGTGCCAACAGTGTGCCCAGGTGGTCAAAAAGGCCAACAGCATCCTGGCCTGGATCAGGGAATGTGTGGCCGGTGGGTCCAGAGAAGTGATTTCCTGCTGTACTTGGCACTGGTGAGGCTACACCTTGAGTACTGGGTTCAGTTTTGGGTCCCTCACTACAAAAAGGACATTGAAGTGCTGGAGTGTGTCCAGACAAGGGCAAAAGGCTGGTGAAAGGTCTGGAGAACAGGTCTGGTGAAGAGTGGCTGAGGGAACTGGGATTGTTTAGCCTGGAGAAGAGGAGGCTGAGGGGAGACCTCATTGCTCTCTACATTGGTTGGAGTGAAGTGGGTGTCAGTCTCTTCTCCCTAGTATCAGGTGGTAGAACAAGAGGAAATGGCCTGAAGTTGAGCCAGGGGAGGTTTAGGCTGGGTATTAGGAAAAATTTCCTTCCTGCAAGAGTGGTCAGGCATCGGAATAGGCTGCCCAGGGAGGTGGTGGAGTCACCATCCCTGGAGGGGTTTAAAAAAATGAAATGGTTTAGTGGGGCATGGTTTAATGGTACTCATGGAGGTGTTGGGTAGAAGGTTGAACTTGATGATCTTGGAGGTGTTTTGCAACCAAAACAATTCTATGAAACCATCAAGAATAGACTGTAGGAAAGAAGTGATGTATCTGGATAGCCTTTGGCCCTAGTCTTAAAGACCTTTAAGCTGAAAGATTTGTAGCTTTTAAATCTGTCAGGATTGTTCTTCTTCAGGAAAGGAATTGATTTTCTGGCTGTTAGCATTGTTCATTTACAGCATAGCATGGTGTTTCCAAATTGGTTCATTCTAGTTTGTGCTGCAGAGCTCATTTTTCCCATTAGCTTTGTCAAGAAGTAGCCAAACTGAGAAACTGGGGTGTGGTTTTTTGTTTGTTGGTTTGGTTTGGTTTAGGGTTTTTTGGGGGTGGGGGTGTGTGGGTAAAAATCTGCCTCAATGTGGACAAAAAGTCATGGCAGAAATTTTCTGTTCCTGTTTCACTGCCGAGTGACAGCACTATCCATGCAGTGTTAGCCTTACTGTGGCTAAACCTCTGGCTTGGAATGCCACTGTATCAAATCTGCATAGAGGAAATGTAATCTGTTTCAATTACTGCTTAGATCCTGTGTAACCTTCTAGTGTAAGTCAAGTAGTAAATGCCCTTGAGAAATATGTTTGAGGAATCAGTGGAAAAATGGATTTGGTTATAACAATGTAGTGTTTTCAGGAAAAATATCTAGATAAATTACCAAAAATGCCACCCTGTGTAAGAGGATCAAGGAAAACAAGAATATGGATGTGTGCATGGAGGAAGTGTAAACTGAGTTATCTTGTTTCATGGTTCTGTGGCCTAGATGTAATACTTTATTTTACTACTATGAAGGTCATGTCTAGAAAGATTCTAACTCCTGTCCCACTGCAAATACTTTCTAATCAAGAGAGATGATTCTGCCCCTCTACTCTGCTCTGGTGAGACCTCACCTGGAGTACTGTGTCCAGCTCTGGTGCCCCCAACACGGGAGAGACTTGGACCTGCTGGAGTGGGTCCAGAGGAGGGCCACAAAGATCATCAGAGAGCTGGAGCATCTCTCCTATTAAGAGAGGCTTGAAGGGCTTGGGGTTGGAGAAGAGAAGGCTCCAAGGGGGACCTTACAGCTATACTTCAGCATCTGAAGGGGACTTAGGAAGGCTGGGAAAGGGCTGTTTAGAAGGGCTTGTAGCGATAGGACAGGGGGCAATGGTTTTAAACTGGAGCAGGGTATGTTTATATTTGGAATAAGGATGAAGTTCTTCACAATGGGAATGGCAAAATACTGGAACATGTTGCCCAGAGATGGAGTTGAAACCCTGTCCCTGGAGACATGCAAGACCAAACTTGGTGTAGACCTGTGCAGCTGTCAGTTGGAGCTGTCCCTGCTCACTGCAGGGGGTTGGATAAGACAACCTTGGAGGGTCCCTTTCAACACAATGCAATCTGTGAATCTGTAGCGAAACAGGATCATAGAATGGTCCAGGCTGGAAGGGACCTCCCAAGGCCATTCAGTCTGACCGCCCCCAGTCAGCAGGGACATCCCCAACCAGATTAGGTTGCTCAGGGCCTCGTTGAGCCTCACCTTGAATATCTCCAGGGATGAGGCCTCAACCACCTCCCTGAGCAACCTGTTCTAGTGTTCCACCACCCTCATAGTGAAGAACTTCTTCCTGACGTTCAATCCAAATCTGCCCTTCTCTAGTTTGAAGCCATTGCCCCTTGTCCTATCACCACAGGCCTCTGTAACAGTCTCTCCCCATCCTTCCTGTAGGCCTCCTTCAGCCAGCCTCTGTGTAGTTCTGAACTTTTCAAAACATCTGTTGTAATAATTTGTTGGAAAAAAAATATTAAAATGTATCTAGAAAATTCTAGGCAAAAATGTGAAAATATTTTGTTGCTTGCAGGTTGCTTCATTGAGAAATTTGGTATCAAAGCTAAATAATGCAGGCTTTAAATAAAACTATTTCCATGAAGTTATTACTAGATTCCCAAAAAAGGCAATGACCAAATCTTGTTTATAAAATTCCAGTATATCCAAGCTCTTACTTCTCCAGCTCCTATCTTGGCACTTTAAGTAAAATTGGTATTTTTTTGGACAGTAAACTTAATTACAGTGATAATGAATGCATTAATATTATGTTATTGCATATTATATATATGGTTAACCATTGTTGACGTAACTTGTTTCATGGTATTCAACATCCATGGTTCTTAGTCTGCTGTTAGTCCCTGTCAGTCCTTGTTTTTTGTTCAGGTTTGTCTCTGCAGCCTGGCTATTTCTTGGTTTGGCTGTCATCATATTCTCTCTTAGATATCCCTGATTCTCTTTGAGAGAATACTTGTTTGTTTTTTTCTTTGTGAATCAGCCTGTGACAAACCTAGAGACGATATTGAATTGCCAGCTCAAAATGACTTTGTCCATTGTATGAAATACTCTTACATTAAATGTGGCCTGTGGAACAGATGAAAAAAAAAAAATCTGGGGTTGTAAGTTGGTGATTTTAAGTGAAAAGCACACTTCCATTTGGCATCAAGCTGTTCTAACTGTTTGTTTTTCTGCCTGAATGTCCTGCAGTGATTTCCTTCACCTATTTGATATTCACCTGCTGCTGTAACAAGCTGCAATGGCAAAATAGTGGGAGGAACAGATTTATAGCCACAGGAGAAATTTATTCTGCAAATCGTGCTTTCTCCAGGAGCAGACTACTCTTAAATTAATGTTTTTGTTTAAAAAAAAAAAGTTTTTATACATGAGGTGAAGAGCAATTTTCCTTCAGTGGAAGGTGTTCATGGAGCAAAGAAAGTTTAGCTTCAACGAACTGTGTACTAATGAAAGCTCTGGAATGGAGTGTTTCAGAATTCAAAGCACCTTTCCTTTGCCAGCTATTAATTCCAGTGTTCAGATTTAGCTTTTCTTGCTTCTCAGCAGTAGTAGTTTTATTTCTAGTTGAGACTTTCCCATGAAGGATTTCTCTTTTTGGTTTCTGTTGTTGCAGCTAATCTATATTCTGAGTAATTCATGAGAAGAAAAAGTGGGAGAGATGAATGAATCCCTTGGTTATCAGAGATGGAAAAGTGGGAGAGATGAATGAATCTCTCAGTTATCAATCAAAAGTTTTCCAGGCACAGGCAAGTACTAACTTGTTAGGAGGAGAGCTGTTAGTGAGACTATCTGGAACTGCTGCCTCCGCACTGACCTCCCAGTTGAACAGCAACTTTTTGAGTTTGACCTGCTAGAAGAAATCAACAACCACTCTTGTCCTCAGGGAATTATAGTGTCTGAAGAAGAAGCTGTATGAAAAGCATTCAGATACATCAGCTGGTCTCAATTTAGTCCAATTGTAAAACCTGAATAGCAAGTAAATTCTGTACTAGCTGAAGTGTTGGAGTGGGCACACCATAGCATTTGAAGTTAGATGGAAGTAGCATAGCATGGCGTAGTTCCTTCTGCTGCCATACCAAGCACGTAATGTTCCGCTGCAGCAGCACATTCAGCTAGGCTTTAGTAATGAAGGAAAAGTTGAAATTCTTACCTTTCTATTGAGGATGAGCTACAGAGAAAATTAGTTTATTATAGGACCTACTGTGCTAACCTTTCCTTATCCTGAATGGATTAATTTTTTTCATCATGTCCTGCTGCTGATGTAGATTCTGGTCTCTTTCGCAGGAGGAGGGATGGTAATTCTTACACTCTGCTTCCTCTGAATTTGCTTTTGGCTGAAGTGCTAAAGTTCAAAAAATGAGTAAAATTCAAGTAGTATATTATGACTTAAAAAACTAAGTGACCCGCAGTTCTTCCCCTCTACCTATTCCCATCAACCTCCTACTAACAAATCCAAACACCTTCCCCTGATCCCAAAAATAAATACTAATCTGTGTCATTAAGTTCAGTCTGGATCTCAGCAGATCTACAACTCCCTGGAAGGAGGTTGGAGTGAGGTAAGGATCGTTCTCTTCTCCCTAGTATCAGGTGCTAGAATGAGAAGAAATGGCCTGAAATTGTGCCTGGGAGGTTTAGGTTGGATATGATGAAAAATTTCTTTCCTACAAGAGTGGTCAGGCATTGGAACAGGCTGCCCAGGGAGGTGGTGGAGTCACTGTCCCTGGAGATGTGCAAGAAATGTGTGGACATGGCAATTTGCCAAACAGTTTAGAGGGTGTAATGGTGTCAGGCTGAGGGTTGGACTCTTTGACCTTTGAGGTCTTTACTAACCCAAGTAATTCTATGATTCTATAATGTGAGGAACATACTTGATAGCACTGGAAGTTTTAAGCTAACAAGTAGTTAAGGTATTGAGTTAAGACAAATGAGCAGCTTAGAATATATGACAAATTTATCTACAGAGTGTCTGTTTTGGTTAATAGAAAGTGGTAGAGTAGTGGTACAGTACACAGTATTTTGTTGGGGGTAGTGGTGGTGGTTATCGAGTGGTTGGGGTCTTTTTGAGTGGTTTTAATCACTGTAAGTCTGCAAAGAACACACATTTTGACTGTTGGAATTCAGGAACAAGCAGTGAAAATAATTTTGAAAAATGCCACAGCCAAGATACTAAACTTGCTATCTGGACCTGCATTTAGCTGCTGTTTAAAAATGTGTATTTTAAGATGTTAGTATTGGAAATGTTTGGGGTTTTTCTCTAGCTTTATGCCACATGGTTTGAAAAACCTAAACAGGTGTTTGATGAATCAGCGTCTCTTTCCATTCCTCCTTGGCCCACAAAGGCTGCACATTTAAGAACATGTTGTTATGTTTCTGCAAATTGAGAACATAGCAAAAAACCCCAACACCCTGAATCACCAGAAGTGGTAGTGGGTAGTTACATCACTGACAAAAATACTAAGTGTTGAGAATGAGAACAACACCAGCTTTTTTTCCATGCTTTTGCTAGTGCATTTAAATGATCTTTTCTGTGGCTGCATTCATGCTGTTTTCCGTATGAGTTTGATCATTTAAGTCTGTTTATCCTTTTTAGTTCTTGAGAAAGGAAAACCAAACATCCACTTTTTGGGGGTGGGGAGGGGAGAAAAAACCCAAGGCTTAGGTCAGCAGACTGTGCATTGGTGTCACTGTGCATTGAGGTTAAGAGCTTGGGAAGTGAAAGAACGGACACATTCCATCTGGCCAAAAGAGTGATGTCTGCTAGGGTTCAGTTTGCTATGGTTTTTGAGCTTTCTGTATGATCTCATCACTGGAGGGGGAAATTATATTCTCCCATAAGAATAATCTTATCCTTCTGATTCATTACTACTGTGGGTTTTTCTTGTGTGAGCCTTTTGAGTGTCAGACCTCCCCCCACTCTTCCACTCCAAATAAAAAACAACCACCCTGTCTTTGGCTTTATATGGTATTGCTGTAGGTGGACTTGTCCAGAATAATGGTTTGCTTTAACAATTGGAGTCTTACATCGTTGTCTGGAGAAGAACTCCTAATATATATTTATCCAGCTATTTGTCAAGCTTTTCACTTTGGGAAGAGAGCTTGTACACTTTTTCCTAAGGTTTGACAAATAAGTTTTTGTGTGAATATTCTTGTTTATGAATATGTGTATCATAGACATATATGCTGTTAGAATATATTTCTATCTGCTCTGTTCCCTTTTATGAATTCTCTGCTTTCTTCATATAATTCCACATAGTAAGTGTGGTAAGTTTACTTGAGAGCAGGCAATTTCTTATTTTTCTTAGTTAATGTTTAGATTGTCACTTTAATTCCCCAACCCACTGCCCTAATGAGTTACCAGTCAGTAAGTACAGGAGCAGCTGTGCCTTTTGTCTGTAGCATTAGAGTTGTTTACATTGGAGAAGACCTTCAAGCTAGGGTCCAGCAACTGAAGCTAGGGTCAGATCCCTTCTCTCATTCTCTCACATCCCCTAATGCCTGCTGAGCTCTCAAGTTGGGAAGGTGCAGGCTAATCCAATTGTGATGGTTTCTGGAACCATTATACTTGTATAGCACACCAGAAACAAAAAAATGGGTAGATAAGTAAGTAAACTCTGTAGGATGTTTTTTGAAGGCCTAATGACACAACAGATTAGATGAAGACCCTTTTTCTTTTTTCTTGTGACAGGAGTGTAGGCAATTTATTTCCCACTAGTGCTAAAATAATCTCTTTTAAAAATCCAGGGGTGTAGCCCCTAAAGCTAGTAGAGTTGAGCTGTCCATCCTATTTTTAACTTTTTTTTTCCCTTTTTGAGACTCAAATATTTAACCCTATGGTGGCTAATTGCTATAATATCCTATATTCAAAATTAAACAATGAAATGATCATTGAAGGGCACATCTAAGGATTTTCCTTTGCTAAAGCTTGTGCCTCTCTGCTTTTCTTCAAAATGTAACCACTTTAGAGTGCAGAACTTTTTGCTGAGAGAAAGAAATTGAATTCATCCTCCCTACAACTGGTAATGTTTATTTATTGAACCCTGAAAAAAAGGCTTACTTTGGTTTACTTTGTTTCTGATAGCCATAGCTTTGTTATTCCATCTTACTGCTGCAGTCTGAAAAGCAAGTGATGGGTGGTGGGAACTGCTGGCAGGAGGGTGTCACCTTCAAATTGGTACCTGAATATGAAAATTACAGACCTGGAACATGAAAATTTTAGTTACAAGATTTGTGTGAAACAAAGGCAGAAGGCTTATTGTGTAGTGATTGAGTAGGTCATCTGGAAACTGTTGGTTTTTTTTTTTTTTTTTTTTTTTTTTTTTTAAATCTCTGAATCATCCCATCTTTCTATGGGTAAAATTAATCCCCTGCTATGAAGAAAATTCTTTTATTTTAAATGGAGCATGAAGTATTTGAGATTTTAGACGTGTGTAATATTTCCAGTTACAAGGCATAGCCTGAGAAGTGGAACTAAAAATAGTTTAATAGTTGTTAAGAGAAAAGCTAGAAATTCTACTCAAGGTCATCTTATTTGCACATATGAATTGTGCCACTTGAATAACAAATAGCTCATAAGAGTATTTTTTTTTCTCTTTTTTCTTGTTAAATAAAAGAAAGTAAAAAGTGTAATGAAACTTAGACCTGCGGAAGGGACGTGGCAGGGCAAAGAGTGAGAATGCTCTGAATAAGAATGTCTGAACTTAGCTTGTTCTCCTAATTGAGTCTTGTGATTACTGTACCATTACTCAATCACTGTCTGGTTCTACCTTTGTTGTAATTCAGACCTATTAGCTTATAATCATAGTCTCATTTTTTAATAGAATATAAATGATTTTTTAATTAATTTTTTAAAATCTGACACATGATTGAGATGAAGTTATTTTTTGGCAAGAACTCTGCAAGCCACATGTCTCTGCTTCCAAATTGGTATCTAGGTCCTGTCAGCTATGGTTTATCATGCTTGTGATTGATTCAGATTCAAATGTAGCAAAAATTCGGTTTGGGTTCAGCAATTTCCCAACTTTTCTGTAATACTATAATGCATTATAGAGAAACCACTGCTGTTTGTCATGTACTTTGTGAACAGTACAGAATGTTTCTAGGAGTGAGCTTTAGAGTATTTTTGTACATAACTAAAGAAATCCAGTAGTTTCTTGCCTTGTCCTCTCCTCAGATGAGGAAACCTTCATACATACCTGTGACTCTTTTTTTTTTTTCTTTTTTTTTTTTTTTTTAATGGGATGGAAACATCTGAAGCTTACAACTAATTTTATTTATTCTGTCTCTAATCTTCTTGGATCAGATGTGGTCCTTTCAGTCTAGACTGCAAATTATGCTTAGAAAGAAGCACTGTATAGACATATATTTTACTATTGCTATCCCTATATTGAACTAATTTCTGGCTACAAAAAGGGTAGTCTAGTTAGAGGTGGTGGTTATTGTAACATAAGTAATTGTTTATGTTCTGATCTAGTTGTTGAATAGGTGATGAGATTAGGTCATGTGTCTTTCAAAATTAAGGATAGATTTCCTTCTCTGGTCTTGTCTCTTATGCAGTAGATTAATGATCTCCTTGGGTTGGAAAGGACTTCCAAAGGTCACCTAGTCCAACCCCCTTGCAGTGAGCAAGGACATCCTCCACTAGATCAGGTTGCTCAGAGCCCTGTTGAGCCTAACCTTGAGTTCATCTCTAGGGATGGCATCTCAACTACCTCCCTGAGCAACCTGTTCTCTTTTCTCCTTTAGCCTTGAAAAGTATCCCAGGTGTTGAGCACTTTTTCTGACTGTTGGAGTGCCGTGGGAAGTGTGGTAGAAATTGATGCTGTGTTAATTTCCAAAATGTCGGTATTGAAAGTTAACAAAACAGCTGGATACACTGCTGAAATTTCTTGTACTGGAGGATGGAAATAAGATAGTGGGAAATACAGCATAGTCTTTATAAAACTACAAACAACACACATCACCAACCCCAAAAAACCTGCAAACAAAACAAACAAACAAAAAACCCAAACAAAACCCCCAAACCAAAACCAGACACCTTCCACCCCCCAAAAAAATCCCCCAAACCAAAATCCCAACAAAGACACCTCCTACCCCCCATAAAACCCAACATCAAACTAATGAGCTAAACCTCACACACATACATACACACACACAAACCAAACCAAGAAAGGCTGGGGTGGGGGAGTTGCCTTATGTTTCTTCATATTTTATAAAGGATTTCATTACTTTCCTTCTGTCATTTATGAGGAATGCAAGTCTCTTCAGCCTTCTCCCTTTTCCAAATGGCAGGCTGCATTCCTTGCAAGCCAGGCATCATGTGCTTTCTATAATGTTGGATGTGCTGGAGTGGAATGTTCAGAGAGTTTAACTTACTGATAAGAAATAATTCCTTTCTATTTTTAGTTCCTGTCTGCATCTAGACATTTCTCTTACAGACAACTTGTATTGTATCACCCTCTCCTCCTGATAATGTGTTTATGGTATGTTTTGCTTCTTTGTGATTCTTATACAATGACATTTGTGATATGCTTCCTTTTAACTTCCTTTCCAGATGACTGCCATCATCAGGATTAGCTATTGATAGCAATCTCCTAATGAAATTACATGTTTCAGTAAATAACAGAACAGCCTTCCAGTACCTGAAGGGGCCTACAAGAAGGCTGGAGAGGGACTGTTTATTAAGGCCTGTAGTGAAAGGATAAGGGGCCGTGGTTTGAAATAAGACTAGATTTACGTTGGGTGTTAGGAACAAGCTCTTTACCATGAGGGTGGTGAAACACTGGTACAAGTTGCCCAGGGAGGTGGTTGACGTGTCTTCCCTGGAGATACTCAAGGTTAGGCTCAACAAGGCTCTGAGGAACCTGATCTAGTGGAGCATGACCCTGCTTACTGCAAGATGGTTGGACTAGATGACCTTTGGAGGTCCCTTCCAACTCAACCCATTCTATGATCTAGGTGTCAACTGTTAAAAAACCCCATCAAAACCAAAAGGCATTTCATTTATGAGCAGGTGAATTTTTCATGCTGAACTTTATCCTTTGTGTGTGTGTTTTCTAAATATGGTAAAAGAAGGGCCTTCTAATCCTCCTTTCCTGTAAAAGTGAATACCACTGGAAAATGCAAACTCTGTGAAGCCAGTGCAGCTCTACTTCCCTTGTTCTTCAGTTTCTGCAGAAAATTTGTGTGTGGTTATGGTATTTTATTCAAATCAATCTTTGGTGGTGAGGGGAAAGGAAGGGAAAAACATCTGCAGGTAGAAAAAGTGAAAGGGGAAAAAAAAAAGGGCGAGTGTCGTCTTGTCTCTTTGTTTAGTAGTTAGGCCTGTTTGTCTCGACCACAACTTTCCAGAACAAACACCTTGAGGCAAAATATCAAAGTGCTAGTGATTTTTATTATTTTTTTATTTAGAGAGGTGGATATTTCAGCAAGGCATTGCTTCAACATTTTTGAGCTAAAAAAGCCCCCATGAGTTAGCAAAAAAGATGCTGGTTTGTTATAAGAAATTTTATGGTTTCCTCTTAAATGCTTGTATTTTAACAGTGAACAGAGTATCTGCCAAGCACGAGCTGCTGTAATGGTCTACGATGATGCCAATAAGAAATGGGTACCAGCTGGTGGATCAACTGGATTCAGCAGAGTTCATATATATCATCACACAGGCAACAACACATTCAGAGTAGTGGGCAGGAAGATTCAGGATCATCAGGTAAGAGAATCTCTGGAAGTCTTGAATAGGAATCTTTAGCAAATTGTGATTTTTGTGTAACATTAAGATAGAAGTCTTCAGGAAAATGATGGGAACTGTATATAGCCTTCTTTTTAACTGAAGTAACAAAGCTCAATTATGGCTTCTCCCTCAAACTAAGCACTTCATGTACCTCCACAGTGCTTTTACCATTCCTTCCTATAGACAGATATGAAGGCTAGTAGTGTACACAGAAGTAATCTGATTCTTTTTAAGGCACAGTGGTAACCTAAAAACTTTCTTCATCTGTACTCTGTGCTGTCAGCTGCAATTTATACAGGTACTGGCAGTTCTCTTGTAGCTCTTCCTGTATAATGAAAAGTTGGATGTGTGTCTCATTTCTCCAGATAATTTAATTCAAAAAACCTTCTGACATTTGGTAATGCTGATTATCTACAATGACGAGAGACTGAGAAGGGAGCAATAAGGATTATATCTTAATTTCCTTGATGAAGTTATTAGTTCTTGACTAAATGGCAGATTTAGCACTCTCTCTTGAAATACGCTCTGCCTTTGGATACTTGGCATAGGGTTAAAAATCTAATCTCTTTCTTTGAGGAGAACTTCTATATGTGATTCCCTCTCTCCCGGCATGTCATAATTTATCATGCACCTGGAGCACAGGCTGATAATCTCCCATGTGATTTGACATTAAACACTTATTCCAAGTAATAAATGGTTTCCATGCATTCATCTGAGAACAAATGTAGGGGTTTTTCTCCCATTATTCAGTGGAAAAGGTGAGAGAATATAGTTATCCAAGTGCAATGGGATCCTCTTAATGGATGGCTAGTAATGAGTAGTTTTCCTACTAGCTACAATTTATCATCTTTTGTGTGAGCAATAATGATCTTGCAAAAATGATACCTTGTGATGCATAGATGGGTGAAAGCACTGCAAGCTAAGGGAGCCACAGAATCAAGGTAATAACTTGGTAAAAACCCCACTATTTTAACAAGCACTCTGTGAAATGAATGGAAAACTGAGTTTCCAAAATCTAAATCCATATTCATGTCAAGTGCTCTGCTACTAAAAAATTAGAACAGTTGGTATTGCTGCATTACTGTTACAAAACATCACTGCAGCTTTTGAAAGGAGAGAGTTTAAGCTACAAAAATGATAGAAAATATCTCATTAGTCCCCTTGTGTATTCCCATCACTGATTTCATTTGGCATTAGAATTAAAATTGAAATGCTTATGTGCTTCAGCATTGTGATCTTATTTTGGATTTACTATGGGTCTTGAGTTCGCCCTCATGGGTAAGGACTAAAATCTACATAAAGCTGAAACTCGGGATGAAGCAGCAATTTTAAACATAAGTAACTTTGTGGGGTTTGTTTTGTTTTGTTTTTAATTATTACAGGTGGTAATAAATTGTGCCATTCCAAAAGGGCTGAAGTACAATCAAGCTACACAGACCTTCCACCAGTGGCGTGATGCTAGGCAGGTGTATGGTCTGAATTTTGGCAGCAAAGAAGATGCCAATGTCTTCGCAAGTGCCATGATGCATGCCTTAGAAGTATTAAATTCACAGGAAGCTGGTAAGAGCCTCTTAACTTTCTTTAAAGATTGTTCAGTTATAGAGATTGAAAAAGAACCCAGATATTTTTATGCATGCAAGTCACTCTGTTTTGTGCCTAATTGCAATCCAGCCTCTAGCCATTTTCATCATTTGGATGATTTTCAACTTGACTGCCATCCGTGTCAATGCAATTCCCAACGAGTAAATCAGTTTTCATGGGATTTATTACATTTAAAAAACTTGCTAAGTTTCTTGAGGAAGCAAAACCAAAATGCCTCTTAATCAGAGTATATTTTAGGATTTCCACAGACACCCAGTGTTCTTAATGTGTGTTGTTATTTTTTGCTTCTCATTGAGTGCTGGTTTATTATGAATACCGGAGGATTTTTTTTTCCTCTGAACTTTGGAATTGAGGCCATCCTCTTTGGCAGTTCTTGCCATACAGAGTTTTCTGGCTTGGAGACGTTGGATCCAGGGGTAATATTCAGATATGATATTCAGATATGAGCACATACAATTTAGAGAACAGGTCTATGATGTAATTGGCTTGGAAAAGAGGTTGATATAGTGGGTTTAAAACATGGATAGAAAAATGAGCAGCATTCAGCCTTCAGGTGTTGTCTGTAATGTATTCTAGGTAGGCTCTACAGCAAATTGATAGTGGATACAGAGAGTTTTTATTTCAGAAGACTAAAAGAGACTTTTGTATTCTTGTAACCAAATAGAGTTCTTTTGTCCTCATTAAACTTTAAACGTTGCTGGTGTAACAAGAGATAGTGCTTCTGTACCAGTTTTTTTCTCTTGTGTAAAAGTGAGGCTCTAGAGTGTCTCAACAAGAGCAAAAAAAGGGTGACTTTATCAAGATACTTTTCATTCTTACAGTTTTTTCCAAGACAACTTTTGAAACTAAGCAATCTAGATCAGGGCTGATACATTCTGCAGTGCTTGTGCTGTTGTGCACCATATGAGGCCGAAATAGAAAGGGTAACTAGAGGTATAAGGTTTCTTTTTGCCATTCAAAATAATCTAGTTGTGTATCCCATTCTCCTGCCTCTCAGTTGGATATTTTTCTCTTCTAAATCCCTCTCTTTTCCTTTTTGTAAGGGTTAGTCATTTGTAAACGTTTCATGCATTCAGATTGTTCTATCCCAAACATTTGCAAACACACAAAGTGTTGGTTTCTCCACGTTGGATGTGAAGTCTGAAGAGGCAGGAGTTGTGATAGTTAACTACAACTTTGAGGGTTTTTTGTTGTTTCCCATTGCCTGTATTTGCCCTGCTGCTCTCTTGAGACCCCACCTCGAGTACTGTGTTCAACTCTGTAGCCCTCAGCAGAAGGAGGACATTAGAATAGAATTAACCAGGTTGGAAAATACCTTTGAGATCATCGAGTCCAACCTATCACCCAACACCATCTAATCAACTAAACCATGGCACCAAGTGCCCCATCCAGTCTCTTAAACACCTCTAGTGGTGGTGACTCCACCACCTCCCTGGGCAGCTCATTCCAATGGCCAGTCACTCTTTCTATGAAGAACTTCCTAACATCCAGCCTAAATCTCCCCTGGTGCAGCTTGAGACTGTGTCCTCTTGTTCTGGTGCTGGTCTCTTCTCCCAGGCAACCAACCCCCACTTGGCTACAACCTCCCTTCAGGTATTTGTAAACAGCAATAAGGTCTCCCCTGAGCCTCCTCTTCTCCAGGCTAAGCAACCCTAGCTCCCTCAGCCTCTCCTCACAGGGCTTGTGTTTCAAACCCCTCCCCAGCGTTGTTGCCCTTCTCTGGAGACGTTCCAGCAAATCAACATCTTCCCTAAACTGAGAGGCCCTGAAGTGGACACAGGACTCATTGAAGATTGAAATGCTGAAGTGGGTCCAGAGGAGGCCATGAAGATGATCAGAGGGCTGGAGCACCTCTCTTATGGGGACAGGCTGGGAGAGTTGGGACTACTCAGCCTGGAGAAGTAAAGGCTCTGGGGAAACCTTATAGTGGCCTTCCAGTATCTGAAGGAGACTACAGGAAGGCTGGGAGAGCACTGTTTAGAAGGGCTTGTAGTGATAGGGTGAGGGGGAATGATTTTAAGCTGGAAGAAGGAAGATTGAGACTGGATATTAGGAAGAAATTCTTTACAGTGAGGGTGGTGAGACACAGGAACAGGTTGCCAAAGAAGTTGTGGATGCCCTTTGCTTGGAAGTGTTGAAGCCCAGGCTGGATAGGACACTGAGGAAACCTGGTCTAGTGGAAGGTGCCCCTGCTCATGGCTCTGATATTAGCTCTTCATTTTAGGAAATTAATGGCAACTGTTTCCCCCCTTTTTATAAACAAATTGGCCTTTCTTGAAGAGGTGTCTGTTACCCAAGGAATTTATGCTAATAGAATCATAGAATGGTCTGGGCTGGATGGGACCTCTGAAGGTCACCCAGTCCAACTCCTTCTGCAGTAAGCAGGGGCATCCTCAACTAGATCAGGTTGCCCAGAGCCCTGTCAAGCCTCACTTTGAATATCTCCAGGGATGGGGCCCCATCCACCTCCCTGGGCAACCTGTTCCAGTGTTCCACTACCCTAATAGTAAAGAACCTGTTGCTAACACCCCATTGATGCTGATTGGTACATTATATTTGATAGTTTTGTTTCTTCCAATTTAACTGCTAGATTTAAAAAAAAATTCTTAACATATGCACTCCTGTTTGGTATTCTGATGACACTCCTCCAAATATCTGTACCTGAAGACAGGAACTTGTCTCCAATAATTTACATAAATTGCTGTTTCCTAGTGTATCTAAAATGGCATTTCAAATTTCCAAGCCAAGGAAAATAAAGAGATCTATTGTAATTAACTTCCCTTTTCCTCCAGAACTGCTTACAATTAAACTTTATTGCAGTATCCTTATTTTTTTGCTCTGTTTCCTCATTTTGGTAATTTCTTTTATTGAAGAAGGTTGGATATTTTAAGTTATTCATAAAATATAAATTCATATTCATTTTATTCATAAAAAGAGAGCAGTTTTCATGCTTTCTGGGCATACTGTTCAGAAAGTCATAAAGCTCTAGTTGAATTTTAAACTTGTGCAAAGGTTCACAAAAATCTAGACAACTTCTGAGGAATATCAAAGATTACTTTGTGGACATTCTTTTGGTTTGTAAGTCAGCTATTACTTAGGGCTCTTGCTATTTTCAATTTTTTTTTTTTTTAAATAAATCATATAGTCTTCTCTTGCATGTATCTGAAAAAAAGGTCATTGCTCCTTGCTTGCAGATGGCATCCTCAGCTGTTAGGAGTTGTTTAATTTCAGCTCTCCCTCTAGTGGATCTGCGAAGCAGAGGGGAAGCAACTAGGTGTCTGCACCACTGAGCTCACGGTGATGGTCTTGGTGTCTTTCTAATGAGTGCAGAGTGCAAAGGTCTGAAGCTGGAGGAAAGGCTTTATTGAAGTGTACAGTCTTCTTAAAAAAAAAAAAAAAAAAAAGACTAAAACCAGTACAGGTTTTTCTCAAAAGACTCTGAAGTGATGGCCACCACATCAGTGAAATGGTTAGGAACACTGTCTAGTTGAGTGTGTTCCCCCTGATCTACAGTGTTGGTCATACAGTCATCCTAATTTCTGTTACAGAATCATAGAATCATTTAGATTGGAAAAGATCTTTAAGATCAATGAGTCCAACCATTGTCTGATTCTCCCAAATCTGATGCTAAACCATGTCCCTCAGCACCATATCTCCTTGTCTTTTAAACAACTCCAGGAATGGGGACTCAACCACTTAAGCTTGAATTCCTTTTTATTTAAATCATTGTGAAAGCCAAAGTGTTCTCACTCTGTGCAGTTTGGATGATTAAATTATCTAGTGTCTGGTCAGCCAGGCCCTATTTTCCTGCTGGCTAGTTGAGCAGATTGTAAACCATCTGCAAATCCAGTAGAGAAAGACAAGAACATAGGACAGTGCTTTGTCTTAGAATTCCAAGGTAGAGGACTAATACTACCAAGTTCCTTGGCCATACTGTTTAGGATATGCTTTTTAAATGAACAAAGGTTTGTTTCTGGTGCTCATTTGTGAAAATTGTGGCAGATGTACTCATTTCATTAATTGATTGTGTGAGGTTGTCAGAAGTTTACACCTTCCTCAAATGACAAGTATGTGTCATCAGTTTAAGAGGTCACTTGAAGAGGATTTCTGGCAGGGTGTTCAGATATCCAGTAATTGGTTTTAATTGTCTAGAGTGAAAATGAGTGCTTTCTGCAAAGGCTTTACGTTCCATTACAAAGAAAATTTTCATATCTTCATTAAGTGGAACTCAGTGTTGCAATCAAAGTGACTGGAGTGAGGGAAAAGCCTCAATGGATGGAAATTAGATGGCTGAGAAAATTCTCTGATGTATGAGGAAATGGATTATTCCTTTGAAGGAGTAAAGGCAAGTAGGGGAAGTGCGTCGGGACATGGGAGGAACAAAGGGGCATCATAGCTGGTTTTGCTGCAAAAAGTACCTTCTAGTTCAGCTGGAATTGGTGTTTTGTTGTTTTAGCATCTGTCTGCTGTCTCAGGAAAGCCTTGCTAAGAGAATAAGAAACTAAATGAGATTAATGTGTGTGTGATTAGCATTTGAGGAGGTTCTCTGGCTTGTTCCTTGCCAAAGATGAAAGCAGCTAAAGAAGAACTGAAGAATGTCATACAACCATAAATAAGCCTCATTCTTTTTTAATAGAATTACATTTATGTAGGACTCATGATGGGTTTTATACTCATCAACAATGGTTGCATGTAGATATCCTGACAAGCTTTTGGGATATGAAGGCAAGGATAGGGATGGCTCCAGGGAAGTTGTTCTAGTATTGCCTTCAATAACACCTTCAGAATGTGGTCTAATGGTCATGGTGGTCTTAGGCTGATGGCTGGACTTGATCTTAGAGGTGTTTTGTAAAGATTCTGTGATTCAATTCCTAGGAAAATGGGGTGGAGGAAAAACAGGTTAATAGTGCTGTGGGGTTTTTTTGGTGTTTGATTTTTTTGTTTGGTTGGCATTGGCTGTGTTTGTTCTGTTTTGTTTTTTCTTCCCCACAGTGTTTCTATTTTGGTAGTCTTGGGGGGAAAAAAGCCTTGAGGTTAAAGTTTTTGAGATGCTTAGTATTCCTAGAAGTTAGGTTGTCCAGTTGTCAGATAATCAAACCTGTTTGAGGGAAAGATGTGTACTCTTTGCACAGCTGTCTACTGATGTATGGGCCTTTTTCTTACAGCAAAGATAGTTCATTAAGTCCTTGCTGACAGGGGAATGCATTTACTATCAGATGGAATAACTTAGTATCTTTGGGGAATGCAAACTGATATAAACCATGGTTGCCTGATTGGAATGTGTAGAGACTACAAGAGACTGAAATGAGAAACGTATTACGTGGGGCTGAGGGAGGGGATCTCAGATGCTTCTCGTTGTACTGTTTTGGCTCATGTCATGCTAAAACTTGTTTTGAGAGAAAAATTGTTCTACTGCAATGAAGTAATTATGGGATACCTGTACTCTTGGCAAGCCTCTGGAGTGGGCTGTCAGCGCTCCCTGTCAAAATGGAAGTAACATGATGTGGTATCATTACCTGTCTTGGATAATATCTTTGTTTTTGCTAGTGAGTTTTTCTTTTCCTTTTAAATCTGGGATTGATGAAATATTAGAAGGCTCTGGGGAGACCTTATAGCTGCATTTCAATATCTGCAGGAGGCCTACAGGAAGGATGGGGAAGGATTGTTTAGAATGGCTTGTAATGATAGGCCAAGGGACAGTGATTTTAAACTGGAGCACAGGGAAGTTCTTGAGAGTGAGTGGTGAAATACTGGAACAGGTTGCCCAGAGCTGTAGTTGAGGTCCCATCCTTGGAGACATTCAAGGTTGAACTTGATGGGGTCCTGAGCAACCCAACCTACGTGGAGACTGGATGAGGCTTTGATCAACCTAGGCTAGTGGGAGGTATCCCTGTCCATGGCAGGGTGGGCAGAACTAGATGATCTTTAAGGTTCTTTCCAACCCAAACCATTTTATGATTCTACGTCCCTGCTCACTGCAGGGGAGGTTGGATGAGATGTCCCTTCCAGAGCAATGCATTTTATGTGATTCTGTGACTTACTTATTTTTGTAGTGACTAGCTTTTATAGTAGCTAATCCTGATTAATCCTGATTTATAGGCTAAAATATTGACCTAAAGCAAGCTTTAACTGCTTATTGGACAAAATACTTCCATTCATTGTAATTGTACATAAGATTGAAAGCATCATCAGATGGAAATTAAGGGAGGCTTAAGGAAGCTGGAGTTGTTCAGCCTGGAGAAGAGAAGGCTCTAGGGAGACTTAATAGTGGAAGAAGTACTTTGGTATGAGGGTAGTGAGACTGGAAGAGGCTGCTCAGGGAAGTTGTGGATGTGCCTCTTCCACTGGGGTGTTCAAGGTCATGTTTAATGAGGCCTTGAGCAACCAAGCCCATTTGAGAGGCATCTCTGCCTACTATGTCAGGAAGGTTGGAGCAGATGATCTCTAGGGTCCCTTCCAACCTAAATCATTCTATAATTATTAGTTCATAGTATAAGTCTCTGAAAAAAAATCCTGTTTTCCATTTATTTGGAAAACTTTTAAGCTTTTTAACAGAAATACATCTTTTTGCTGGATCGTGTTCTTTGGTTAATAGATGTGCTCAAACTGTCCTTAATGAAAATCTTGCCTAAAGATTATGCTTAGAACACTTACCTCTATAGCATATGCCTATATAAATTAACTTGATGTCTGATTTTGGTCCATTCTTCCTTTGAAAAAGCCAACCATGCTTTGATTTGAATATCAGACTATAACTAGGATGTTGCTGAGTTTTGGTGCTCACATCCTGAGAAGTGAAAGAGTGAGAATTACTGAGTTGTTTATATACAACTGTTTCTTGGCAGTGAAAACTGAGATCTTCACCTCAAACTAAATTTCTCATATGTTGTAGTTGACCAACTTTTCTAAAGGTACTAGATTTTTTTAAAGTAGATTTTTGTCTTCTAATGCTGTGCTCTAAACAGTAGGGTGATTACAGGAGGGGCTCCTGATTACCAGCTCCCAAGCAATCCTGTCCAACCACATATTCTAGCTTATTGTACAACCTGTAGTACAGGTGAGTTCCAATTTTGAGCAGTAGACACTTAAGCAGTGTTAGGGCTATTGCTTTATAGGAAGGTGGCGTCTTCAGTGTTAGCCAGGTGCTACGTCAACACTGCTAGATCCATAGAATTGTTTCAGCTGGAAAAGACCTTTAAGATGATTGATTACAAGTAGTATAAGGCAGGTAACATCAAAAGAAGTGAGATAGTTTGGTGTGAAACTCCCAAGTTGGACAATGTAAGAAAAAATTGTAGAGACTGGTGTAAAGGAAAAAAACCATGGCTTCTCCACCCTCAATATCATCTCCAGCTTGCTAATTATACTTTTGTAGCATTGTGCAACTGGAATGAATTCAGCTCTGGAACGAAGATGCAGCGGTAAGAAGTCAATTGGAGGTGAAAACAAAGTTAAGGACTTTTTTGGTGAAAGATAGATCAGGAACTGCCAGCAATTCTTGCGTGCTTTTTCCTCAGGGATTTTTAATGCATTAGATTTCCAGTCCATCTCTCACTATGCAGTTGCTTGAACTGTCATAGAGGAAGGGTGATGCAAAGGTGAGAATAAGCTGAAAAACAGAAAGCATTGGAACTGGAATAGCTGCTGAACAAATTAGTATGGAATTATATCCTCTGTCAGAGCATGCTGCAGAGTGCACCATCTGTGCTTTCTTTAGAAAAAGAAAGATGTTAGCTTTTCTTTAAAACTCAGAATGAATAGACCATTCATCCTCTTCTCTTACTTGGCTTGTACTCATCTTTGAGGATAAAATGATCCTGTAGAAGGATGGGACTTTTATTTTCCAGGCAGT
Organism: Picus viridis; assembly: GCA_033816785.1. NCBI lineage: Eukaryota > Metazoa > Chordata > Aves > Piciformes > Picidae > Picus > Picus viridis. The sequence goes on from CM066577.1 coordinate 3,915,695, forward strand.
GCCTGTGAATATTTCTCTTGGGGGTTGATGTTTCTGAAGTATCCTGAAGTGTTCAAAAGCCTTTGCAAGGGTTTTTTATTAGCCTAGTGCCTGCTTATTTATTATTCTATTTGTCCAGGCAGTTGATTTGTAGCAATAAAATGGTGGTCTTGGGTTGCTGTAGTGAATGTTACGGGATATAAGATACATACCAGGTGGAAAAGTATGTTTAACTTGCTGGTGTCCCTAACCGTGGTGGTCGTTAAGAGTCTATGCTGGCAAGAGGAATGTATGAGAATAGACCAAATGCCTTGGTAGCTGAACTTGTTCTGTCCTGAAAGCCTTTGGTAAACTTGGGTTGCATTTCCTTATGTAACAAATATGAGAAACACTGGAACAATCACCTCAGTGGTTAGCAGATGATTGTGTTCAGCTCTCTTGCATATATGCCTATGAAATAATCAGATTGCTTAGTGGAGTAGTTCGGGTAGGTTAGGCTAGCTTGGGCTTATTGATGGTTGCATTCTGCAGAACTGACAACATGATTTTCTGACAGACAGTACTCTGAGTCAGTCATCAGCAAGTTTGCAGATGACACCAAGTTGGGAATAGATGTTAGTCAGTTAGAGGGTAGAAAGGCTCTGCAGAGGGACCTCGACCGACTGGACAGATGGGCGGAGTCCAATGGGATGACATTCAACAAGTCCAAGTGCCGGGTGCTGCACTTTGGCCACAGCAACCCCATGCAGAGCTACAGGCTGGGGTCAGAGTGGCTGGAGAGCTGCCAAACAGAGAGGGACCTGGGGGTGCTGATCGACACCCGCCTAAACATGAGCCAGCAGTGTGCCCAGGTGGCCAAGAGGGCCAATGGCATCCTGGCCTGTATTAAGAATAGTGTGGCCAGCAGGAGCAGGGAGGTCATTGTGCCCCTGTACTCTGCATTGGTTAGGCCACACCTTGAGTACTGTGTCCAGTTCTGGGCCCCTCAGTTTAAGAAGGACATCGAGACACTTGAACGTGTCCAGAGGAGGGCAACAAGGCTGGTGAGAGGCCTTGAGCACAAGCCCTATGAGGAGAGGCTGAGGGAGCTGGGGTTGTTTAGCCTGGAGAAGAGAAGGACCAGGGGTGACCTCATTGCCCTCTACAACTACCTGAAGGGTGGTTGTGGACAGGAGGGGGTTGGTCTCTTCTCCCAGGCAACCAGCAGCAGAACAAGGGGACACAGTCTCAAGCTGTGCCAGGGGAGGTTTAGACTCGAGGTGAGGAAGAAGTTCTTCACTGAGCGAGTCATGCGTCATTGGAATGGGCTGCCCGGGGAGGTGGTGGAGTCGCCGTCCCTGGAGGTGTTCAAGAGGAGACTGGACATGGCACTTGGTGCCATGGTCTAGTTGTGAGGTCTGTTGGGACGGGTTGGACTTGATGATCCTTGGGGTCTCTTCCAACCTTGGTTATACTGTGATACTCTAGAACAAATTTTGAGGCTATGAAAACAGGTTTTCAGATAGCTAAGCTGGTTGGAATAGCCAGTGCAAGTGGAGCTAAATGGCTGGTTTCCAGCAGTTCTAGCAAAAGAAAGAGTTGGGAGGACACTTGGCAGAAAGATTGTAGAGTTGTGGTCCCCACTCAGTTACTGCAGTATGATACTAACTTGTTCAAAATAAGCCCATGTAAACCTATATGGAATACTGTAAAGATTCAATTGATAGAAGTTTGAGGTTTCCATTTCTCCTGGATTTTCAGTACAAAACAATCCCAGCTGGTTAATGGCCATTGTATGACCATGGCTTTTAAAATTTTTGTTCTTTGCTATTAATCTTTAGGTCAATGTGTTTCATACTGAGAGACAGTGTCTCTGAGGGGAGGGAGTATGTTGACATGGCAAACAGTAGTGGTGTCTGGCACCTTTTAAGCAGCAACACAACTGTTGCTGGACTGCGTCTACTTCTGAAAGTCCATGAAAGGCTGCAGCATGGTGCAGATGGCAAATAACCCAGCTGCTTGGGAGCTGTGGTCATGGCTTAATGGGCATAAAAGCCTTCCCTGTCATCCAGGGGAGGTAACAGTGGAGGATGTGTGACTTTTGAAGTTTTAAAGCAGAAAAGTTTTCCAGATGAGCAATATGACAGATGTTTCTACTTGCTGCTAACTTAATTATTGATTAGCATTGCAGTTAAATCTTAGATTAAAATGAATATAGATTCATATCTGTGGGCATGTCTTGGAAATACTGCAAGCAAAAATAGTACATCCAGGGCAACACTGTGTATTCAGATATGAGGACTAATGCTTGCTGGAAAGAGTAAATAAGACAGACACAACCTCTGTAGACTACTTCTTGCTTTTATCTTCTAGAAGAAAGATCTTATGTTATTTTTTGACTGTAGGGTGCAGCAGAGAAATTGTTGGGGTTTTTTCAGGTTTCATTGTCTTTATGATCACAGTGGAAACAATACAGTTTTGAGTAAATCCACCTTTTTTATATGGCCTTCCATCAGGGCACTAGTTTTCTGAGTCTGAGGCAGATCACCTCCCCTTCATGTCTCATTGTATCACACATAGTCTCTTCATGTTTTTTGGATGACTTTCACAAGTCCAGATAGCAAAAATGTTTTGCATTTTGATATTTGAGATGGGGGGAGGTCTCATTACAACTCCATCACTCTAGTTTGGTGGAATCTTGGGAAGAACTTACTTTTTTGCTTTGGGATCTTTTCAGAACTTGTGAGAGACTAAAGCTTGTCTCTCCTGGTGACTCAACAAAGATAAAATCACTTGCTGTTTGTCCAGACAATAGCTGATGTGCGTTGGGCAGAGCCCTCTTTCCCTCTCCGGATCGAGACAGAACTTCATACATTTTTGTTGTAATTCTACTTGATTTAAGTGTTTTAAATGTAGCTATGGTCTAAATTTCTTGGTTTGCTGCCCATTTTTACAGAAACAATGCATTAATGATCTAATATGTTCCATTCCACACTTCTGCACCCTTCACTTTTGTTAATTTTTTAAATGATTTGGTGCTGTAAATACATTTGTGAGGGGGAAATGGAAAAGCCTCTTCGATGTTTAGGAAAAAGATGCAGCTCATACAATTACTTGACAGATGTGTGGTTCAGAACTGCTCATCAGTAAAAGGAGAGACAAATTTGCATGTCCTTCTCTTTTGCTTAGCAGAATGCAGAGTTTATACATGTGTTATATGCCTCCATTCCTTTGGACACAGTACTTACATATCCAAAAAGGATGGTCTTTGATCCAAGTTGATGAGCTAGAATCTGAGTGAATTTTGGTGTGATCTGTACAAGCATACTTCTATCTTCCTTCTCTCAATATGCTGATAAGCCTCTGATGGTTTTTCTCCTGTTCTTTTTTTCTTTTCTCCTTTATTTCTTTTATTTCCAGTGTTCTATTTAGGTGAGTGTTTTAATCTTTTGAACCTGTTCTGTTTCACCAAGAGTACTTCTTCATTTGTTTAAAGAAAACCTCAGACTTGAAGTTGCTTTTCAAAGCTTTTGTGAAGTTCTAGCCTATATAAAATTTATTTTGCATTTCTGTGCAGCCTTTTCATCAATGTGAAATAAATCCATTCTGTAAATAAATTTTTATTTGCTGCTGTTGTGGAGCTTGTTTGGCTTAAAAAGCAGAAGTAAGCAATTCTTACAGTATCATGTGATGGCTGGCCTTTTGCATTGGTATTATGCCTTTTTTGCATAGTGAAAGTTCAAATCATTAATTTATAGTCTGTCTTCACTTTTAGGTCCTACATTGCCTCGACAGAATTCACAGCTTCCCTCTCAAGTACAAAATGGTCCATCACAAGAAGAATTGGAAATCCAGAGAAGGTGTGGTACTATAAGCAAACATCTCTTGAATTAAAGAATGTAGTAGCTCCTTAGTAATGATGAGAAATTAAATGTCAGGGACTTAGTTACTCTTACATTGCAGCAACATTTGTATGTGTGCAGTGTTAGTACTGCAGCTTTCCTGTGTGAAAACTTTTGTTTGTAACTAGATGCTTTCTCCCTGATCTCCACCCATTCAAACAATACAGTGGTTTTTGGCCTGTGATGAAAGTGGTGAAGATCCGTCGGGAACTTTGGAGGATTTCACTGCTGTCATTTTTCAGCCAGGCTAATTTTCCAGTGACTGTGTTTTCAGTTCTTGACACAGGCTTGCAAGGAAGGAAGTTTTTTTACCTGTTAGAAGTAGAGAGCTAAATTATGGAGATCAGTAATTTTCTGACTACTGTGGATGCACTGGATCAAAATACTGTATTGGAAAGCTTATTTGCCTTTATACTACTGTCTTGTGTTTATAGGGAGTGAGGCAGATATTCTTCACCCCTTCCCAAAGGAGTAAAGAAAATGCTTCACACAGGATTGGGAAGAATTGGACATTTAAATGGAAATACTGTTCACATCTAAATACAACAGTACAAAAACATGCAAAAATACCCAACAATTCATATGCAGCCCAGCTCTCCAGTCTGGGCTTCTACAAAAACCTCACTAGGCCATCACCTTCCCAAAAGCTTCCCCCAAACCAGGCCTCATATGCTCCTCCGTATACCTTCCTACCCAGACCCAAATGATGCAGCTAAAAATCAGCTTGCCAGCAGCACCAGGCCTTACTCCCCTCAGCACAAGAGACAGCAGTCTGCGTTGGGAAGGAAGCAGGGAGAGGAGAAGGGGGCCGAACAGCTTGTGCTGTCCCTTTAGAAAGGGGAGATGCAATATTATGGGATGGAATAGCATAATTTCCCATGTCCACCTACTTGGCCTGGACTGTTCAGCTCCTTGTATCCTCTGGTACTCTGGAGGAATCATCTCTGTGGTTAGGACAACCTGTAACAACTATATTAGTGCTTCAGCAAAGAAACCTTAATTTTCTGCTTTTCATGTGTAAATGCACAGAACCTTTGGTGGCTTTAACTTCCAGCTGTAGCAATATTTTATCCATGCTGTGCTCATGCAGTAGTCCATGTTCCCTGTACCGCTTGGCATTCCTCCAAGTTAAGCTGTTGAAGCCATGGTACCCTGTCCCATGCCTCATGGGATATTTTTCAGGCCTGTAGCATTTTCAGCACCTGGGGGGGGGTTCATATCATTTTAATAATGAAGTATCAATGATGTGCCCAGGGTCTGGGAACAAACTTTCTAATTGCCGTATTCCTGCTTTCGTTGCATGGCAATACGGGTTAGTGCTGTAGGTTGGTGCTTGGGATATGGGTGTATGAAATAGCAAAGTCTTCTAGGATAGTGGTATCTAACTGGGTTAAGTGGTAACAGCAAGACCTTGGGTTGTCTCAAGCATACTGCCTGTGGTGCAGTCCTGGATTATTTTACCATCAAAATACTCCTGGGAGATTAGCTGTTCCCTTCCAGAAGGGATGCTGGGAGCAATTTAGGTCAGATGCAGGGAACAGGATCCTTGAACAAATAGGGGTGGTCCAGATTGGTGGTGTAAATGCACTTAATAGCTTTCAGTTGTAGCTGGAAAAATATTTCAATGTGTTAGATCTAATTGACACTGAAGTATTTTTTCTGGTTTGATGTTTTGCCTTTAGTTGGCATAAACAAAGGTGAGCAAAATCAGATTGCTCATTTGAGAATAATTCATATTATAGACTTGATATAGATAGCTGTATGTGTTGAACAAAGTTCTGAGGTAAAAATTGGTCAAATTTGGTCTGCTCTCATGGTACAGGTCTCTCATGTCAGTTCTCTGGAATAGACTTCTTAAAAGCTTTTTCTGATTTTTTGTTTGTTTGTTTTTCTGCTCTGCAGTAGTGGCTTTTAGTATTTTTATTTCCCATCTGAAGTACTTTTCAGAGAAACACTTATAGGTAGATGTCTCTTCAGAAAAAAGTGCTGCCCCATGTTAAGAGCTCCGCTCAAAATGCGTTGAGTTTAAAGGACGTGTTCTCAGATGGCTTTCTTAAGGCTTCACTTTCTCATTTGATCCATGTGTTCCACTTGTTTACATCTAATACAATGTCCTCTTTCAAGTCTAGTCCTGGTTTTGATTTGGTTTTTTTTTCCCTTAAAAAAGAATAGAGAAGTGGAATGAGTGCTTACTCATGTTGCTAGCCAGATTGTCTGTGGAAAGACTATTGCCATTGTGTCATTAAGCCTAGGAGGGACAAGTAATTGTGTTAAAACATTCACAAGTGCTTCTCCAATCTCTTTATTACCCTAACTACCCTATTATAATACAGTTCAATTAACTCTAAGCTACAGCTTCTCTTCTGTAGTAACTGTCTGTCAGCTTGCAGACTGTAGTAACAGTCTTAATACCATAATAGAAAGTAGTAAATAGTTGGGAAGACAAGGGTTTAGGTATATATTACTTTTAACATAATCTACAAGTGGTATTTCCAGTCTCAGTAAAGGATAGAGACAGTGTGGGCAGAATTGAATTCCTTGGGGAGCAGTAAGACTACAGGGAATGCGAGAGAGAGGAATAAATGTTACTGTGTAGGAAGGAACACGAGGTTTGTGATGGATCAGGCTTTGCTGAGTCTATTGCTCATGGAATGTGTCTGTGGAGCAGAGTGTTTTGGGTTTTTTTATTAGGATGTGACTTGATAATAATTATCTTTTAAGTGCTGGTCTTGTATCCCTCCCCTTAAGCACTCAGTAGTGTTTTACTGACTCCCATGTAAAATTCAGGAAAATGTTTTTGAAATTAAGCTTGATGGGAAAAAAAGTCCTTATGTAAAAATTAAAAGTCTTTACTACCAAAAAATACAGAGTAGTAAATAGTTAGGAAGAAAAGATTTAGGTGTATTATATTAAAAATTAAAAGTTGCAAAAAAAGACCCTGTGGAGGCCATCTAGTCCAACCCTCTGTTCAAAGCAGGAGTAATTTTGAAGTTAAATTATGTGGCTTGTAGCTTCAGGGTTTTCCTAGGTACAAATTAGAACATTTCCTCAAAACTGTTTTGCCAAAGGAGTAACCAGTGAAGGATATTTTCCTTCACATTTATAACCAGTGTGCAAGAATCTTGGGGAAGCTGGGAACTGAAGAATTAAATCAGATCATTGCCAACAAAAGTGCATTATTCAGTTTAGATATTTTATCACTTTAGATAAGATTTAGCTGCCTTATGTTTTGAGTAGAAGTGCTACAGTAGTAATATTACTTTGGTTATTTTGCTGCAGAGCTTTTAACTTGAATATTTGGATTGTTTGTTGTTCAGTGACAGTCTGTAAAAGCCCCTAGGACCAGATCATAGAATGGCTTAGATTGGAAGGGACCTTAAAGATCATCTAGTTCCAAAGTCGCTGCCATGGGCAGGGGCATCTTCCGTTAGACCAGGTTGCTCAAAGGCCCTGTCCAACCTGGCCTTGAACATCTCCAGGGAGGGGACATCCACAACTTCCCTGGGCAACCTGTTCCAGTATCTCGCCACCCTCACCGTAAAGAATTTCTTTCTAACATCCAGTCTAAATCTGCCCTCTTCCAGCTTCAGCCCATTCCCCCTCATCCTATCACTACAAGCCCTTGTAACATGGCCCTTCCCAGCTGTCTTGTAGGTCCCCTTCAGGTTCTGTAAAGCCACTATAAGGTCTGCCCCAAGATTTCTCTTTTCCAGGCTGAAAAACCCCAACACTCCTAGCCTGTCCCTGTAGAGAAGGTATGACCAGAGGTGTGTGATATAAAACACACGTTTTTGGAGGCCAAGATTTCACATAAGGTGGTCCATGAAATAATTTTGTCTGCTGAATTCATAACTTTGTTACTTTCTTTTAAGGAACCTTAACACACAGTGTACATTTTCCCTATCAGAGTACTTGTAGATAACTTGCACTCATTGAAGTACAGTAATGAGAAACTTGAAAACACTTCAGCTTCCATTTTCAGTCCTCAAAAAAAGGGGTTTTGGGGTTTTTTTTGGGTTTTTTTTTTTTTTTTGTTTTTTTTTTTTTTTGTTCTGTGGGTTAATTTTAATTTTGCCAGAGTGGTCTTCAGGCAGTGTTTATAAATTCCACTGGTTGTTTGATAATGAGCCAACTTCAGAACTTCAGTTGACATAGGTGTTTGTTAATAGCTTCAGAGTTACTTCATGTCACATACCATTTTAAAATATAAGATTAGTTCATGGCATGCCTGTGTGTGCCACTCGTCTGTGTAAATTTACCTTCCCTTCCAGCCATGGTAAATATATTGTCAGGAATCTGAGTCACTGAGCTGGTATCTAATATGTCACTTGGGAATTTAATGAGTTAATGCTTATAAATAACTTCAAAATCATCACTGCTTCATAAATAAAGAGACCAAGAACACCAGAAACAGAGAAAGTGAATAGACTGTAAGGAACAATGAAGGTATACAAGCCACCTGTTGCCCTTCAGGGACGTAATGGACCAAAACTTGACCGATTTCTGTCGTAAGTATTCACAAACATGAGGGGGTTGCAAAATGCAACAGCAGAATATTAGAGTTTTGGCATTGTTTGCTTACAGGTTTAGTTTATCTGGTGGGTTGGGGTGATATTGTGAAAGAAAACTTAATGTAAGACTGTGCTAGAAAGTAGCATGGATGCAGTGTGGTTTTCACAACGTGTTTTTGAAGGCTTCTTAGTTTTAGTGCATGTTCAGAGGGTGGCAAGAGTAGCAGTTTCTTAGCCACCAGTAGACTTACAGGAATGCTTTTTTAATTTTATAGATGAAAAGTTGGGAGAATTTTGATGTTTTGGTGATATTAAATGTTATGGTAACTTTTATCTTTGGTTTCCCCCTGTAAATTAGTAATTGTTACATAGGCCATTCCTGAGCTATTTCGCAAATGCAAACCCCATGCACTCAATTCAGTATCAGTGTAGCTAAAATAATGTAAAGGAAGGGACATTTGCCCATGGCTTTCTGTCCCTGGTAGCATGGTTCCCACTGATCTCCCACCACCCATGACCTTTCCCTTGTTAGCAACTAGATGTACTGTTCCCAGTTTTTCTTTTCTTTGGAAATAGTGCCGTTTATCCAACAGCTTATTTTGGGGAAGTGGAATTTCTTTACAGGCACATGGACTGATTGGATTATGAGGTAGACATACGAATATGGCATAGTAATTGGTGTGGGTATGAGAGTGGTATGCTGTCATATGATTGTATTGGGTGTTCTACCTATTAGCAATCTGCTTGAAGTTTGCTTCCCAGAGATGGAGCCAAAGGGGTTTTCAATGCCTAAGATAAGAGTTTCCAGCAGATCAGATTTATATCAGCATGAACTTTTCAAGTTGAGCTTGCTGAGGTAGTTTCATGGGACAGCCTGCAACCATTTGGGTCTTTCCAACCTGGGCATTGCATAGTAGGATGGGAGGCAAAAGGAACCAGAAGCAAAAGACCCATCACTCAGTGTTGGTTATTGCATTCTAAAGCTGCCTTTTTTTTTTTTTTTTTCCCTTCTTTTCCTTCCCCCTTCTCTTTCTTCCTTTGCCCTCAGTTTCTGGAGAACAGTTCTAGTATAATAATTTGATGGTTTTGTTTTAGTGTGTCTCATTTTCTTTCCATTCACAATTTCTTCCCATTCACAGGAAAATTTTCCTTAGTTTCTGTCAAGGCGAGCTTTCAGAAACTTAATAACTGGCTTTATGGAGAGGTAATGGATGCTGTCTGGTGACAGTGCTGAATAGCTATAGATGTTGGGTAACATTGACATGTCTAGCAGACTGAGAAGAGCACTCTTACATTAAGCAGTCTTTTGACTACATTGGCAAAATTGCTGCCTTAATTGCTGCAATTGAATATGGATGTTGCTTGAAGGACGGCTCTGACAAGTATGGTAGTTAACACTTTTAAAGATGTCTGTTTGAAATCTTATCCTTTCTGCAAAATGTTCAGTTCTGTGGGAATTACGTTTTTTTTCTATGCCAAATAGGAAATTAGGATTAAAAACTGTTCTGCATTTTTCCAGCTTGGGTTATTGTGATTTCCTTTTATCACAGAATGTTAGTGTTGGAAGTGATCTTAAAAGATCATCCAGTCCAACCCCTGCCAGAGCAGGATCACCTAGAGTAGGTCACACAAGAACAAGTCCAGGAGGGTCTTAAATGTCTGCAGAGAGGAGACTCCACAACCTCTCTGGGCAGCTTGCTCCCGTGCTCTGTCACCCTCACAGTGAAAAAGTTTTTCCTTATGTTTGCACAAATGTTCTATGCTCCAGGTTATATCCATTGCCCCTGGTCCTATCATTGGACAACACTGAGCAGAGCCTGGCTCCATCCTCCTGACACTGCCGTTCACATACTTATAAACATGAATGAGGTCACCCCTCAGTCTCCCCTTTTCCAAGCTGAAGAGCCCCATCTCCCTCAGCCTTTCCTCCTAAGCAAGGTGCTCCACTCCCTTAATTGTATTTGTGGCTCTCCACTGGACTCTTGCAAGCAGTTCCCTGAGGCCCTTCTTGAACTGAGGGGCCTGGAACTGGACACAATATTCCAGATGCAGCCTCACCAGGGCTGGGAAGAGAACCTCTTTTGACCATCCCAACCATACTCAGTAGCGTATACCACTAAAAAACAGTTGCAAATAAAAGCAGATTTGTTTTTTCTTCTGCTGCTGAGATTCTTAACTTTTAAAATAAAGTTTTACATGCACAGATGGCTTCCTGTGATCTAGCTTCTACCAGAAAAGTTCCAAGTGTTCTGTTAGTTTATGTAAAATATTTGAGAGGTTGATGTGAGGAAAACTAGACTTTGAGTTTCCCTGGAGGTGTTCAAGAACAGTGTGGACATGGCACTTTGGGATGTGATTTAATGGCCACAGGGGTCTTAGGTTGATGGTTAGACTCCATGATCTTGGAGGTGTTTTCCAAACAAAACAAGTCTATGATTCTGGGTTTGATCAAAGAACATTAATAGATCTCTTTGTCTATTATAACTCCTGTATCTAATAGCCTTTAGACTTATAGTTGCCTCTTCATATCTTCATCATAGTGGCTGGCTACTAGTTTTTGCTTTACTGATAAAACCTTATTCTTGTATTATTTCCAACTGATGTGGTTTGAGCGTCTAATATAAAAGATTGTTCTCAGACCTTAAATCCCTTTTGATCAAGGAAATAAAAGTTGGACTTGGGTATTGTGAAAAGCTTTAGAACTACTTTTGAAGAAGAGAATAATTGACCACATAAATCACAGGACAGCAAACTGTACCCAGACAGTATTTTCTTTGGCAAAAATAGAAAGGCTGTTCGTGTTCTTGGGCTTCAGTAAGCATTTGACAGGTACCAAGAGGGAATTTCTTAGTTAGGGTGGAAGAGAGGAGGATTGCCATGGAAGTGTGAGGAGTGTTACAACAAGCAGTTCTTGCATCATTGGGACTGGGAGCCATACAGTTTTATTTGGTGTTTTGCTGAACAAAGCAAGTCTTTGCTACTGATGAGAGTTGAGATACAGGAGTACAAAGGAGAACAGGGTCAAAATGGAATGAGAAATAATACATAGCAGATGTTCTGGTTTCTGATGTTTTAAGAGGGAAATCCCACCAACCTGTAGACCAAATACTGCTATTCAGGATGTCTTAATACTAGTGTACAGGGAAAATCAACTTGGCAGTGGAAGTGTTCCATGCAGTGGTGCTTAATCAAAGGAAAACTGCTTGCATGTTGAAAACAGTTACAATGATTTTATATATGCATGGATTTGCTTAGTGTTTCCAAATCATGACACTTAGCCAATTAGTCAATTAAATGCTGGTACAGTATTTCATTAAATAAGGTGTAAAGTGTTCTCTGATACAATTTGAAAAAGTCTTCCCTTTCCCTACTGTTTACACAGAGGTCAACCACTTTGAAACTCAAAGTTAGCTGTCAGTTCACAAACCTCTTGCCTCTGAGCAGTCAAACTTCTAAGTGCCTGCTTTCTTGATCAAATTGATTAGCTGTTGTCTGGATTGCTCTGCAACTGCGTGCAGTATGCTCAGGTGGAAGCTATCTGTACCATCTAGCACTTGAAAAGCAGTAAAGCTGACTTGGTTTAGAGTTTCAGTGACAGCCTTCAGAAGAGGAGGCTGAGGAGAGACATCATTGCTGCAGCAATGTGGGTGTCAGTCTCTTCTCACATGCAGCAAGTGACAGGACAACACAAAACAGCCTCAAGTTGTGCCGAGGGAGGTTCAGGTTGGGTATTAGGAAAAATTTCTTCCCAGAAAAGATTATTTGGCATTGGAACAGGCTGTGCCTAGGGAGGTGGTAGGAGTCACCATCCTGGAGGTACTTAAGAGACATGTGGATGTGGTGCTCAAGGACATGGTTTAGTGGTAGTGGCTTAGTAGTAGCAATGGGATTGCAAGCTCTAGGTGAGCAGCTGGACTTGGTGATTTCAAAGGTCTTCCAACCTCAGCAGTTCCATGATTCTGTTTCAGTGCAGCGAGTTCAGTTTTGGTGAGTTTGTGCACCTGAGTGAGCTTCGGACACTGTGAAGAGGTTATGTTATTGATGCCGCATCAAGCGTTGTGTTCATGAAGAGTCTCAGTGGAGTCTGCTTGTGTTTGATGGACATTTGCAATCTCTGACGTGATTTGGACTGTATTTTCTTTGTAAAAGAACTATGAAGATTGGGGAGTTGTGTGTTCATCTCGTGGTACCTAAGCGCTGTGGTGAGGTGTTGGAACAGGCTGCCCAGGGAGGTGGTGGAGTTGCCATCCCTGAAGGTGTTCACAAAAAAGACAGATGTGGCACTTTGGGACATGGTCTAGTGGTTGTGCAGCTGTTGGTTAGGACATTGGACTTTTTGATCTTAGAGGTTTTTTCCAGTGTTAATGAATCTATAGTTCTATGATTAATGTGTAGGCCTTGAGATACATATTCATTAAACATACATGGCCATACAGGGGGAGTGAGCTCTGTGGTAAATGGTGAGTTTTGGAGTGATGGATAAATATTTAATATTGAAGATGTAAGAACAAGTTTGATATTCAGTTTTTATTATTCACACAAGGACTGGCAATTTGATGGGCATTAGCAGACACACCGTGCTCTGAATTTGTGCAGAAGATGATCAGAAGATTAAGCTACCAAAACTCATCCCAGAAGCTAAGTTCAGAATAATCAGTGTTAAAGCACTTTCTTTCCATAAATGGCTTTAACAGTGATAAAGTAGGTTGACTGTATCTAGTTGAAGTAATGTACATGGAGAGAATGTGGTCACAAAGTAGCTACTCTTCTGTAGCTGATAACATGTTTCAGATGGAGCTGAGGTCACCCTGCATCTGGTGTTGGCACCTCTACTTCAGCTACTCATTGTGTAGCCTGTTTGCAGCCAGCTGCTCTATTTGTTGCAGTGACTCAGTGGTGGGAGGAGGAGAGCCATCATGTGAGATGTATTCTAGTAAGTAGTGACTGTTGGATTAGATAATGCTATCTATGCCCACATGCTGGGACTTTCAGCATTTTAGAATAAAGCTCCCAAAGTTACTGTCTTGTTTATTACTCTATAGATTGAGGCAGGGTTATGGAAGGGGCTGGTGCAACAGGTCAGAGCAGCCCTGAAAGTCTAGGCATACTGAGGCTCCAGGAATGGAGTACTACAGACATTTTCTCACAGTGCTTGTCATTGCAATGCAGCTGTTAAAATCAGTGAATGTGTTTTAATATTTAATGGGTAAACATAATAACTGAATCAACAACACAGTTTGAAGAATTCATAGAATGGTTTGGGTTGGAAAGGGCCTTCAAGACATCTAGTTCCAACCCCCTGCTATGGGCACCAACAGCTTCCACTAGAGCACGTAACCTGGTCTTGAATACCTCCATGGAGGGGGCATCTACCACCTCCCTGGGCATCTTGTTCCAGTGTCTCACCACCCTCACTGTAAAGAGTTTCTTCCTAATACCCAGTCTAAATCTGTCCTCAAGCTTCAGTCCATTCTCTCACTAAAAGCACTTACAAAAATTCCATCAATTTTTTTCAATTGATGAATCTAAGTGTAGTTGCTAGATGACACTTAGACTTTACATAGACTTGGTCATAGTAGTGTTATTCCTAGATTTATTATTTGTGTGGGGTTATAAAGGGGTTTTTCCCTATTATTATTAAAAAAAACCCCACTAACAAACAAGAAACTGAACAAACCCCACCAAAACTAGTGAAGCACAGGATGAAAGCAGCATACATTGCTGAACACTTTGGTATAATCACACTTGGTTTCTTAGACATTCTGTCTTAATAGTAACTTTCAGAATACTTAGTGCAGAATATTATTACCACTGTGTTGCCTTTTGGATGTCATCCTTGTGTCTTGTCTTTCACCACACCATGTTTGTTTGGTTTTGAATTCCTAACACCACTAACAAGAAACTTTTTTTCCCCCCAAACAAGTGTGGTACTCTTGAAAATCACCCCTCCAGAGAATCTGGCTCATAGTTTTTAATTCCACATTATTTTTTGTGTGTGTTAAAGTGATGTCTTTGGTGTTCACTTTCGGTACACATCGTATAAATTATTTATCCTCCCTCCTCCCCCCACAATCTTTCTTGTCTGCTTAAAGCAGAGCTGGTAGAAACAGAATCATAGAACTGTTGGGTTTGGAAGAGACCTATGAGATGGTCAAGTCCAGCTGCTTACCTAGAGCTCACAATTCCACTCGTACTGCTAAGCTGCTACCCCTGAACCAGCTGCTTAAGCACCACAACCACATGTCTTTTAAATACCTCCTGGGATGATGATTTCTATTGATCTCTGAGTGAATTGATGCCCTGCTTGACACCCGAGTTTTTTGCCAAGAGAGAATGGAGTATGAAATTGGTGTTTTCATAAATGATGACTAACAGCTGTCAGATACTATGTATTCAGCTGCCTGCAGCTGGCCACTTCACTGAAAGCAGCAATTACCTCAGATAGGTCTTTTCCGCAAAATACTTTGTTTTCTGCAGGTTTTATATTGGATCTTTGTTTTCTGCAGTGAATTTTAAAATCAAATACTTCAAGCTTCTTTCTGTTCATCTTAGGGATGTCTATCAGCTCAGTGCCTGCTGAATTTGGATGCGATACAAAGACGCTTTTGTCTGTACTGTTCATGGAAATACCTCTGCTTTTAATGTATCTGGCAAGATGCCTTTTGGGGTCATGGCTGAGTTCTGTTATTCAGGTTGATATGTGGTCTTCTCAGTGCAGTTTCCTATCATCTTTTCAGCAAAAAAGGCAATGGTTTGATCTTGCATCCAAGAGCAAAGCAAACCTGTGTTAGAACCCTGAAGATTTATGTAAACCTACAGAAAAACTTCCACTTGAGGAAACAAGGTGACCTGCCAGAGCAGACGGCTATTCATTTTCACAAACTGTTTCAGCAACGGCTTTGTTGCATGCAGGTTTGGGTTTTGTCTCTGGTGCTCTTGTGACAGCAGCTCTGGGTTTTGACACAATGAGCGCTGCTTAATGTTGAGGCATACTTTCTCTGGTGGAAGGACAGTCTTTTCACAAAGGGAGACATTTGCAGTAATGCTTCTGCAGGTCACCAAGATACAGGCTTCGGTGTGAGAAGTGTTCAGAAAAGGACAGCTTTCTCTGACTACTGAGTCTGCTCTGGCGCAGAATATTTTATTTTGTTCTTAATACCTTGTTTTACCGGGAAACACTGACATTTCTTAGTCTGCTTGAGAGCGTTGTCTCCTCTTCAACCTGTGTGGTAATGGACATAGTTTAAGAGAATATACTGAGGCCTCAGTTATTTTGACTGACTGTACTGAAGCCTTTAGCAGAAGCATCAGAGGATCCTTTTTATACTAGAGAGTGTTCAACAGAGGGCTATAAGGAGGAAACATGTCTTATGAGGAAAGGCTGAGAGTCTGGGGGCTGTTTAATCTGGAAAAGAGAAGATTTGAGAGATCTTACTAATGTTTACAAATATCTGAAGGGTGGGTGTCAAGAAAGAGGCAGTCTCTTTGCAGTGGTGTCCTGTGACAGGATGAAGGGCAGTGGATACAAACTGGAACACAGTTAAGATGCTGGAGCAGTGGGACAGCCACCCAGAGAGGTTGTGGAGTCTCCTTCTCTAAGAACTTCCAGAGGCCCATCTAGATGTGTTCCAGTATGACCTGCCCTAGGTGATCCTGCTTTGACAAGGGGTCTTGCACTTGATGCCTGAAGGTGCCTTCCAACCTCTACCATTCCATCCATTCTATGATCTGTCAGGCATCACCTCGAGGAAGAGCTAACCCAGCCACCTCTTTTCACCCCTAAAAACCCCCAAACCAAAACCAAGTGAAGAAATGAACCCAAAACCAACCAACCAAAACCACACAAAAACCCAACAACAACCACCAAACAAAAAAGACACCCCCAAACAAAACTAAAACAACCAAAAGCACACAAAACAAAAAAAATACCAACTAGTTTTGTTTTTGGATAACTTCTTAGTTGCTTAGTTAATCATCATGCACACTAATTGTTGAATGTAAGTAAAAGCTGCTTGCTAAAAGCATAATAGAAACTCATCTGGTGTAGGTGTAATGTTGGTTCATTTCATAAAACATCAAGAGCTGAGACAGTAGCACTTCTTAATTGTTATTCCTTTTTATGATCTAATTCAGAACACACTAAGAAGGTTTTGATTGTACCTGGGTAAATTAACTGCAATCCTGTTTTGCAATTGCCATGTAGGAGAAATGATTTAAACACTTCTCACCATCACAGAACGTGGGTTTTGGTTTTTTTTTTTCAGGAGGGGTGCAACGGTGTGTACTTAACTCTGCTCACTGCATTTTTCTCCTTGTGTTATTTTAAGAATGTAGTCCTGCTCCTGATTCTTGGCTGCCCACAGAACCGCAGGATTACTGCTGGTAGTTAAAAGTCACAAGTTAGTATTGCAAATACAATTCTTTCTTCATCCCCTGACAATACCCCCTCATGTTTCCATGAGTGGACAAAAATGTGAGGGCAAGAGTGGGGGAAATGTAAAGGCTGTTGCAATGAATCAATTTTAAGAACAAGAAAATAAAGACACCTGACCCTCCTCCACCACACCACCTCAGAGTTCAGTTCCCCAAGATGCTTTTGGCATGAAACTTTTTAAAATGAAAAAAGGTGGTTTCATTAAGTCAGGATACATGATAGAGTTAGCAGCTCTTCTGAAGTTCACAAGTTGACCCTTTGAATCTAAACCCATGTGCAACAAATATTACCTTGTGTCTGATCGTGCTGTACACTTCTACAGCAGGCTCATGGCAGTCTCAGCTATTCAATGAGAATTGACTCTTAGTAATTCACACTGAAAATAATAAGCATCACTTTGCCTTAGCACAGTGAGCATTTCACCCTAAGGTATGTTTCTGGAGCTTTTTTGGTACCTCTTTAGCTTTTTCAGGCTAGATGCTGTGCTGTCTAAGGCTGAAAGATTTTAATGTGTTGCTTTCGGTAAGTTCTCGAATGTCCCTGGAGACATTCAGGATCAGACTTGGCGAGGCTCTGGGCAGCCTGATCTAGTTGGGGGTGGCCCTGCTCACTGCGGGACAGTTGGACAATACTGAGGGTGCCTTCCAACCCAGTGCAGTCTGTGAACGTGTCTAATTCACCTGCTTCAGAACTGCCAAAGTCTTGACATTTCAGAAATGTTTAGTTGATCTGTAATGGCATTTCTTAATTTCCCAATGCTTTTGTGTAACACAATTTTGATTTCTGACCAAATTCTAAAATAAAATGACATCATTTAAAGGTAACTAAACAAAGCCAGGAGGATTTAATGCAAACCAATTCTCTTTTTTTTTTTTTTTTTAATAAGCAAAATAATTTTTATATCTTTTTAACCTACCACATTCGTGCTTGTTAAGCTGCAGTTCTGAATTTACCAAACTCATCCTTGCTCCTGCATCTCGGTGATGCCCAGTGACAGGACAAGGAGCAATGAGTGGAAGCTGAGGCATAGGGAGTTCCATGTAAACACGAGGAGAATTTTTTTCCCTGTGAGGGTGACAGAGCCCTGGAGCAGGCTGCCCAGGGGGTTGTGGAGTCTTCCTCTCTGGAGATATTCAAAACCCACCTGCATGTGTTCCTGTGTGATCTGCTCTAGGTGATCCTGCTCTGGCAAAGGGGTTGTACTGGATGACCTTTCAAAGTCCCTTCCAACCCCTAACATTCTGTGATTCTGTGAAGTTCTGCTAAAGCAGCTTGATTGCATTACTGGCATACCAGTCTTTTGACTTGGGCCACTCTTTGTTTTCTGTTGGGAAGGTTTACTGAAATTGTTTAGATGACTGCAAAAATGCAGTGGGTTTTGGTTTGTGGGTTTGGGGTTTTTTCCCCTTTCTTTTTTCCCCTTTTTCTTTTTGTTCTTATTTTCTTCTTTTCCCCCGTCCGCTTTCTTGGCAAGGGGATGCTTCAGCAATGTATAACGAGAACAAACTTAAAATTACTCTCAACAATGGTGTATTTAATCCTATACACTGCATGGGACTTGCATGTGAGACAAAAAAATGTTAGCAAGGTATTTTGCTGCCCTCTCTTGGTAGAGTATTTGTACCATAAACTAAGTGCTCAACTTGTTCATAGGTTTCATTTGTACCTTTCAAAAAAATCCTGGCTTTATTCCATTGTTTCCTGAAGAAGTGGGAAACGAGGATTCTGTTGCAGAGATGAACCATTAAATCCTGAACCACTCAATTTATTTTAAAATGAGAACTTTTTATATTCATGTCCTGTGTAGATCCAAGTGGCTATCTCACTGCCTTTTATCTGTAACTTTGTAGACAGTCAGTAGTTTGAGTGCTAATTGCAGACTGAAATGCTGTTTTGCTTTAGATAAGTTTGAAGTGTACAAACACTTGGGTGCATTTTCTTGCAATGCATGGGCACTGTGTGCCATTATAGCTCCTTGAAGAGGAGGCCCACCTCAGGTGAGCCCTGGGAATGGGGCTCATGTATTAGGAGAATAGGTCAATCCCCAACAAGCAGTTTGACTTAGATCTTACACTTCGTCTAAAATTGTGTATAATCACACCCTGTGTAGAGACAGAGTATGCATTTCTGTACGGCCTCCTCAGCCATGCCTTCCTCTTCCCCTCCTTGTATATAATACATACTTAGACACAGTTGTGGACATTCCACACTGAACAATTAGAAAAGCTTTAAATAAAACCTAACAAGAAGTCCCCACCCTTCAGGGCCAAGGCAAGTGCCTGGGAAGATGGTGTTGGATGATAGGTTGGACTCGATGATCTCAAAGGTCTTTTCCACCCTGGTTAATTCTCTTCTAATTTTTTTTGTTTGTTGTTTTTTTATTTTCTTTCCAAATAAGAATTCAAACAGAGGGTAACTAACAACATTTTCAGTGCTGTGTATGATCAAGAGCATATTGTTCACAGCTGTGAGGAGGATGTGCCTATTATTTTGTTGTTTCACTAGTGAATTCCCTTGAGATGAAAAAGCTTTGAAAATCAAAAAGCTGTATTTCAACCAAGCAGAAACATATCTTTAAAAAATATATTGAAGGACTAAAGAAAATACAAAACAAGTTGAGGGGGAAAAAATCAGAAGGGTTATTTACAGCTTTTTCTACTGTGGTTTTTGTTTCAGGAAGGTTCACCTTTTTGGCCAACCTAGTGGATTTGGCAGCAATGTTTGTGTGATTTGTAATTACCCTTAGCAGTTCCTTAGGTATCCTCTGCCTGACTTGTTTTCCTCCTCTCCACACCTTCTCTTTTCCTTTGCAAAGACATCCACAAGCTGGAAACCCTGCCATCTCCCTGCAGTGCACCCTGGGCTTGCTTCTGCCTGTGTCCAGTTTTCTGCAGCCTTCAGGGTGTTCTTCTCTCAATGCTGGTTAAGTTGTGTGCGCATGTTATATTATCCAAGCAGAGAGGGACACATGTACATTGTGATCCTTCTGTAAAGTATGAATAAGTGCTAGCCGACTGCTTTGTCTGAAAAACAAAATTTGTTTGGGGGGTGTTTTCCTTAATGAGGATTTGTTTTACTGCTACTTTGCACTGTGCTTTTGTTCACTACTTCGAGTATAAAACACCATGCAAAGAAGAAATGTGACTCCATACCCCATAATTGGGAAGATTGTATCAGTAACTGAATTATGATCAGCTGCGTTCTATTCTTACCTCTTGAAAGCTGTCTCTCAGAATGTTCAGTTAGTTAAGAGGAAATTGGATATATGATCCTTTTGCTGTAAACATAATAAAACTATTATCTACTTCAGAAAAATGACATGCAGAATCAAGAATTGTACGTAGGTTACAAATATTGTGCTTTTTTTTCACTGGTGCAAAGATTGTTGTTCAGTTGATCAATAACAGTTGCTTGGTATTTTGGGTTCTCACTTTGCAGCTTAGTCTTTTCCCTTTTTTCACAATTGCAGACAGTTGCAAGAGCAACAGAGGCAGAAGGAGCTGGAGCGGGAGAGGCTGGATCGTGAACGAATGGAACGGGAGAGGCTGGAGAGAGAGAGGCTAGAAAGGGAAAGACTTGAAAGAGAGCGCCTAGAACAGGAGCAACTGGAGAGAGAACGGCAAGAAAGGGAACGACAAGAGCGACTAGAAAGGGAGAGACAAGAGAAGGAGAGGCAGGATCGAGAAAGACTTGAACGACTTGAACGGGAAAGGCAAGAAAGAGAACGACAAGAACAGCTGGAAAGGGAACAATTGGAATGGGAAAGAGAGAGAAGAATTACAAATGCTGGTAAGAATTTCCAAACGGAGTGTCTTTCACGTACCAGGCTGCTCTTCATATGTTTGGGTGATGGAGTTGGGAGGGAAGCAACAAAGGGCAGTGAGTAGAGTTGTGTCCCAGCAGTCAGTATTTGAGGCTTGTGTTTGTTGGAATTGCTTCTTTTTTCTTTTTATTTTCTTTCTTTTTTTAAAATTTTATGGCAAGAAGTCCAAGAGCTTTGCCTTTTCTGTCATAATTTTCTCAATAACTTGCAATGTTTTCGCACTATGGGCTTGCTCCATTGCCATACTCTCTGGATTGCTCCAAGAACTGCAATCGTATTGTGCACCTTCAACAGTGGTTAAAAATGAGTTAAAATTTCTAAATACCTTTTCTTTGCTCTATTCACTGAGACATATCTCTTGACAATCTGGGAAAAAAAAACCCCTAAGCAGATCAGTTGAGTGTGTAAATGTAGAAGGGGGTGTGTGTGTGTGTGTATATATATTTAATATAAAAGGTACCTATATAAGGCAGAGTGTGAGAAAAGCCTTTCAGTATGAAGTCTTGCTTAATTTATCATTGCAGGAACATTTCAGTGAAATGTATGTATTTGTAGATAAGATAATGCACTGCCTGCAGAAATGTATCCAGTGATAACTGAAAGCTTTCTCAGTTTGGTAATACAATGGAACATTCATCAAGCATTTGGTTGTTCTTCATTTCTAAAGTCTATGTAAGAAGTCAGTATTCCTTGACTTATACTATGAGCTATTTAAGAGCTAGTAATTTTAGAGTAGAGAATTTTATTGGTAGCTTTATTTCCACTGCTTTCAAGTTTGTGATGCAGCTTTTTTTGGAGAAGAGAAGGATGATACTTGCTGCCTATGGTACGAGTTTTGGTAGTGGAGTTGTAACAAATGTTAAGATCACTATGCTTGCTTGCAGTTTGCAACCAAACGAAGATAAAAGCTGATTAATCAACCCCATATCTAATCTATCTCACAGATGGGATTTGAGAAAACTTGCTCTAGAATGTACTCATAAACTCAAGTGTTGGCACAAAAATAGTTGGTAAAATTTCAAAGCAGCTGTTAATAAGATGTGAGACTTTCTTAACAGTATTTTCACTTGTGCCTAATCCTCTGGTACTAACTGTAGTCTACGTTTATACATTTTGTTTGAGTGCTGGTTTTGTTGCTTCATTAGCTCCCTTTTTCTCTTTCTCCTTTTTTTTATCCTGCCTTTGCTGCTGCTTTCCATCTTCTGTCCAGCTCCATCTTTCGACAACTCCCCGTATAGCACTACACTTCCCGACTACTCCAGTTGCCAGCCTCCTTCAGCACCTCCTCCATCATATGCAAAAGCAGTCTCAGCACCAATGTCAGAGGCCGCACCGGAGTACGCTGTAGTGACTTCTGCACCACCGACTTCCACTCCCCCTACACCGCCTCTAAGGCACTCCGCATCACGTTTTGCTACATCTTTAGGCTCAGCTTTCCACCCTGTTCTCCCCCATTACGCTACGGTTCCTCGTCCGCTGAGCAAAAGTTCT
Organism: Picus viridis; assembly: GCA_033816785.1. Taxonomy (NCBI): domain Eukaryota; kingdom Metazoa; phylum Chordata; class Aves; order Piciformes; family Picidae; genus Picus; species Picus viridis. Next base: position 3,937,814 of record CM066577.1, read on the forward strand.
CGTCCCCCTTCTCCTGTCAATGCCCCAGCGACATTGCCTCCAAATACAAAGCCTGTTGCCTGGTCTGCACCCAGTTTTGCCCCTCTTCCCCCATCTCCTCCAGTAATGATAAGCAGTCCACCAGGCAAAGCTACCGGTCCGAGACCTGTCCTCCCAGTGTCGGCTTCTAATCCAGTGACCCAAATGTCCACGTCTCCCACGGCTCCTAATGGGCTTCCTGAAAACCTGGCTTATCCGGCTCCTTCACCTTCTACCTCAGGTCCAACTCCGCCTCCACCACCTCCTCCTCCCCCACTGCCTTCCTTTCCGCCTCTGTCACTCTCTGGACCTCAAGCTTCTCCTTCTCCCAACTCCCCGAATGCTTCGACTCCCTCATCCAAGCCTAGTGTTCTCCCTTCTCCCTCTGCAGCTACCCCTGCCTCTGTTGAGAACTCTCTAAACTCTGTGCTGGGAGACTCCTCTGCTTCTGAGCCAGTCTTGCAGGCAGCCTCTCAGCCGATTGAACCTACGACCCAGCAGGGTAAGGCTTTCTGTTATTGCTACTAATGCACTAATCAGGAATGCAATCGAAACCAGGTGGTATCAAAGCCCATAACTGCCCCCAAAAAAATAATATAATGCTTCCAAAGTTGCAGTGATCTTAATACCACAACAAACAAAGAAAACAACAACGTTTGGAAAACTGGGGTGAGGGAAATGTTGAAGCTTTGTAGATCAGAGCTGGTGTTCTATGGCCTGTCTTAAGTAAAACTCCAGTTTCTCAAGCTCTCACCTGTCAAGAACAGAGCTTGTTGAATACTTGCTAGGTACATTTTGCACTGCTAGTTTATTTGGAATGTGGTTTTAATAGGCAGCATCATTGGTTTCCTAATGGCAGCCAACTTGGAAGAATGTGTGTGTGGCTTTGGATGTGTCAATGACCTGTGGTATTCCACCAGCATAGCTAGTAAGACTTCAGGAAAAAGGTTTGGTTAAGCAGGTGGCAGTCTTGATGGACATTCTTCCAGGATGGCAACAATGGATGGAAATGTCTCTGTTAACCCTGGTTTTAGTAAGTTTAAGTCTTTATATGCAAGGCTACAGTACCTCAGCGAAGGGTATAAGCAGAGGAGCTCCCAGGGTATGAGCAAACTGTGGCTTCATCACAGGAGCCATGCAGAGTAGATCCCATTCATCCCCTTTTGTCTTAAATGAAGGCATGAGCTACTCTAGGATGGGAGTGGAAATAGTGAATGGCCTCACTTGGACTACAGAACAAAAGTGTGCTCTTGGATAGTGAGTGATGCCAAGAGAGTTTAAAAAGATTTGCATTCACACATTGGTTAGCAGAGTAGGAAATCAGGAAGGAATTTGTGCCTGTAGAGGTTGCTTAAGGTAGTTGTGAAGCACCTTTAGTAGCTTAGGGCTACTAAAGTGGGTGGAAAGGATGTGTGGGGCTGTTTTCTTAGTCACAGTGTCTTAAAGTGTTCCTATAATAGTAACAGTGATTATTCTTTCTTCAAAGCACATTTCGGATTGCAGATCAATGTGAATTTAAAGCATTAGAGGCATCATAGGAACAAGCTTTTCTGTTTTTCATCCATCAGCTTAAAATATGCCAGTCTTCTAACTCACTAATTAGTATTTGTATTAAATTATTAAGGTTTAGTCCTGAGATCTTTTTTAGAGGAAAGATCTTTATGCAGGTCATGAAGTAGTATTTGATCTCAAACATTGAAGGATTCAGATGTTTGGGTGGTGTGTTGATTGCTTATTGGGATGATGATAAGTCACTCTGTGTTTAGTGCCATTAAACACACATTGTTCTTCCTATGCCATATGATGCTCATGCCTGACTTGACTCTTCATAAAAGCTTTGCCTGTTTTCTGTCTAAGATTGTTCTTGGTTGCAGCACAGAACCTGACTGGAGGGGTTTCATGTGTAAATGTCTCTGGAACTGTCTGATCTCTCATACTATGTAGTATTTATAGTACATTTAATAGGAATGCTTCTCTCCTGCTGAAGCTTGGAGTGTTTTCTTGCCTATAAAAGGGACCCTTACCAGTGTTACCACCTCATACACTGAGCAAAAGAACCAGTATTTCAATGGGCAGAAGATCTTTCTTTTCTAAATCCTTAATATAGTCTATTTGTTTTCTCTTTGATACTAGGTGTTGTCCAAGGACCACCTGCACCTCCTCCCCCACCCCCTTGCCCTCTGGCCCAGCTCAGTCTTCAGTAGCAGCCCCACCTCCTCCTGGCCCACCGCCACCACCTCCACTTCCACCTTCAGGGCCGCCGCCACCACCACCACCACCTCCACTTCCTAGCCAAGCTCCTCAAGTTCCCCTTCCACCTCCTGCTCCCCCTCTCCCCACCTCTGGATTTTCAGTGGGATATGTGTCCGAAGAGAATCGCCCTTTAACTGGACTAGCAGCTGCCCTTGCTGGAGCCAAGCTTAGGAAGGTCTCACGGGTAAATGCAACTCTTGTTTCCTTTCCTGATTCCTGTCTCTGAATCCTTACCAAATTGGTTGTGATTTTTCTTAAAGCTTAATCAGGACTTTTGGTCTAGGATTAATTTATTGTTAAAAAAGCATTAGAGGATGGTACTCCCAGCCCATCCTATTTTTTTTTTTCCTCATAAGTGATCGTCATTTCTTTCATTAAGTCAGCTATCATTTTATTTGTACATCTGCTGTTATTTTATATATTATGAAGGGTGAAGACTCCTCCAGTTCAGGTGGAGGAGGAGGCTCTGCTTCATCTAAAACAGACAGTGGCCGTGGAAATGGACCACTTCCCTTGGGAGGCAGTGGGCTGATGGAAGAAATGAGTGCACTGCTGGCCAGGAGGTAAGCACCTGTTTCTGCTGTGCTCCAGCTGCTTAGTCATTGTAGAGGTAGGATTTTGGGTGCCTGTTTGCAGCTGGCTAAGGATCAAACAAACATTGGCTTGTTCATGTGGTTGCTTGTGAAGCTGATAAGGTTTTATGAATAGCCATTTTCACTTGGATGTAATCAAGAACTTTTCTTCTCTGTAAGTCTTTGTACAGCTGTAGGGGAAGGCATGCAGACTTCAAGAGGAGAAAGAATTGCATAGTTGCTTTGGCAGTAGGGCTTTGTCCTTGAAAGTATTTTGAAAGTACTTATTTAAACACTAATTTTTGAGTATCTGGCTTTCAAGCTGTGTGTGTCTTCAAGAAACCTACATTACTTCCATCTTAAAGGCATGAATGATTTTGGTAACTTTTCTCTCTGCTTCTAGGAGAAGAATTGCTGAAAAGGGATCAACAGAACCAGAGCAGAAAGAAGATAAAACTGTGAGTTGAGAAATTTTATCTGCTTCATATTGTTCAATACTGGATTGTAAGAGAGATTCTAATGGTATACATGAAAGATTATTTGTACTTTCATATATATCAAAATATCACTGTTTCATGAGGTGCATAGTGCTTGCACATTTTCTACACACAATTGATCAGAATCATTTAAATCTATAAAAACTGAAATAAGTATTTGAACTGTTGAGATTTACCTGATAGATTCCCAAGAGTCAAAGGTGGTTTGTTTTGTGGTTTGTTGATTTTTGTTTTTCTTCCCCCCCCCCCCCCTTCTCCTCCCTCCTTACTGTTCCCTTGTAATCAGGAAGAAGCAGAGTCTTCAACTTCTAAGGTTTCTTCAACAAGCACACCTGGTAAGTAGCACAGGTTTCTGAACTCTGTGGTGCTATAATGATAAAATCTAATGAGACATCTCAGTCAGCTGTGCTGAATTTTGGAGCCTGCCTCTTCTCCCATGATTACAACCTGGCTGTAGAATGGGTCCTGCTTCAGAAGTGTTTCAGAAGATGCCAGATAAAAAGAACATCCACCAAAACACTGTGCTTGGTATAGGGTCCTTCTGTGGCAAACCTATGGGGCTGATGGATGGAAAGCAGTTGGTAGTGCATGTGTTGTCTCAGTCACTGCAGGACACAGTGGGGACAGTATTTCTTTCAAGGCAGATGTACAGGACTATCAGAGTCAGATAGAAACAGTTGCTGCTTCCAGGTACTTCAGTATAGATTTTCTCACATGAAAGTATCCTTTCTAAATGAATTTTAAGTGCATGGAATAGAAATTCTTTAGCTGGGGTTCTTACCCTGAACAGCTGTGGCAGAGTCTGGAACTGCAGCTCCTCTGCAATAAGTAGGGAAAGTTTACTTCTTACCAGCTCCCTGCTTGGCCAACATGTATTGTCAGCATGCACATATATTCATGTATGCATATGTAATCTAACTTGTGTTAGAAGGATTCAGGTGACACTCCAGACTTTATTTTCCTGTCATTTAATAATATTTCTTGTACCCTTAGCTTCCCTGGCCACTTCCCACTACTTGCATACAGAAGAGGCAGGAGGTACCATACAGCCTGCAGTTAATCCCAAAAGATAGTAGAAGCAGAAAGAAAATGACTGAGTAATGACTATACCAAGTCTTCAGTATCTTCTAGCTTTTGCTCTTGAGTGCTTACATGTGTATGCTTCTTCACTAGATGGTTCAGCCACCTCATGGTGTGCAGGCCTTAATATTGAAAACCACTGCCATGGGCAAAAAAACCTCAAGCAGTCATTGCTGGCTATGAGGTAAAAAAAAAAACATGGAATCATAGAGTAGTTTGTGTTGCCAAAGACAGGCACAACTTCCATTAGACCAGTTTGCTCAAGGCCCTGTCCAACCAGACCTTGAACACTTCCAGGGAGGAGGCATCTACAGCCTCCCTGGGCAGCCTATTCCAGTATCACCACCCTCACTGGAAAGAATTTCTTCCTAATATCCAGTATAAATCTCCCTTCTTCCATCTTCAATCCATTCCCCCTCATCCCATCACTACAAGCCCTTGTGAAAAGCCCTTCTGAGCTTTCATACAAGTTCTTGTCAGGTACTGAAAGGCCACTGTAAGGTCTTCACTGAACCTTCTCCAGGCTGAACAACCCTGACTCTCCCAGTCTGTCCCCACAGGGAAGGTTCTCCAGCCCTCTGATCATCTTTGTGGCCCTTTTCTGGACCCACTCAGTGTGTTGAAGGAGAACCAGGAGCTAAGTGCATCCTGGATTGGCATTAGCTACAAAGCTGTTAGTGTCGAGATACAGCTGGTAGCCTTAAGCAGTTAAGACTGCAAAGCAATAAACTGCTTAATACAAATCAACTTTTTAATCTTTTTTGGTACTTTTTTGTTTCCCCTTAGCTTAGGAGCTTGCTTCATTCTGTTAAATAATACAGGCCCAGAAGAGGGGAAATCAAAAACAGTTGGAAGTGAAGTGGTTCCTTTAATTGTGGCTGGGTTGGAACTCGATGATCTTTAAGGTCCTTTCCAACTCAAACCCTTCTATGATTTCTTCTATCCTGAGCTTGAGCCTCTTTGCATTTATATTAATACATTTTGGTTGTAAGGGACTAGACTTTCTCCTGTTGCTTATGGAGAGAGTTACACCATATTTGGTGAGTTACTCATATTTGTGCTTTTCTGTGTATGCTATATTACTTTTAGGGGAAGAAACACACAGTCACAGAAAGCGAAGTAAAACCTAAGTTCAGACACATAATAGAAATAAAACAAGCTCTAAACCATGGAATAGGCAACAGATGTATGACCCTTGGATAATGTTGCTGTTTTGGCAAGATAAGAATAATCATGTGGTCCTTGAGCAACCTGCAGCCATAGCAAAAGTTTCTCAGTTTTGCAGATAGAGCTAAAATAACTCCTGTGGTGAGGTCAAGTCCTGGAGTCTGATGTAGCAAATTAAATTTAGGCCTCATTACTAACTTCTAGTTGAATGGATCATAGGCAGACTTCTACAATTAGATACTCTTCTGAGTATCTAGACTTCATCCCAGAGAGCTGCCTGGTCAGCGAGACTCTGAAAGGGCATTTCTGCATCTCAGCTGAGCAGAGCTGAGTAATTCAAAAGAAAGGGAACAAAGCAAAGGAACTCTAGATCTGAAGTAAAGACTTGTAAAATTAGTGGCACATTAAAGTCCTGAATAAGTAATGATGTTGCATGAAGTAATAACAATTCACACTGTAGAAAGACTGTTTGAACTTGTGCAGGTTATTTCTTCATTGAAATTGACACTGAATTAATTTTGTGTAAGTCATTAACAGCTCAGGAAACCTTTTTCAGCTTAGAAAGATCTTCCCCCCAGTATTTGAAGCTATTTGGCTATAGTTGCAGCATTCCATATTTCACAGTTGGAGCAATCAGATACATCAAGTATGGGTAGACCTTTTCCCTGTGGGATTGAGAGTTAAATGGCAATGCTTGGAACAAAAGGGAGAATTTAAGGTATTATCCCAACATAAATGGTAGTATGACTAAAAATAAGGTGAATAGAGCAAGAAGTAGCTTAATATGAAAGAACTCATGCAATGTGGTAACAAAAAATTGCCAAACAGCTGACTTCAGTTTGCCAGGTACTTGACATTTTCTTGCTTAACTTACACAAGAAATGGAAAAAACAAACCATTTTTTTACCTTTTCACTCTGTTTTCCAGAACTAACAAGAAAGCCTTGGGAAAGAACAAATACAGTGAATGGAAGCAAGTCACCTGTTATCTCCAGGTACTCCTTTTTACACCAGTTATCTTTATCTTTGTTCTTGCTGCTAAAGATCCTGGAGTAAAAGTAGCAAAAATCACCTTAATAGTACTAAAAGCAAAATGTATGGGGTTACAATTACTGCTGTGGCAGTTTTAATTAGGATTGAAGAGTTCCTGTTGGAGAAGATGATTTCCCCAGCAGTTGCTGGTGCATAACTTCAATGGTTAAGGTGTGCATTTGCCTATGGCAATGTTTAATTCTTTCTATTCCTTTAAATTTCCAAGTCTTCAGTTTCCAACAAGGGGAAAACCAAATCCAGTGCTGTGATTTAGTAGTAAACCTAGTGGACAGGCTTTCTCCTTTCTATGTCTGTGCTAGACATAGAATACTTACCTAGATCTTTAAACTGTCTTGGTAAGATGTGCTTCTGTGACTGCTGTCAGTAGCTGTCTCCAAGGAAGTCCATCCTAAAGAAGTGTAGAAATACTACACAACCTTCAGAGCGTTCCTGAAGCTTTGGTAACTGACCAGCTAGAACTTTGGCAGGCACTGGGCACTGTGGTAGGCATTTCAGTAATGCAGAATGCGAAAGAGCTGCACGTAGCAATTTATTTTAAAAAATAACTACAATTTAAGAGATATTTCATTTCCATTCAACAGAAGGCTTGTTTTTAGAATTCCAGTATGTTCTGTGCACAGAGATTAGAAGATCCTGACTTGTGATAAGCTGACAAAGTTATTTGAATTTCATGAGAGAAAACAAAAAAAACCCAAAACATGTTAAACTTGAGAATGCTGTGCTTGAAATGGCCTGACTTCTCCTCAGAATTCTGGCCTCTTGGAAACAGCCATGCCAGATTTGGTGATCAGGGAAGGAAAAAACCCCAATTCTTCTCTTAAGTGGCATTACTTGTGGTTGAGGTTGCCATCAAGGTCTTTGGTTCTTAACACTCTTAGCCTGTATCAGTATCCTTGTCTCTTTCACAAATAACTAAGCCCAGGAGCTTAGAATGTCCACAGCCTTGATTCTGGTTGATTTGTCTTTTTTTTAGTCAAAAAGGAGGGGACTGTCAGTGAAACAATAGTGCTCTACCTTTAGCCTTGACTTACCATAGAATCACCTAGATTGGAAGGGACCTCTAAAGTTCATCTAGTCCAACCCCTTGCAGTCAGCAGGGACATCCTCAACTGGATCAGGTCACCCAGAGCCCTGTCAAGCCTCATCTTGAATATCTTCAGGGATGGGGCCTCAACCACCTCTCTGGGCAACCTGTTCCAGTGCTCAACGGCCCTCTTTGTAAAGAACTTTTTCCTAACATCCAATCTGCCTTCTTCCCCTTCACTCCCCAATAGATCTTTTAACCAGGGCCTCTTGTTTTCAAGCAGATTGAGGTATCAATAAATGTTATTGAAGGGGAGCTTGTCATACAAATAGTTTTTGTAGGGAATTCTAAAGAACATTTTAGATTTTATATTAAGACAGTTGCTGACCTGGCCCTTTGTCTATAGATAACCTATGGATAAGCAACTGAAGAAAGGAAAGTGAAGAGATTAATAAATGGGCCAACTCTCCATATCAGACTCAAATTGAGGAGCCTGGGATGTCCCTGAGTCTTCATTCTACATGTCCCTACAGCCATAGCTTCTTGTACTGTTCTGTGCATCTTATTTAACTGATCTTGTTTCAGCTGCTGAAACTCAGAGGCTGCCAAGGTCTGTTTAAAAATGCGTTCTGACCTAGAAAAGTACAGGAGTACAAAGGAGTTTTGAGATTTCTCTGGAAATGTATTGAGAGAGATTTCCATCAAGCTTTTGTGTTCGGTCATCCAATGGAAAATGTTGGTAGAACTCAGCTTGATGAGGGCTTTGCTGGGTGTGTACCCCAAAAGTACTTCCAAAACAAAAATTCCCTGCTTATTGAATGTCAGTATTATTCTCCACTGCTGACATAACCTACTGGAAGGTGCCATAGCATGTATTTTAAGACTGCTGGTAGAGTTTTGTAGTCAGAGATGACAATTTGCCCTGCCAGGATGAGGCATGATTGATGGATTCAGAAATATTAGCATAAGTCTTTCTTGAACATCCTTGCATTATCTTAGATCTGGCAACTGTAGAGAATTATCTCAGCAAGCAGCTTGCTTAAGTAACTTTGAATTAGTCAAAGGCTGCTGCTATTGGAAATACTAACATCATGTTTGCTAGAAGGGGATAGCTTTTGCTTGGTAAGGCTTGAGAACCTGCTTCTGACCTCAGCAGGGAGCATGAGAGTTATTTATGAGGCTTAAACAGTGCATACCCTAAGAAACAGGCAAGTAGCCAACGCGTTCTTTTCAGACCTTCCAAAGAGATTGGTAATGAAGGGCTTGTTACTCAGAAGGAGAATGTTCAAAGTATTTTAAAATAACTAGTGTCCTGTTTAAAATCAGGCTGGGGGGTTGTAGCAGAGTATGTGCTTTCCTGAAACACTCAAATAGAACTCTTGGAACACAACTAGTGGAACTCCACGGTATTTAAGGTGCTAAAACTGAAGAAAACTGCAGACCTATTATAGCTTATTAAAGGTAGTGTTTCTCCCCTTCGTAGACGGGAATCTCCATGGAAAAATCTGCTTGCTTCTGAAAACAGGTTCTATGATTCATTAAACAGGTATCATCCTGTTGGGATTTGAGACTTTGTAATAACCCTTTTGATCAGTTCACAGTTGGACTTTTTCTACATGGATTGGTAATCACCACATGCACCACCACGTTCCTTTTCATGTTTTGTTTGTCCAGTTGAACCCATTTTTTGTCTAGCTAAAAGCAGGCAGTGTCAAAAAGCAAACTGAGGTGGCTTAAGAAGCAGCTATGATTTCATATTAAGCAGGTGTTTGGGTTTTTTCCTACCTGAAAAGGTATAAATTCCTGCTGGGTGTGCCAGGATTTAGTGAACTGTTTGCAGTATTTTGAGGAGAGGCTTTTAAAAATGTAAGTTTAGAGACACAGGGGTAACAACTAATTCCTCAAGTCAATTTTCATAGCTGCTTTTCTGAAACTAAGATAACAAATAGGTTTTGCCTGATTTAAACATCTGAAAGGAGGGAAAAAAATACTTGCTAAGCATAAAATAAATTCAGTTGTTTCTGTTGGGAATGTATTCCCAAGCTAGAGTTAACACAATGTGCATTTCAAGCTGTAGATCTCAGTTTCGCTCTCTGTAGTGGCAGCTACAAAATACTGACACTGAAAGCCTTCAGGTTTTCCACAGCTTTCCACAGGCAAACATAAACATCAGAGTCCAGTTTTGTTTTTCATGAAGGCACTCACTGTGGTGACTACTTAATCTTTTGTATGAAAAGCTCCCCATTTAGCTACTTATCCTGGATGGTGTGTTCTGCATGTTGGCATGAATAAAATCTTTACCTTGCATGCTTGATTTAAGGTGTTTTAGGGACTGTCAAGGTTGCCTTACTGTCCTGTTAGGCAATGCTATGAGAAACCACACGGGAGAGCTCTTTAGCCATCTTAGGATCTAATGTCTGGGATGCTTTATTCACCAAGTTTCACTCATGGATATTTTTCTTAATGGCAACTGCATTCACCATTAATCTTGCTTTTCTGAGAAAATCTGGGAAGGAAAAAAAGAACAACAAGGTAATTTGGGGGCAAGACAGCTGGATTTTCCCAATGTTAGAATCCATCTACTTCACAAATTAGCCTCTCACATTTGAATGTGAAAGCAATGCAAGAATGTCTTGCATTTCAGAAAGCAAAAAGTTAATACATTCTTCAGACTGAGTAGCAAGAGCTTCTGAAGAGGCTTTCCTGTTGATATTTTTGACAGCAGGAATATTTAGTATATGATTGATAGAGCTGTCTTTTTATACTGAATATCTGAAAACCACGAAGCTGTCTGTGGAGAACTGTTCTTCAATCTCATTAAAATAGGACAGTCATAAGTAATTTTACTAAAATATTACAGGTGTATTCTTGGTTGGGTGCTTACATTGAGGCAGGTAGTAGGTGCCTCTTATCAATTGCCAGGAATGGCATTTTGAGAGGACATGGATTCTTTTTTCATGCTGTTATGACATAATGTTTGGGAACACAGTGATAGTCACAGGAAATGGTCAGAAACTACATGGAGAATGTGACACTGCTTGGACTAAGTGCTCACAGTATGAGGTGTAAACTACAACACTTTAAATATCAGATGTGTGATGAAACAGCAATTGCCAAAGATCTCATCTTGATGAACGTTTTCAAGCAAGCAATTCTTTCATAAGAAATTAAGCAGATACAGAAAAAAAGTGTTCTAAAAGATCCTGAACTGTGGTTTGTCTTCATAGCATGAGCACACACTGCAGATTTTCTGGTGGTTGCAAGGTGAATTCTGTTTTCCAGCTTCAAGTTCCTACAATATGGTGTGTTCTGTCTTACTTGGTGGATCATGTATTTCATTTTTGATGTGTTTCAAGCAATAATGTTAGCAGTTTCTCTCTTGGAACTTATATTTAAACATGTGTATTCTTACATCTAAACAGCTGTAGCAGTTGAGTATTTTGATCCCAAGTGAAGAGCCAAGTTGGTATAACACCACAGGATGTTGATGCATCTTTTCTGCTTTGATACAAAGTCAAGCAGCAAAGGGGCAGTTACTGCAGTCCCTTCTGCTGACTCTGTCTTGTGTGGTTAGCTGCTGGCAATGTTTTCTGCAGTGAATGCCACCAGGCTTGTCACTGCACAGCAATAATCATGAAGCAGAAAAGAAATTATTGAGAAATTTCTATTACCTGCACTGAAATCATAGGACTGATGAGGCTCGAGGAGACTGTAGAGCTAATGTTTAAGTCCAACCACTCACCTAGAGCTCACAGTCCCAGCATTACTTCTAAGCCACTACCTCTAAACCATGTCCCTTAGCACCAGACCCACATCTTTTAAATAGCTCCAGGGATGGTGACTCCACCACCACCCTGGGCAGCCTGTTCAATGCCTGAGAACCCTTTCTGTGGAGACATTTTTCCTAATACCCGACCTGAGCCTCCCTTGGCACACCCTGAGTTAACTTGGAGTTACTGCCTTTTGAAAAGATAAATGGGCTTGGGTGTACCAATTAAAAATACCCTTTGACAAGGTGCCTATGGATGTGTTTGAAGGCTTTGATTTTTTTAATATAGCAGGCTCTTCAGTGCCACAGGTACACCCTATTACAGGTTGAGGGGAAGAGAAATAGGCAGCTCTTGCTCCATGTTCTTCAAGTTTCTGTAGTACCAAAATGACATTTTGCTGTGGATGACCTTCCTTTTAAAGGGAGGTTCATTTTGAGGGCTTTCTTTCAGTTAGCAAATAAGGAAGATAGTCTTGTCAGGTTATAAAAGTCATCAAGACAATCCAGTATGATGCTCATTCAGCTTGTACTGAACACAGTGTAATCAGACAATTTTTCATGGATGAGCTGCTGTCATGTAAAGGAAGGCTCTGGGGAGACCTTAGAGCAGCCTTCTAGTTCCTGAAAGGCACCTACAAGAAAGCTGTGGAGGGACATTTTACAATGGCTTGTAGTAGTAGGATGAGGAGGAATGGATTTAAGCCTGAAAAGGGTAGGTTTAAACTGGATATTAGCAAGAAATTCTTTCCAGTGAGGGTGGTGAGACATTGGAACAGGTTGCCCAGGGAAGTTGTGGATGCCTCCTCCTGGGGGTGTCCAAGGCCAGGTTGGATGAGGCCTTGAGCAACCTGATGTAGTGGGAGGTGTCCCTGTACATGGCAGGGTGGTTGGAACTAGATGATCTTGAAGGTTCCTTCCAACCCAAACCATTCTATGATTCTATGAAGATGCATAAAAGCTGAAGGTAGTGATTTTATAGAAAGAAACAAGAAATACATATGTTAACTATTTTTTTTTTTTCTTGAGTGAGAACACAGCTGGTTTTGTTAGCTAAATGAAAAAAGTATTATGGATATACTGCTTGTTTCCCTCACTTTCTGCTTTCTTCTGAAAAAGGTAGTTCTATGCTCTGTATGTGGTAGAAGATAAAGCACAGAACTGTGCCTTTCCTGCTGGTTTCTCTTGATTTTATTCCTGGCCACCTTCCATCACAATGGAATGGATGTATTTCACAATAAATAAGGCTGCACTTTGAGATTACAAATGCAGAGAAATGCAGTGTTGAATTCCTCCTAGGTACAGATTTTGAAGAAGTGAGACACTAAGTTTAGGCTGGGATTGTTGGTTCGGTGGTGTATTACACAGAGACAATGAAACAGGACATAGTTTAATTTACTTCTACCCAGCCCTTCCTCAACACTAGCATACTGTGATAGTCCTAACACTGGGGAAACCTCTTTGCAGGAACTGTCAGCCATTTTACCAACAGCTTCTTTGTGGCCTAACATTTTGTAGAGTAATGGAGAGAGAGAATGTTAGCTAAGATGTAAAAAGGAATTAAGAACAGCAGCACATTCATAGAATCATAGAATGGTTTGGGTTGGAAGGGACCTTGAAAATACATCTAGTTCCAAGTACCCTGCCATGTGCAGGAACACCTTGCATTAGAGCAGGTTGTTCAAGGCCTCATCCAACCTGGCCTTGGGCACCTCCAGGGAGGGGGCATCCACAACCTTCCTGGGCAACCTGTTCCAATGTCTCACCACCCTCACTGGAAAGAATTTCTTCCTAATATCCAGTCTAAATCTCCACTCTTCCACCTTCAACCCATTCCCTCTCACCCTCACAAGCCCTTGTAAAAAGCCCCTCCCTCCCTCCCTCCCTCCCTCCCTCCCTCCCTCCCTCCCTCCCTCCATCCATCCCAGAGAACCATTTCTGTATTCCTGCTGTTAGCATCTATCTCTGCTCATAGCTGTAGATAAGCAAGGTCCTGGGGAAGTATAGTAAGTATATGAGTCCAGGTAACTTCTTGTATAAACAGTGGGGATAAAAGAAGTGAGAAGGTAGAAAATTGCTTGTGGAAAATTCCAGAACTAAAAATGTTAATGTTAAAAATGCAGGATGGTCTCGGTGAGCAAGTTGTTGTCTTCGGAGACTCCAAAACACCAGAGTTTCATCTCAAGTATGATCTTACAGATCTTGCTGCTGTTACACTATTTGCTTTCAAGAAGCTTTAGAAAGCAACTGATGGAATACCTTGTGTTGGAAGGGAGTTAGATAAGGTTGCTCAGCTGTGTCCTGTCAAGTGTTGAAAATCTGCCAAGGCGGTTCCACAGCATTCATACAGTTACAGCATCAACATGCAGTCATTAGTGGGAGTGCTTCTTTGAGAGGTCCTGTTTCGAAGTGAGTAAGCAGTTGAAAATGCAGAAGAGAAAGTATTTGACATTTGGAGACATTCATCTTTTCACGCCCATTATGGAAAAAAAACCAAAACAAACAACCAGAAACCACTGACAGTGAAATCTGGCTGCTACTTGAAAAGTTCTTGTTTTGAACTAATAACTCTTACGGTAATTAATTCATTCCCAGTGTGTGGAAAATCTTTGGGTTTTTTGCTTTTTATTGTGTGGTATTTGGGGTCTGCCTGATTCTTCCCATCCTCTAACTCCCACCACTACTGGGTTTTTTCTTTCTGATTCTTTACTGTGTTTTCAATAGAATTTTGATGGGGAAGTGCTATGTATCCTGTCATGATGAGTGAATGGTAATTCTGGATGTGTTTTTGTGCTGCAGACCAAAATCTACACCTACAGGGCAACCCAGTGCCAATGGAGTACAGTCAGAAGGCCTAGATTATGACAGATTGAAGCAGGTATGTATATGATGTGTATGTGTATGATGCTCTGACAAGGGAAGGACTTGTCACTGTCCAATACTGGTTTTTAAAAGTCTTGTTAATTATTTCCAAACTTCAATAATGATTCAGTAGTTATTAGTCATTATTCAGTGAAACAAGGCTGGGGAAATTCCTAGCCACCAACCTACAGTTACAGCTCCTTACACTGCCCTGGGTCTCCCAACCTTTCCTCATGGGAAGGATGTTCCAGTACCTTAATCATCTACATTGCCCTCATTTGTACTCTCTCCAGTAGTTCCCTGTCCCTTTTGAACTGGGGAGATCACAGCTGGACACAGTATTCCACATGTGGTCTCAAAAGGGCAGACTGGAGGCAGGGAAGGGCCTCCCTTGACCTGCTTTTCATGGTGTACCTCAGGATACCATTGGCTCTCTTGGCCATAAGGGCACATTGCTCTCTCATAATCAACCTACTGTCCCCCAGGACTCCAAGGTCCTTCTCCATGGAGCTGCTTCTCTGGAGGCATTCAAAATCCACTTTGACGTGTCCTGTGTGACCTGCCCTAGGGGATCCTGCTTTGGCAGGGGGATGGGTGTGATTTAATCTGTAGCAAACCTTTCTTATTTAAAAGGGATGTGCCGAGTATGGCTTTCATTGTTGTTGTTTTTTAATTTGGCAATTACATTAGGGTAACATTGTAACATCCCTTCTCCTCTCCTAAGTTCTACAGGAATCAATTTATAGAACTTGTACAGATTGGATTTATTTTTTTTTTTTTTTCTTGCATTTACCTGCAGTGAGAATGTTTTAGGTTTTGAGGCTCAGCTTGGAAGCTGAAGGGTGGGTTATGCATTTCGGAAGGGTTAAAGACTCATTTGAAAACTAGAAGACATTCAGATACCTCTCTGCACAAAAATTACAGGTGGCAAAACTAACCTGGTCACGTTGCAAAACTAATCTATTGTGTATGCTCTGACACCATAGGACATTTTAGATGAAATGAGGAAGGAGTTAACAAAATTAAAGGAAGAACTCATTGATGGTAGGTATCAATCTGTTTGCTGCTATTTAGTCTTACTGAGAATAAGTAGCTACAGGTGCACGAAACGTAAATATAATGTTTTTTAATGTTTCTAACCTGAGAATGATCTGTTGGTAAAAGCAGCTTTGTTCTTAGTCTGGTGGAATCTTTTTCATTTGTGCCAGACTTGTTCCGTGTCAGTGTTTTCTGTTCTGTGTGGTTTGTTTTAATTAACACCAAGCAGCACCTTTTAGAAGTGGTTAGAGGGATGCTGTATTTGAGTCACTTACAGTTATCATGTGCTGGCAGATGGGGTATATTTATTATATAATCCAGAGCTGCTCAGGAGAGTATTTGCAAACTGGTACTATTTGGGCTGGGAAGGTGCTTCCAGCTCTCAGTCATCTTCTCTTTGGTCTGTAATGGAAGAGTCAAAGATAAGAATTCTCAGAATTGTGATTTTAACGCAAAGTGTTTTCCTGTGTAGCCTTTTGCAGTTAAGGGAAAAAGCATAATCTTAAAACCCCACCAGTCAAGTAGATTTATAAAACTTGTGTGATTTATTGCTTTGGTAAGCATCTTTTCTTAACTTTATGGAAAGTACTGAAATAAAGTATGGAGAAGGGAAAAAAAAAATCAAGGTGAAAGGAGAGGTTGGGAAATGAGGTGTGTGTATGGGGGGGGAAAGTCATACCAAACTGATACCACCGACCAAATGTCATCAGGTGATGTAGGAGGAGCTGGCTGGCTGGGGACTGTGCTGTGTCCACAGTCTTTCAGAACCACACGAAGCAAAGAAGGGAGGGCTCTGAGGCTGCTCTGAAAAGCAAAAAAGAAATAAAATAAAGGAGCCCCCACATATGATTCGCTGGAGCTGCAGAACTGCAAAATAAAAGATGTTAGCAGAGATTTTACAGGAGGAGAAAGGGCACTGCCTAGTGACTTGTGTGAAGCCCAGGGAGATAGTGCAGTCACCATCACTGGAAGTGTTTAAAACAAGATTGGGTGAGGCACTTAGTGCCATGGTTTAGTTATTTAGATGGTGTTGGGTGATGGGTTGGACTTGATGGTCTCGAAGTTCTTTTCCAACCTGGTTTATTCTGTATTCCGTAAGCCACATGAAGCTAACTTATGTCTGGTTTATGTACATTGTAAGACTCGGTTGTGGTTTGAGCTGAAACAGCTCTGGACTGTGGACAGAATGATCAGAGGGCTGGAGCTCCTCTTTTATGAGGACAGACTCCAGGCAGGCCTTCCAGTATCTGAAGGGGGCTGCAAGAAAGCTGGGGAGGGACTTTTTAGACTGTCAGGTAGTGATAGGACTAGGGGGACTGGAAAAAGATAGAAATGGGTAGATTCACATTGGATGTTAGGAAGAAGTCCTTCACCATGAGGCTGGTGAGACACTGGCACAGGTTGCCCAGGGAGGTGGTAGAAGCCTCATCCCTGGAGGTTTTTATGGTCAGGCTGCATGTGGCTCTGAGCAACCTGATCTAGTGTGAGGTGTCCCTGTCCATGGCAGGGGGTTTGGAACTAGATGCTCCTTGAGGTCTCTTCCAACCCTAACAATTCTGACTGATGAATTTACCCCAAAGGAGTAAATAAACCCACTTAAACAGAATTGGGGGTTAAACAGAAACACTGTTTACAGAAGTAAATCAAATACAAAAGGTATGAAGGCAAAAGGATATATATACACATACTCAGAATTAGCCCTGGGGGGGCTAAGCCCCACACTAGGCCTCAACCAGACAAACTTCCCCCTCTGCCCCAACACTAGGCCTCACTAGACCCAGAGTATGCCGAACTGCCCCCTCCCCCCCCCCCCAAGACAGGCCTCAATGCTCCCCCAGCAAGTCTCACTGCCTCCCCACACTAGGTGGGCACACTAGCCCCAGCTGTGCAGCAAGTCAATAGCTTGCCATGAAGGCTGCACTCCCACACAAACCAAAGAGCAGCAGCCCTAAGCCCAGAGGAGAGAGAGAGAGACTGAACTGGCTGGGAGAATACAGAATTAACCAGGTTGGAAAAGACCTTCGAGATCATCAAGTCCAACTGACCACCCGACACCATCTAATCAACTAAACCATGGCACTGAGTGCCTCATCCAGTAGGTCTCCTTATATAGGGAGGTGCAGAATTATGGGATGGAATAACCAAATTACAGTTTCCTGTGTCCACCTTCTGGGACGGACTGTCCAGTCCCTTGTACTCTGTCTTCTGGGTGAATTTGTCTCTGTGGTAAGGACACTTAGTCTCTAACCTACAGCAGACTGTGGAAGCAGGGTGAGCTTGCTTGAAGGGATCAGTTGTGTGTTCTGGCTTTCTGCCTTTGTTTGATTTGCTAACTTTGCTCTTTCTGTCTCTGCAGCCATCAGGCAGGAACTCAGCAAGTCGAATACTGCGTAGAAAGACTAGTACTAAGCTGCTGTGACTCTTTAACTTGATTATAAAACTGACTACATTTTTGTGAGCTGTTAGAAGAAAAACAGAGACAGACACTTGGAAGGAGGGAGAAACAACCTATTCTGAGAAGCTTCAGACACATCACTCTGGTGATAACGCTATTCCCCTCCTAGTTTGCAGCTTTTTTCTGACCTTTACAGCAGGGTGGAAAAGACTCTTAAAGTTACTGTAACGATTATGCAGAAATTCCTACAGCTATCAGACAAGATCACAGTGCTTTGAAGTCTACTCATGTCAAGATCCAATTGCACACATTTCTGAATTTGTTAAAAAAAAAAACAAGCCAACAAACCAACAATAAAAATAAAAGCAGGGAAAAGCTTGGGAAGGCTTTTCAGAGAGGTTTTCTTTGTTAATGAAGGAGTTAGCAAATTATACTGTTGTACTTCAAATGTATCTCAGGTTGGTCTTCCTATCATATCCGGTATTTCCATGCCCAATTTAGCAAGATCGGATGTGTAGAGGCTCCATTCACCAGGCACGGAGCAATCGGAAAGGGCAGTACTTGTTAAAGCGAGCGCCCCCTAGAACGGTGATGACGTATCGAGATTTGGGAAGTTTATGATAGGAAGCCTCTCTAGTTAGCCTTCGTGCAGTTTTATAGGAAAAGAAAAATAAAAGAGGAAAAAAAAAAAACACCACAAACAACAAAGAAGCAAAATCCAGTCCAGAGTTGAAAGATGTAGATGCCTTCCTACATTGTTACGATGCTTTACCAAATCTAAGACTTCTACACACCGCGAATCAGCAGTCAAAATGTAAATCATTAGTATGTTGTAGATTTACAGTAGATTTTTGGGGCTTTTTTTTTCCTTCTCCTTTTTGGATTTTCTTTTTTTTGGGGGGGGGTTTGTTATTTTTTTAGATTTTATGCATGTGGACATTTTTTTGTAATGTAAACACAACACAGCCAGCTTTTTAATTAAAAGGAAAAAAAAAAAAAAAAAATTGCATGTCACAGAGTAGCCTTTTCATTTGTAAGGCTTAATTTATGCCCAGAAAGATGAGGGGTGAGGGGAGGGGGAAGGTGACACTTTTTTTTTTGTTTAATTATTACTTTCTGCACTTTTTCTTCATCTTACATGCATGTGTAACAATGAGGAAAACGTGACTTTTATCAGTAACCATGTTAATGGAACCAGGTACTTAATCCTTTTCTCTCTTTTTTTTTTTTTTTTTCCCCAGTTTTTCTATTTGGAACTCATTAATATTTCCATAATGGTTCTGAAACTCCCACATGAAGCAAACTCATTTCTCAGTGAGAGAACAAACAGGCAGGCATCTGAATGACTGAGGGTGCCCCTGTGGAAGTGTGTTGTCCTTTTCCTTTTTACCGTGACCCTCTGCTTCACTCCTTTCTGAGACTCCTTTTTTGATTGCTTAGTCAAACAGAGCAGCAGTTAGTTACCTTAGAACAACGAGCATCAGGTCACAATAAATGTGCCCCTTCTTATCATTTACCTGCCACCCTCCTTCCAAAAAAAATCAAACCTAACAAAAAACAACAACAAAAAAAAGCCCAAACCCCACAGCTCCACACAACCCAAACCCTGACAAACAGCAATGGGTTTTGGTCAACAGTTTGAGAATCACTTTTAGGACAGATGATACTTTCCTGTTTCCCAGGGTTTTTGGATTTTCCGCTTGTAACTTACCTTTTTTTTTTTTTTCCTCAGTGTGGTACATTTCAGAGGAATAGAAATTCTGTGAATTGGATCTGTGGTGCTTTGGACAAAGAACATGGATCAAAATCTTCCCTTTTCTGTTGCGCTGTCAATTTTTTTCCTGCGCGGTATCAGTGCCACATTTGCTTTGGGATCTGCGCTGATCCAAAAGAAAAAGTTTACTTTCAACTTTTCAGAGAGATTAATGTTTCAGCTTCAAAGTATATGCAGCTCCGTTGGTAGGACAAATACATTCAGTAACATACTGTCTGAAGTGCTGGACACCAAAGCAAAATGGCACTTAGAGCCTCAGTGGGAAATTTTTCCCCGATTCAAACATTTCCCGTTTCTATAGACTGAAATTCTAAGAGAAGACTACGGTGAACCCGTTTTGCTGCATGCATTTATTGAAGGCATTAAAAAAACCCCAACCCTGTAGTAAGCCTGTCAAACACTTCTTTTTTTTTTTTTTTCTCAAAACAAGAGGAGGCATTTTCATCTTTGCTGATGTAAGTTTTTTGTTTTATAGGGACTTTTTTCAGCATTAAGGAAGTTTACCCTTGTCAGAAGTCATCTTTGATTATTTTTTTTATTATTATTATTGGTTTTTTGTTTCCTAGGAGAGTTCAGGAGTAGCATAGTGGGAATAGTGGGAATTGGGCGTAAGTGGTCCAAAATTAAAGGCTGAACTATTAGATTGTGCAAGGAACTGGCTTATGCACTAAACGTTTTGTGCCTTGGTCTACAATTAACATGATTTCTGTTTAAAAGGAAAAAGAAAAGAGAAAAGAACAGATGTCTTTTGTGCTGCTTCTACATCATACTTTCTGTAATCCCAGACTGCCTAATAGGTTCTTTCCAGAAAAATCAGCCTGAATTCAAGATTACTGTAGACATTTCATGTCCTACTGGCAGTTGCACCGTTTCCAGAGATTTCAGTATTGGAAATGAACTGCACAAGCTAAGATTGTTTTGCTTAACTGGTTAACTGAGGTCTTTACAAGAAAAAAACAAAACCACCCAAACCCATGTGGTGGTTCTGTGCTTTTGTACAATGGATGTCTTAAGCTGGGGGCAGTTTAAGGGATCCTTTCTAATGCCAGGAAGGCATTGGCTTTCCTCAACACTGTGATCTGACCCGTGAGAAACCTGCACTATAGACAAGTGGCTACCAAGTCAACTGCAAACCAACTGAATGTAAAAAACAAACAAAAAATCTTAGTGCTGGTGCTGAAATCTCTTCAGATAGTCATAATGATTTCCAGTTTGTTGTTGAAAACAAAAGTTATGGTGATCACTAATGAATGTTGACTTTTCATGCATTTTAGGTTTATCTTTTTCCCCCTTTTGTTTTTCCTTCCCCCCCCAAGTTTCTCCGTTCCTTCTCTGCTATTTTTATCACGTTGTGTCATTTTCAATTTCTTACATTGCTAACGTTTTGTTTGAGCGAATGAAATAAAATTGCAATATCTATACCTTGCCACCATTTCTTTCTGGGAGCTCTGCAGGAGGCTCTCTGAGGTTGGTTGATTCCCGGTGTTTTGAACGGCTCTGATCATTCCTCACCCTTCCTTTTTCTGTTTCTCCATCGGAAGATTCAGTGAAGACTTCCCTTAACAAGAGAATGTAATTGCAAGGGACTGTGTAACTAACATTCGTGAAGGGGTAACTGCTGTACAGAAATTAAAATCCATTTGAAATGTATGGTTTGATTTACATTCTCACACTGCTCTCTGCATCCACAGAGGACCTGGAAGGGAGGGAGAGGCAAAGACTGTGGGAGGAAAAAAAAAATAACTACACTTAGGTATTTCTCTTGCTGCTTTTATGTTCCTGACTTATTTTCAATACTGATAATAAAGAAAACCTACCATAAAAGATTAATAATAGAGCTCTCTGTACACTAAGGACAGTTTGGCTCCAATTTGTTGGTTTTTTTTTTTTACAGTGGAACATTGACATTAGCTGTTTGAATGTCCTTGACTTCACATCCTGAAAGCTGTACTTCTGTGGTGCTGTGGTTTGTTGGGGTATTCTCATTCAGAGGGATATTGGGGTGATCCTGCTTTGGCATAACCTTGGACCCAGTGCCACTTTTGGCACCAATCTTACTGAGTTATAAAGGGGTTTTTAAATAAAATGATCACTAAACCTGGTCTGCTGTTAGTGGCATAGTGCTTAGACGACAACAACAATGAACACTTCTGCTGTTTTATGCTTTTTCCACCTCAACATGAGGAAAAACAACTTTAGTGTAAGGGTGATGCAGCACTGGAACAGGCTGCCCTGAGAGGTTGTGGAGTCTCCTTCCCTGGAGACTTTCGAGACCCATGTGGATGTGTTCCACCGTGACCTGCTTTAGGTGATCCTTCTTTGGCAGGCGCAGTTGGACTCGATCTCCAGAGGTCCCTTCCAACCCTGACACCAAGCTCTGTGGTGTGGTTGGATTCACTTGAAGGAAGGGATGCCATTCAGAAGGATCTTGACAGGTTTGGAAAGTGGACCAGTACCAACTGCATGAGGTGTTCAGCAAGTCCAAGTGCAAGGTCCAGCATCTGGATTGGGCCAGTTCAAGGCACAAATACAGGCTGGGTGCAGAGTGGGTTGAAAGTAGTCTGAAGGAAGAGGCTTGGGTGTATTGATTGATGAGAAGCTCAATGTGAGCCAGCAGTGTGCTCACACAGCCCAGAAAGCAAATCATATACTGGGCTGCACCAAGTAGTGTGTGGCCAGCATTCAAGAGAGGGGATTCTGCCCCTTTACTCTGCTCTTGTGAGACCCCCTCACCTCAAATACTGCACCCAGTTCTGGTATCCCAATCATAAGGAGTGAGTCAAGAGGAGGCCAGAGGTGCTCCAGCCCTTGGATCCATTGTGGGCCACAATGGATCCAAGGGCTGGAGCACCTCTGGTGGGAGAGAGCTGGGATTGTTCAGCCTAGAGAAGACTCCAGGAGGCCCAATGCCTGAAGGGATCCTATAGGAAGGCTGGAGTGGGACTTTATATAAGGGTCTGTAATAATAGAAGAAGGGAGAATGGTTTTTAAGATGAATGAGATTAGGTTTAGACAGGATCTGAGGAAGGTTTTTTTCAGTTACAAGTGTGTTGAGACTGGAATAGGCTGCCCAGGGAGGTTTCCTGACTCTGCAGGCTGTTGCTGGGGGAAGTTGATAAGAGATCAGGCAACAAGGGAAGGAGTCAGTGTAAAATGCTTAAGAATAGAATCATAGAATCAGAAAATTTCAAAAAGACCTCTAAGATCACGGAGTCCAACCACTGACCTAACACCACCATAGTCACTATACTGTGTCCCCAGATGCCATGTCCACATGTTTCTTGAACATCTCCAGGGATGGTGATACTGAAATGTTGCTATGAGGTCTCCCCAGAGCCTTCTCTTCTCAAGGTTGAACAGTCCCAACTCTCACAGCCTGTCTTTGTAGGAGAGGTGCTCCAGCCCTCTGTTTGTCTTTGTGGCCCTCCTCTGGATCCCCTCTAGCAGGTCCATGTCCTTCTTGTGTTGGGACCTCCAGAGCTGGACACTGTGCACCAGGTGAGGTCTCACCAGAGCAGAGTGGTAGAATTGCCTCCGTCTGCTGGCCGCATTTCTTTCAATGCAGTACAGGATGCCATTGGCCTTCTGGGCTGCAAGTGCACATTGCTGGCTCATGTCCAGCCTCTCATCAACCAGTACCCTCGTGTCCTTTTTTGCAAGACTGTTTTAAATCTCCTCATCCTCTGGCCTGTACTGACAATGAAGATTGACCCTGACCCGGAAAGTATGTAAAGGAAAGTAGGTGAAGAAATCACAAGCCTACAGCAGTGATAGGCAAATGAGAAGATCCAAGAGGAAAGACTATTTGATAATCAAAAATACAAATTCTTTCCTTGAAAATGAAGAGATGGAGCATCTGCATTTCATGTGTTTCCCAAGCATTTTGTGTGAGGGATACCAGAGGTGATGGTGTTGATAGTTGTTAATAATCAATGAGAGGCAAATGAGCACTTCATAAAAATAGGACATTTTCTTGCTATGTATCTTCTGACTGCCATGTTCTTATTGTTTGGTTAGTGGCATAGCAGCATAAGGTGAAATGTCACTGAAGTTGTGTTTTTACTATGTTTGACTAACATAAAGGAGGAAGAGTTTGGGTCTGAAACACGGCCCCTAAAGCACAGTTCAGCTCAAGGGATGAATGTTGTATAGAGAGGCCTTGGGCATAGCCAGGGCCTGTGCCAGCAGTAAAGTTTTGCCTTTTTCATTGTGTAATAAATTGATAATTACATTTTATGTACCTTCATTGCCATGAAGTCATTGGTCTTCCAAGGAAGAAAACAAAGCTTGGAAGTGTCAGTCAGCCTGCAACCTGGAGCATCTCTTTTGAGGAAAGGCTGAGAGACCTGAGACTCGTCAGTCTGGAGAAGACTGAGAAGGGATCTTCTCATTATCTAAAGGACAGGTGAGGAATCCTGCTTTTGGATAGGCTGGATTGGTGGGCTCAGGGCAATAGTATGAGATTCAGCAGGGCCAAGGCCTGGGTCCTGCACTTGGCGGGGGTCACAACAACCCCAGGCAATGCTCCAGGCTTGGGGCAGAGTGGACAGAAAACTGCTCAGCATAGAAGGCCCTGGGGTCATCACCAGCCAGCTGACCGTGAGCCAGCAGTGTGCTCAGGTGGCCAAGAAGGCAAACAGCATTCTGCTCTGGATCAGGAATGGTGTGGCCAGTGCGAGTGGGGAAGTGACTGTGCCCCTGTACCCTGCACTGATGAAGGCACACCTTGAGTACTGGGTTCAGCTTTGAGCATCTCACTACAAGAAAGACACTGAGGTGCTGGAGTGTGTCCAGAGAAGGATTGCGTAGGGTCTGGTCAACAGGTCTGGTGAGAGTGTCTGAGGGAACCGGGGCTATTTAGTCTGGGGGAGGGTGAGGGAAGACCTCATTGGTTTCTACAGCTCCCTGAAATTAGGTTGGAGTGAGGTGCAGAGTGGTCTTCTCCCTAGTATCAGGTGATAGAACGAGAGGAAAAGGCCTGAAATTGTGCTGGGGAGGTTTAGGTTGGATATTAGGAAAAACTTCTTACCTGCAAGAGTGGTCAGGCATCGGAACAGGCTGCCCAGGGAGGTGGCTGAATCCCTATCTCTGGAGCTGGAACAGGTTCCACAGGGGGGTGGCTGAATCCCCATGCCTGGAAGTGTTTAAAAGACACAGTGATGCAATGCTGAGGGACATGGTTTAGTACCAGACTTGGTCGAGTTAAAGAATAGTTGGACTTGATGATCTGAAAGGTCTTTACTAACCAAAATGAATCTGTGCACCAGGGGTGCAACAAGATAACTCAGTGTGGTTTCAATTGCTTACTTCCAACCGGTATGCTCTGGAAGACACCGTGCTTAGGTAGGGTGTTCTGTGCCATCAATGTCATGGTAATTTCACATGCTACAAGAGGCCTACATTCTAGCAACTATAGCTTGTTGCAAGTAAAGAATAAAAGGTATTTGGCAGGATTTCTAAGCTAAGACTGATTTGCTGACCCAAAACCCTGCTGTTAACCTTGTGAGAAAAGAGAAGAGAGAAGGAAATCTTGCTTCTGTGGTTTGAGTTACTTATTTCCTGAAGTGAGGCAAGATGCTCATATGCCACAAGCATGCAGTTAGTGTAAGCCAAGAGAAAACTGCCTCGTAAGAACTGCTGCAGGATTCTGCCAATGTGTTCAGAATAGAGACACACATGTGGTACAGTCCTATGGCCAGTGGAGTTTGATGTTGATGTGGCAAAAAGGCTTTGGGGAGTTAGTAGGGCTGGCACTGACAGGAGCCTGGAAAGCTTAACACTAGAGCTAATACACAGTGGTGTGTGTTGGGGAGTTACTGCATCAGCAGCACCTTGCTGCAGAACGGATGCTCTCTGCAATCTTCCTGAAAGTCTACTCTGTCCACGGAGAGAAGTACCTCACAGCAGTGCTGAGACATCGTAGAATGGTTTGGGTTGGAAGGGACTTAAAGATCATCTAGTTCCAGCCCCCATCCCATGAGCAGACACCTTCCACTAGACCAGGTTGCTCAAGGCCCTATCCAGCCTGGCCTTGAACACTACTGGGGAGGGGGCATCCACAACTTCCCTGGGCAACCTGTTCCAGTGTCCCCCCACC
Organism: Picus viridis; assembly: GCA_033816785.1. Taxonomy (NCBI): domain Eukaryota; kingdom Metazoa; phylum Chordata; class Aves; order Piciformes; family Picidae; genus Picus; species Picus viridis. The sequence goes on from CM066577.1 coordinate 3,963,409, forward strand.
CTCACTGGAAAGAATTTCTTCTTAATATCCAGTCTAAATCTCCCCTCTACCAGCTTAAAGCCATCCTCCCTTGTCTTGTCACTATGAGCCCTTGTAAAAGTCCCTCCCCTGTAGGCCCTCTTCAGGCACTGGAAGGCTGCTATAAGGTCTCCCCAGAGCCTTCTACTCTCCAGGCTGAACAGCCTCAACTCTTTCAGCCTGTCCCCATCAAGGAGGTGCTCCAGCCCTCTGATCATCTTTGTGGACCCTCTCCAACAGTTCAATGTCCTTCTTGTTCTGGGTTCACAATTCTCTGATCCTCTTTTCCCATGTGCCTGAAGGAAATCACTACCTCTTGGGAACAGGAGAAGGTAAGGAGTGTTAATTCCCAAGTTAGAGCTGATAGCCCTACAGGAAAGGTACAGCTTCAGGAGTGACTGGAGCCATCTCAGTTTTCACATCTGGGTTAGATCATCAACTCTAAACTATTCAGCCTAGATAATACTCAACAGAGAGAAACCAGCACCTCCAGAGGATGAAAGGTTTCACCACTCTAAGGCTGTGGCTTGGCAATACCAGGCCATAGCTGCCCAAGGAATGCTTCCTTCTGTCTGTTACTCTCCTGAGGAATTTTTTCCAGTTCCCTGACTGCTTGCAGCTGGTGGTCTAGATGGTACCATAGATCGGTTTCTATCAGCCAGCTTGAGACTGGTGAGACTATAAAGGAAGACAGACTCATTAAACAAGGAGTGGACTTATGTGGATATATCTCCTTCCCAGAGGGCATCATAAGCAGAGCAATTCCTTTCTAAGAAACCCAAGCACCTTCCTTGTCTCTCCTGAGGAGAAAGCACTTTTCTCCTGAGTCCCTCTCCACCTTTCTGAAGCCAGAGGGCTCCATGGGGAGCTGTGTGGACACCATGTGTTTTGTCTAAAGCTCTGCCTTGTTTCTATTCCCTTTCTAAGTAAAGTCATTATAGATGGGTTTCCTCAATTTCCTGTGCCCACCACAACTGTCTTCAGAAGCATCAACACCTAAATCATTATTCTGCAATTTGAAGGTCCATCTCCATGTCATTCAACCTTTCTTATCATAGAATCATAGAACTGTCAGGGTTGGAAGGGATCTCAAGGATCATCTAGTTCCAAACCTCCTTGCACTTGTCTTGTTGAACCTCATAAGGTGGTCATGGGCCTACCTCCCCAGCCTGTCAAGGTCCCTCTGGATGGCCTCCCTTCCCTCCAGCATGTCTGCTGCACCACACAGCTTGCTAATGGTACATGATCCTCCATCCCACGTCCTTTGTGACACCTTTGTAACCAGAACTTTCATATAAAGCAATAAAGATCCTCAGGCAACTGTGAGAGGTCAGGGTGTGGTGTTGCCTGCCTTGCTGCTGTGATGCACTGCTCCTTGGATAAGTCATAGGCTGCCACTGTCAAGTCCCAGCACAGCATTTTGTGCCTTATCAGCTTTCCCAGGCTGCCTAATTGGCACCAGGCAGGAATGCTTCTGCAGCTGGGCTTCTCCTATCACTGAGTAGCTATAGGTAACATAGGCCAAGAAAAGCAGAAGGGTTCTTCCACTGTGTCCCCACAGCCTCTTTAAGGTCAGGCACAAAATGTCTAAGCAGTTTACTAACAATAGCACTGCTCTTTCCTTCTCTGACAAGTGTAAGTAGAACCAAACTGAGATCTAACCAAGAAAATATTCCACCTGAGGTGGAGCCCCATCTTCCTGAGACATGGCTGCTCGTGCCTGCTGATTGCTGGCCTGTGGTGCCCGTGCCTGGCTGTGTTTCTTGTATCAAGAACTAACAGTTTGTGGTGAAGCTTTGAAAACATAATAACAAAAACCCCAAACCAAAACTCAAGCCCATTTCTCCTTATGGAAGGAGCTCAGAAGCTTCAGGCTGCATGAGCAGCAAGGCCCTGAGGATTCAGGCAGCACAAACTGCAGGCAAGAAGCTTCAAATGTGACTAGTTTTCTTGAGGTTTCTTTCATGACCCTTGTCATCTGCTATTGTGGGTTAAACACAGTGATTAGCATCGGCCATGTCCATCCTTTTTCCTTGCATCAAGTAACACCTTCCTGCCCTGTATTATTGTGCTTTTGTTTCTATCCTAAATCCAAGCAAACACAGTCCCCTGAGAAGAACGGTACTGGTGCTGGTGTGGGTGTGGTAGAACCTCCCAGCTTGCCATGGCACAGGAACCCAAGCTGATTTAGTGGCTTCAAGACCAAGATCACCAAGTGGAGAGCTGAGTAACACAGTCATGTATGTTTAGCTGATTACCATCACGAGGGGTGTCAAGTTTAATAATCATTTTGCTGTAAATTAGGCAACAGTATTCACTCAGGCATGGCAGCCTTCAAAATCTTTGTAGCTGTTTGGTTTTGTTATTTCAGCCTTGCCTCATTAGTTTTAGCTGAAACAGGGCCATCTTATCTTCACAAGGCTCCCTCCTTCAGCTGCCTGGCACACCAGCTCCACACATCTTCATTCCCAGAGATAAGAGAGACATCTCTTGGTTGTAAGGGGGTGAGCGATCTGGAGCACAAGCCCTGTGAGGAGTGGCTGAGGGAGCTGGGGTTGTTTAGCCTGGAGAAGAGGAGGCTCAGGGGAGACCTTATTCTCTCTACAACTACCTGAAGGAAGTTTGTAGCCAGGTGGGGGTTAGTCTCTTCTCACAGGCAACCAGCAACAGAACAAGAGGACACAGTCTCAGCCTGTGCAGGGGGACGTTTATGCTTGATCTTAGAAAGCAGTTCTTCACAGAAAGAGAGATTGCCCCTTGGAACGGGCTGCCCAGAGAGGTGGTGGGGTCAATGTCCCTGGAGGTGTTTAAGAGGAGACTGGATGAGGCACTTAGTGCCATGGTCTAGTTGATTAGTTAGGGGTGGGTGATTGGTTGGACTTGATGATCTTGTAGGTCTCTTCCAACCTGGCTGATTCTGTGATTCTGTGAACATCTCACAGCTTTTGTCCTGAAGTGCACTAAATTAACTTGCATTCCTGGCCCGTGATGAGCTGGGCAGTTATCCCACAGTAGGTACAAAGACGTACCAAGGAACAGAAATTCTACATCCTGGCTTATCTATTGTCTCCCAACTTTCCTGTAGTGGCGTCTGCTGGAAAAGTTTCCAACTGCAGTGGTTTCAGTGAGAACATATGGGAGAGCTGGGTATTAGTGCATGTTTTTTTGACCTATTTAAGGTGCCATATCAAGGAGATCTAAAGCCCTAAGTGAGCAGGCTTGACCTCATAGCTGACCTTGGTCTGAGCCAGAGGTTGGCTAAGGCATTGCTTGGGTTTGTTCCAGATGGAATTTCCCTGTAATCCACTTCACAAGCTTAATTGTTTGCTTTAAAAAAAAGGTGGAATAAATTCACTGATTTCTATTTATTTATTTTTTTTAAGGATTTGCTTTCCCTGGATCAATGTTAGTCCTAGAACTTCTCAGCCCTGCTGAAGTCACCTTTCTTCTGAGGTGTGGCACAGATGAAAAAAAAAAAAGACTTGAGCCATGTGAGTGTGATTCCCTAGTCAGGTCAGGTAACTCCAGTATTTGCCATTGGGATGCTGTCAAAGCAAGCAGTATGTTCTCAGGAAAGAGTAATGCAAGCCAAATGTGCTGCCTGAAGAACACTGAGCAGATCTTCAGCTGTGTGTGTTGCCCTGGTGTTCCTCTAGAGATGTGCAGCCTCTTGGACCTAATGTAAGTCATTGATGCTCATGTGTAGAAAAGAAAGCAGATGTGATGCAAATCCCTCGTGAATTAATGTTGCTGTGGAAACCCAGCAGATGCCATGCACCTTTGGGGAACTGTATTTCACCACTTCAGCTCGTTTGCAGAAGTTACTTTTCAGACATTGAGTGATTTAAACAAGCAAAACTCCCTTTTATTTCCCCCCAAGGCTCACTAACATGAAAGATACAGGGTCATCAAGATTCCAACAGACCATTGAGAAGTGGGCCCACGCCAACCTCATGAAGCTCAACAAGGTCAAGTGCAGGGTCTTCCACCTAGGTTGGGACAATCCCAAGCACAAATACAGGCTGGGCTGAGAATGGCTCGAGAGCAGTCTTGAAGAGGACTTGGGAGTATCAGCTGATGAAAAGCTCAGCATGAACTGGCAATGTGAGCTTGCAGAACAGAAGGCCAACTGCATCCTGGGCTGCATCAAAGGAGGTGTGACTAGCAGGACCAGTGAGGTGATTCTCCCCCTGTGCTCTGCTTTGAGACCCCACCTGGAGTACTGTGTCTGGTTCTGGACACAAAAGACATCAAACTGCTGGAGTAGGTCCAGAGAAGGACCACAAAGATGATCAGAGGGCTTAAGTACCTCCCTGATGGGGACAGGCTGCAAGAGTTGGGTCTCTTAAGCCCACAGAAGAGAAGGCTCTGGGGAGACCTTAGAGCAGCCTTCCAGTACCTGAAGGGGGCTACAAGAAAGCTTGGCAAAGATGCTTTATGAGGGCTTGTAGTGATAGGATGAGAGGGAAAGGATTGAAGCTGGAAGAGAAGAGATTTAGACTGGATGTTACGAAAAAGCTCTCTACAGTGAGGGTGGTGAGAAACTGTTAACAGGTTGCCCAGGCAACTTGTGGATGCTCATCTCCCTGGAGGTGTTCAAGGCCAGGCTGGACAGGGCCTTGAGCAACCTGGTGTAGTGGAAGATGTCTCTTCTCCCAAGTAACAAGTGATAGGATGAGAGGAAATGGCCTCAAATTGCACCAGGGGAGGTTTAGATTGGATTATTAGGAAAAATTTCTTTCCTGCAAGAGTGGTCAGGCATTGGAACAGGCTGCCAAGGGAGGTGGTGGAGTCACCATCCCTGGAGGTGTTCAAGCAATGTGTAGGCATGGCACTTTGGGACATAGTTTAATGAGTATGGTGGTCTTAGATTGATAATTGGACTCGATGATCTTAGAGGTCATTTCCAGCCAAAACAATTCTATGAGTCTATGGAGTTGCATTCCTTTTGGCTGAAGCCTCAGAATCCACCTTCTACGATCCTATGATCTTGGCTCTATATAAATGAAACTGACTTTTGTGTCACGTTTGAGAGCTGCAACCGCAGAATCCCAGCACACCTGGGACTGTTTCAATAGGAGGGAATTTGATCCTAAATAGTGTCTGAGACTTTTATTGAGACAACTCAGTAAGACTGATGCCCTGGTAACAGTGTATTGTGTTTTGGGGATGGACTAGATGATCTTTTGAGGTCCCTTCCAGCCCCTGCAATTCTGATTCTGTGATTTTACAGCAGGCTATGTTTTGGGACAGAGTAAGAAAAGGCATAAAGGAGCTTAATGTCAACCTAAACAATCCACTATATTGTTTTAAAACTCTTTCCATGCTGTCTGGGTGGCTGATTCCTGGCAGTTTACTGAAACTGCATTTGTATATAACAATAATTGTGCTGCATGGTGAGCACCTCAGCACAAAGGCAGAGAAATTAGTAGCTTGTGGCAGCTTGCAGGAAACCATCTGAGGCACAGAAACTACGCCGCTGGATGGCCAGCTGATGTGTGCTGCAAAAAGCTTTCATCTGCCCATAGAACCAAAAAAACAAACCAAAAAACAAACCCCAAACCATCCCCCATGCCATTTCCTCCCCATCTTTCAGATGCCACCTGTCCTGAGGATGTGCAAGAGCTGAATGAAGTCAGAAATGCTGCTGCAAACATTTGCACCACGTTCCCAGGGTGGGCGGCTGCTTGGCGCAGCCTCACCAGCCCCAGCAAATTAATTTCCCTGTGCTAAGGGCTTGGCTCCACAGCCTGTCTGCCTCCACCTGGCAACTTAGAACAGTTTTTTTATGTGAACTCTCACTGAACTTGAACTGCAGTTTCCCTATTCACTATCTCTTCTGCTTGGAGTAGTTAAGTCACAGAATTACATAATTATCAGGGTTAGAAGGGACCTCAAGGATCATCTAGTTCCAACTTCCCCTGCCATGGGCAGGGACACCCTATGCTAGATCAGGTTGCTCACAGCCACATCCAGCCTAGCCTTAAAAACCTACAGGGATGAGGCTTCCGCCACCTCCCTGGGCAACCTGTGCCAGTGTCTCACCAGCCTCATGGTGAAGGACTTCTTCCTAACATCCAATCTGAATCTACCCATTTCTATTTTTTTCCATTCTCCCTAGTCCTATCATTACCTGACACCCTAAAAAGTCCCTCCCCAGCTTTCTTGTATATAGCCAGTCTAAATCTACTCTCTTCCATCTTTTTCATATGTAACTTCTAGTATGGCAAAAATTTTCATTTTCCACAGACTGTCAATGCTGTAAAAATCTCTTATAAAGCATAAATTTCAATCATCAGGACTTAAATCATCATTCTACCATTCAGTTTAGTCAGGAGGGTTTCTGCAGCTTTTCCCTAGCAACACAACAGTGGCCTAAGGAAAAATTCACTTCTGAAATTTGTTGGAACTTTATACAATTTTAGATTCCAAAATATTTCTACTGAAGGTGAAGTCTGAAGTGATCTAGCTCAGTTCCATACATGAAGTGGTGTGCTGGGTGTGTGGGTGGGTGCCTGTTGGTAGCCTGAATTGGACTCAGCTGTGAGTGTATAGATTATGGCTGAGACTGATCTTGAATCAAGAGAGATACCAGTTTGGATTCCCTCCTATCTGAGTTGCTCTTTCTTCTCCTCAAAGTGTATTTCAATAACCCACTTGTTATCTTCCTTGAGATACTGTATGCTCTTATTGTTCTTATCTATACATACATTTGATTATGGGCCGCTTTCCGAGCCTGTCACTGCTGCATAATGCAACTAATTAGTTCTCTGTGGGCTGCCAGACCTGCTAATGATGCTGTGCTGGCTGTCACTGTTGTGTGCTCACTTCTGCAGAGCGTGTTTGAAGCTGGGGAAAAGCTGGTGAGAGCAATGTAGGTCAGAACTTCATAGGGGCCTTGATGGTGGCTGGGGTTTGGCATCGGGTTCACAACAGTTTACTCTATTAGGGCCCCTGGAGTCTCCTGGGCTTTCACAAAAAGTGTATTCTTGTGCAGTTATACTGTGGCTTTTGATTTGTGTGTCATTAGCAGCTTCTGATGAGATCTGCTCCCTGGAGGTCCCCAAGGTTGGTGGGCTTATGAACTCTCTCCAGATTAAAATTCAGATGCTTGTTCAAAGTGCAGTGCTCAGAACTGGATGCTGTTTCCTGACAAAAAAGTGCATCCAATTAGTTCCTCTGATTTACTGCCTAAAGCAGCCTTCCCAGCTTTCTGCATTATCTGGGAGCTGATGGTGAATCCAGCAAGCACATAAATCAATCTCTTCGGTGCTGCTCAGTAGCTTCATATGTGAATTAACCTATGTGCAAGTAGTAAATACCATGATGCTGAACTCACAGATAAAAACTGAGACCATGTATTCCCACATCTTTAAATTATTCTTGTTAAATGGTAGAGAAATTCTGCATTTCAGCTTATTAATCTCATGTTGTAGAACGGTAGTTAACACACCAATGCTGTGGCACAGCAAATGCAATTGTTGCTCCTGGAGCAGCATCAAGGCAGCTGCTCCAAGAGCTGCTCTAAGCAGCATCAGGTACAGGTCATAAAATGGCGAAGGAAGAGACCACAGAAGAAGCATCAGATCAAGATTTTACAATGTGGAGTTATTTTCCATGAACAAGGGTGAGGAGGGAGAAAGGACAAGGATGTGATGTACCTTAGCCTCAAGATCTCTTTTGCACAGCCTGTTTAAGGTCAAGACCTAGTAAGTCAGACCTGTTTTTACTTAGGTAAGCAGGGCATAAGCCCAAGAATGACATCTAAAGTAGGCCAGCACAAGGTCACAGCCACATGCTGGGGAAGACTGCACAAACCCCAGCCTCCAGGTTCTTTCAATTTCTTTCTGTACTATTCTCACTGATTCACAACCTAGAGTGAGGCACATGCAGGTATTTGGTTTTGGAATTGAGCTCAGGGGTGCATCAAGACCTCAGTGTGTGGCGGGTATCCTGCTCTATGCCTTGGTGGCTGCCATCTCAGATTGCTCTGTGATGTAGACCTTATTACAACTACCTGAAAGGAGGTTGCAGTGAGGTGGGTCTCTTCTCCCTAGTAACAAGTGACAGGATGAGAGGAAAAGCTGCACCAAGTGAGATTTAGATTGGATAGTAGGAAGATTTTTTCCATACTGAAAAGACTAGTCAGGCACTGGATCAGGCTGCCCAAGGAGGCGGTGGAGTCACCATCCTTGGGTGGGGACTTTTTTTCTTTTCCCATTGCTTTCCATTGCCTTTCCTTGTCATTCCTTCCTCTCCCGCTCCATCTTTTTCTCTCTCCCTCTCCCTCTTTTTCTCTCTTCCTCTTCATGTTTTGTTTTACATTTGTACTGGGGCACATTCTCAAGCAGGCTACTCTGCAGCAGCCTTGGAGGTTTGTTGAAGGCTGTATCTGCTAACTGTGCCTGCTGGCCCAGCTGCTGAGGATGCCAGCAGCACAATACTTTTCCTGTCTGAGGAACACAACAATAGGCCCCAGACAGACACATTGCTTCAGGAAATGCTTGCTCAGAGGCAGCATTTTTCACACGTTGAACAAGCTGAAGCCACAAACTAGACTGCTACTGTGTTGTCTAGATTTCAAGAAAAAGCACTTCCCAAGTGAAATTCTTCTTATAAAATTTCTGAAGTGTTTGTATTACACACATGTAAAAACGGGAGGGGTGGGGGGAATATTACAAATGCCCTAATTATAAATGATATAATTGTGCATAACTGTATAGTTATTCATTCTACATTACTTCCACGTTGTTGCTCATACAGAGCAATACAGAGGCCACACAATTATACAGATTTGCACTTAGAAATTTCTTACATCTTTATAAACACAGCTTCTCATACGTGGAGTATTGTGTCCAGTTCTGGGCTCCCCAGTTCAAGAGGGACAGGGATATACTACACAGTGTCCAATAGAGGGCTGTGAGAGTGATTAAGGCACTGGAACATCTCTCTGATGAGGAAAGCCTGAGAGACCTGGGGCTATTCAGTCTGGGGAAGAGAAGAGTGAGAAGAGATCTTACTAGCATTTACAAATGTCAGAAGGGTGGGTGTCAAGAAGGGGCCAGGTTCTTTTCAGTGGTGTCCTGTGATAGGACAAGGAGCAATGGATACAAACTGGAACACAGAAAGTTCCACCTCCACTTCCTTAGTGTGAGGGTGACGCAGCACTGGAACAGGCTCCCCAGAGAGGTTGTGAAGTCTCCTTTGCTAGAGACCTGCCCGGATTTTTCAAGACCTGCTTGGATGCATTTCTGTGTGAACTGCCCTAGATGATGCTGCTTTAGCAGAGGGGTTGGACTCAGTGATTTCCAGAGGTCCCTTCCTACCCCTACCATTCTGTGATTCCATGATTCTATGTTTATAAGCCTGTCTTAGCTGATTTGCTTAGCACTGTTTCTTAACTACTGAGTTAAAAAAGACTTCTCTCTAGTATACAATTAACTATTGAAGTAAAGAAGACTTCTCTCTGGTGTATGACTCAGTTCCTCCTTGGCCCTTTGAGAGCTGTGACATCATGTCTATTTGTATGCACATGAAAATCAGCATTGCAAAGCCAGAACAGCACAGTGGGGTGCATGTGTCAGATCTACTGTACTAATAAAAATAAGGTAAAAGACACAGGCTAAGGATCCAGAAGTCTCTAAAGATGAGCAAGGGTCTCATTTTGCAAGAGAGAGTCAGTGGAAGTCACTGGTGCTGTTTTATTCAGGAGTGGAGAGTAAGGAGGGAAGCAAACCAGAAGCTGGGCTCTGTTTTGCATTTAAGTGCTAGTGTTAAGGGCTTCAGCAAGGGAAGGAAGGTTTAGACATGCACAGTTAATGAGCAAAGCGATTCATTCGACACAAAGAGGCCAAACAAGTCAGCATTCTGCATTTTTTTTGGTGTTCTGAGAGGCTCTGTACAGCAGCCAGGGGATAGAAGGGGGCGCAGGGAGGGTCTGGGTACTTTGAAAAGCGGAAATTCCCCTCTCCCAGCAAAGGAAACGTGCAGTGCTTGAGAAGGCTCGAGAAGCAGTTGGCAGCTGTGAGCAGGAAGAGAAAATCATCTTATCTTGAACTTGAAAGCAAAAGTCAGTTTCTAATGAATGCTGGAGCAGCAGCAGCATTGGCAGCATTTAAGCTTTGGGTGACCTACGTGGTTTATTCACTCAAACGTTGATATGTAGGTACAACAGCATTTACAGAAAGGCCTTTCCCTAAGGCTTTCTTTTGAAGCCTCATGAGACACCTCCCCAGATTTTGTGCACTTACAGATTAGACTTTTCTAAAGTCTAATCCAAATCTACTTTTTCTAAGTCTAATTTTCTAAATCTGATTTTTCTAAGTCAAATTTTTAAAATCTAATTCAAGTCTAACTTTCAAACTAGGGGTTGCAGGGAGAAGGTGGCACTGCAAGCAAGGTTGATTTCACAGCTGTCTACAAACTGGCTTTAGTGGTTTGAGCATTGTAAGGTGTTTCTGGATACCTCAAATAGGACCACTTTGGCCATCTCACCCTACTCCAAGCCTATCTGAGCCACCAGTACTATTAAAAATATGTATTTTTTCTCAGGTGATTCTAGTTTATTGCACAGAAAAGAAGTAATCTCTTCTTCAAACCTCAAAAATGCTTTCAAACATCAGCTTTGAAGCAAGGCTTGAGGACACAGTGATAATCTGATTTCCGTTTTGCCTTGCTTACCTGCTTCAGCCTGGCTCTTTTGGCCATCAGTGGCTGCCCTGCAACTTCATCTAGGTTTTCTTCTCCCTCTCTCAGGTGAAAGCTCACATGGTGTCTCAGTGTCAAACTGGCAGGCAAACATGGGGCAGTTGCTGCACCTCCATAGAGCCTAAATTCAGCTACTCCAGGAAATTACTACGTTTCGGAAGAGGAAGCTGAGGGGAGACCTCATCACCCTCCACAACTACCTCAAAGGAGGCTGGAGCTTGGTGGGCGTCAGTCTCTTCCCACATACAACTAATGACAGGATAAAAGGAAACGGCCTCAAGTTGTTCCAAGGCAGTTCAGGTTGGATATTAGGAACAATTTCTTGACAGGGTTACCAGGCATTGGAACAGGCTGCCCAGAGAGGGAGTGGAGTCACCATCCCTGGAGGTATTTATAAGATGTGGATTTGGTGCTCAGGGACATGGTTTAGTAGTAGCAACTTATCAGTAGTGGGGGGATTGTGAGCCCTAGGTGAGTGGTTGGACTCGATGATCTCAAAGGTCTCTTCCAACCACAACAGTTCTATGATTCCATGATCATTCTGCAGCCAGCTGCCCTGCACTGCCACAGCTTCACCAGAGGGCCATCACTATGTCCACAAAGCTCCTAACCTGGGGAAACGTGCTCCCCACTATTGTTTTTATACACAGCAGAGAGGAAGACACAAATTTGGTATGTTTTGGACTGCGGTGTGTTACCCAGATTTGGTTCCCTTTGCACTGTGAGGTCCTCCTGTCACGTGCTGTGTGCTCTCATGAGTGTGTGTGTGTAAGTAAGGCTGATGCCTTACAGCAATAATAACCAGTGAGCTACACAGCAGCAGCTTCATCTTAGAGAAACAAAGGGAACAAAAGGCCAGCACAGCTTGGTTTTACTCAATACTATGATCTGTGAATCTTCCAGCATGTGGGCTTGGACACCCCTGCAGCTATGGCCATTGCGTCAGAGGGATCCATCCAGACCAGGTCAGCTGGAGTTATTTTGAAGAGAAAGCACATTTTAAGAGTAAATACAGTGAGTCATGTTGCCTGTTGGCATAAACACAAAGCACGTAGGAGCAGGAAGAGTCTGGTTTTGTGTGCAGGAGGGTGATTCCAGGTCAGATTATTGCTGAGGTGCTTTTCTGGGTGGCAAAATAATGGCTTGCACTGGCAGGGAGACTGCGCTACTGGGCGGGGAGGAAGCAGTTACATGCAGTTCAGCGTCACGTAACTGTGTCTTTAGGGTTTTTTTGTATTTAACACCATAAAGAATCATAGAATTATGGAACTGTTGAAGTTGGAAGAGACCTTTGAGATCATCAAGTCCAACCACTCACCTAGAGCTCACAATCCCACCACTACTGCTTAGCTACTACCACTAAACCATGTCTCTCAGCACCACATCCACACACCTTTTAAATACCTCCAGGGATGAGGACTCCAATGCCTGATAACCCTTTCTGGGAAGAATTTTTTCCTAATATCCAAACTAAACTTCCCCTGCTGCAACTTGAGGCCATTTTCCCTTGCCTGCCACTTGTTGCATGTGAGAAGTTACTAACCTCCACCTTGCTCTGTCCTTCTTTGAGGAAGCTGTAGAGGTGATAAGGTTTCCCCCCAGCCTCTTCTGAAGACTAAACAACTCCAACTCCCTCAGCTGTTCCTCACAGGACCTGTGTTAAGGTACTTCATAAGCTTAGTTGCTCTTCTGTGGAGACACTCAGGCACCTCAGTGTCTTTCTTGTAGTAAAGGGCCCAAAACTGAACACAGTACTGGAGGTGCAGCCTCACCAGTGCTGAGCAGAGGGAGACAATCACATCCCTAGACCTGCAGGCAATTCAGAACAATGATGAATCTTAAACCAGGGTCCTGCCACCTACTGCCCACAAAACCGCTAGATGCATGTGTGCACAGCAGTCTAATTCTGCCTTAAAAACCTTGTCAGATCTCTCAGGGGCTGGCCAGCTTTGCACAGGCTGGGAAAAATATTTGTAAGCCCCCACCCCAGCTGCCCTACCAGGACTCTGAGCCAATGTAGCCATGTCTGTGGCAACAGCAACGTGAGCTCTTGCTGAGAACAAAGCACAGCTTCCTTTTGTGTGCTGAATAAATAAACATTGTGCAGGAATTGGTCATAACAGAAATGCTTTTTTGTTTGTTTTTTAAAATATCTGAGTCACTCAATGCAGAATGCTGACCTGCTTACTGCTTGGGGATGCCTGCTACTGCTATCTGAAACTTGAAGAGAGTGGAGGTAGGTACCCGTGACAGGACTATTGCGATAAGATCAGGGACAATTCCACGTTTAAAATTTAGCATAGAAGAAAGGTCTGAAAATTGGCAGTCTGCCCGGTGCCAAAATTAATTACAAATTCAGATATGAGTATAGTTTAGGCTAGAAACCATCTTAATTATCCTTTCTCCTTTAATTAAATGAGTAGTCTGCCTCTGCTTCCCATAACTCAAGTTTTGGGCTCAACTCATCCTGCCTGGCAAACGACAGACCTACAGAAATAGGGGAGAAAGGCAGAGACAAAGAGACTCTGAAGTTTGTAACTATCTTTGCTGCTTCTTTGTCTCTAGGTACTGGCTTAGTGAAACTCATTACATTAGCTCTGCCTTTCAGCTCTTCTGTTGCAGCAGCAGCTCAGCACTTAACCAAGAATCTGGAGATGCATTTGTTGTGTTGTGAATGGTTCACACATAAAGTGACAGCCAGAGTACAGATAAACAGATTTTGAAGGGTAGGGACAAAAGCAAGAGAGATTTGTGGAAGCCAGAGAGGTGTAGACTTCCATATGCAAATTCTGCCCTGAAGGGTTCTGATTCATTTATTGAAATTACTTTAATGAAACTGACTTTATGTGGGTATTCTTTTGTAACAGGAATTTAAAAGGCTGAGCAGCAAACAATGCCTAAGAAGGACCACACACGTATTGAAGGTCTGCTCCAATGCTTATGAAAATGTATAACTTGCTAGGTTGTTCTTTCAGAAATCCTTTCTAAAGAAAGAATGCCATATCTGTATGAACCTTCCCTTTTGCTCTTTGTTTCTTGCCAGCATCTGTTTAAACCCTCCATCTTCACAAAGCACAGTGGGAAAATTAAGTGCATGTATATATATTAACATTTTAGGAGAAATATAACTGTTGAACTTCAAAGAGTTAATTAACTTTTAAATTACTGTTGTGTTTTGTGGGTTTTTTTTAACCAAACTACTAGTTGAACAGGTTTGAGGAAAGAAGAAGTCAATTTCATTGAGAGTAGATAAGCAGCAACACCAGCTCCTAAAGACAAGGTATGTGAACTCATTTTCTACTAGATGCATCAAGACGATTGCTTCACTTATCACTCCTGATGTGGGCCTGCATTTTCCAGTAATTAGATTTACCTGTAGGTTTTTTTTAATAGAATAAGTAGTGAGGATAGGAGTACCAGTACATACAAGAGACTGGATATGAGCATCCTGTTAAATAAAATAGTATCTTTGGTGTCTGTTAAAAAGTTTATCATCTATTCTACACATTACAGATAGAAATATTAGTTACAAATATATAAATCATAGAATCACAGAATGTTAGGGGTTAGAACAGACCTCTAGAGATCACCAGCTCCAACCCCCCTCACAGAGTAGGATGACCTAGTGCAGGGCACACAGGAACACTTCTAGGTGGGTTTTGAAAGTCTCCAGAGAAGGACACTTCACAATCTCTCTGGGCAGCCTGTTCCAGCGCTCCTAGGTTTTTAGATAGCTATATTTTTTTACACATGTATTTTTTGTATAAGCTGGAACACAGGAAGTTCCACCTCAACATGAGGAGAAATTTCTTGGCTGTGAGAGTGACTGAGCACTGGAACAGGCAGCCCAGAGAGGTTGTGGCATCTCCTTCTCTGGAGACTTTCAAACCCACCTAGGTGTGTTCCTGTGTGGCCTGCCCTAGGTGATTCTGCTTTGGCTGGGAGGTTGGACCTGATGAACTCTAGACATCCCTTCCAACCCCTACCATTCTGTGATATATCTCTCTAAAGATATATAGATACAGGGGGTTTTATATATGCCTTAGTCTCTAAAGGAATCATTAGTTTTCTTTCACTGCTCACATATATTTTCTTTTAATTTAAATGCATTTATACTACTTATGATGGCAATGTTGGAAGAAAAGTGTATTTTACACTGCTGTGTGTCTCCTTACTATACAAACTGAATATAATCAAGCCATTCAGCATACATTTCTTTCTAACTAGAACAAGCTCAAATTTCCCATTCAGACTATAAAGCTTACATGCCACATTTAGAACTAAAAAAAAAGACAGATATATAAATTTACCCAACTTACTTTCCTTACATATTCTCACTATAATTACAGTGATTTCCTTTAAAAAAAATATTAAAAAATCAATAAAAAAACATTAAAATGAATTTTCAATACATTTTTGAATCTGGTTGTGGGTGTACTATTCCACCTTGATGGAGGACCTCACTTTCTGCTGGCCTGGCTCAGTCTGCAGCCTAGCCATTGTGGTTCTCCTCAGCTTGTGTTACAAAGCCTCTGAAATATTAGTTTCAGCTCCTGCAGGGAGTAGTGCATACCACCAGCCACAGGAAAAAAAAATCATAAGCTGGCTGCAAAAGTAAGACTGGAGAGCTAATAGTGCTCACTGTTTACATGCATGCATAGATATACAATCATAGAATCAGGCTGCTCAGGGAGGTGGTGGAGTCCCCATTATTGGAGGTGGATATGGTGCTTAGGGATGTGGTTTAATGTTAGTGGCTTATCAGTAGTGGTGGGATTGTGAGCTCTAGGTGAGCAGTTGGATGTGATGATCTCAAAGGTCTCTTCCAACCCCAACAGTTGCATGGTTCCATGGATTCAACTACCACCCAGGGGAGCCTGTTCCAATGTGTATATGTGTATTTTATATACACACACACATGCATGCATGTGTACTTGCTTGGGTTGTTACTTTGGGTTCTGGTCTGCATTTACCATGGATTTGTTTGCCCTTTTTTTTTTTTGTGTCCCCAGGTACCAAAGTGCCTTCACAGTTTAGGGATGTAAATACTGTTAATGCACTGTATCTGGGGATTGAAGCCAAGCTTCTCCCTTCATCCAGTGTAGGTTGTCACACAGGAAGCAGAGGAAGGTATGTTCTGTCCCTACCCTCCTGCAGAGATTCCATATGGCTGCAGTGTCAGCTGAAGTCACCCTCTGCTGTGTAACCTCTTTCTGAAGTCTAGAGGATATTGGTTCAGAATCCAGAAGCCTTCTGTGAAACTGCTTGTAAGTCAGGGGATGCCTGGGAGGCCAGACTGGCCCTTTCCCCGCCCCTCCCGCCCCTCTTTGTATCTCAAAGTAATAAAGTTTTTTGTCTTTCTCCTGAATTAAAATAACCTTCTGTTTAAACATTTACAATTCTTTAATGCACATACCTCTGACATGTCTTACAAATACTTGGGAACAGCCTTTGTTTTCCACAAGCCTTCAGAAAATGGACTGTTTCAAGGGCTTTACTACTGGAGTAATTTAACTGCTGTGCTGCAAAAATGGGAAGGTAAAGCAGCCCAGCAGAAGACATAGTAGCCAAAGCTCTTATCTCAAAACCCATTGCTTGGAGAATTGCACCAACTTCCCTAGTCAATAATGAGACTTATTTATAAATTCCCATACAATACAGAAAAGGAAGCTCGGTGCATTGTTGCGGAGATCGAAGTTTCAGCGTGGATTTTTTCCTCCTCCTGTTCAGTGAACTGAAGTCAGTTTGCTTGTGTCTGTATGCCTCGCTAACGCTAAGCCCAGCACTGTTGATAGCCTTGGGCATTTTTTAAAAGCTGTTTCTAAAGATAAACATTTTGCAAAACTTCCCAGAATGCAAGTGACGAATTTACCCAGAGCTGCACTGCTTGTTACCAGGCTGTTCTTTTCCAGGCTCCAATTTGATGCAATTTGATGTTTCCTAAGTTCCAATTTGATGCATCATAAATTAATATGGAATGAGAAACTTTCTGTGGTCAGGGATGGCAAATCCCTGCCTGCTTGAGATCCATACAAACAAACAAACTTCTATTGATCTAGTGCAGTAAAATCCACAGGTTAAGTCCAAATTTCCTGCTCCTTTTTAAAGAACCATTCTATCACTAATTTTTTAAAATTACTTATACTAATTAAAGCAATCCCCAAAGTGTCTGAGCACAATCACAGTCTTTAATCTTCACAACAGCTTTAAAAAGTGGATTTTCCTTAGTTTTTGCCCAGCAGCTTGAGAAAGAGAGAGATGCTTTTTGTCAATGTGCAAAATTGGCAGAATTTTGCACATTGACAGAATTTTTCTCCCAGGTTATACTTTGTGACCTAAGATAGACAGTATTTCTGTTCATCACCATCTACTCAGCTAAAGCAGCTAAGTGCTTGACTGCATGTATCATGAAGAGAGCTATCAGCTAGGAGATTTCTTCTTCCATGCAAACAGTAGAGGTACTCTCCCTAGCCAGACTAGGATGCTTTGATCTATACATTAATACTAGAGAGAAGGAGAGAGTATATAGTGTGTATAGGTGTACACTATGTAGTATATGTATACGTAGCATATATGTATATAGAGCACACGTATATATGGTACATGTATATGTAGTATATGCATATGGTACACAAACACATATATATATGCATGTTATTTAATATTAATATTAATGTTGTATAATAGACTATACAAAAAACACCCCACTTCATGAGTCTTACGGGTGTTTTCTTCCACAGAAGCAAGGGGCTAATCAGGAGAGGAAATAGGAGCTCATTACCCCACCCACTGCCAAAGCCTCTGCTAAAGCCATTTATCATCACATTTCTCAACTTTCTTGGGTTGGCAGCTTTATAGGAGGACTAATTTTTGCAATGTTTTTACAACAGCTATAAAAAAAAAAAAAAAAAAAAAAAAAAAAGGTAAAATAACCCCACAGTAAATTTAAGCACAGACGGATACGTATGGTACAGATACATGGCAGTTCCTTAGCCAGCCAGGAGCAGGCTGTTAGATCTAGCTGCGGGACTGAAAAAGATCAACTTTGACCAGAAATGCTGTAAGTATTTCAGAGGTAAACAAATTTAGGGAGTTCATGGTCAGCTCTTATTGCTACAGTGTGTTAAGGTTGTCTTCCTGAATATAGGGGAGTTCATGGTCGGCCCTTTTGGCTACAGTGCGTTAAGGCTGAATTTCATGAATATTGCCATACTTTTCCCTTGATCATGCATAAGTGGTTTGGTGAATTTTAAAGTGAGTTTAGTTCTGTGAAAGACAGTACTGGTATAAGAATTTTCTTTTAAAATATTTATATTTTGAAAGAATCAAAAGATGCATCTTACTACATTAAAAGAGATAAGCAGAGGGCCAGGAACAGTGTAAAAATGAGTGTAAGAACTGATTTGCCTGGTTAATGAAAGATTAGTTAATTCTTTGGTCTTTGAACTTTATTGGAATGAGAACACTTCTGAGATGGGATTTACTTGTCAGCCACTAATGTCATGTAAAATGAAAAATAAGAAGAGAAAAAATGCAAGATAGACATTGAGTATGCCAAGTATGCATGTATTATTATATAGCAATGAAAAAAATAAAAGTCAAAAGATTTATAGTAAAATTTAACGTTTCCAGAAGTGTTTACAGATCATGAATTTGTTTGGGTATAACCTGAATTTATGTTACTAACTTATTTGAGGGCTCTACTTCAAGGCCTGAGTTTTCGTATGGCATTGAGAAAGCATGGCATGAGACTCCATAGGGATTATCTTAAATAGCAGTTTCACACAGTAATACCAGTAGTTAACATCACAGGCAGCAATCACCTGGTTAATGACAATTCAGGGGCCTTGAATAGTTGCCAATTCTGAACTGTAAGTTTTTGGACACTTTCCACAGCACCAGGTTGCTCAAGGCCCTGTCCAGCCTGGCCTTGAACACCTCTAGCACAGGGTGCATCCACAATGTTCTTGGGCAACTTGTTCCAGTGTCTCACCACCCCCAATGTAAAGAACTTCTTCCTAATATCCAGTCTAAATCTCCCCTCTTACAGCTTAATGCCATTCCCCCTTGTCCTATCACTACAAACCCTTGTAAAAAGTCCCTCCTCACCCAAGGTCAATCAGGATAACTAAACTTACCAGGACTACTTAAGTTTGTAATGCCATTCAAGGAAGCATAGCCTAGAGAGGCCCTCCTGGTTGTTAATTAGGGCTGATTTGAGACTTCAGGCCTGCAGGAAATCCCAAATTCCACTCTGACAACACTCATATTTTACAGAGCACAGACAATATTATTCATACTAGATTTCTACATAACCAAGAGTTTTATATATGTTCTTAAAGCCATGCACTTTTTACTGCTAAGTGTGTGTGCTGAAGAGATTTCAGAATCATTACTTACATCTGAAGCAGTTTTTCCTGGCTTTTATCGGTACTGTTTTCCTCCATTTTCCTGAGCCTGGTCACAGTTAACACCCACTGTCCAGTGATTCTTCAACAGCTCTTTCCCAAACATCTGCTGAAGAGTATTTCAGAGAAAGGAATCAGAGAAGGAAAGATGGCAGGCATCCTTGGTGGGTCCACCTCCAGCATCAGAGCCCCCTTGATATGGCCTGAATTGGTCAGGCATTGGAATAGCTTGCCCAGGGAGATGGTAGAGTCATCATCCCTGAAGGTGTTCAAAAAATTAGTAGATGTGGCACTTGGAGACACGGTCATGAAGATGTTAGGTAGAAGGGTAGACTTCATGATCTTGGAAGTTTTTGCTAACTGTAATGATTCTCTGGCTAGCTACCACATGGCAAACTCTTACTGCTTGCTTCTGTGCGTTTAAGAGTTGGTATGCGGACAAGTGTTCCATCTGATTTTCAAGAAGTTGTGAGGGTACCTACCTCTATGCGTTAAATATCCAAACGTTTTGTGAAACATGTGGACATGGTACTTCAGGACATGATTCGATGCCATGGTGGTCATAGGTCAATGGCTGGACTTGATGATCTTGGAAGTCTCTCCCAACTGAAACCATTCTATGATTCTGCATTTTTTTTTACTGAAATCAAAAGGAGAACAGGAGAACAGAATACCTACCTCTATGCATTAAATATCCAAACATTTCGTGACACATGGACATGGTACTTCAGGACATGATTCGATGCCTTGGCAGTCATAGGTCGATGGTTGGACTTGATGATCTTAGAGGTCTCTCCCAACTGAAACCATTCTATGATTCTGGCTTTTTACTGAAATCAAAAGGAGAACAGAGGGTTGAATTTTAAAGCATCAACATCTTTCAGTGACACGGCTGTTCTGGTGCTCACAGGTAGATGTGATATTGTAGCCCTTAATATTTAGCATTAAAATTAAAGCCTGGAGAATTATTTTCTCAGTTTCATGTTGCAAATTCATCTTTTTCTGAGTCTTCCACAGAGACACTGAAAACCTAACTTCCAGCAGTGCACAGGTAATATTTTGAGGAGGATGGTCTGATTTGATTTCACATTTGTTCTGCATAATGCCCCATTTGACCTTTAGTGATCCCATGAATATTTCTGAAATAGTCTCTTGAATGTGTACCAATTATCAGCAGGTTCACTGGCTAAAGTGCGAGAAACTGTTCTTCATGGCCCCGCAGCTTTCTAATCCAGGTTCAATAAGCAATCTCCAAACCCAAACCACTTCTCTGAACACGAGTTTATTCTCTAAATGAGACGACAACTGAAAGCCTTAATATTTAAAGCATATTAATGGTAGGCTTCTGTTCCCCACAGAATGAAGCAGGCTAATTCTAAGTCTTAAAACATCTACTGGAAACAGTTCTAAACATTAATTGTAAACTGTGTAATAAGGCAAAAATCTTAGCTGGAACAAAAAGCATTCATTATGTGAAGCCAGAAATGAAGCTTCAGTTACATTCTTTTGCATAACAAGTTATCGAATGTCATTCAGATAACAGCTGATTGCCTTACACAACTAAAGAACAAATTGATTATGATGGCATTTATTTAAACCTAAACTGCATTGTGTAGTGAAAAATGATGCAGTGCATGTGTTAAGAATGCATAACAAATGCTTAATAAAATAAACCCTGATAAATTTGGTATATAAGATGAGGGGATACAAAAGAAAATGTTTTAAAAATCACTTATGTGGTGAATTAAAAAGTTCAAGACCAAACTAGGCAGAATAAATGTAATTTTTTTAAAATGAATATTTGAAGGCTTGATTCCTGCAATAATTAGGTAAAAAGTTTGCCACACTCTTAATTGTAACATCACAGGTGGAAACTATTACAAGGAGAGCAAAATTAAGTCAGAAATTTGTGAGCAAATAAGGAACAATGTACCTCAGACGAGTTATAGGCTTTGTTTGATTTTGGTTGTGGGTTTTGGGAGTTGTTTTTGTTTATTTTGTGGCGACGTCAGTGCTAGTTCTGGGGCGAGTTCTTAATTTTAATGAGACACACGTGTGTGTTATTCCTAGTCGTCTGCGTTGCAAAACAGTGGTGGTGTCTTTTGGGATCTTTCCTTGATTTGGGAAGCTCTATTAGGCCAGAACACGATTTGGCTGTGTCTGGATTAAAGAGAATTTGAGAGATCCATAGCGACCGTTACAAACACCTCTGTATTTCATGCTTAAAAGACTTCAAAGATCCAAACACTCGAAACTACTTACATCAACACTCGCTGTGCACAAGTCGTTAACTTTTTCACAACCTATTTTTCTTCTGCCTGCTGAAATATTGCTTAGGCTTCCTGATTTCAAAATCTGCCAGGAACTCGAATGGTCTTTGTGGAAACGTTGCCCCAAAGAGCCAGTGGTAACCACGCACTGCTGCCGTTTTGGTTTTGTTTTTCTTGCACTCTTTTTTTCTTCTTTTCTAAAGAGAGAAAGTGCATTTTTACCACATTTCAGCCTCAATGGATGCATGGGCAGTTGTTTACAGTAGGAGCATGAGTCTTGCCGACTCAAAAGCCTCGAAGGGGAGAGGCGCAGAGCTCCGTATACAAAGCCCCCAGTTTTGTTTACTAGCCTGAGGCAGGGCCTGTATGGCGCAGGCGCCTGAGGCAGAACACCCATGTACCCCCCCCCGCCACACACACCTCAACAGCTGCGGCCATGGCGACCGGGGCCTTTCCTCCCTGTTCTCCACCCCCGAACTTCCCTTCTCCTCCCATCGGCACATGCACCCTTTAGATATCCCCCCACACACACCCCGTTGCCGTGAAGGCCTAAAACCGCCCCGCTCGTCCCCTCACCGGGGCGGGCAGGCAGCGGCCCTCAAGCGGGAGCACCGCGCCATCGGGCAGCAACCAATAGCGTGCGGCCACCCAGGATTCAAACAAAGGGTCGTAGCCAATGGGCGCGGTTGGCGGGCGGGAAAGGGGCGGGACGAAGGGGCGGGCGGTTGCGCGGTTGTAACCGTCGCTCGGTGGTTGTTCCCATCAGCGGACAGCCTCGCGCTCGGGCCCGGTTCCCGCTGCTCCGCGGAAGCGCCTCCTGCCCGGCCCGGTGTGGGCGGGCGCCAGGTAAGGGAATGGCGAACCGTGGCAGGCGCAGACCGGGACACACCCCCTTCGCGGCCTTCCCGGGGGGAAGCGCTCTGGCCAATCGCCGCTGCCGCCTCTCTCCGTTCCCCCTCCTCCTTGCGCGGCCATCGGAGCGGGCAGGGGCCCCGCTCAGGCCGTTCTCTCCCGGTGGCGCACGAATGGTGCTCTTTAATGTTGCCGGGACTGTTTGCTTGAGCCCTGAGGGCGGGGGTGGAGCTGGAGCTGGGCATCCCTGCTTTGTTCGAAACACCGTCGTTCATGTCCATAGCGCTACCGCGACGCTGGGTCCGGCACGCGGAAAGGCCGCGACCACTCCGTGCAGCGAGAGCGAGTCGTAGGAGAGGTGCGGAGGGACGGCCTGGTCCGGTACGGCTCCTCCCTTCCCCCTCCCGGCAAAGGCCCCGCGCCAGGACTGGGCCAGGAGTCGGGCGGGGCGGGGCCGGGGAGCGGGGCGGAGGGGACGGCCCTGCCCCTTCCCCCGGCACGTGGGTCCTTTCCTGTCAACACCGCGCCGTCGCCGGTTTCACCTCTGGCGGCCCTTCGCGGGGAACGGAGCTGCTCTCCGCTTTTACTGCTTATACTGAAATGCTTTTTGAAGATGCTGACAGTTTTGTGGGTTTTTTTTGGTTGGTTGGTTGGTTGGTTTGGCTTGTTTTACCTTGAGCATTACTTGTGTTTGTTTTTGCTGTTGAAGCTAATTTGGCTGTTCCGTCCAGCCAGGCTTGAACAGTGCTAGATGCCTCCACCGTTCTGGAGGTAAAGAACTAGAAATGTGGCATTAGTAATCGTAAGCCTCAAAAGGTTCTCCATAGCTCGGTTTCTTTGGTGAATTCAATAGTTACTTTCCATGTAGGAGTCTGTCTTGTTAGCCTTGACTGGCAGTGTTTTCTTTTTTTTCCTTTTATTTTTTTCTTGCATTTCTTGTTTACTTAAGCTCAGCTGGCTCAGTCCTCTCGCTTACACCTTGTCTAGCAGTAGTGAGATGTCAGAATTAGTAAGTTGAATCACTGGATGCATATGAATATTTCTCTTCCAAAAGGGAAAACTTTAGTGGTTTTTGAAGACTTCCTTTTTTTTTTTCTTGATGCCAGTAATGGCTTTTGTTATTTGAACAGATGAAGCAACTTGCAAAAGCTGTAGCTTTTTCAAGTGGTGTATATGGAATGAGGATTGCAGACCTTTCTCACAGAAGGCACAGGGTTGTAGAAAAAGCTGATAGTTTTTGATAGGGTAAGAAGTAATATTTACTTTTTCAGTGTTTGTTCTCATTATTACAGTTCAATATTCAAGGAAAGAATGGAAAAGTAAGATAGTCTATCAATAAGACTGTTCATTGCTTTTGAATTACAGGATAATATTTTTCACTTGCTTAAGTGTATTTTTCTGGAATTTCATATGGTTGATAGCTACCTCAGGCTCAATTACATAACACTGATTTAGCTTCAGGTCCTTGAACCACATTTTCCAACTTTTTAAAATTAACCTTGGCTCCTTTTGAGAGCAAGGTTGGAGGAGGGGAAGACCTTTCTGTCTTTAAAGAGAGTTAAATAATCAGGTTACCTTTTCTTTGGGTTGTCTTTGTGTTTGCATGCAAAAATGCTAGGTTTGGAAGTTTGATGGAGGATGGTAAAAGACATTTTGTGTGCCCTTAGTAACAACTTGGTGAAAAATGGTTTGCCTTTTCCAGAAAGGATTTAAACTGCAAAGATTCTGTTTGTCACAACTTTATCCTAGGATCTGGCAGCTTTGTTCTGGTCAGGCTCTGAGTTTACAGATGATGCCTGAGGTGTTCCAGGTTAAGAGAATAAACAGTTGCCTGGAGTGTAGGAAGTGCGACAGCAAAGAGGAAATGAAGTTTTAGATCAGGCTATGACATCTGGTGAAAGCGCTGACTGGACTTGGTGGAGTGTGTAGACTATTTACGGAAGAGGAGGAAGGAGCTGGAACTGTGAGAGACTGGAAAAAGAATAGTAGTAGCTGTGAATCTCCTAAAGAATTGGGTTTTTTGGTGAGAAAAATGGACAAGGAGACAGATGGGGATTGAGATCGGATCTTGAGCCCAGAAGTGGCAAAGAGGAACTGGAACTAGTCTGATCAACAAGGGCAGAAAAAGCAGGAATTCAAGGGGAGTAAGGAGAGAATGGAGAAGACTTTGAAAGGGTAATATGAGAAGTATTTCAGAGTTGTAAGAAACAAGGCTGTGAATTTGAGGGGGTTAAAGCGAAGGGGATAAAACAGCTGGGGAAGTGGGAATTCAGAAGAATGAGAAAGTAAGGAGACAGTAGAAGACAGGAGCTGGAAGTGCATGTGCCTACAAGCACAGGTTAGACCTCTTGATAATTTTTCTGATGGGCAAGAATCAGTGAAATCAAACAATAAACCTCACTTTTTTCACGCTTTCACGTATTTATACAGCAAAGGAGATGGCCAGATGTTTCTCTTCTGAAGCAATTACAAATATTAGCAGTGAAGTGCACATGAGGGAGTTTTGCCAAGTCTTTCTTCTTTGGCTTGGAGAGTTACACAGGTGTAAATTTAACAACAGCAACAGCTTCAGGAAATGCCAGAATGAAAGTTGATTAAAACCCTCACAGCCTCATTTCCCAATGTTCTGTGAAAGTCTGTGATTGCATAGTAGCAGGGTCTTTTTTTTTCTTTCCCCCCAAAGAATCTTTACTTCTCACTGCAGGTCATTTAATGTGTAACAAATGAGTATCTAGTTAAATACCTAGTTTCACCTCATTCTGTGTGGCTTCATGTCATATTTATAGCAAACAAATTAAAATGCTTTGAAAGGGAAACATTTCCTAGTTTGTTTGTTCTCCCCCTCCCAAGTTCCTGTGTTCATCATACAAATGGTGATATTACAGAAGTTAGTATGTATTGTACCTTAAATTTTAAAGATGCTCTCACTTTTTATGTTTAGACTTGAGCCAGAGAAGTTCAGGTTAAAATATCTTCTGCTGTGGATACCTATTTTCAGAAGGTAATGGCATAATACTTTGAAAGACTTATACAGGACTTCACATTTAAAAACATAGCTTCCTTTAAGTTGAAGTTGTGGTTTTCCTAGCACCCTGGTACGGTGGACCAAGGGTGATAGTTACTTAAACCATGTTTTGCTAAAATCAAGTGAAAACCTTAGGTGCAGACAAGGGGAGAGAATTTAGTTTTTCAGAATATTATGCAGTAGCATACTGTACTTTGTTTTCCTTCAGGCCCCTGCAAAAGGCATTACATGCCTTGTGCTAAATAGTTGGAAAAGAGAAAATTTTCAACCTAGACAGGAGGCTAAATTCTAAAATGAGGAATGTTTTGCATAATAAATTGAAGGAAGTATGTAATGTGGCTCTATGTGTATTGAATAGATTTGGGATGTTTTATTTCAGTATTTTGAAATCATTACTTTGTAATTTTTGTAGAACCATAGGAAAAGAGGGTAGGAGGACACTTAGATACCATCTAATTCACTTTTTTTCCTCCTCTAGATAAGATTACGTTATGTAATTTTGGTCAAATATAACCTTTGCCTGGTTTTCATGGTCTCTTGAGTACTGTTTCCAGTACTGGAGCCCCTATTACAAGAAAGATGTGGATGTACTGGAACATGTCCAGAGAAGGACCACAAGAATGATGAGAGGGCTGGAGCCCCTCTCCTATGAGGACAGGCTGAGAGTGTTGGGGTTGTTCAGTTTGGAGAAGAGAAGGCTCCAAGGAGACCTTATTGTGGCCTTTCAGTATCTGAAGGGGGCCTACAAGAAAGCTGGTGAGGGACTTTTTAGGGTGTCTAGTTGCGATAGAACTAGGGCGAATGGTTCTAAGCTAGAGGAGGGTAGATTTAGATTACATGTTAGGAAGAAGTTCTTCACCGTATGGGTGGTGAGACACTGGAACAGGTTGCCCAGGGAGGTGGTAGAAGCCACATCCCTGGGTGGTTTTAAGGTCAGGCTGGATGGGACTCTGGGCAGTCTGATCTAGTGTGAGGTGGCTATGGCAGGGGGAAGTTGGAACTGGATGATCCTTGAGGTCCCTTCCAACCCTGACAATTCCAAAATTCTGAGATAGTTTATCATAGTTGAATGCTGGTCTAGATGTACTATTAATACATTTGGATATTTTTTAATAACTTCTAAGTTCAATCTTTGCTGTATTTTAAGCCTGGTCTTTTTTTTTTTTTCTGTCTACTGTTAATTTTGTAAAGAGATCATTGGGTTTTTTTTTCTTACAAGGCAGCTTTTTGCTTATTTAAGGTGAAGAGTTGTTTACTTTAAAGTTCACTTGTTCCAGGCTAAATGATATGGAAAGAACAGGGGGGAAAAGTCAGCCTAATGTTTAAGTGTGATATGTACCGATTTGTTTTATAGGGATTCCTTTGGGAAAATGCCGAGCCGAAAGTTTGCTGATGGCGAGGTGGTGATGGGCCGTTGGCCTGGAAGTGTCCTGTACTACGAAGTACAAGTGGCTAGTTATGATGATGTTGCTCATCTTTACACTGTTAAGTACAAAGATGGGACTGAACTTGCATTGAAAGAAAGTGATATAAGGGTGAGTACATGTTGATACAAGTAAAACTTAGCATTGGATAATGGTCTCACAAGTCTTCATTATGTCTTCAAAGAAGTGGTGCTAAATAATACATCTTCTCTAAGTGACATCGCAGGTAGAAGTTCAGAATGCTGACCTGAGATGGACTACTGTTATCCTGCTTTGTGGCTTTCAACTTGTCACTTTGTGCATACAGGTTGTTGTGTTTTGGAACCTCAAGATAAGATTTTGCTTTCTTTCCCTTCTTCTTTTAGACACTATCATCATTCAAGCACAGGAAGAGCCAGTCCTCTTCAAGCTCTCCCTCCAGAAGAAGTAGTAGCAGATCTCGATCTCGATCCAGATCTCCTGGTCGGCCAGCCAAAGGCAGACGTCGTTCTTCTTCCCAAAGCAGAGAACATAAAGAAGACAAGAAGAAAAACGTCCAGGAAACCAACTTAGTTCCACCGGTATTACTATTTTTGTTTGTTCTTTGTGGGGGGATTGCTGAGTTTTAAAAAAAAAAAATTTGCTGTTTACAAAAGATTTGGTTTATGCATACTGGGTTTATTACTGTAAAAATAGAATCATGGAATCTGTAAGGTTGGAAAAGACCTCAGAGATCATCAAGTCCAACCTATCACCCAACACCTCATGAGTAACTAAACCATGGCTTCAAGTGCCACATCCAATCCTTTTTTGAACAGCTCCAGGGATGGTGACTCTACCACCTCCCTGGACAGCCCATGCCTAAACTTCCCTGGCGCAGCTTGAGGCTGTAGTTTACATTTCCTAAACAACGTAATTAGCTGCAAAAGTGTATCTCAGAACTGCCTTTTTTTCTTTGAAAGAAAGCTTTCTAACTTGCTTGAGTTGTAAGGAGGTTCTTGAAAGGTAAACATACTTTAAGTCCAGTTCAGTTCAACAGTACTGTAAAGTTCTCAGAATTCAGTGTTTTCATATTTTAGTATTGAAGCAATTATTAGCTGTATGCTTCTGGTTGTGAAATGGGGCAAAGGAAGGTAGCTGACTTCTAAGATGTATTGATCAATACGTGGCAGGTAGGCATTAGAATTTGATGTAAAATGAGTTCTGTTTTCATTAAAACAGTAATGGAGAACATGAGCCTTCTGTCAGAGAATTGTTAAAACCATAATTTTGGGTTTTTTTAACCAGAAACCAAGTGAGAATAACACCAGAAGCTACAACGGTGAACCTGAGAGTACAGAACGAAATGACACATCCTTCATAGCCTTGGAGGTAAGAACATTTTATTTACTCTTAGTTTTATGTTGCATTCACATCACCCTTGGAAATCCTTAGAAAAGAGCAATGCAGTCATCAAGGAGAAATAGAATGCAACATAAAACTTAAGTTGAATAAGTTTGTTGTTCTGTGAGCTAAATTCAGGGGAGAGGGAGATGAAGTTCCCAGAAGGGAAGAGTGCTAGAGCTGTGTAACATTCTTTTTTCATGTGTGTTTTTTCTCATCAAGCCCTCACTGGTTGCTTGTGTTCATTCCTATGCTTTTACAGTATGGATGTGTAGCCATAGAAAGAGAATCAGTATTTTAAAGTCAAATCTGTTCCTTAGTCCTGCTTGTTAGTGAATACACAAAGAGCAGAAGAGAAAAGGGAGTGGGAATGGGTTACTTGTATTGGAATTAGTGCTGATATATAATCATGACCTAAGTGTAAAGAGACTGGTTTTGCCAGTCTCTTCATATAAATTCATAAACGCTCCATAGATGTAGAACAGGTTGCATATTGGTGTTTTATACTGAATAATATTTGCCTACAAATGAAATAGCAGTGTAAATGAAATCACTAGTAATGTTTTTTTTCATTCATTAACAGCAGAAGTTCAAACCAGACCTGGAAATAGAGCGTGTGCTTGAACAATACGGCTTGCGTCCAAGAAAAGAGGAGAAGAAAAGAGAAGAGATATATTCAGAGAAAAAGATTTTTGAAACTGTAAAAACAGAGAAAGCACCAACAAAAACCAAGGAGCTAGAGTTTGGAGGGAGAATTGGTATGTATGCAAATTGTCTTTATAGCTGAAGATTAGTACCTTCATGTTTTTTCAGTTATGGGCCATGCTGTCACATCAAGAATGGGTCTTGCAGGTTTTAGACCCTGACTGCAGAATCCATAGTCAGATGACAGTGTTCCACATAGTCTGCAGTGGGGTTGGTGACAGTCAAGGAACAGTTATCATACTTTTGAAATAGAGTGAAGGTCATGAGTCTTCCTTTCAGCAGTGAGATTTAAATATTTCCAAATTAAATTTAAGAAGTAATTAACAAAGTTTTTACATTTTTAAAAACTATGTTCTTTGAAGTCAGTAGGAAAGTATTCTTTCTTTGTATGGTTTTTTCAGTTGGTTGGTTGGTTGGTTTTCCTTGTTTGTTGGGATTTTTGGGATGGGTATTTTTTGTTGGTTGGTTATTTATTTTTTTGGACAAGGGATGCAGTGGATGTGATCCCTTTTGGGAGTGAACAGTGCCTGGCTCATGACGTAAGCGGGGGATTGCTGCTCTTTGCCTTTAGGAATAGATAATGACAAGGTCATCTTGATAACTGAAGTTAACATTGAGCTTTATTAGTGGGATCAAAACTAGTTTTTTTAAATTTTATTTTCTATGTTTATCTTCTACCATGGCATGATGTTTGTTTACAGGGACCTTTGTGCTGATATTTTTCTTGCCTGCTACTGTGTTCTACTTGCTGTCAATGTGCAAACAAGATGACCCCAGTATTATGAACTTCCCTCCTCCTCTCCCAGCACTTGAAAGTCTTTGGGAAACTAGAGTGTTTGGTGTGTTTCTTCTGTGGTTTGCCCTTCAAGCTCTGTTTTACTTACTGCCAATTGGAAAGGTAAGCAGTCCAGGAGCAGTTAGGTCTTTATGAGTAATAAACTTGTGTGTTAACCTGGAAGGTAGGTGATTTTCTTAATGCAGTGAACTTGAAAGCAAATTAATTAGTTTTCCATATTAAGCTGAAATGTGACTACTGCACATTTCTTTAAGCTTGAAATACTGCATTTTCTTAATGTCATGGCTCTGCATTTCACAGCCTTACAGCAAAAGAGGTGGAAGGCATGATGCAGAAGCTCAAATCAATGCATAGATCAAATTTGCTTGATCAATGAAATTCTTCTAGAATTCTGAATTGTAAATTGATGAACTGCTTGATAATTTCTTACTGCTACACGGTGTTTTGAAATGCAGTCTTCATTTATGGGGTGCTATAAAATTTTCTAGCTCTGTGTATTGGACAAACAGGCTGTTGCACTCATCTTGTCATTTGAGGGATGCTGGCAGATTCTGAAAGAATAAG
This sequence comes from Picus viridis, assembly GCA_033816785.1. NCBI lineage: Eukaryota > Metazoa > Chordata > Aves > Piciformes > Picidae > Picus > Picus viridis. The sequence goes on from CM066577.1 coordinate 3,993,540, forward strand.
TAGATTGTTCCATCGTGTTGTTCTGTTGCTATACAGTGACTGGAGGTGATCTGTTTTCTTGAGGCTAGTTAGGAAGAGATTTATTTTTTTAAAAAACCATTTTTATTTGAAACTTTACTCTCTTTCATTTGATAATCCAAGTATGCTTTTGAGATCAATGCATGATCTTCAGACCGGAATGTGTGCATCTGATTACCTTAATTGAATGTCTTCATAGCAGACACGCATTTCATTTCCTTCCCCTGCCAGAGCTCCCCCAAAGCAGTTTGAATACACTGGTATTTTATTTTCTTCTCAGGTTGTAGAAGGCCTGCCTCTTTCAAGTGGGAAGAAGCTACACTATCGGATAAATGGTAAGTGTGCTGCAGTTGCTTACTCCAAATCACTACATGATCTGCAGGGCTCAGTATTTGCAAGGTACAAAGAAAGAAAGATACACTCCATGATCAAACTAGGTGTCTGTTGTCAGTCTTTCATACAACAGGATGAGCCTTTAATTGGAAGAATGTGAGGGGCTAATGGCTCCAAGAGGTAAAACATTACGCTGTACAGGACATCTTGTCTGCATGCAGTTGTGATTGGTGACTCCTTTCATACAGCTTAGAAATGCTCAAGATCTCCTTTCATACAGCTGAGTCATGCTCATTTAGGAAAGACACTTGCTCTGGTGGAGATGTTCAGGAGTGATCTGAAGAGATTTTTATCCCATGTGTCTAGATCACCTTGGATGCCTGTGATTTACAGACTAGTAAGAAGTGTGTCTTAATTGATTTAAGATGTTTTTATTCTTGCCTGGCAAAGAACAGTTCTGAGTCCTTATTCAGATCTGATTCAACTTCCTATGAATAAGGCAAATTTCTTGTCCAGCTTTAGAGTATAGTCTAATGTATTACTGCAGTGCTACTTCTTCAGGCTTAAACAGAAGAGTGTACTTTGACTTGTGGGTATTCCAGACTACTTGTGAGGAGGACACTGTCCAGTGTTATATTACAAAGTTCAGTAGGCTTTTGTAGTCTAGGAAGATGTACCATTTAGAAGTCTGGAATAGGGCTGTAAGTAATAGAAGAAGAGTGAGCTGTGGCCTGTGGAAATGAGTCGCATTGAGGCTGCTTCAGAACAATTTTGGTTTTGGTCTTCTGCCTTTAGTAGGGGCATAGTCCTGCAGCGGTGTTTTTGTTGTTGTGGGTTCCCTCCATATTCTAATGAAGGGAAAAAATAAGCTACATGATTTGTTTGTTTTAAAAAGAGGGGGCTGGTGGTATGGAATGGGCAGAGAAGTTATAGTTTTGCTGTTTCAAATACTAATTCTTGAAGTTTTCCATCAGAACTTTGGGAAAATTTTTTTGTACTGTGAGTATGACTGAGCACTGACACAGGTGACCCAGAGAAATTGTGGCGTCTCCATTCTTGAAGATATTCAAAAGCCATGTGGGTGTGGTCCTGGGCAACCAGGTCCATGTGGGCCTGCTTGAGCAGGAGGGTTGGCCTAACCTCAAGCCTTGTGACCCTGGGAAAGGGTTCATAGAAGGTACCTAAGAACTGCATAAGACTGCCTGCTAGATTTTGTTCCGTTCTATGTGATTTTATAATCTCAAAGTACAGAAAGGTTTGTGTTCAAGTTTTGACTTGATAGTTCATAATTTAATTGCCACTAAATGTGCCAAGGTGTACATGAATGTAATTATTTTCTTCTTCATCTTAAATGAGCTGTCCCATAGGTAAGATTTTATGACTTGCTGTCAATATCCAGTAGTAGTGTCAGTGTTCATTTTTTCCCCCCACTGAAATCTGAATCCTGTGTTATAAAAAATGTAGGAGTATTTGGAGTGTTCCTGTCCTCCTGATGAGCACAGGGGATTTGAGGGTGTACATAAAATGTCTTAGGTGTCTTGTTGTGCCCTAGAAAGTTTGAACCTCAAGAGCATGGGATGTGTAAGACTTACTGAAATACAGAAAAATCATGGAAGAAGTAAAAATGCAGAAAGGTTGGAATGGAAAGGTTCTGCTGAAATGCTTGGGTTTATTATTTTTTTAAATTAGTTTGGATAACACGTTTTTCTTCTATATCCTCCAGGGTTTTATGCTTTTATGTTGACTGCTGCAGCAATTGGAGCTTTATTATACTTTCAATTCGAACTTCATTATTTGTATGATCACTTCATGCAGTTTGCAGTGTCAGCTGCAGTTTTTTCTATGGGGCTGAGCATTTTTCTCTATATTCGGTCCTTGAGAGCACCTGAGGAAGAACTAGCACCAAGTGGAAATTCTGGTGAGTAACACTGTGGATAACTTCTTTCCAACTGTTTGCTGCAGATTGTTTTGTTATGAAATGATAAAACAATGATTTAGGGCTGGTTATTTTAGTTCTGTGACCTTCTGCCAACGTAAAGCTCATGTTTCAAGTTAAATGGCAGGGTTTTGTTCACACTCAGATACTGTAAAATGCTTAAAATTTTAGTTGGATAATCTTGAATAGCTCATGCAAAAACGTCCTGGCTGGTCTAGTCTCCTAGGACTGAGAGGACAGTTCTGTTTCTAGCATTTGTCCGAGAGGCTTGTCTGGCTTGCTTCATAGTGCCCCTCCTAATGGGCCTTTTCCTGAAACAGTTGGGAACGGCAAGGAAAACTGAAAAATGTCGCTGCTTTGGCAGTGGGAAGTTGGGTGCAGAGCTTGAAGTTATGGTGTATTTCTAAATTGTTGTTTTGCACTGCCCTTTTAAGCTCAGTTCAGCCAACCAGATTTTATTTTTCAGAATTTTTCAGTCAGGCATGTGTCTGCCTGCCTAGAAAGTATCAGTTACATGCATATGTTTTTTTGTAGGACAAAGCATAGGTTGAGAAGTTGATCAATATTCAATTGCTTTTAAAAGTTATCATAGAGTAACTAAGAGAATTAATGAACAGAACACATAGTGTATTAAAAATGGAATGTTCAGATATCCCCAGTTCTTTATCAGTGCAGCATATACATGTGTGAAGTGATGTAATAAATGATCATAAGTAGTTTTTTTCCTATGAAGAAGTGCAGTTCTAGTCTCTCTAAGTGGCTTAGGAGTATTCTGTAACAGTTCTGCAAAACGTTTATTACTTGCTAACTGGGTACAGGGTGTCTGGAAGTCAAGGTGTTATGTTTTCTTTCTTATCCATCTCTTTTGATGGACAGCTAAATCATCACAGCTAAAGGAATTCTTGCTCCAAGAGAAGAGCAGTGAAGTAGGAGGAAGAGCAGGATTAATTAATATACCATAAGATCGTGCTCATGGAAACTGATGCGAGCAATAGGATAAGGCTGAAAATAAAGAAGGAGCAAGTGTCCAAAAGCCTACAGTAACTTCTAAGGTGTTTGGTCCTCCAAATTAAAATATGAGTCTCTTAGAAGATAAACCATGTGGGATTTGCTTTGTATTTTGCATATACACTCCTATTTTTCTTGCTAATCTACAGGCTTAATTTTATTTATGAGAGAGAGAACTTTAGTAGAAAGTGGGAACTGCTTGATGAAGAGGAGTGCAGTGGCAAGTAAAATGAGAGTGTTGCTAACAAAACCTGTATTTTATCTGCAGGGTATTTGGTTTATGATTTTTTTATTGGACATGAATTAAACCCTCGTATTGGCAGCTTTGACCTCAAATACTTTTGTGAGTTGCGTCCAGGATTAATAGGCTGGGTGAGTCAGTAATCTGAGTTATTTTCTTTAAATATTTCACAATTGGGTCTTAGATAGATAGATAGATAGGTGTGTGTTGTGTGTGTGTGTGTGTATAAATGGTATTAAGGATATAGTATGTATTCATTTAAAAAAGTACCTTGCAGTTCCATGTTGCCAGAGCTTGAATAATAGTTTTGATTCACTTTTAGAATATTGTTGCATTTTATCTTCTTTGCTTAGTGAGCAATGAAACCCCTTAAAGGATTCATCTGTTGAGGTTTTACAGCTTCAGAAATGTAGTTAGTTGCAAACGGTGGCTTGTGAAGTAGGTTACTTGTTTAAACTTAGGCACTGGTCAAAACCAGGTGTGTTAACACTTCGGATAGTAGACTAGAAAGGACTCCTTTCTTTTACAAGAATAATATTTTTTTTCCCTGATCCAGGTTGTTATAAACCTGGCAATGCTCCTGGCTGAGATGAAGATACACAATCTAAGTATGCCATCACTGTCAATGATACTTGTGAATAGCTTCCAGCTTCTCTATGTGGTGGATGGTCTTTGGAATGAGGTAAATGGCAGTGATATTTAACTGTTACCATTTCTCATTGCAATGTTAAATGAATGAAGCTTTGTAAATTCTGAATTCCTTCCTCCTTGTATCTAGGAAGCTGTTTTAACTACAATGGATATTACCCACGATGGATTTGGATTCATGCTGGCATTTGGAGATTTGGTGTGGGTTCCCTTTGTCTACAGTCTGCAGGCCTTCTATTTAGTTGGCCATCCTACTTCAATTTCATGGCCTGTTGCTGTTGCAATTACTATTCTGAACTGTAAGTTACAGTGACTGTTGTTGCTACTGGCAGGAACGGTGATTTTATTTCTTAGAGTTCTAAAGTGAAGCTTGAGCTTGAGCAGTTGTGCTATTTTCTGTATTGCCACAGCTGGTGCAAGCATGTTTGTGGGTACTGTTTAATACAAATTATTATTAGTATGAAATGAAGGATAAATGAGACTCTGGACACCTCATCATTGTGTTGAGATGGGTAGATACTGTCTGGAGTTTCAGAACTGACTGGAAACGTGTTGAATGAAGTGTAGCAGATGCCTTTTCAAGTCAGTCTGAGTGACTGCAAGTGACTTACAAATAAGATGGCAGTAGCTTGTTGCCTATGCTTTTAGGGAGCAAGGAACAATTCACATCTCTCTTTAATGCCCCATAAAAGGAAATTATTTTTTTTTTGGGAGGCATGACAAAGAATTTAAACACATGGAAAGAATACAAAGGCATACAACTTAGAATATGCAATTCTGAGAAATACAACATAAATTTTTCTTCCTTTTCAGCCTTTTTTAGTTTTTAAACACCTTGATTTGGAGTATGTTGTGCTTGTGGGTTTTTTTCAATACAGCCTTGAAAAAAGCAAATGTAAGCTGACTTCTGAAAATGATGGGGGAAATTAATTCCAAAACCAGATAAAACTTTGTTGTCTGGATCTTCTAATAATGTGAACTTGTAATTAGCTGATGAACTTGTGGAAAGGGCAAAGTAGCCAAATATTGGGCTGTTAATCAGCCATGCTTGGACTCAATGAACTTAGAGGTCTTTTCCAACTGAAACAGTTCTATGATTCTAATAGAGCTTTTCTGAATTTCAGGCCCAATGTTACATTAGCAAACTGCTGCAAGTCAGATACAAATGTAAAAGGAGATGTGAAAACAAAGCTGCTCCATTATCTTAAAAACTAGAAAGTGACAGAGATAAGCAGCATCTCTGTCTCGTTAACAGCTCTGAGAAACAGAATATCAGTTGCATCTCTGAGGAAAAGACTGCTGTAACAGGAGTGGCAGAGAGCATGTGGAAGGTTTTGTTATTGTTTTGGGTTGTTTTTTTGTTGAAGGAAAGACAACTTGAAAATGCAAATGAAATATTACTTACTTTCAGGTGTTGGATATTACATATTCCGTAGTGCAAACTCTCAGAAAAATAATTTCCGAAGGAATCCAGCAGATCCCAAATTGGCCTGTAAGTGTGTTTGTTCAGTTGTTACACAATGTCCCTTTAAAGGTGCTCTTTAAATGCACGTTTCAGTTGGTGTAATGACTACAACACTCTGTTCACAGATCTCAAATTTATACCCACTGCAACTGGAAAAGGGCTTCTGGTCACGGGTTGGTGGGGTTTTGTTCGTCACCCGAATTACCTTGGCGACATCATCATGGCTCTAGCATGGTCTCTACCCTGTGGTAAGTTCCTGAAACTTAAAGTGTATTTTATCAAGAATTTGGTCTCCTTGGAGCCTTCTCTTTTCCAGACTGAACAACCCCAACCCTCTCAGCGTCTCCTCAAAGCAAGGTGCTCCAGGACTCTGATCATCTTTGTGCCTCTTTGGATCTGCCCACTTCCCTGGGCAGCCCATTTCAATGGCCAATCACTCTTTCTGTGAAGAATTTCTTCCTCACATCCTTGATGAATTATGGGATAGATTCAGTGATCTTGAAGGTCTTTCTAACCTAAACAATTAGATATTGGAGTAGTCTCCCAAAGGAAACAGGATTCCCCTACATTTGGGGACAGTTTTAAGACTCAGCTTGACAGGGTGCCAGGCCATCTTACTTCAGCTGTGCTATTGTTGGACCAGATGATCCTTGGAATCCCTCCCTTCCAATTTGGCATGCTGTGATTCTCTGTCACTAGTAGCTAACATTTCTGGATTATGTGTGGGGTTTTTTGATGCATTCAAAGTAACTTTTTTACTTTATCCTACAGGTTTTAATCATATTTTACCTTATTTCTACGTGATCTATTTCATCTGCTTGCTTGTTCATCGAGAAGCTCGTGATGAACACCACTGTAAGCAAAAATATGGCTTGGCATGGGAAAAGTATTGTCAGCGTGTACCATACCGCATCTTCCCTTACGTCTACTAGAGCACTCCAGCTGCCTGATTTGCAAATTACTTCTAAAGTTAGTTTCTGTGCAAATAAAAATATACCTCTTACCTTTGCACTTGGTCTATTTGTTATTTAGACTTTTTTTAAAAAAAAAAAAAAGGAAAGAAAAAAAAAAAAAAAAAAAAAAAAAAAGGAAACAAAAAAAAACCAACAAAAAAGTGACCAAACAGTGGAGTGCATCAGCAGGTATCTATGAGTCATCTTATACATGAGTTATGTGAACTGACTGTCTGTGACTTCAATTTTTTAAAAAATTGTGATTTTTTTTAAATGTCTTGGAGCCCTAATACTTCAATTTGGGTTTATTTAGAATCTTGAGTTTACATTGTGTCTTTGTTTTTTGGGGTGGGTTTTTTTGTGGGTTTTTTTCACTGCATTTATTAAGCACTGTGATGTAAATTATATTATTTTCCTAGTACAGAAATTCCATCCAATTTTTTTTTTTTTTTTTTTGGGGTGTTACTTGTACCATCTAACTTCAGATGTCTGACATACTTGCCTGAATTCAGAGTCTTTTTGGTTGGTGGAACTGAAAGCAGAGGATTTGACCTATGAGGGGCCTCTGCTGCTGGCAAGTGCTGCACTGCAGCCCCAGGCCAAGACGTAACAGCTCACCTGGGTGAGTGTCTCCCTCCTGGCTTTTCATCAGTAGGATTTTTTGGTCGGGGAGGCTTAGGTGGTCCCTCTTGTCCTGCACCTGCGAGAGAGAGAGAGAGGGATGGAATCACAAGGATCATTCCCACATTCTCAAAGCAGTTTCAGCACCAATCAAGGGGGACTCTGAGCTGCCCTTTAGCAGTGCCCCTGATCCTATGGAGTTCAGACTCCTGAAGGTATATGATGCAAACACCCGAGTTCAGCTGTGGGCAGAGCAGTGTACCCAAATCCTGCATCTGGCATTAAACACAGAGTTACAGAAGGTGTAGTGGATATGTATTTGACAGAAAAGAATGAAATGACCACAGTTGGCTTCTTTTTGTAAAATATATAATGTACCATAGCATTTACCCAGTGTGTATATTAAAGCCTCCACTTTTTACTGTACAGTGTTTGGATTTTGATAATGCCATAGCTTTTTTTTTTTTTTTTTTTTTCAGAAGTAGGAGAAATCAGCAGCTTAAATCCATTGCCAGTAACTTAAAAAAAAAAAAAAAAAAAAAAAAAAAAGAAAAAGTAGTTCATTTGGATTAAGGGTTTTTATAAATTAATGTATTAATTCTGGCAACAACTGAAGTGCTCCTTCAAATATTTGTATTGACTCACATGCTATGAAAATACAGGAGATGCTCCTAAATCCAAAGTTGTGTTTTTTTAATTTGGCATTGCTACCTCATCTGTAGGTTTTGCCTTTTGTACTGTTGCAGATAGAGAGAACAGCTATTTTTTTGCTATTGCTATTTAAAACAACCTTGTTTGGTTTTGGTTTTTTTTTTTTTTACATGAGCCTGTGGTTAAACTCGACCACTTTCTAATATATTTTTGTACATATTTGACTTTTTGACTAATGTATGTGTTGTAGTCACTAGCTGTGTTCTTTGTCTACCTGGCTGTAAATCAAATGTCTTTGCAGTATTTGCTTCATAAGTAGAATAATTTTCTATTTTACTGAAATAATCTCGCATTAATGAGCTAGCTTCTACTCTTGTCACAACTGAGAACTTCTCAGCTGCTTCACATGTGGGGTTTTATAGCACATTAAAAAAAAGGCTTCTTATAGTCATAGTGCAAGTGCCATAATATTTACTGGCAGGAAGGTTCTTAATAAATCAGAATGTTGCTATTTTTCATCAAGGAATTTAAGTTCTTTAACGATGTTGATGTAATTGAACTCTAGCACGTGATTGTTCGTTTTTTGTTTTTAAGAAGAGAACCCTCTATTTTGTACACAGGCTTTTTTTTAAAAAAAGAGAATTGTACATTTGAAGTGTATATAATGTAGCTTGACTGTGACAGCCTCCTCTAAAAATCTGTTGGTGTTGTAAGGAAAGTGCTTTAAGACAAGTACTTTGATTCTTGGAAGCAAATTGCAGTGCCTGTAACAAGACTTGAAGAGCATTTACTCCTGTGAACTAACAGGTTGAACTGGGATGCTTGGTTTCAATGGTTGCTCAATGAATTAGTGCAGATTAGAGCAATCATTTCACCATTTAACAGTTCTAAGTATTAACACCAATTTGCAGCTGGTGTTGTTAAAAATCTACTGAAGCAGAGTGGGACAGGATCGTTCCAGCTTCTCAGTCTGTATACCAGGAGATGCTCCTGCCCTCCCAGTTCTCTCTGTTACCACACAGGGTCGTTAACATGTAACTGGGAGCCCTTGTCTTTCACAAACAGGTCTTGAGCAATGACAACTTCAGTTTATTTTTTACATGCTGAGTTTTATGTGAATTTGATTTTGAAGTAATTGTTTTAATACGATCAACAAGAATAAAGCTTTTGCTTAAACTGCGGTAGTTTGGGGTTTTTGTTTTAGTAAGAAGAAATAATTCACAGAGATCCCAAGGGTGAGAAACATGACTTATCCTCGAGTCATCAGTGGAAACATGCCCCAGCATTTAAACCGATTCATAGAATAGTAGAATCATAGAATTGGGGGGAGACGTCTAAGACCATCAAGTCCAACCATCAACCTAAGACCACCATGGACATTAAAGCATTTCCTGAAACGCCATGTCCACACATTTCTTGAATACCTCCAGTGATGCTGACTCCACCACCTCCCTTGGCAGCCTATTTCAATGCCTGACGATTCTTCAAAGAAAGAATTTTTTCCTAATATCCAACCTAAAACTCCCCTGGCAGTTTCAGGCCATTTCCTCTCGGAGAAAAGACCAACTCACACCTCACTCCAACATTTTTTTTCAGGGAGTAGTAGAGAGCAATGAGGTCTCCTTTCTGCCTTCTCTCCTCCAGGCTATACATCTACACACAGGGCCTTCTTCACTCTGCACAACCAAATATTAATGTGACCAACTTGTCTTCAGGGCACCAAGACCTGAGCTGTGCATGCATGAGCTTCTCCACTCTTCCCAGGATTCTTTTGCTGCTTATAGTCCCTGTTGGAGCACTGTGTTGCTGGGTTTAGGTAGCCTGACTGATGAGGAACCGTTTTTGCTCACATAGTTCAAACTGCAGAAAGTTCTAAACATTAATCAACTGCCCAGAAAGAATCCATTTAAAGCTTAAAATTGGATTAAGTGAATTTGCATGGAAGTGGCTGTGATAGCTTAGGAACATAAGTGGAAATTAATGAGTGGGGAGAGCAAGAAAAAGGAGGAGTTCAACTTAGAGTCACATTAAAATTCAGATAATTTGCCTTTGGCAACACATCTTCAGGAAAGCTCCATACTGGAACTATTAATAGGAAAACCTTTCTGCTAGGAAGATAAATGATGCTCATGCAAAGTTGTAAAAGAAATAAATTAATGAACCAAAGCAGAACTATTCCATGCTTTTTTCCCTACTTGTGATTTCATAATCCTGTCAAGAGTCCTCTGAAAGCAAACTGATCCTGCAGACAAAAGAACAGACATCATAATCGTATGGCAAGTTCTGTGTGTGTTTGTATCTGCTTATCACAGCCTTCAGGGAATGGAAGTTTGCCAGATTAAAAATTCTCAATTTCCCACCAAAATAAAAGAGAGACAGAAGTCTCAGAAGCTTTAAGGACTGCAACCATAGAATTGCTTTGGCTAGAAAAGATCTGTAAGATCATCAAGTGCAGTCATCAGCCTAAAACCACTGTGCCCATCAAATCGTGTCCCAGAGTGCCATGTCCACACGTGCTGGAGCATGTCCAGAGAAGAGCAGCTAAGCTCATGAAGGGCCTTGAGCACAACTCCTATGAGGAGCAGCTGAGGGAAAAAGGGTTTAGTCTCAAGAAGAGAAGGGTGAGGAGAGATCTCATGACCCTCATGACAAATACCTCAGAGGAGGGTGGAGCCAGGTGGAGTTCAGTCTCTTCTTACATACAATAAGAGGACCAGAGGAAATGGGCCTCAAGTTGTGCCAAGGAAGGTTCTGGTTGGATGTCTTCCCAGAAAGGGGTGCTCAGGCATTGGAACAGGCTGCCCAGGGAGGTGCTGGAGTCACCATCCTTGCAGGTATTCAAGACACATGGATGTGCTGCTCAGGGATGTGGTTTAGGGGCAGTGGCTTAGCAGCAGTGGTAGGATTGTGTGCGTTAGGCGAGCAGTTGGACTTGATGACCTCAGAGGTCTCTTCCAACCTTAACAGTTCTGTGATGCTATGATTTCACATTACTACAGGCATATTGATTTCCATGTAATAATTCCTGATTTGTACTCACAGAATCAGGCCACGAAGAAGCTAATCTTCCATTCAAGGTATTTTTTTTAAGTTCAGTTGTAATCTTCATCTGCTTCTAGATGTGAGTTCCATACAAACTGTAAATGAGAAAAAGTAGTAACTGTGAAGCAGGAAAGAAAAAGAAAAGCTAACGTTTACAAACTGGCCATCATTTTTAAATCCTCCACTCTGACTATCCAAACCTATGGTTTGAAACATTACTTACTTAAGAGAAAAACTAGATATATTAAATCACAGAATTACAAACCATTAGGGGTTGGAAGGGACCTTGGAAAACCATCCATTCCACCCAGCCTGCCAAAGCAGGATCACCTAGAGTAGGTCACACAGGAGCACGTCCAGGTGAGTTTTGAACATCTCCAAAGAAGGAGACTCCACAACCTCTTGGGACAGCCTGTTCCAGGTTTCTGTCACACTCACAGTGAAAGAGTTTTTCCTTATGTTCACGTGGAACCTCCTTCAGCCTGCACCCATCACCCCTGAGCAGAGCCTGGCCCTATCCTCCTAACACCCTTTACATATTTATAAACTGGAATGAGGTCACCCTTCAGTCTCCTCTTCCCCAAGCTAAAGAGCCCCAGCTCCCTCCGCCTTTCCTCAAAAGGGCAATGTTCCACTGTTCCTAACATCCAATTTAGATGTTTTCTAATTTCAACCATTTTTTTTTTCTAAATTCTAATTTTCTAATTTCAAACCATTGCCCCTTGTCCTATCACTGCAGGCCTTTGAAAACAGTCTCTCTCCATCTTTCTTGTAGGCCCCCTTCAGGTACTGCAAGGCTGCTGCTAGGTCTCCCCAGAGTCTTGTCTTCTCCAGGCTGAACAACCCCAGCTCCCTCAGCTTGTCATCATAGCAGAGGTGCTCCAACCCCCTGATCCTTTTCATGTCCCTCCTCTGGACCAAAATGTCTAGCATGCAACCTGCAGAAAAATTAAGATAATGGTTTATCTGCTACCAGAGTAATTGACTTTTTCAGCAACAGGTGTAAGATTCACAGCACTATCATCCAACTCCTCCTCCTTGTACAAATCAAGCACTGCTCCAAAATTCAGACTGCAGCTTAAATCCCTCAAAAATCATTCCTAGTAAAGGACATCAATTAATCATCTTCCCACCCCTCAGAGCATCAGGGCTGAGAAATCTCTGACACAAATTGGAATATTTACAGGGAAAACTGTTCTGAAGAAGTAAGGTCTTGTTCTGCTACCATGCAAAAAGGAGAGAAGCCAAGGCTATAATCTCCAGGTTTCGTTTTCCTAAAATATTTTTAGTGCTAAGGAAAGCAAGAGCTTGTCAGGAGGTATTCTGCTGGAAATGCAACACCTACAGATTGTGTGTATTCTGATTCCTTTGGGTTGCTTTGTCTCCATTCGGAAGAAAAACTCCACCAAAGACTCATTTAGACGCACAATGAATGAGGGAGAGCAGATGTTACAGCTGGGATGGCACGTCCCTGGGGCTATTTGTTTGCCTCCAAAAATCCATGCTTCCAAGAGTTCCGAAATTAAAGAGTTTATAAGTATTATAAAACTCTTTTATGGGTCTTCCCAATCACTGCTTGAACCCACAGAAACTCCCTGTTGTACATTAGCAGAGTTTGAGGGCACACTGGAGAGCAAGCAATCCATGAGAGAACAAAGCTTTCTAAGCGAGCATCAGGCCAAGACTTTTATATCATGAGAGAAGGGATATTACCCTGCCAAAGCATAGTACAGTGTCTTTATTTGATCTAGGGAGACCCCCTGCTCTCCTCTGATGCTGGCGTTTAGGCAGCTTTGCCCATTTGTGGTACATGCCCGGCAGGGGGCTCTAACATATCAACATTTAGTCAAAGGTGACTTTGAACAGAGCTAGAAACGGCAACTGGAGCAGCACACTGCTGCAGCCTGCTTTTTCCATCCGCATCTGATGGCCAGAGACACGCCACCAACACAGAGATGTGCTCCTCTACCTAAGCTTCAGCTTGGGGCAATTCTGGAAAGCCCCAGAGCTAGCCTGGGGATGGAGATTTCTTTCTGAAGAAGCTTTGCTTGAGTCTTTTTTTTTTTCTTGCCTTTTTTTGTGTGTAAGGTGAAATACAGATATGATTCTTAAGTGCCTTCATTAAGACTAAACAAATAATTCATTTTCAACGTTATTTCAATAGCAAACCCACAAATCTCCAATCTCACCCTTTAACCTCCATGCTTTATGTGGAGTTTTTCTATATTCAGTTCCTTTAAAGCAGTTGGTCTTTTGTAGAGCACTAGCAAACAAAAGAAATTCTGCAGCTACCTGAAATGAGGTTGCAGCAAGGTGGGTGGTGGTGTTTTCTCCCTAGTAACAAGTGATAGGATGAGAGGAAATGGCCTGAAGTTACACCAGGGAAGGTTTAGGGTGGATATTAGAAGAAACTTCTTCACTGGAAGGGTTCTCAAACACTGGAATAGCATCCCAGGGGAAGTGGCTGGAGGTGATTAAAAGACACAGAAATGTGGTGATAAGGAACATGGTTTAGCACCAGACTCGGCAGAGTTAGATAATGGTTGGAGTCACCAGCTTTGCTATCCTTCTCTGGACCTGCTCCTCAATGTCCTTCTTGAAGTGAGGGGCCCAAAACTGGGGTGTGGCATCACCAGTGCCAGGCAGAGGGGGCAATCACATCCCTAGACCTGCTGGACACACTATTCCTGATGCAGGCCAGGATGCCATTGCTGCTCTTGGCCACCTGAGCACACTGCTGGCGCATATTCAGCTTGCTGTCAACCAAAGTCCTAAGCTTTTTGGCTGCAGTTCTCCCCACGTTGGTATTTTACATTTCACGAAATTTACAGCAACTCTGACCTAGAATGAGCCATTATCTGAGCTGTACAAAGCACACTGAATAAAAATAGTCTTCCTGAAAGTGCTATCTCTATACAGCTGTAATGCAGAGTCCCCATTTATCTACAGGACTACACTATCTTAGCCACACGTAAAATACCCACTCTAATTACAGTCACTAATATTTCTGATAACAGATGGCTGTATTTAGAGATGCAATTATAAAAAGGAAAGGTAATATAAAAAAAACCTCCTCTTCTATTATCATAATTGTCTGATGAAGTGCACCTGGTATTATTTTAAGCCATTGTAAAAATGGAACTAAACACAGAATACAAAATTAACGAGGTTGGAAAAGACCTTCGAGATCATCAAGTCCAACCTATCGCCCAACACCATCTAATCAACGAAACCATGGCACTAAGTGCCTCAGCCAGTCTCATTTTAAACACTTCCAGTGACAGTGACTCCAGCAGCTCCCTGGGCAGCACATTCCAATGGCCAATCACTCTTTCTGCGAAGAATGTCTTCCTCACATCCAGCCTAAACCTCCCCTGGCACAGCTTGAGACTGTGTCCTCTTGATTGAAACAAACCAAAAAAATTGAGTATTTCTTCTTGGCATTATGAAAACTCCCCATTAACATTTGAATGGTAACAGTACTAGAGATAATATGACTTACTGAATTATAATTGCCTGGACATTTTCAATGCTAAGACTGCATCAGCTCTCTTCATTACACACGTTTCAGACTCAGCTTGACAGGCTTCTGGGCAATCTCATTTAAACTACACTTACCTAGAAAGGTTGCACCAGATGATCCTTTGGGTCCCTTCCAAGCTGTCATTCTTCGATGTCTGGTTCAGGAAGCTACAGAATATTGGATTATGGATAAGAAAGCTCCTCCATAAATAGGTTTGGCAAAAATTTCTTCCATCAAGTTAGTCATGTGTTGTACCTATGTACAGAAAAACATAATTTTCACAGCTTCTTCTAAGTGAAATGTTAATTAGGAAAACAAGGAAATAGGATTAAATAAAAACCCCATCGTCAAAACTAGCTTTTAAATAGCAACTGGCAGAGCAGATGTGAAATAGATGTTGAAATATTACATATGCTTGGTTCTCCCAACCTGCCTCTCCTCACAAAAATGTCTTTGTGTACCACACCTCCTTTGTTTGGCTGGCTTATTCTCAGCTGCTTTGAGAGGGAGCGTCCTGCAAGCTTCTTCCCACTTCAGGAAAGCATCATCACAGGTCAGGAGTATGATTTATGTGAATGATAATTAAATTGAAGTTGGTGTGACTTGTGTCTGACTAGATAGATATTTATGACTGGGTTGTGTTGCTGTAATAGTTATGGGTCTCAACATGCTGGGAGAATATGCATGTAATAAAAACCTCAGGGCCTACCAGATTTTGTCATCTAAAACAACAAATGAGAACATTTTCCATCTATTTTTACAGAAAATGATCACAATCACTAGAGCAATTGCTATTGGTACCTGGATGCCCATGAAGGTGAGTTGTTCATACAGACATGCACATCTAAACCACAGAATTATAGAATGCAAGGTTGGAAGGGTCATTTGATCCAATCTCCTCCGAGGAAGCAATGCAGAAAGGAGTCCTGCTGATTTACCCCATAAATAGAGTGACTGGACTTAAGGAAATTATGCTGGAGCTGTCATGGTACAAGATCCAGGAAAGACCACCAGTAGCTTGATTCCTGACTAATGCAATAGTCCTTACACTGGACTAAGGCAAGAGTCCAGTGTAGGGAGAGACTGATAATGCATCCTCAGCATACATTTATCCCAAAAGAGCAGATCAGCAACAGCAGCCTGGATTATTTTTTTTTTCCTTAGTGCTTTAGAAGAGACAACATCAAGAAAAGACACTGACAAGAGAAGTAAGAATGAAAGGCTTCGCTATTCTGGCTGAAAAGAGCAAATTTAAATTTCCTGAGAACAAATCTTTAATTAGTCTGCATTGATTGGACAAGTCCCCAAGGATTCTCTCACTGTGGTCAGGTAAGAAAGTGCCACTTGTCATCTTCAGGCGGGTGATGAGCAGACACGGCTGTGAAGGGTACCTTAGCACAACTAATGAACGGCTGCCCCAATTTAAAGTTGCTGTGGTTGCAGGAAGAAGTCTCAAGAAGTGATCTGTCACTTCCTGGGCATCTCACAAAACCTCTTGGTGGCCATTTACCTATACTCCTGGGATTCTTTCCTACTGTTACATAAGCATTTTAAACTCCAAGAGAGAGACAGAGTGGTTTAACATGGAGAATAAGGCAACGTTCAGACAAGGACCAAAGCAAGGGGTAAAACTCTTCTCCTGATTCTCCTGATCTTCTTCTGAAAGTACAGATTTGGCTAGTGTTATAGAATGGAATTAACCAGGTTGGAAAAGACCTTTGAGATCATTGAGTCCAACCTATCATCCAACACCATCTAATCAACTAAACCACAGCACCAAGCACCCCATCCAGTCTCTTCCTAAACACCTCCACTGATGGTGACTCCACCACCTCCCTGGGCAGCACATTCCAATGGCCAATCACTCTTTATATGAAGAACTTCTTCCTAACATCCAGCCTAAACCTCCCTGGCACAGCTTGAGACTGTGTCCTCTTGTTCTGGTGATGGTTGCCTGGGAGAAGAGACCTGTTTAGAAGAAGAGGCTGCAAAGTCAAACTTTTCTGAATGTCTTATTTTTGCCCCTTTTTTTTCCCCCAGAAGTGTTTTCCCTCACCTTGTGGGCTACAGCTGTCAAATGGCAAAGAAAAACAACTTGGAAGGGGAAAAGGTTATATAGCATGACTAGGTCTGCTGATTTTTGGTTTGCAAATAAAACCCATCTTTTAATTAAAAAAAAAAAAAAAAAAAAAAAAGAAGCCCAAACCGTTAAAAAAAAAGAAACAAAACAACAACAAAACCACCCCAAACCAAACCAACCAACCCACCCCCAAAAATCCCCAAAACCCCAAACCCAACAAAACAAACTCCTTCAGGGTTTTCAGTCGAGTTGTCAATTTTGCACAGACAATGCTTCCACTTCCCATCCAGCTCAAGTTAGCTCTAGCATATTTATATCTGTGGCAGTTTTAGGCCATGCCTTTAAAATGTGTTTATGTAGAGGGATAAAGCAAAGTAGAGCTTAGTTTGGTTTGTTAAGGTACATCGGATTCTTCTGGCATGATACTAAAATCTGAAATTGTTAATAGGCATTGACTAAGCCCAGTGTGTGTTTTCAAGGAAGCACAGTTAAGAATGTAATGAGATATTGATTTGGTATGGACACATTCACAAAGTCTGATTGTAAAACTGTATGAAGTTTTCGACCTGAGCTGGCCAGTTACTGGCAACAATAATTGCTCCCCTTGCTGTCCTGCATACAGTGATTTGTGAGATTAAACAAATTATGGGCAGTTAATCCTATCATGGTATTTAAAAAAGGGTGAGGGACTTTTTAGGGTGTCAGGTAGCAATAGGACTAGGGGGAATGGATCCAAGCTAGAGGAGGGGAGATTTAGATCAGTCATTAGGAAGAAGTTCTTCCCCATGAGGGTGGTGAGACACTGGAACAGGTTGCCCAGGGAAGTGGTAGAAGCCTCATCCCTAGAGGTTTATGAGGCCAGGCTCGATGTAGTTCTGGGCAACCTGATGTAGTGTGAGGTGCCCCTGCCCATGGCAGGGGGTTGGAACTGGATGATCCTAGAAGTCCCTTCCAGCCTTGAAAATTCTGTGATTCTGTGAAAAATGCCTCAAAGTGTCAAGCAACACATTATGCTTTACTGACTTTTCATGAAGAAGTCTTTATGAAGAGGCAGGAATTTCAAACAGTATATTATTGTACTAATATTCTCAAAGAACTTATTGTTGATACAGTCTTGGATCACTTTTCACTAACTTTGAGGTTTACAATGAGGAGAATAATAATGAAAGATAATTTGCTATTCAGTTCTCTGATTCTTTGTTGCTAAATATTTTGTAAATGTGAATGCCTTTAAAATTAGGAGTTTCTATTATCTAGATGTAGACATATTTTCATTTACCTATCAACACTGAAAGTCATTATGGAAACATTTTATTTTCTTTTAAAGAAGAAAAGAAAATGAAAAACTCAATTATGGGCAATAGAGAGAAACCCAACTTCACTTCTGATCAACAATTTGCCCTTTAGTTTTGTATAAATATAATTTATCTGAGGAAATTGAACTACTCTTTATTCCTGCTGTGTAAGATTCTGAGCCTTAGAGAGATCTGTATTTCATTGCAAACAAGGCGAGTGGGATATGATACATGCTTCAAGCCTGTATCAGTGTAAATACTGCTCAAGTCCTGAGTGTAGGAAAATATTTTCCCAAGAGCTATCAATGGGATCACTTCATCTTAATTTAAAAGGATTGGACAAATGTTTCTGTCTATATACACAACTCTTACCCTTCAGGATATTAGCCAGGGCAAGGGAAAAAAAAAAAAGAGAAAAAAGATTCTGCAGTGCTTAAATCTTTCTATGTATTGGCTATGAAATGAGTAAAAGAGCTAAAATGAGATGGTGTTGGGTGATGGGTTGGACCTGATGATTTCAAAGGTCATTTCCAACCTGGTTAATTCTATTCTATAAGGAACCAGGTAACAACAAGAAACTGAAAAATCTCAGCATCACCAGACAATTTCTACTACTTCATGTCTAAGACTGAAAGAGGCATCAAACATTAAAACAAAATCTGTCTTATATTCGGTAAATATTGTACAAATATTACTAACAAGAACCAATGCCAGTAGGATTGTAAGATTACATGGAGAGATATCTGAGGATGCAAGCAAAAAGAAATCACAGGCAAGGACAGGCAGTGTGAGGCACACTGAGAAATAGACGGATGGAAGCAACACCATGTGAATTTGTCATGATAAAAAGGGAGGAAACTGAATGCAGTGTTTTTAATCACTGTTAGTTCCTGACTTTACCTCTGAGATTCATCTTTTAATTACCATAGAACAGGCATCTTGTGGATTTTACAGGGGTACAAGGTAGAGCACATTCAAAGCTATCTTAGTCTTAGCACATGCAGAACAGCAAATCTATCACAGTGATTCTGAGATTACATGAGGAGAGCAGGAAATGTAGACAACAGACTTATAACAATAAAACTACTGGTCATAATTCCCTTGAGCAATGTGCAATTGCATGATGAATGGTTACAGCAGTAAGCCGTTAAGCAGTTGCACTAAGCAGCTGGTTCTGGAATCCCTCAAAGAAGTAACTGTAGGATTGCTCTGTTGAGTACAGTCTGTGCTGGATAGTTCAGAAATGGTGCAATATTTACAGAATCACAGGATGGTGTGGTGTTGGAAGGGACATTAAAAAGATCATCTAATTCCAGCCCCCCCCCCCCCGCCATACCTTCCACTAGACCAGGTTGCTCAAGACTCCATCCAGGCTGGCCTTGAATGCTTCCAGGGAGGGGACACCCACAACCTCCCTGGGCAACTTGTTCCAAGGTCTCACCACCCTCACTATAAAGAATTTCTTCCTAATATGCAGCCTTAATCTCCCCTCTTCCATCTCAAAACCATTTCCCCTTGTCCTATCAGTACAAGACCTTGTAAAAAGTCCCTTCCCAGCTTTCTTGTAGGCTCCCTTCAGGTACTGGAAGGCTGCTCTAAGGTCCCCCTGGAGCCTTCTCTTCTCCAAGCCGAACAGCCCCAACTTTCTCAGCCCATCCACAGGGCAGGTGCTCCAGCCCTCTGATCATCTTTGTGGCCCTCCTCTGGATCTGCTCCAATAGTACGATATCCTTCTTGTGTTTGGGGCCCCAGAACTGGACAGGATACTCCAGGTAAAGTCTCATGAGAGCAAAGGGTGAGAATCACCTACCTTGTCCTGCTAGTCATGCTTCTGTTGGTGTGGACATGGTTTCCTTCTGGTCTACAAGTGTACATTGCCGACTCATGTTGAGTTTGTCATCAGCTGACATCCTCAAGTCCTTCTCCTGAAGACTGCTCTCAAGAAGCACACAGTTTCAAAGGATCACTGAATTTTAAATATGGAATACAATCACATAACATCCTCATTTATCTCCATCGCTGTTTGTGTCTTACTAGCTATAAATCCATTGCGTTTAAAGAGATATGAATTAATTTCTTCAGTTTTATTATTCACAGGTAAGTGTGTTACACTAACCAAATGGAAAACTGTCAAAATCTGGAAGAAAATCTGATAGCTAAAGATTTGACTTTGATCATACAGATAAGCTTTTCAGCAGCCATCCCTATAACTTATTTCATAGCATTTGTATCGTTAACTAGAATGCTCTTGAAATTTTCTGAAGATACTTCTTTTTGAAGTGTGAGTTTTTGTGTTTGCAATGTCAACATTATTCACCCTGTTAAGACAGTAATACAAGACACAAGAGAGACATAGACCTGCTAGAGCAGGTCCAGAAGAGGGCCACAAAGATGGTCAGAGACCTGAGAACTTTTCCTGTGAAGACAGACTGAAAGAATTGGGGCTGTTCAGTCTAGAGAAGAGGTCCAGGGAGACCTTGTAAGTATATTTTGATATCTGAAGGGGCTGGGAGGAAGGCTTTTACCAATAGGATGAGGGGCAATGGTTTGCACACGCTGGAGCAGGGTAGATTTAGGTTCGACTTCAGGAGAAAGTTCTTCACAATGAGGGTGGTAAAATACTGGAATAGGTTGCCCAGGCATATGGTTGAGGCCCTGTCCCAAGAGACATTCAAGATTGGACTTGATGTGGCCCTGGGCAGCCTGATCTAGTTGGAGGTGTCCCTGCTGTCTGCAGGGGGTTGGACAAGATGACCTCTGAGGGTCCCTTACAGCCTGATGCAATCTGTGAATCTGTAAATTGTCTGCTGTCAGATTCTACCTGTGCCATTGAACTGCTTAAGAGGCAGAATACTTGCCACCTGGGAACATAACACTGCAAGACAAATAAAAGTAACTAATATTCTGTGCCATAAAAATGTCTAACTCTTAAAAGCAACAAATTGTATACTAAAAATTGTTAGAATTTTGTTAGGGTGAGGACTACTTTAACACATTCTGCAGTTGCAAAGTTCTTGAAGCATGCCCAGCCATATGTAAGATGAGATAGAATGAGCAATTCAATTTCAAGCAATTACTTAAACACACTCTAAACTACAGCAGCTCTGAAAATTAGCATTATCAAAAAAAGCAAACTGCTGTAAAGAGCACAAAAATATATTTTCTTACAGCGATTCAACTTGTCATTCTGTGCAACCATTTTAAACTGCTTGAAGCCTGCCTGCCTAGAAATTCTTGGTTTATAATATCAACATTTTCAGTATTACTTACCTCTCAGGTTTTCCTCAATGTTTTACTATAAGTTAAGTTTTTACGACAGATATTGCTTAATTTTATATAGCAGTGCACACACTTCCACACACTTCTGGGGCTTAAATATAGGCTTAGAATCATAGAAACACAGAATGTTAGGAGTTGGAAGGGACCTCCACAGATCATCTAGTATGACACCCCTGCCAAAGCAGGTCATGTAGGAATGGATCCAGATGGGCCTTGAAAGTCCCCAGAGAAGGAGACTCCACAACCTCTTTGGGCAGCCTATTCCTGTGCTCTGCCACCCTTACAGTAAAGCAGCTGCCCTGTCATGTCCCTGAACCTTCATCCAACAGTATAAGAAGCAGGTCCTCTACCTTCACTTCTCAGTTTCTTCACCATAAAATAAGGGTGGTTGGCACAGGTTGCACAAAAGTCCCTTGCTGAAGCTGTATCATGAGCCGTGTGTTTTCATAAAAGATTCCAAGTAATTTAAATCCTTTTCTGAGGGGCAATGAGTTAAAAACAAAAGAGGAAACAAAAAGCAGCACTCTCCAGAATGCCATAGTAAGCAGTCTGCTAGGAACAGCACGTATCTAATTCACACATCAGAAACCTCATCCCGAAAGGAAAAATCCCTATTTCAAAAATCAACCCTTGAGACAAAGTTGTAAATAAGAACAAAGATGAAGGTGGAAGAAGAAGAGCAACTGAATGGCTGTCCATTTAATAACTCTGTTGATGTTCTTGAGATATTACACTCAAAAGAGAAGTGGCACAGAAAAATCCATAGCATTTGCCAGTTGGAATGACCGATTTAACTGTCCTGCAGTTGTTAGAAGATTAATATTAGAAGAGGAGAAACTTAATAACTCTGGGGAAACCTAATAGCAGCCTTCCAGTACCTGAAGGAGGCCTAAAAGAAGGATAGAGACTGTTTACAAAGGACTGTAGTTGTAGGACGAGGGGCAATGGTTTCAAACTAGAGAAGAGCAGATTTAGACTGGATGTTAGGAACAGATTCTTTACTATGAGAATGGTGGAACACTGGAACAGGTGGCATAAATGGCATAAATAACTGAAACCATGAAGAATACAAAATCTGAGAATTTAGGACAACTAAAATGATATAGACATTCCTATATTTTAACAGATAGCTCCTTTATAGTAACACCATTAAAATGTCTCACTATGTACCAGGAAAGACTTTCAAGGTGAGGAGGAGTAGCACTGAGTTTTATGCCTTTGGCTGATAGCTCCAGGATTTTCAAAAGGAAAGTGTCTCTTCAGAGATTCATAGATTGGTTTGTGTTGGAAGAGATCTTGAAAATCATCTAGTTCCAACCACCCTGCCATGGGCAGGGACACTTTTCACTGGAGAAGACTGCTCAAAGCCTCATCGAACCCAGCGTTGAACACCTCCGTGGAGGGGGCATTTGCAACCTCCCAGAGCAACCTGTTCCAGTGTCTCACAATGCTCCTGTTAACAAAATCCTGAGTTCCATGGGGGAATACTAGGAGGATGAGTACTGTAAGGGGCACAATAAATATTTAAGCGGGCTAAGAGCACAACCTCTTGTATCCCAACTATCCATGTTTGGAGTACAGCTTCTTAATTACTTTAAATCAAGGACTTTTCACAAGGGCTTGCTGTGACAGGATGAGAGGGAATGGCTGGAAGCTTGAGGAGCAGAGATTTAGACTGGATATTAGGAAGAAATTCTTTCCAGTGAGGGTGGTGAGACACTGGAACACGTTGCCCAGGGAGGCTGTAGGTGCCCCCTCCCTGGAGGTGTTCAAGGCAAGGTTGTATGAGGCCTTAAGCGAGTCTAGTGGAAGGTGTCCTTGCCCACATTTATTGCATGACTAAACTTCAAAAGCTTTCCCTCAACATGACATTTAAGAAATATAAATTTTAAAAAATTAACAAATCCCACAAAATGACTTTTCAATTGCTTTTCTTAATGCATAGAGAGCAGAACTATTTTAGGAAAAATCAGCTGCATAAACAGGCTGTGAAGTCAACATAGCATTAGAAATCTTTCTATGATTTCCTTTTCAAAAAAGTGTCCTGCCCTAACCTACCCATAAGAAGGTGCACTAAATTTATGTGAGCAAGAGCATACTGAGGAATAAAACCAAACACAAAGCCTCAAAAAAACTAATTTATGGACATTATAGGGGCTACAGCCTCTTTCACCACCTTTGTTTACAGGAACAGCTTCCCCAGAAATTCATTTCAATGCTGAAGTGTGGAGAGCATCAGGACTGCTTCCAGTTTATAGAAGGGTTACACTTCAAGGCTGTGGGATATTTTGAAAGACAAATCTGATTTTGACAAAGCCTACCAAAAAATACTCTGTGGTCAGGTCATTTAAAGTGCCCCAACTGCATTTTGATGCACTTACCACCTACAAAAAGTCTGGGTTTAGGGAAAGTGCTATGCATTTGTTAAGCATTGATGTATGAATTGATTAATGTGCTTCTAAGGCCAAGAAAGAAGAAAGCATGAGTTCTTTTTTTTTTTTTCCAGAAGCTAACTTATCATATATTATTTTTAATGATACATTCCACATAGGACAGCATGCTTTTTTTTTTTTTTTCAGTTTAAAAACGTTGTTTATTTAAATACCCACTTCAGTAACTTTAAAACTATCCAGACAAAGGATTAACTGACAGTTTATGCCTTTTCCACTTGACTGTTTAAATGGAAGGAAAAGGCTGTGAACCTTTGGAAGTTTCTTACCCCTAGGTACAAGTGAGGGACCTAATCCATTTGCTTTCAGCACAAAGAAGTCAGAAAGAAGTCTCTTCCCAACACAAGGGTTAAATAAAACTCTGTAAGAATAATATTAACTATAGAATACATTTCCATAAAAGGGGAGGAGAAACCACTTTGGTGAAGATTTCAGTCTTTTCCATCATCAAACCCACACAATACAAATCTTACTTACATGACAATAAAGGATGGCTTTAAGGAGAATAGAAGTATGAGGGGACTGTGTTTACTCACCTCGACATACAGACTGGATTCCATCTTCTCTTTCAGCCTGGATTAGGCGCAAGCACTTTCATTTTACAATGTAACACTGCATTAATTATTATTATTTACATCCTATTTAGAGGAAAAAAAATCCCTAGTCATAAAGCAAAACCCCACTGTGCCTGGCACTAGACAAACATCTAATTAAAGCTCAGCTTTCTTCAGATTAAAATGCCAGGCTCCTTCACAGCAAGATAAAAATACCATCAAAATTTTATTAGAGTGCCTCTGCCATGCTGTTATCAAGAGGTAATCTGGCATTGGTATAATGGTCTTTATAGATTTATAAAGTATTTGAGACAAATAAGACACAAATCCATAAAGTGTACAGCAGGAAGGAAGTATTCTTTAATTGTTTGCCCATGAAAAACCTACATTCAAACTGCCATGGTCTTGACTTCCTTGCTTCTTCTAACATTGCCTTTCCAGATCAGAAAGCATTTCTTTAGTCTAAAAGCAAGAGAAATAATTATTTAGGGATGTAAATTTTCCAGATTGTCAGACCTGCTGTCGCAGGGGCTCGTGAACACCACATACACTCTTGGGAGACAGATGCAGATCTACACAGCCAATTTCCACTTGCTAAATCTGTTCCCAAACATTGCCTCTACACCTCTTTCTCAGTCTTGGCAGATGTGTGAGAAGTTTAGCTAAAGCAGAGAGGCCTGTTGTAGTACACTAAGTAAACATTAGTATTACCTTGGTCTAAACCCAAACATAAGCATCTTGAATATACCATAATTGCATAAGCATTTTTGTGCCCAGTATATATAGTACTGCCAATGTCAATAAAAAAAGGAGGTTTTAAAGCTAACTGTGCCTGACATGAACTGCATCAAGCCCCAGTCTCAGCCAGTTAGGCGTCTTATGAGCAGGTTCTGAGAACTTCCTGTGTAAACTGGACCTTGGTACCAGGTGTTTCTTGTTGACATGTGTGTTAAGCATGGGATGACAACAATGAACTTGAAAATATGGACACAGATTGGAAGCAAAGGACCCCACAATCCACAACTCACTGATGGTCAATTACTGGGCAGGGATGTAACACAACCCTCAAAGCTGGGGAAACATTACTTTTGCTTTGAGAAGAGAAACAGACAAACAGCCAAGTAAGGAAAACCAAGAAAGAAACAAAAACCCCAAAGCAGCCAAGCTAGAGGATAACATAGCTGCTGCAGCCTGGCAAAGCATTTATTAAGCTTTTACAACAGCCAGCCCAAAGGCAGAGGGCAATTGTCTAGAAACAATACAACACATTTATAAATGGGGAAGATCCCCAGTGTGGCTGGGAAGGAAGAAGAGATACATGAATGACTGTGGAATTAATACAGTATTGTGTTTGTATTTTATCTTGCAAAGATATTGAAAGCATTGTATTGCAATTGGTTTAATTACATGTTTTTCCATTTCCTTACCTGAAAGTGTAAAAGAACTTAATGTTTAGCAACTTATAAAACAGATGTCTTTCATGTAGCCATTGTGGCACTGGTGTTGTTTCCATTTCTCCCAATTTATTGCCTTCAGAAAACTAGGGGGAAATTAAGAAAAAAATATTAAAGTACTTTTTAAAAAGAATTCAACAACTAATACCAAATCTTCATTATCAAGGACAAAATGATGACTATCGATGACCTCAGTGGTGGCAAAATTCACCATGCTCAGTTTTGTCTACCAATGTAGTTTTTGCTTAATTTTGAACAAGAACACAGTTCCTACATGTTTTTATTATTTTAAACATTAAGATGTTTCTATAATTTAAACTATGGCACATACACATTACCCAGGAAAATATTCAGGCAGAGGTTCAAATCCACCCACAGTTAGAAAAGCCTTTCAGCACATATTAAAATCCATTTATTAATGTTCATGGAATATTATTTTCTCATTTGTTTAAAAGAAGTGCTTTCACACAAAATAATATGTAAGGAGAAGAAACCTAAATGTATTTATTCACTGTTAGCAAGTAAAACTATGGAATATCAATTCCTTCTTACTACTACAAGACACAATGCTGAATAAGAGGGCAAAAGAATTGGACTTGAGAAACCTGGTCTAGGGGCTGGTGTCCCTACCCATAGCAGTGAGGGTTTGGACTAGATGATCTTTAAGGTCCCTTCCAACCCAACCTTGACTTGTGTAAAGATTTCCAGTACAATGTGGACACGTATAACTACCCAGAGTGGATACCATAACTCTTCTGCCATACCTTTCCAGTAGGCAAACAGCATCTTACAACCAA
Organism: Picus viridis; assembly: GCA_033816785.1. Taxonomy (NCBI): domain Eukaryota; kingdom Metazoa; phylum Chordata; class Aves; order Piciformes; family Picidae; genus Picus; species Picus viridis. Next base: position 4,019,888 of record CM066577.1, read on the forward strand.
ATGAACAAGAGGGTAAACAAATAAATTTTCATTCTCCAAGGAGAATGTTAACACAGAATCACAGAATCGTCAGGGTTGGAAGGGACCTCAAGGATCATCTAGTACCAAACGCCCTGCCATGGGCAGGGGTGTCTCTCACTACAGCAGGCTGCTCAGAGCCCCATCCAGCCTGGCCTTAAAACCCTCCAGGGATGGGGCTTCAACCACCTCCCTGGGCAAGCTGTTCCATTGTCTCACCAACCTCATGGTGAAGAACTCTTTTCTAATATCCAATCTGAATCTACCCACTTATAGTTTTGCTCCATTCCCCCTAGTCTTACTGCTACTGGACACCCTAAAGAGTGCCTCCCCAGATTTCTTGTAGGCCCCCTTCAGATACTGTAAGGCCACAACAAGGCCACCTGTGCAAAAGGTTATGAAACCTACAATTTTAAAAATATGGACTAGAGTCCAACAGGCAAGAATACAGTCAAGTGGTAGCAGGCAGATTCTTCATCATCTTTCCTAGGAGTACAAGAGATAGATGTGTGCACTAAATGATTTGAGTGAGTAACTCTATGGTTTAGCCAGAGCAAGTAGTAAATCTTTCATTAAATACATTTGGCAGCAAATCACTTTGCATGTAAATGAAGGCTGTACTTCAAATTTTTGTACTAGAGCAAAAATTCTGGAGACAAAGGAACAAGGTTGCAGCCTTTTTTTTACCCCCAGTCAGGTTCCCAGCATTTATTCTTTTATTCCAGTTTAGATTTATAAAAGCTGAGTACTGCTACTAGCAGGGAAAAAAAACACAAACATTTCCCCCATTTTAACAACAGTAATTGCAGCAGTTCCCAAGATATGTCTGTAATTTTCTGACATTCAAATCATGCATCTCATGCATACAACAAAAAGTTTCACTTTAGCATCCAGCAACAATCCAATTATGTAAATTATGCAATTATCACTTCTTCCATGCAAGTTTAGTGTCATACCAGTTCTAAAATTTTCTGATGCTAAAGAGAAAAAGGGCTTCAAAGTTGTATTGTCTTCAAAGGCATTTGGGAAGTGATGAAACATCAGGCAATGAGGTGCTCATATTCTTAAAGGTGTTGGGTTTTAGTGCTTTTTTAAGGAAAATCGATATTCTGTGCTCCTGGTGAGATGGATTAGCACTAATCTGACTAATATTAACCTGGCAGGCAGATAAATCCACATATTAATATTTTTTCACTGATTTTCAGCTAAATTACTGAGATGATCCAACATACTGGCCATGAAATCACCAATGCCATCACAATGAAGAGGGCATCTCAAAACCACTCTCTCCTCAGCCTTAAACCACTCATCAAATCTCATTCTGAGTTAGAGGAAAGATTTTGCTCTTTGTTTTTTTTTTTTTCAAAGGGAAATGTTGCTGAGACCAAAAAAAGACTAATCAATAAGCCACTGAGGGCTTACCTATTTACAATGCAAAGAGTGAAAGAGCAGAAAAAACAAAGGTAGGTCATGAGCATTACCAGTTTCCATGTACAACTGTCAGCAGAGGGTATGTCTGTGGCAGTTTTAGGCTGTGCTTAAGAAAATTTTCCATGGATTCAGTAGGAAAGTGGTAGAACGTAAATAAATTACCACTGGGTGTAAAAGAGAAAATAATGATAAGGTCTAAAAATCCCATTAGTCTGATAACTAACTACTCTCTTTTCAGCCACTTTGCTCTAGCAGATACTAGCTGGTGGCTTTTGCTTAGCTGTTGCTGACCTTGGCTGCATTCTTCTTGTGGCTAAATACTAACAAGGTACGCTCTGCTCTTCTCTCTCTCTCTTACCTTGTATAGGGTGGGGGAAGGGAGCAGGGAGGAGAAAGCTATTAGTAGCCCCCTGGTTTTGTCAAGGGGGGTTCTTCTATGTTTATGAATTGTAAATATGTGTGAATATTGTATACTTTGTACATATTTATTGCATTTCATATTTCTAGATTGTAGTGTGCTTGTAAATACAGCTTCATTCGCTTTCCAGCTGAGTTGGTCTGGCCATTTTATTTTGGGGATAATTTCAACCCACCACAGTGCCCTTGTCTGAGATCAGAACATGCAGAATGTGAGTGTAATCCCCATTGTGCATGGATTATTGGGTGCTAATTTTTGCTACCCATCTTCTGATACACTTAGTCTTGAACTAAGTTCAAGATCTAAACACACGCCTGAGAAAAAGGATGAGATATATTCATCTCAAAGGCAGCAGAGGACTTGTCTTTAGTTGGGATTGCTAAGCTCTTAAGCAAAGAATTGCTATGGGCATACAACATGGTAATAAATGAAAGGCAAAATATTCTTTCTCTGGGGATGTCTGGGTTCCTGGTGTTCTTTGTGTGGTGCAGTATGTTACCTTAGACACAAATGAAGCTGTAACAGTCCAATATGCTTTGTTTTTCATAGCTGCATTTGTAGAGACAGCCTGTAAATCATATGGGTTGTAAGGAGCTTTCAAGTTGTCCCTGTTCCGTAGAAGACAATATATGAATTCCCCGCTATCCTCTAGCAGCAAAGGTTTCTGTCAAAAGAGGAAATTATTTCTATGCAGACATACAATTACTTTTTCCATGATTACAGAATCACCAAGGTTAGAAGAGACCTCAAAGATCAAGTCCAACCTGTCACCATAGACCTCATGACTAAACCATGGCACCAAGTGCCATGTCCAATCCCCTCTTGAACACCTCCAGGGATGGTGACTCCACCACCTCCAATGGCTAATGACTCTCTTAGTGAAGAACTTTCTCCTCACCTCAAGCCTAAACTTACCCTGGTGCAGCTTGAGACTGTGTCCTGTTATATATGTATACAGTTTACTATGATAAAATAAATGAAATGAGAAGATATATTAAATATCCAAACATTCTTCTAACAAGCTTTGTAATAACACTGAACTGACTAGGAAGCTATTCCATTATTTTTCTATCCTATTATTTCCTCTCTATCCTATTATTTCCATTCTATATAATTATTTTTCATTTCTACCAGCAGCTATTTCAATACTACTCTTTCTTGTTGAGAAAAGTCTCATGCAGCTCTGATAGTGTTCTTTTTATTCATCCAATCTTTCAGTAACTAGGTTTCTCCATCTATCAAAAGTGATAAGCAACGTTAAGCTTAAAAAAAAATACCCTAAAGCTCTTAAGGAGCAAACACCTAACAGTTAAAGACTGTAGACATCAGTGGTATCTGGCTGCTTTGGAAATGCATCATTATTGCTGGAAGAAATTTGAACTCATAATTGTTACCTGTAATGCTTCTTAACATTTTGCAGCCATATCTGAAGCCCGAAGGGATAAAATGCAACAAGTATTTTGATTGCATGCCCAAAATATTTCACAACATTGTGCACATTGAAATCAACCCAACTTTTATCTCCTTTTTTCATTCTTTCATTTCTTTCTTTCTCTTTTTTTTTTTTTTCTTAAGCGTGTATTCAAAGTTATGACTAAACCAGATACATGTCTGAATGCACCAAACTACTAAGAGAACAGAGGCAGTGTCCCACTTGGCTACATCAAGAGCAGGCTGCCCAGTACAAGTCACAACAAATACTTTCCTCATATCTGGCAAATCCATTCAGGAAAGTCATGATCACAACTTGACTTAGAGTCATAGAATGCATTGGGTTGGAAGGGACCCTCAAAGATCATCTTGTCCAACCTCCCTGCAGTGAGAAGGGGCATCTCAAACTAGATCAAGTGGCTCAGGGTCCCATCAAGTCTGACCTTTAATGTTTCTGGTGGTGGGGCTTCAACCACATCTCTGGGAAACTGGTTCCAATATTCCACTACCACCAACCCTTTTTAAAGAAAAAAAAACTTTCAGGAAATAATTTAGATTTATAGCCCATATAATTTCTAGAATGCAGGATTGCACAGAATGTAGAGAGGGGAAAGTAAAAATCACCGTAAGTGTGAACTTCTGAAGTCTGGACGCAGGAGTCTCTCTAGGTAGCCATTCACAGGATGGTATCTTTGTTTGCCAGCCAAGTTTCCCTCGAAGCCTCAAAATGTGCACTATAACATCATCATCAAGTGGTTCTAGTACATCAAGGAAAGGGGAAAAAAGGGTAAATAAAGAGTGTTAGTTTGGTTTGGGGTTTTTTTTCCCTTTAATCATAAAACCTTTATATTCATTGCACTAAACAGTCAGCCATTCATTCTTTAGTTTCATTGCATAAGCCCTAATAAGTGTGGCAGATTAGTCTACTGTAATTCAAACTGAGCTGGAAGACATTAAAAACATGTCTTAGAAAGTCTGCCTCAAAAAACCCCCAAACAAACAGGAAAAAAAAAACCCCAACACAAACCCAAGTCATCAGACATTCCAAATTTGTTTTGCTGCAGCTAAAGACAGAAGCTCAACTGACTCAAGAGTTACATCAATTTCTGGTGATTGTACACTTATTTGGTGTAATTTATACATCAATTTTCAAAGTATTCAGTAAAAAAAAAAACCCATGACTTACTGCCCAAAGACTTTCTTAAATGCTAAAAAGACTGTTTGAATGAGAAAGGGCTCTTGAAGAGCAAAATCTCAGCTAAACAAGAAGAATGATGAAAGAATAATAATATACCTTTTCATTCTGATATTGGCAAGAAATTCTTATTTAAGTGGAAACATACTACTCCTGTAGAAATGAGACCAACCCAGTCCTGTATAGAACACTCACTCTCTGCAACATTACAGAAAACAACTTGAGAGGTCCAGGAAAGCATTAAAAAGATATCTATTTTCTCCACATTTTTAAATCCCTGTTAAAATTTACATAGAAAAAAAATCCTGCAAAAGAGAGAAAAAAATGGGAGTCCAGTTGTGGTATTATTCCCTCCAGTTTCCAGAGCCAGTGAATTATATTTTTAATGGAGAAATAAAGATCAGAATCTATTTTTTTCTGACATTAATCCTGGGAGATAAATAGGAAAAGCACAACAACTCGTTGCAAATAATAACTTAAAGAAAAGAAAACTTCCTGTGGCTGATGATAAAATGTTAACAGCAGTGAAGGAAAAAGTCAACTGCTGTCTGAAATTCTGCTCTGAGATCAGGTATTAAAAAAAAAACCCAAATACCTGAATTTGAATACAGAGGATAAAGCTCTTTGCCTTTGAAATAAGATTTAAAATGCCAGCATTTCTCATTTACAGCTGTATCATCTCTCCTCTGCATGTGTGCTCTAAAGGCAGGAAAGGGATGAGGAAAGACAGTAACCATCAATTACATTCCCCATAGTATCAGTGTAAATCTGGCTGTACAAACATAACAAGCAACAAAGTCTTCCCCCTTGATGCTACAACTTACATACCTGTTCTGTCATAAGAATGAACTTTAGTTCTCAAAGTCCTTTTAGAAGGTCTTTCAGTTGTTGTTTGCTCACAAGTCTCTTTATAGTAACTTGGTTCCAAAACAGCTGCTTGTGTTTCAGTCTGTCTAATGTTATCTGCAACAGACATGTTAAAAAGGGAAACTATTAGTCATTTCAAGCAGATCATGAGGCACAGTTACTTTCTAATTTAATTTAGTTTCCCTGCAAGTTTACATTTCTGCAATGCCTACTTTCCCAAACACATTCTGATGGCTTTGATATTTGGATAGAGACATACATGGGATGCTGTTTCTTTTGTCTATATCACATAAAAACTCATACTCAGATAATTGATGGACATTGGCTACCTGAGCATGGTTGGATAAGAGATGCAACACTCATTTTCTGTGTATCCCATGAGGCAAAGAGGATAACATCAGTTTGGACTTAAGTAATTTGTTTGGCTTGTTTTTCTTGCACTCTGAAAGAAGGCCAGCTGTATCCTGGGCTGCACCAAAAGAAGTGCGACCAGCAGAATGAATGAGGTGATTCTCCTGCTCTGCTCTGGTGACACGCCACCTAGAGTACTGTATCCAGTTCTGGGGCCCCCAACACGAGGAGGACATTGAAATGTTGGAGAAGGTCCAGAGGAAGGTCATGAAAATGACTGTAGGGCTGGAGCACCTCCTCTATGAGGAGAAAGAATAGTATTTCCTTCTAAAGGCTTTAAAGAGAAGGGCAGAATGGCTATTCATGCTATAGCTGCCCACTGCAATATGATATCTCAACAAATATTGGAAGTCAAGTAAGTCTCCTGTTTTGGGCAGAAAACCAGAAAATTACCTGTCAGGCCACATCTGAAGTAAAAACTGGAATCCTTGTGACTTATAGTGCTCTTCTAGAAATGCACTGGAGCACACTAGCTTTACAATTGTTTTGAGAAGAATTGATACCATGATCATAGAATCAGCGAATGTTAGGGGTTGGAAGGGACTTCCAGACATCAAGTCCAAATGCCCTGCCAAGCCACACAGGAACACATCCAGATGGGTCTTGAAATTCTCTAGAGAAGGAGACTCCATAACCTCTCTGGGGAGCCTGCTCCAGTGCTCAATCACTCTCAGAGGAAGGAAGTTTCTCCTCACGTTGAGGTGGAACTTCCATATTCTATTTTGTATTCATTGACCCTTATCCTATCATAGGACACCAGTGAGAGACTGGCCCCCTTGTTTTAACACCTTCCCTTCAGATATTTTTAGACATTGATGAGGTCCCCTCTCAGCCTCTCTTCTACAGATTAAAGAACCCCAAGTCTCTCAGTCTCTCCTCATAAAACCTGGTAGCCCTCTCTCTTCAGTAGTTCCCTCCCCGTTCCTCTTGAACTGGGGAGCCCAGAACCATATACAGTATTCCAGATGTGGTCTAACTAGGGCAGAGTAGAGGGGGACGATGGGAAAGGAAGTCCCATCTTTTATCACCCCACTTTCCATCATTTCAGTTACTTTACCATTTACAGAAGATGAAGGTAGCATGCCAAAGCCATGTTGAATTTCCTTGCAAGCAGAAGTTGTGGGAACTGTCTCTTTCAAATTCTCATTCTTTGAGATTAAGGATGCTGATTTTGTTATGCTGCTTTTTAACTTTGTTGTCTCATCCTCTGACACGCTAGTAGGCTGGAAAATGGATTTTCCTTTTCCCTCCTTCTGTATTCTTGAGAGCCTAAAATTGAAGAACGTGCTCTTTTAGGAAAAAAAAACCTGAATATTCAGTCATAGAGGCAAAACAGGACAATCAACAAAAATACAACTTGTATAATGGTTTGCATTTGTGATGAAGATACAGTCATCCTATGACACAGAATTAGAGCTTTATTCATGGTGAATGAAGTATACAGTGAGGGTGGGGAAAGAAGTCAAAACAAAATTACAGCTCTTGTGCTCTGAAACTATATAGGCATCAGAAGCAATATTACATAAAACCTGATAGTTACTTTGATTTGCCTCAACATCCTTTGAGAAAGATTTAAAAGCTTTATTTTCTTAATCAAGGAATTTAGACTAAAATACCCCAAGTGTGGTTTTATTTCAATCTAAAAAATCTCAGGAATGGAAGTTTGCCTGTAGGAAGGCCTCCTTGTCTCTTGAGCCTCAGGAAAAGACATTCCTTTCTCATCATCTGTATGAAAGGGAGAGGAAACCAAAAGCTCAACTGTGCCAGAAGAGTGTGTGGTGGAGTTGAAATTACCCCCTAACTAAATCAGAGAGCCCAAACTAAAATTTCCAGACTATCTCAGCAGGATGGAAGCAAATGAAGCTATATTTACAAGCAAAACTACAATCCAGAAGTATGAAATGCAATGAATATGTGCAAACTATACAATATTTACATGTATTTTATACATGTATATTACATGTATACCTGGCCGCTCTCCAGCCACTCTGACCCCAGCCTGTAGCACTGCATGGGGTTGTTGTGGTCAATGTGCAGAACCCGGCACTTGGATGTGTTCAATCTCATGCCGTTGGATTCTGGACAGATGGGCATTGCCCTTTTAAATTTTAAGTAGCAGGGAATAAAAAGTTCTCATAAAGAAATATAACTTCACCTACACATTTCCAAAGCTCATGCCTTCCTCTCTTACTGGTGCTTTGTGTTTCCTTTTTGTGCTTGCTCTGTAAACTGCTGTGCGAAGAATAGGATATCTCTTTTCTACTGAGGATGACTGGGAAAAAAGGGCAGAGCAACACATTCATTCCAATAACTATCTTGAGGAAGTAGTTATATACTAGAATAAAAACAAACAAACAAACTTTGTTTTTAGCAGTTGGGGAAAGCATTTTCAAAACCACAACTGACAACTTCACTCATTTGTCTTTGCAGATGTACAGCATTTTCTGTGCATGAAAATTTAATTGTTAAGAAGAGTCTGAGTAAATGACTTAGAAGTAAGGCCTGATGTGGCCCTGGGCAGCCTGATCTAGCTGGAGAAGTCCCTAGGCGCTCACTGCAGGGGGGTTGGATGAAGATTACCTTTGAAGGTCCCTTCCAACCCGATGCAATCCATGAACCACATATGCTTTTGTATTTAACTCTGATTTAAGACTATGACTGCAATAGCTAGAATAGAATAGAATAGAATAGAATAACCAAGGTTGGAAGAGACCTTGAAGATCATCGAGTCCAACCTGTAACCACAACCTCACAACTAGACCATGGCACCAAGTGCCACATCCAGTCCCCTCTTGAACGCCTCCAGGGAACTAGTTAACTTAGTTAACTCTAAGTCAGATTTTTAGTATAATGGGACTATAGCTAGCAGACTATTAATTGCAATTACAATATTAACACATTGTCCAGTTTTAAAAAATGCATATTCTCACCACTTCAGTGTTGGCTCTTTCACTGCTGCCAGCTGGTTCACAGGCCATACACTTGCCTTTCACCATAAGCAGGACCTCTGCCCTCTCTGGTTTGAAATGGAGACGAGATAGCAGTTTTTCTTTCAGCATTTTGTTTTGCCCATCTATGTGGATTAGGTGTTCTTCATGCTAATAGTAAGAAAATGACTACCAAATTAAATCTGCAGCAAAGACTGTCTCCGCACTATGGTCTCAGACTGAATTTCATACTCGAGGTGCCTTTTTAGAAATCAGATGGTGTTTGGATATTTACTTCTGCAGTGTTTGAACAGAAAATTCACACAGCTGACAAATTAAAAACAGTTAAGTATATACTGAGTGACAAATGAAACAATTATTTGCTTTGAAAAGTGAATAATGTAGAACTAGAAAGGCAAACACATGTAATGCATTAATCAAAATTTACATAAAAGAAGAATGGACATTTTCACAAGGAAAAAGATGCATTTATATACAAAATATATGGAAAGTAGAAAAGAGCATGTAAAGATACTTTGAAGGTTTTTAAAATACTAAATCCAGCCCCCCCCCCCAATCACCTGAAAAATACAGTTCAACAGGAGCATCGTATGTTTTAGCCAGGAAGATATTAACACAGAGCAACAAAGCATTGAAGACAAAGATAGAGAAGACGTCTTCAATCCTGACTTGCCAGTCTCACTCAACATCATATCAGCTTAGTTTCCCAGTTAGGTAATTTTCCTCTGTTCTCCCACATGCTTCAGAATCACAGCATCATCAAAGCCCAAGGCATGGTAATACATAATGTAATAAAGCTGTTAAGCATTATAAACTCTAATTGGCATTTCTAGCTACAAAACCTTATTTGCAACAGCTTAATATGAACTCAAAATAAAAATAAATTTTAAAAAATTAGATCAAAATAGATTACTGCAGATCAACATCTGCAAACTTAAGGGAAGCTCCAACTGAGCAGCAATAAACTCTTTACCCATAACAGCTAGATCCAAAATGACTACAATGATACCTTGAGGTGCCATATATACTAATAATGCTATATAGGCAAAACATTTTTTAATACAGGAGCAGCTATACTAGCAAAGGCCATACAGAACTAATTAACACCTCTAAGAGCAATATCTTATGTCTCTTCTAGGACTCTCTTGCTGCAGTTCTGGATAGACACCCTTCTAGCTACACATTCAAGCTCCTCCAGAGCAAGCCTGAGGTGCAACATCACTGAGGAAAACAGAGGGGATGACTGTGACATTAATTTCGTTAACTTTTAGAGCATAGCAAGATGGGAGAGCTAAAAAGAAAGGAAAACAGACTAAAGACACCATTCTTTTTCCTTGAGCAGAAACAAAATTTTTAAATGCCTTTTGTTTTGGCACAAAGACCAAAATGTATTAGTCAAAGTGTAAAAAATAATGATTCATTAAGGACTCAAGTGATCAAATAATGTAAGGACTTGAAACCCATCTGATAGTCAATCAAAATACTTGACCTTTTCAACTGCCGGCAATAAAAAGCCTCTCTGTTTGAAAAACACACAACTTCTTAGAGTCTCTGCCTGCACTGCAGATACTTTAGTGTCTGCAGGTTGAAATGAAAGCATTAGTGTAAATGAAAACCTGCACATTTGGTGCTGTACTGAAGTGGGCTATCCAAGACACATCAGTGTTATCTTCTCCCTCACCAGCTGCAAGAAAACACAAAATGGCGTCTGATAGCTGAGAGGCCTCATAGCTGAGACGCCATTTGCATCAAACCAAACACTAACCATTTTCAACTGCTTGTCTTCTTACAACAGCACAAGCTCAAAGGCAACCCAGAAGTGCTAGAACAATCGTAGAACAACTCTGCCAACAACCAGCCTTTTGACTCTGAAGAGCCTCAGGCTGTGCGATACCACAGTGGTAACTATTGCCCATAGTATCACACAGACTGAAACTCTTCAGGGTCAGATTAGCTTTCTGACGAGCCTGGAGTGTTCAGTGGCTCTAACGACCATGGTCAACTTGTTTCCACCCCCCTCACCGTATGGGAGTCCCCCAAATGAGGGAAAGGTAGAAAACTAACCAAAATGAAGCCACACCTAAAGAGAAGGCCTGCTTTTCCACTACAGACCACAGCTTTACTATTTCCACATTTAGGGATCAATCATGGCAAGCTTTCTTTTGGCACTGAAAAAGCAGCCAGAACCCCCCAGCTTCACTCACCATTTCCATGGCCACTGACCTGGCTGTTACCTCCTGCCAGGAGGCAGTGGATGGGACAGGACAGGGCCCCTGGCCCTGAGCAGCAGCCCTTGGGGGAGGGCCGTTGTGGAGTGCTGCTGAGGGCTAACAGCTCTCCCAGCCAGGCTGTGCTGCCTGGCCTGTGTAACACCAGCCCTGCTTCATGAGGCACCAGCCTCTGACAAGAAAAAGGTCATCACAGCAATAAAACTCCATAACTGAGAGGTGAAGGAAGGTCAGCTTTTGGTGGAAACAGTCCAATTTTTTTGTTGGGAACTGTTCTTTGAAAATGTTGAGTAAATGAGTTCATTAACTTTTTTGATACTGCATCACAAAGAGATTCAAGCTACAGGAGGTTCAAGATGACTTTAATAAACACTTATCAGATCCACCAAAGTGGATGTCAAGGGTTAGGTCTGGGCCAGCGTCTAAAAACAAACAGAACCTCTCTGGTCTCCCAAAGGGGACAATAAATAGAAATAAGGGAGAGAGACTTAAGCATTAGAAAAGGAAATTGAAACTAGTATTAACTAATTAACTAATATTAGAACTAATAAAAAGAAACACGCACAAAACCAATATCAAACCCAGATTCCCTGGCAGAAATTAGTCGCTGCCACCTCTATGACCCCTCACACCACCAGGGCTGCCCCCACACCTGCTTGGTCCCCACTGCGCTGAGGCCTTGATGCACAAAGGACATGGCAGAATAGAATCATAGAATGGTAGGAGTTGGAAATGACCTCCAGAGATCACCGAGTCCAACTCCCCATCCAAAGCAGGATCATATAGAGCAGGTCATAGAATCATAGAATTGTTAGGGTTGGAAGGGACCTTAAAGATCATCCAGTTCCAACCCCTGCCATGGGCAGGGACACCTCACACTACAGCAGGTTGCTCAGAGCCACATTCAGCCTGGCCTGAAAAACCTCCAGGGATAAGGCTTCCACTACCTCCCTGGGCAACCTGTGCCAGTGTCTCACCACCCTCATGGTGAAGAATTTCTTCCTAACATCCAACCTGAATTTACCCATTTCTAGTTTTACTCCATTCCCCCAGTCCTATCATTGCCTGGCACTCTAAAAAGTCCCTCAGCAGCTTTCTTGTAGGCCCCCTTGAGATACTGGAAGGCCGCAATAATCATACTATAAAGGCGAATTTGAACAGAAAATGAGTAGGCAAGAAGCTAGTCTTATTTTAGGTGTAAGTCTGTTGCCTGGCAAGGCCCAAATCAGGACAGACTGAAGAAGAATCATGGTTTTGACTCATCCTGATAAGGGTTGATCACCTTACTTGGCAATAAAAATAGATTAAGAAAAAACTTGTTGGAATCCAGTGCCAGAAACTGAAATCCAAAACCTTGGCTCATAGGAGAGTCAGCAGATGCAAAGTGCAACAGCTTTCATATCTACTTGCTCTACCCAGTTTCTTAACCCTGTATTGGTTGTTCCTATTTATTGTCATAGCCAAACACTTGTTTGCAAGCAAACTGAAATATTTTACAGTTAGGTACAGGAACAGGGAGTTGAAATTGGTGATCCTTCTGACTCAAGGTATTCTGTGATGCTGCTGCAGAAGGCCCAAACTAGACTCAGAGGCACAAAAGAACTAGACTCAGGAGCTGGATTCTGGAACTGGATTCAGGAACACATGGATTGGGATAGAAGCCAGAATAGAGTCCTCCTCAGATACCAGCCATTAAAGAAGAGCAGTGACCTTGGTCTGCATAACAAGACTTGGTGCTAACTATACACATCACTATTTTCACTTCTAGCAGCAGACGCTACCTGTGAAAACATGCTGTGAAGTTCAGCAGGTGCAGTCACTTAGAAAAGACTGAGCTGAACAGTAAAATCAGTGAATAGATTTAGCTCTGTTCCAACTCAAACCTAGAGGGTGGATATGTTTTTTAAAGCTGAAGCTATTTAGGATCTTGAAATGAGTCTGCTTGTAAGTTTTCCTGAGCTCTCATTGTATATAGGTTATACACCTTCGAGTTGTTTCTCTTCAATCATAACGTTATTTCATAACTAAAAGAACAAAGTACGCTTTAAGAAATGTAAGGATATTTTATCTGAATTGCCAGGCTGTCAGAAATCTGGGAAGGAAAATAAAAGTCTCCTCAGGATTAACTCATCCATACTTGATTTGACCACACATGGCTTCCCCTAAAGATGTAAATGGTGACTAATCCTGAAATGCTTATGCTCAAAGAAGGAAATGGAATCTAAAGAGATATTAAAAATAATTAAATACTCGCAGGAATCTCATCTGTTTTTTCCAGTTATGCACAGAAGATTTACATGCAAAGCTCCTATTGAAGCTGCTTGCAGTTAATACTAAGCAGTTATAAGAATACAGAAAACTGGAAAAGAAATAGTACTTTCCAGTCATTAAAATATATGGCTTCATTTATATCTGCAGATCACTAACACTACTGCGAAACTAATTGAAGGATAACACGATCCTTAATCAAATAAAGCAAATGAAATTAAAATGATCACATGGTCATGAATTCACAGCTTGCTAAAGCAATCAATATATTGCATTAGGGAACATGAAATAATGTTTATAAAAGAATTTTGACCCTAAAACATTACAAAATTTACCTGAGGGTATGCAGGAATTATTGAAGAGTATTAAGAGGAATCCTAGTATGATTCTTTAGATCCTTAAACAGTGTACTCTGTATATAACCAAAAAGAACTAGAACTCATTAATCATCAAAGCACCTAGATCAACCTGAATCCTACAGATTTGCATAGAATATTTTATGTTGTAGTCATGTGAAGAAATATTTGTATCAAGAAGGAGCTGCTGTTGGGAATCCCAAGAATGACATGGATAAACCTCTATGGGCTTTTAAAAATCCTGCTGTAGTTATGAGCCAGCTAGAATCAGGAACTGGTAGAAGAAAAATTCTACTCGCTGGTATAAAATGAAGGAGCCAGAATCAAATGTATTTTCACAGCAAACCCAGTATGCCCTCCAAAGAGAAGCAGTGTCTCATCTTGTTTAGAGTGGTGATGAAGTACCAAAGTATGGCACTAAATAGTAAATTCTATGCAAATGCATGCCTAACTTCTGAGGCCAAAGCATTCTGATGCTCATGCAGGATCCAGTGAAGAGATATCTTGAATCTCTCTTTGTGAGTGGGGTGGGGTTTTTTTTGCACAGGTATGAACAATAACAAGTGTACACTGATTTTCAGGAAAAAATGGTGGAAGCAGTGTTCCCTTGCAGCCTGTGAGGCTCTCATAGCAAAGCCAACTCAAATGCCCTTTGGGTTGCCTTTGCTGCATGACTGCTCCCACTTACCTCCAAAGTGTGCTAAATCTTCACATGCAAATGAGAGTGCCAGGAGTGTCATGTTTTCTTGCTTTGCTTTTTTTTTTTTCCCCCAGGTGGTTCTTTTTCTATCAGAGTACAGCCTGGTACTGCACACTGAATCGCTTTCACATTAATTGCAGTGACACTGGTCAGACTGCATAAACTTGACTGCTCCATGGATGCAACAAAGAGCTTGTTCCTCAATGGGTACATGGGTAGTGGTCAGTTTGGATGTCTCAGAGTTGCAGGGCAAGATACTCTGTAAATTAGACTTTATGTTATAAGCTCACTAGGAAAGAAAACAAACACAGCGAACAAGCACTCAATCCCCTTGGTTCATGAGTTTTCTAGCTCAAATGTTTTCCCATTCATTACTCACAGATTACAACTTCTAGATCACAGACTTACGAGCAAGCAAGATACCTTGCCAATGGTGAAAGTGCTCATTGTTCCTCTGCTGTCACACTGTGGGTACCCTCTGTATCATACTGAGGCATGAAAACCTCAGCAGTCCAGATGCTGTTGGATCCGCTTTGAAGCTTTTTGGGTACGTTTTTAGCCCTGCTGTTCAGAAAACACATCAGTTTCCAGAGGAGAGCAAGGTGGTCCTTATGAAACCTCGTCAGTACTGTTGTTTACTCATTTTCATGAGTTAAACACTTTGATTATTCCCCTATTAATGCTTTAGTTGAATTTCTCTTTGTCAATTTGAAATTATTTTTGTTTTCTTTCTCTGTAGGCACCAACAGCACAGAAATTGTCCTCAGAATTGGTCTTAATTGCCAACCTCATGGTCATCAGACAATTTCCTGCTGGGAACTGGAAGGCAGTCTAAATATATAGACGTCAGCAATGATTATAATTTCACATGGCAACTCTAGTTTAAAAAAGAAAAGAAGAAAAAAAGCCATGTAGACTGGACCCCTACGATTTTCAAATATACATCACTTACTGTTATATGTTAAAGTTTTCCACCTTATGAGAGCTGAGGTTTTGCCCTAAAAGGCAGAAACTCCCAATTCTTTTAAAGTAAACTGACAAGGCTGTTCATGACCTTGCCTTCTGCAGGATTTATTTTGTCTTCTGAGTTTCATTTAAGATGTAAAAACAAATGCTGATGTGTGTCAGCTTTGGAGACATAGCTGACAGTGAGTTTCTAGTATTCTGCAGGGCTAGTCTAGAACCTAGTAAGTGAAGTCAAAAAAGATACTTCAAAAAGTATTAACAAAGAAGAAAGATTAATTTTATCTTCCTTAAAAGCATGCTTTTCACAGTAAATCTGCTAGACGAGGTGATCCTGCTGTATCAGGGGGTTTGCCTAGATGATCTTCAGAGGTCCCTTCCAATCCCTACCATTTTGTGATGTTGGACTCTACCAAAACGTTTTATGTTATAATCTTCAAAAATGCCAGAAGGGAGAAGCACATACCGGCAATAAATGTGCACTCAGGTGTCTGGTCCAGATCTTGGCATTTTAGTAATTGTTTTATGTTGAGAAAGTAAATGTTTTCCATACAACACTGAAATTATTCACAGAAAAGTGTTTTGCCAACATGTTGGCAAAATGTTGCTGATCCACAGTTAGAGCGGCTTCCATTATTCCCTATTCTTGAAAAATATGTAAAGCAGGAAATTTAACTAACATATACAGCTTTCATTCCATAAAACACCAAGAGGTTCTGAAAGAGCAACCCCAGAATAAAAATGATTAGGATAAAAGGAAATTTAGTCAGATATGAACCAAAGGTTTTATCTCAGTAGTCAGTATTGTCTTTGCCCTACACATGGCTTTGTAGCTATTTGCCTCTATCTCTCAGCAAGTCCAGTCAATAACTGTCAGGAGATGCCCTTTACCATCTGTCATTACAAGTTGTTCATAAACTTGATGGAATGCTGAGGAAGAGTCAGGGCAATCAGATGATTAAATGTCTGATGCCTTAAATAGAAATATTAAATAATAATGAAAACTGTCAGCCATTAAGGCACAAATATAAACATGTGCCTGGAATTTTTTCTCATTTCCATTACAAGATTACTGAAAAAGTATTGAGTTGACAAAGATGTATACCACTGACTGATTATTCATGCCCATCAATGTTTCCATTTCTCTGGCCTGAGAGATTTAAGCTGAAAACTCTATCATGAATACATCTTATATTCATAGAGTGAGCTGTGTCTTCGTAATACAATAAAAACATTGCCACTGTTGGCATAGATCATCCATAGGAAAAAGGAAGGATCTAAGGGAACATGAAATTGGTATTAATAATGCTGATGTGTATGCAGAATTATGGTAACTGTAAAGAATTGTTTAAAGAAAGGTATTTCTATTATGCATCCAGTAAAAATAAAACTGATAAAGTTGTACACACAGTTCCAATAAAGCAATTTTAACTCTATAGCAAAGGAAATTTTGTAGACTTCCACCTTTCTCTGAAGGGGTCACATTAGTTTCTACAAGCCATCACCAAAACTAATCCGGCATTCCTGAAATGAAACTCCTTAATGACTCTTACATAAACTCACTTTGTAAGCAAGGTAGCTTGCTCTTAAAAACACACACACACAAAGCCTAAGCTCCCCTTTGTATTTGCATTAAATGTAATCTTATCAGGGTATCATCTGTATTCTGTTAGCAGAAGACCATTAGATGACACATTCCTTTAAGCACCATTCCCACTTTGCCTGAGGGAGGAAAGCAGAGGTGTATCAAGGACTGCATTGCAGCAGTGTAGCCACCACTGTTTGTGCATGTTGCCTACCCTTCTGCTGAAGCTGAGGAGCTGCATCCTTTGTGTGTTTGAAACTGCAGCTGTGCTCACGTTAGATACAGAGTGCTCCCTAAGAAATCCCTCTCTCTACACTAACCACAGGCCAAATGTAAAGCATTTTTACCTCTGATAGTCTAACTGTGGCCCAGAACAAACACGGTGTCTTGGTTTTATTTACTTCAGCCTTGGTTTCTCTCAGCCCCAGTACTCAATGTACCTGATGTATAGGAAAGCTGACCTTTTAGTAACCAGGTGATACCAGAAACTGCTCTTCTTAGTAGATGACAAACACATTACTGCAGACAGAATCACTCATGCACACACAGATGGCACCAATGGCCTCATCCTGTTCCCTCTCTGGCTGATCAGGATGAAGGTCTGCTAGTGGAAAATCTACACATGCATCACAGACCCAGTAGCTGGCTTTTGAAACCTCCTGGCTCCACTCTGAGATACAGACACGCAGCCCTAGAACCCACGGTCTCACTAGCAGGCTGGCTTACACCTGATGATCTCACCAGTAGTTACTATGTGATACTGATATTTCCAGTATCTGACCCAGTCTTACAGCTGTCTTGATACCTTGATCCCACACCTGTTATCCTGCTTGCTGCTGGTCTTGCTTGACAGTCACTAGTGATCACATCCAGACATAGGCACCTGCACAGGCACACACTCCCATCTCTCCTATTGAGGACGCGAAGGCACACAGACCCCTGGACAATAGTCAGAGCTGGAGTTTAGTGAAGGCAAACCATGCTGCTGAGATGCCAGGGGCAGTCAGGCATGCACACTGACTGGCTCTGATTACACATGGCTATCTCCTTTTATCACTTCTCTTTCTGTTTAATCATATTTGTCCCTCCTCTGGGCACCCTAATCCTTCCTTTTCCCCACCTGTGGTTACTCTTGTGAACACCCCATCCCCAAAAGCTTTTCTCCTGCATCCCATAGCATATCCCATACCCCTAGGTAGAGTCCTTAAGGCTGGAAAAGACTCTAAGATCATCAAGTACAACCTTCTACCCAATGTCTCCATGACCACTGGACTGGTAATTCCCTGACAGACTTACTGGGGCTTCCACCATCTGCCAAGGTGCTTCTATGTTATAAGATGAGCCCTAATCACATAAGCTAACCTGTTTAAAAAACAAACTAAAAAAGAGCAATGTATCAGGCAGATTGTTATTAAATATTAATATTTCATAGATGATTCTTCTAGGAGGTTCAGAAAGTGTATACAGGAGTCACTACCTGAGATGCATGTAGAAATCTGAGACACATTCAAGATCAGACTTGATGTGTCCCTCCCCTGGGCAGCCTGATCTAGTCAGAGGCGTCCCTGCTTACTGCCAGGGGCTTGGACAAGGTGACCTTTGAGGGTCCCTTCCAACCCAATACAATCTGTGAAAATCTGTTCTCACTAATATTAGAGTTATAACACAGGATTTCACCATTTGGATCCACATTGAGGAGCAGGAAAAGGAAGTTAAATAGCAAGAACTAATCTCTGAATTAGCATGAGAGGCCAGTTTTGCATAAAATCACACAGTGAGGGAGTGATCAGAGACTCGCTTTTCTCACCTTACAGGAACACTTAAGTAGTTATTTAATTTCTTTTGCAGAAATGGTTGTAGTTAAACCACATCTAGGTCATCTCTTTTACATCTTAATCATTATTATGGGCATTTCTGACCCAAACTGTATCCTGCATTGTTGAATGCAGTTTCAAACTGTTAGCCTAATTAAGGCATCTCAGAGTCACAAAACATTAATGAACCACCCACTATCTAAGCAGCACATGTGGGTATGCTTGCTCAAAACAAAACAGCTGGATTTTTTTTTTTCCCTTGGTATTTGTTCTTCTTAAGCAATGTGGAATACTGTATACTAGCTCATAAGTGCACAAGTCATCGCTTTGCTGTCAGGTTTGCCCAGACAGAAAAATACATCCAAGTCCTCTGCAGCATTATGTTCCAAATAGTCAGCAGGGAGCAGCTTCATTACCTGGAATTGCTTTCTTCCTCACCCACTGCCTGTCACCACTGCCTGGCTTCACGCACACATGATGTCAAACACAGCAGGAAATGCTGTACCTGCCCTTGACCTCTTATACAGCTTGCTCTGACATGCTCTGAGATATTCTCATACTTTGGAATCCAGCCACAATGTGCTGTGCTCTGTGTCTTAGAACACAGAGAAACCATTGCTGATGTGCTACAGAATTACCTGTTCCTGTGCAGGGTTTTGTTTGTCTGGGAATGCCACACCGATGGTCTAGTCCCACACACTCTGTCTGGGCAGCAATAAGGAAATGCTCTGGTTAACTAAAGGTGTTGTGAAGGTAGTTCCATGCAAAGTCAGCCTTCATTTTGCCTCATTATTGAAATTTCTTCCATTTTGATTTATTAAGAGCACCTGATAAGTGTCACTGCTGTATAGCTGCCTTTCCTCTGTTGCTATCTTGAATTTAATATATTAACAAACAACAGCTCAGCAGAATAGCAACATTCATCTGCCTAAAATCATGTGAATAAATGAATTTTTTGCTGCATTATAGGTACCCTGCAATAACGATTTCTCCGCTGGCTGAGGACTATCACTTCAGCCTCCAATAACACAAATTAGAAAGACAAAAGTGTGTGTGAAAGGTGATAAACAACAGTGGGGGGGGGGGGGAAAGTCTGAAAAAAAAAAATGTCCCTACACTAAGTAGAAAAGGTCTTACAGACCTGAAGAGAGGTTGTAGCCAGGTGGGGGTTGGTCTCTTCTCCCAGGCAACCACCAACAGAAAAAGAGGACACAGTCTCAAGCTGCTCTCTAACAGGGGAGGTTAAGGCTGAATGTTAGGAAGAAATTCTTCACAGAAGGAGAGATTGGCCATTGGAATGTGCTGCCCAGGGAGGTGGTGGAGTCACCATCACTGGAGGTGTTTAAGAGGAGAGGAGACTGGATGAGGCACTTGGTGCCATGGTTTAGTTGATAAGATGGTGTTGGGTGATAGGTGGACTTGATGAAGGTCTTTCCCAGCCTGGTTAATTCTATGTTCTATATTCTAATATGGATGAAGAAATAGAAAAGTAAGTGTTCTGGACTTGACCAGGACAGATTTTAGCAAAACCACAGATACAGTAAGAATACTGCAGCAAACTGAAATTGAACAATCACAGAATTGTCAGGGCTGGAAGGCACCTCAAGGATCATCTAGTTCCAACCCCTGCCATGGGCAGGGACATCTCACACTACAGCAAGCTGCTCAGAGCCACATCCAGCCTGATCACAAAAACCTCCAGGGATGAGGCTTCTACCACCTCCCTGGGCAACCTGTTCCAGTGTCTCACCACCCTCACGGGGAAGAACTTCTTCCTGACATCCAATCTGAATCTACCCACTTATAGTTTTGCTCCATTCCCCTAGTCCTATCATTACCTGACACCCTAAAAAGTCCCTCGTCAGCTTTCCTGTAGGCCCCCTTCAGATATCGGAAGGCCACAATAAGGTCTCCTTGGATCTTACAGACACAATTGAAGTTAAGTTGTAATTAATTTTGTCATTTAGTGCTATTATTTACTGAAAATAGGAGGTCCACCATCCAAAAGTCTCATTTTTTGAATACAGTTACTTAATTAAAAACCAACCAACCAAACTCCCCTATTTTATTGGTTTGTTCACCTTTTAAAAGGAAGGCCTTCTGGCTCATAAAGAGGACGATATATTGTAATCACCATGCAACTAATCTTCATCAAAGAAGGTTATAGTGGTGCAATATCATACCTTTGTTTAAAGCCAAACACAAGATACAACAAAGGATTTGTTTGTAGGAAGACTAGATATGCAAATGCCACATTAATTAAAACAGTGCAGACTTTTGTACTAACTCTCATGTATAAACTTGTTCTAGTCAACTGAAAGGGAGAGCTCAATGAAGCTCAGTGCTGAGTGTAATACGAACATTAAGATGCAGAGCAACAGAAGAAATGTGTAATGCTCTTCAGATTCACTGCCTTGTCAGCTATCAGTGGATGCTGAGATGAAAAGTAATTTTTTCTTAGAGAAGCATTTGAAGTTAAGAGCAGAATGGACCATATGAAGCCCATAAAACATGCTAGACTACTGTGAAGCCACTATACTTCTCAGGCCATCAACAACTCTTACCAACTCTTATTTACTGCCTCTGACAGCAAGCAGCACTAAATGCAGAATGAGGAACTGCAGATCTGGACTCAGCATTAGGAAATGATTTTTACATAGATAAAATTAATTTTACACATCAGTTAAGTTTTAATATTAATGCATCAGGCCTTTTTTTTTTCTGGTAAAAGAAAATAATTGCTTTCATTAAGCCATATAATCATCATAAATTGATCACTTGCAATTTATGTTTGAGTTGAAGACATCAAAACTGTAAGATGATTTTTAACAAACAGGAAATCTGGGTGTTAAGGCTGCTATTAAAAAAGCTAAAAAATGGAAGCATCAAATAACCACAGCTACAAAAAAAGCATGAAACCCTCAAAGAGGTGGTCACCTCCACTGCTCGGTCCCTTCAGTTCTCTAAGTAAAATACAGGTTATGTTGAAGTTAATGGGGGGAGGAAGGGAGTTTGTGGATATGTCCTGTGCAGACTAGTGGCAGAGCTGAGCCTCATTTCATTCTCTGAACTGCTTTTTTTCCCCCTGAAGTTTCCAGCTCCAGAACTCCCTCCAGCAGAGAAAGAACTGTGAGATGCTTGGACTATACATGAAAGCGTATGCACGTTTCTGTGTAGCCTCTGAGCTGTTAAATGTGAAATCAGAAATACAAAGGCTGGAAATCCTGCGTGATCGTTTTTGTACTGCTTCAGGTGCTCAGATGCTGTGCAACGGTGGCCATTGGATTATCTCCACAGCAGCTAATCATAGCCGTTATGCTTAATAAAAACAAGTCAAAGTTGAAGTCACTGTGGAGCACTCAGCCCTTTGCTTCAGTGCATGAATGAGTTTGAAATGAGCAGGCTGTGACAATAAAAAAGGTTTAACTACTAGCTGCTTTTCAGGGAAGAAAGCATAATGAAGCAGTTTGGTTTTAGAAGTGTTGACGGATTAAAAGGTGGAAAGAAACCAAAGGAATAACAGCTTCAGATCTTCTCTTTAATGTCATGTGATGTGGAATTTGTAAGCAAATTTAATTAAATAAGAGATACAGAATGATCAGACTTCAGTCATGACAGCAACAAGCTCCTGCTGTGCTTATAATTATAATTTATACTGTGCCATGAGACAGGTCTGATTAGTAATTGAAATCAGCAATCTCGATCAGGATGGTACTCCCCACAATTCACTCCTGTGCTCTGAGTAGCTGCAAGTGTCCCAGTCTCACCCCTGGCACCGGAACTCAGATGACCAGTTAGAGACATATGGAAAGATAGAATAAATGTGTTGGAACAGACCTTAAAGATCATCCTGTTCATTCCTTGCCCCAGCACTGAAGAGTCATCGCTAAACCATGTCCCCAAGTGCTATGTCCACCCACTGCTTGAACACTTCCAGGGACAGTAACTCCACCACTGCCCTGGGCAGACCATTCCAGTGTTCAAGAGCACTTTCAGTGAATAAATATTTCCTAACATCCAGCCTAAGCCCACCTTGGGGCAGCTTGAAAGAATTTCCTCCAGTCCTGTCACTTGCCACCAGAGAAAAGAAGCTGGCTCACTCATCTCCCCAACCTCCTTTCAGGTAGTTGTAGAGAGCGATGAGGTCTCCCCTCAGTCTCCTCTTCTTTAGACTGAACAACTCTGGCTCCTTCAGACACTCCTCATAGGCCATGTGGTCCAGGTCCTCCATGAGCCTCACTGCCCTTCTCTAGGCATGCTCCAGCACTCTTCCTACTGATTTGTTTTTCTCCCTTGTTAGGTGGACTTCTGCCCCTACTCCATCAATTAATTCAGCCTGCTTGCCTGCCTGCTTCTCTTGCCATTGTTATGCTTCCCTCCTGATTGCAGAACACAGACCCTGAACATACCTTTATCACCAGGTCCTTCTAAGTTAGATCAGACAATACAAAGACTCACTAAATATTTATGAGTTACATTCAGATATTGTGGTAATTCAGAAGCATGAGAGCAGCTCTTAGAACCAGAAGCTGATGATCCTTGCCAGGCAACTCTAAACTCCACTTGTGCAATTTTACACACCAAAAATTACACCACAGTCTGTTGCACATGCTAGCTTGTGCATGGATTTTACCATAGAAGCACAGAATTGTCAGGGCTGGAAGGGACCTCAAGGATCATCCAGTTCCAACCCCCTGCCATGGGCAGGGACACCTCACTACTTAAGCCACACTCTCTGACACATGTTTACAGAAAACCATAGAGTTGCATTTAGACATACAGCTAATACAGACTACCAACTAAACCTGCCATTTCCTATGTGGTATTTCCTACTTAATATTAAAAAAAGCCCCAAACACCCCCACAGACCAAAAAACCTAACACACTCTCAGTTTTGTTGACCATGTTTCCTGTGATTTGATTTACACTATAATAAAGCTGTCAATGTTCCTGCAGCACTTAAAAGGTTTCTGATCGATCCTCCCTCCTCCTGCAAGTCTCCTCACTCAGTATGGAATATGAAGCAGTGCCTCTGCATTAGTATTCAATGCATGCCCAGCAGCATTGACCTAGTGACTCAAGCGGCTTTAATATTTTAGAGACGTGAGGATTAAATGCCATGGAAACCTAGAATGTAAAAGGGGTGGGATCATAAGTGAGGAAATGAAAAGGAGGGAAAAAAGATCACGTCTTATGTGACCACACACCTACATTAAACATAATTTTTTCCTGCAAAAAGCAGTTAAGTATGTAGCAAGCAGTTAGACAAATAATGTCTTTATTCTTTAAGTCATTCCCAGAATGTTTGCTGTGGTTAGTGGATAGTGGATAGCGACAGTTATAGCTCAGGGGACAGCTGGTGACTTTGTTTAGTTCCTCCATTACCTACTGTTTAGTTCACAGAAAGTCAAATGTCATCACTTCACGGGATGAATGACCTGGATCACAAGTACCCACAGACCTCGAGCAGAGAGCAAATCTGTAATCAGTAAGATGGAATTTTTAAAGTGCTTGTAGAGAGATCTATTTTGAAGTTCAGACTGCTTGACCTTCACCTCTCTGTCTTCTTGAATCTCCAGCTATGAAACAGGGATAAGCACTGATGTGGTGTAGCTGCTGGACTAAGCTACAGGAATATAGCCCTTGGCTTGGCCGCTTCTTCCAGCATGGCAGAGGCCAGAACTACTCCTTTGTGTCACATCTTTATTACCACACTAATACAAGCTGAAATTCCCCTAGATTCTTAGAAGTGTTGTACAGTGCCTGAGCAAAGTGCTATTAGTAAAGGTTATCTACACTATAGAAATAATTGTTGTATCCTCTAAAGTGGCCACAGTGAAGGGTTTCATGAAACAGAGTCTTTCAGACAGGTGCTTCAGTTAAGGCACTAAGCTGTCACTTCAGACTGAACTCTTGCTGCTTTAGCATTTTCACATTGAGTTTTTAACAACTGGGCAGTTTCACCATTTTCTGCAATTCCCTCCCCATTCCCCCCAGTTATAGCATTTGTGTGGTTCTTTGAGTTTTTGCTACATTGCTGGATTTTGTGTCATTTCAGTGTTTTATCACAGCACATTAGAGGTCAGAAGGGACCTCCAGGGATCACTGGGTCCAGACCCCTTGCAAAGGCAGGATCACCTAGGGTAGTCCACACAGGAATGCATCCAGGTGGGTTTTGAATGTGTCTAAAGAAGGAGACTCCACCACCTCTCTGGGCAGCCTGTTCCAGTGCTCTATCACCCTCACTGCAAAGAAGTTTCCCCTCATGTTGAGGTGAAACCTTCTATGTTCAAGCTTGAACCTGTTGAATCCATTGTTTCTTGTCTTACTACTGCACACCACCAAAAAGAGCTTGACCCCCTACACTTGACATCCACCCCTCAGATACTGATCAGATCCCCTCTCAGCCTTCTCTTATCAAAACTAAGCAGCCCCAGGTTTCTTAGGATGTTGTAACATCTTATACTGTTTTCTGCATTCTTATGTCTTTGTGTTCCAAAGGGTTTATGGTGTGGTTTTTGTGTGTGTTACATGTACTTCATTAGTCTTGGTGAGGTTTACTGTTTTAAGCTATTTTTGTATGGTTTTGTGCATTTTATCAGGTCTTCTCAGGTTTACCAAAGCATCTGTTGCTTTTTTTAACTGCTTTTTGTGGGTTCTTTTTTTCATTGGTTTGTTTTGTTGTTGCTGGGGTTTTTTTGTTTGTTGGTTGGTTGGTTCAGTTTGGTTTTCTTGTTATTACTTTCTCTCTTTTTCCATTTTAGTGGGTTTAGCAGTAGCACATATTCCTTTTGCCCTTTTCCACAAGGTATTTCTCAGCAGTAATAAAAACAGCAGGGAAGTGAGTCTGTCCCCTGGCTACATCAATCTAATCATCAATTAACTAATTTCTGAAGATGAGCCAGTAGATTTTCCTCAAGGGATTACCAAAACAACAGATGAAAATAGAGAGGATTTTAAAACCAGATATTCCTTATATTCATAATTAAAAAAATTAACAATTTTTTTCTTATTTCTCACCTCTGGTCTCCAGAGAGTATTTATAGACCTTTCCCTCTTCAAATAACTGGAAGGAATTTGGAAACCAGAAAGTTAAATTAGGGCTTAAGCAGAATATTCTCAAATTGCAAATAAACCAGCGAGGAGTTTGGTCTCATTGTGAAACCAAAGCTGTAAAATTGAGTTGTTTGATATCTATCACAGCACAGGCTCAGACAGAAAACTTAATGTAAAAAAATTAAGAGCAATTCTACTCTTACTGTAGTCCCAGAGCACAACCTAAGTTCTACTAAAAGTCTGCAGCAGTTGCTTTCAATGGTTTTCTTGGTATGGAGATAGGAAGAGATTTGCAATCCCTACAATAAATTAAATACTTTAACAACAACCAAACTCAAAGCAAGCCAGCTCTAAAGGAATTATGTTCTTTAAGCCAGGATTTTAAAGAACCCGAGAAATTCTGGTTTTGCACATTAGTGGTGTGAGAGACCCAGTCCCACCTTGGAATTTACAGTTCAGAACCTGGAGAACAGAACCATGAAATTTGCTTAGGGAGCTGCTATGAATTCAGCCAAACTTTCTGCCAGCATAATAAATATCTAACATGTCATGGTTTTGGCTTTTAACTGTCTTTTTTGTGCTAGAAATGTAATGGAACAGCTATACCACTGTGCAACCCTCAACTTGCCTAATAAATTAAAAACTGCAAATTAAAATTAATGCCCTTTTTTTTTTTTTTTAAATCCACTACTACAAATTACTTCTTTAAGTCAGGACTCAACCTGCTGTGCTACTGAGAGCAAATAATTGCTTGTTGGTAATTGAAGAGAGTGATCACTTGTCAGGCACCAACATTAGTTACATGAGTTTTCATTCTCAGGTTCTCAGGTGAATTAACTTCACTGACCTGAACCAGAGGATTACAGGAGCACTAATTTACAGATTGGCTCCCCTTTTCCTTGCTGAATGTGAACAAAACTAGGTAGCTTTGGTAACTATCAGTCAGCTGGTATATTCCTGAGAGCTATCATGCAGTCAGATCTGAAAGACTTCTACACCATGCATTGCAGCCCACATGTCTATGAGCTGCTCAGAGTGCTGACAAAATGCATTAGATTTCTTAAAGATTTCAGATCCAATCTGAATCTACCCACTTCTGGTTCCATTCCCCCTAATCCTATCACTACCTCACATCCTAAACAGTCCCTCACCAGCTTTCCTGTAGACCCCCATTAGATACTGGATGGCCACAATGAGGTCGCAGATCTTTCTCCTCTCCAGACTGAACAACCACAACTCAGTTTGTGTCCAGAGGAGCTCCAGCCCTCTGATCATCCTTGTGGCCCTTCTCTGGACACATTCCAGCATGTCCCTATCTTTCCTGTAATAGGGGCTCCAGAACTGGACACAGTACTCCAAGTGTGGTCTCACCAGAGTGGAGTAGAAAGGGAGAATCACCTCCCTCAACCTGCTGGCTACCCTTCTCTTGATACATCCTGTAGCAGGGTGAAGCACAAAAGCAACATAACGCAACAAGAAATGTCAAAGGGAATATCCTCCTTTGAGCACACTCTATTTGCCTCTGATGAAATTCGTACCAAGCTCTGAGAACAAGATATCTGCTGGAGATCCAAATGTGTTTCACATGTGTTAAAACATGTTGCAGAGAAGAAAAAAAAAAAGGATGCTCAGCACTGCATGAAAACTGCATCAGTGTTTCAGATAAGACATTGTCTTTAGATAGCGTCAATGGATTCACTGCATGTGCAACAAAACATTAAAAACCCCAAAATCATTAAAGAGAACCCTAGAATTTGGCAGCTTTTATTGGGACCTCTCTGGGAAAATAGCCTTCTAAAGTACATAGGTTTACCTTTACACTAGAAATACAGAGACCAGGCTTTCTAATCCAGTGATGTATCAGTGGGCTGAGTGCTCACGGGAAAAAAAATGGAAAAAAAAAGTAGATACAGTACTAAAAAAAAAGAAGTTTCCCAACTTCTTTGAAGCTTATAAAGCTGCTATTTCAATTTGTAGGAAGTTTGACAGGGTTCATCAAAGATTCATGGCTTGTTGTTGTAGACTTCAAATGATGAATGAGAGAAGGTGCATTAAAATTCTGCTGCTGCCACTGCCACTTCAGGAAGCTTTTGAAGGATAAATACTGCTTCTGCTTAAAGGCAACAGCTTTTGAAAGAATGATTCACATTTTCTAATATGAGTTAACAACCTTATTTCATAGTTAAGGTAAAAGGACATTGCCTGCTCTCATAAGGCAATCCTATGCTAGAAAAGACAACAGATTCCTCCACAGACACTCAAAGCCAACATATTGCTGTAAGAATGACAGCTCTCTGGATGACAGGCAGGACAGACCAGCTTTCATTTCCCTCCCCCCAACCTTGCTAACTGCATTTAATTTTTTAAGACTGAAGAGCCAAAGGGAGTATCTTCAATACTCCTTGAGAGAAGACTCTCAAAACACCTGAGGTGCTGTGGGTTACAATGACTGCACAACATCTCCTCTGAACCTGCCTGCAGCACTTGTCAAAAAGAAATTTTAAATGAAGTGGTTAGAAAAGCCACTACAGTCCAGAAAGATGGTTGCTGCTTCTTCTTGCTCACTGCAATTCTGTAAGTAATATGACTGTTTGGACTTACTATAAGTAGTAGATACATAGAGATAACAGAAGAGCACTTCCTTTTGTTCATTATATTACCAGACAAGAATTTATTTAGCTCCTACATAGCTTATGCCTGTGTATGCATATCAAGGAGTAAGGAGTTAAACAGCAAAGTATTTAAAGGCTTGCAAATGGACAATAAAAGAGACACAGGAAAAAAACCAAACCAACAACTTTGATTTAGTTTATCTCATGCAACCTCTTAGAAAGCAGATAAATAGATATAGACATAAACAAACCTACCTGAGTGTCGAACTCAAGGATCTGGAACCAAAACGTTAAGTGGCCAAATTCACAGGTGATATAAACTATGCTGGAAGAGACAAGGGTTAAACCTGCACCCACTTTACAGAAGTTTGGAACTGTTTAGTTTACCAGCTTCCCAGGTGGTTGTCATGGATTGAGTTGGATCTGCTGAGGATATTCAATACAATGCTGTCATCGTGCCAACTTCAAAACAAAAGTGCTGGCTGGAGCAAAGTATCATGGGGCTTGAAGCTCAGATTGTAACATGAGAGCTTTCTTCTGGTTGCTGCTCCCAGGTTTGGGGCATTGGTCTTTTCTGTTGGGCTGTATTCTGCACGCTCAGGGTGGGTGGGAGACTGAATTGAAGCCAAAAAAAAGGACAAGTAACTGTTCTTTATGGGGCTCTTTGAAGCAAGAAAAGCAGCACGCCTCTGCTAAGGGCTGGCAGCTGTGATCAGGCAGCTCAGGTGGCTCAGATGGAGCCAGCAACACTTGTTAAGCAGTCTCAGGGAGGGCAGCAAGGGGTCACTGCCCACAGAGCACAGAGGTGAGTTCAG
Source organism: Picus viridis (assembly GCA_033816785.1). NCBI lineage: Eukaryota > Metazoa > Chordata > Aves > Piciformes > Picidae > Picus > Picus viridis. Next base: position 4,049,004 of record CM066577.1, read on the forward strand.
TTGATTATAACTGGTCCCTTCCCAGAAGACCCAGCATGGTCTGGTAAGACTTCACCTGGAGTGCTGTGTCCAGCTGTGGTGCCCTCATCACAAGGAGGACATGGACCAGATGAAGTGGGTTTGGAGGAGGGCCATGAAAAAGATCAGAGGGCTGGAGCACCTACGAGGACAGACCTACCAGAAGCTTGCATGACTCCACCCTCCGAAAGGTTAGAGAGGGCTTACACCAGGGCTTGAAACCAGTACACAAAATCACAGAATGCATCAGGTTGGAAGGGACCCTCAAAGGTCATCTTGTCCAACCCCCCTGTAGTGAGCAATGGATTTTCCAACTAGATTAGGTTGCTCAGGGCCCCATCAGGTTTTGATCTTAAATGTCTCCAGGGATGAGCATCTCTGGGAAACCTGTTCCAGGATTTCAACATTCTCATAGTAAAGAACTTCCTCCCATGTCCAACATAAATCTACCCTGCTCTAGTTTAGTAACATTGCCCTTCTGCACTTTCCTGCCTGTGAACACAGCTCTGCTGGTTTTTGGCTAGTTTATGTCTATAAATATCTGTCAGTCTTTGCCAGCTGGAGGGAACTTCTATGCCTCTGATCTAGTCTAGCAACAAATTTGTTATCATATTCCTGTACACATGTGGCTTTATTCCAGAATAATAATAATTTAAAAAGATTTCTATTTAAAAAAAAAAAAATCTGACTTGTATTTAATAGGGTAATTTTCTTCTCAAATAAAGGTGTGCAAGCAGAGAGATGATTTGGATTAGAACCAGTTCCACCATTCTAATAGGAGTTTGCACCGAGTTTGCTTCCAGTGCGACACTGAAAGATAAGAGTAAAGCAGGATGCTGTTGTGTGATAAAGGAAGGGCATGAAAGGGTAGAGCAAAGAGGAATCCAAAGGGTGCAAAATCCTGAAACAGGGAGCTGTTTGGATTGGGGTTTTAAATTTATTAAGTGTTACAGTGCTTTTTGGCAGCAGCAAATTACAGCAATACATGCACTCAGAGGTGAAAGCACATTTAGGTTTGTCAGTAGCCCCCAAGGCAGAACAACACAACAAGTCAGGTACTGATCTTGGTGACAGTGGAACAAATACATTTTGGCTAATTGCACTGAATTCAGTTATTTTCTCCCATGAGGGAAAAAAACCAACCAACCCAAACAAAAACAAACAAAAAGCCCAACACCAAAACAACAGCAAAAAGTATGAATTATTTATTATTACAATACCACCTAGCCATTGTAATTCCCTATCTCAGCTATGCAGTGCCAGGCTTTACTCAGAGAAAGAAATGAATCCATCTCATGAGAATTCATAATCTAAAGTGACAGGACAGGCAAGATGAGGGAGAAAAAAAGTGCCATCACCTCCATTTAGAAGGTGGTGAGCTGAGAGATGAAGTGCCTGCCCAGTGATAAAGGAAGGCTGCATAACAGGCAAGAACTGAAATTCTATTTCCTCACTGCTGAGAACTCAACCATGAGACCCCAATTTTTGGTGTTTTTTTTTTGGGTGATGTTTTTTTCCTGAAAGGGAGATTTCTCACAGAATCACAGAAACATTCAGGTTGGAAAAGACCCTCAGGATCACCAAGTCCAACTGATAACCCTACTCCATGTGTTTCACCCCTAAACCATATCCCCGAGCACATCCAAACAACCTTTAAACACATCCAGGGTTGGTGACTCCACCACCTCCCTGGGCAGCACATTCCAATGCCTGACCATTCTTTCAGAGAAAAACATTTTCCTAATGTCCAGTCTAAACCTACCCAGTTGCAGCTTGTGGCAGTTCCCTCTTGTTCTGTCACTAATTACCTGCAAGAAAAGACCAGCACCAACCTCTCTACAACATCCTCTCAGGTAGTTGTAGACAGCAATGAAGTCTCCCCTCAACCTCCTCTTTTTCAAACTAATCAGCCCCAGCTCCTTCAGTCACTCTTCATAAGATTGATTCTCCAGGTTCTTCACCAGCTTTGTTGCCCTTCTCTGCACTCACTTCCTATGCCTAATGACCAGCATCACTACATTAATTTTGGAAGCCCTCCTCCACTCACCCTTTTGTTGGGTGCATTTTAGTACATAGCAAAGCATACAAAATATGTCTTTGAAATTGATTTCTCCTCAGGTCTGAGAGTTTGACTACTCGGAAAGTCATGGAATTTGGCCACAAAAATACATTTTCCCTTACCTGAGAAGTTGGCTAGCAATTTATAGGCAAGAAAACGACTACTTTAATTGTATAAGAACTTTAAAATGTTGCTAGGACTGTGCCTTACTAAGTTGCAGCAAAATATTATCTGCAGCAAACAGCCTCATGCTTAGGTTGAGCTGTATCACTGAAAGGTATCATTACAATTTTGTAACAGCATGTTCATGCCTGGGGGAAAAAAAAATAGAGGACTGCTGTATTCTGGAACAGAGTTCTTCCTCCTTCCCACAATTGCATTACTGCACAGAACAAAGATAAGTTCAGTCCAGCACAGATGGCAGTCTAATATTGTTTGTTGCTTCCAAAAGAAAGAAAACAAACCATCTTTCTTTATTTCAGCTTTTGATTTCCTGTTCTATTTGTAACAACCCAAGCTTTATATAACATCCAATAACATTTCTGATTAACCAGAGCTATTTGTTTGTTGGGGTTTTTTTTCTTAATTTCTACTGACCTGTTGGTGAAAATTGTACAATGCTGAGTGAGGCTTACATGAAGGAGGAGGCAAGATTTCCAGTAAGTAGCCAGATTTTTACCACGTTGGAATAGTTTTCTGTGGCAGTCTGGCACTGAGAAACGGTTACCTCTCTGAAATGCATTCTCCTCTTCCACGAGGGGCAATGGATATAAACTATAGCACAGGAGGTTCCACCTCAACATGATGAGGAACTTTTCACTGTGAGGGTCACAGAGCACTGGAACAAGCTTCCCAAAGAAGTTGTGGAGTCTCCTTCTCTGGAGACTTTCAAGACCCATCTGGATGTGTTCCTGTGTGACCTGTGCTGGATTCTATGGTCCTGCTCTGGCAGGCGGTTGGACTTGATGATCTCAGGAGCCCCCTTCCAACCCCTAACATCCTGTGAGCCTGTGAATACATGTGGTAGTTTAGGCTGGGTGCCTTCTGCTGCTACCATACAAGATACACCTCCGGTGTCCCGAGGGTCCAGCCCAGTGGATAGACACAGGAAGCTACGTCTTTCATTCCCATACGGTCCTGCTCCCTATAAAAACCACAAGCACAGTGACAAAGGAGATCCCAAAGCATACCCAGAAACATCCCCGCACTCCCCTCTCCCCACCTGAGGGTACACCCACCCCCCAGGGCTCTGTCTTCCCCCCTCCACTGTTAGGCTAATCTCAGCTGGCGAGATCTGAGATTGCCCTTCCCCTTTCTCCTCCTGGCACTAGGCCTAGCCAGGCCCAAGAGGCCGTGAGATAACTCCCCTTCCATTACCAGACAGGGAGCATCTCCCATGGGGCAGTGAGGGAAGAAAGAGGAAGTGTGAGACCTTGCTGGTGGTTTTTATAGGGAGCAGGACCTTATGGGAATGAAATATGCAGCTTCCACTGGGCTGGACCCTCGGGACACCGGAGGTGTATCTTGTGTGGCCTCAGCCCGGGGCACCCAGCCCAAAGTGCCACAATACAGCTCAGTAAAATGCATGTGATATCAAGATCAAAAGGATGGGATCCCTACTGGCAAAACCCAAGGAATTTTCCAGTGTGAACCTATGTCCCATTTAGCTCTACAGTAATGGACACTAACTGAAGTCCATTAGAATCACAGAATCAATAAGGTTGGAAAAGACCTCAAGGATCAAGTCCAACCTGTCACCCAAGACCTCATGACTACTAAACCATGGCACCAAGTGCCACGTCCACTCCACTCTTGAACACCTGCAGGGACAGTGACTCCATCACCTCCCTGGGGAGCACATTCCAAGGGCTAACAACTCTCTCTGGGAAGAACTTTCTCCTCACCTCAAGTCTAAACTTCCCCTTGTGCAGCTTGAGACTGTGTCCTCTTGTTCTGGTGCTGGTTGCCTGGGAGAAGAGACCAACCCCCTCCTGGCTACAACCTCCTTTCAGGTAGCTGTAGAGAGCAATAAGGTCTCCCCTGAGCCTCCTCTTCTCCAGGCTAAACAATCCCAGCTCTCCTTGTACAGCTTGTGCTCAAGGCCTCTCCCCAGCCTCATTTCCCTTCTCTGGACTCGTTCAAGAGTCTCAATGTCCTTCTTAAATTGAGGGGCCCAGAACTGGACACAGTACTCAAGGTGTGGCCTAACCAGTGCAGAGTACAGGGGCACAATGACTTCCCTGCTCCTGCTGGCCACACAATTCTTGATGCAGGCCAGGATGCCATTGGCCTTCTTGGCCACCTGGGCACACTGCTGGCTCATGTTCAGCCAGAAACAACATTGGAAACAACAAAAATTTCCAGTAAATTCAAAGGTTTCTGGGTTTTGGTTGTTGTTTTTTTTGTTGTGTGTGGGGTTTTGGGTTTTTTTGGTTGTGACCTGTAAAAACAAAATGGTTTGGTTTGGGTTTTTTAAAAAATATCTTGCAGAGACAGAATGGAGAAAGAAAGAGCAATAGGTTGCTAATACCTGTGCTAACGCATGAGTAATGATGATGCCAACAGTGCCAGATCTTAACAACCTCAGTGCAGTTCCTCTTAGAAAGTGTAGGATGAAGAACCTTTTCTTCCATTTTCAGTGGCTTAGTGCAAAAGGAAGAGTATGGCCCAAGGAAACAGATGGAAAAAAAAAACATTTCTGACAGCTTAAGTGCAGTTAATTATTTGTAGGCGAAGCATTTTGCTACCTGCCTTGATTTGCTGTATTTGAAGCTGAAAGCAGTCATAGTAGCAACAATTTTGTTCAGCATTGCTGCAATTACCTGATTATAAATAGGACAGGCAGAACCACAGAGCCAACCTTGCCAACTGGGCTGCTTTTTCATCACTTCCAGAAACAGGCAGCTACAGACCAGCACACTCTCTGGCTACCTTTTTGGTAAGCAGCATATTCAGGTCCCATCCTCTCCCATTTCGTCCCTCCCCCCATCTCCTCTCTTTTTTCTTTAAGAAAATTTAGCAGTTATGGAAAAAAATAATTTAAAAATTAAAGTATTATATGCATGGAAAGATTTCACAAGTGTTTATCACCATTCTCCCTTTACTCTCCAGATGGTGCAAATGAAGAAAACAAATACTCATTAAATAAATGTGAGCTCACTACACACCTGTTTGAAGGAGCAGAGGGAGATGATGTGGCTTTCTATGACTTTTGTGAGATTTATCTGTATTACCAGAGCATTTGAGAGAAGAAAATTGCTGCTCCTAAGTAGTGACACTCACCCTTCCAGGATGAAGGGTGTACAAAAAGGGGTGTGGGCAGGCTGGGAAGTGTCCAGAGAAAGGCCTCAAGAATGATTAGGGCACTGGAAACCATGCCCTACGAGGAAAGGCTGAGAGAAGTGGGTTTGTTCAGCCTTGAGAAGAGACGGCTTAGGGGAGACCTCCTTACTATGTACCAGTACCTAATGGGTGGCTACCAAGAGGAAGCAGACTCCTTTTTACAAGGAGTCCCATTGGAAAAGACAAGTGGTAATGGCTACAAGTTAATCCTAGGAAGATTCCAACTGGACTGCAGAAGAAAATGCTTCCCCATGAGAATGGTCAGACATTCAAATCATCTCCCAGGGGAAGTAGTGGATTCCCCTACACTGGACCATTTTAAGACTCAAACTGACAAGGTGCTAGGCCATCTCATTTCAACTATTATTATTACCTAGAAAAGTTGGACTAGATGATCCTTAGGGTCTCTTCCAACAAGGCATTCCATGATTCTGTGAAAAGAGATAGGACAGGAGCAGGTTTAGGAAGGAAATCTCTAGCCTCCACTAACAAAGAAGGAAGAACTGCAGACAAAAGTAACAGCATAGACTATTTCACCCTTAAAAATGTGACATGGGGATGAGATTGTTTTGTGACCAAGGACCACAGCATTTTTTTCTATTCTTCATCAACAGTTATGCAGTTCTTTGCTTCCCTTACTTCGGTCAAAGTATGTTTAGCTTGTGTTTAGCCAGACACACAGCAATTAATATCTTGTCTCTCTCATTCTTCTTTCCTCTATTTGTGCTTCTCCTCTTAAATTATGGCTGGCAAGTCTAACAGACTGGCTGTTCTCAGTGATGCCCAATGACAGGACAAGGGGCAATGGGTAGAAGTTGAGGCATAGGAAGGTCCATGGAAACAGGAGGAAGAATTATTTCACTGTGAGGGTGACAGAACACTGGAACAGGCTGTCCAAGGGGGCTGTGGAGTCTCCCCCTCTGGAGATATTCAAGACCACCCTGAAAGAGTTCCTGTGTGATCTGGTATAGGTGATCCTGCTCTGGCAGGGATGTTGGACTAGATGATCTCTTGAGGTCCCTTCTGGCCCCTAACAGTCTGTGATTCTGTCCATGAAGTCACCTGAAGCTCCATTCAGAAGATCGAAGCATGTAAGCGACTCTTGTGCAAAGCCAAGAGTTAGGTGCCAATGAGTTACAAAAAGTCACGAAAGTTTCTGCTCCTTTCACTCCTGTAAGTGAGCAATTGACCTTCTAGCAGTCTAGCTCATGCCCCCAGCTCAGATGTTCAAAAATGTGGTTTCAGGCAAGAGGTGACTATACATTCTCCCATCCAATCTCTAAAAAAAAAATAATACCCAGACCTTTCAATGAAGCTGACTTTAAAGCACGTATCTGGTGCATAGGAAACCTAAATTCCTTTATTTCCACCTCCTATGAATCCTAGGAGATGCACAAAGTGATCCAGTCACATGTTCAGAATTGAGAGTTTCACGTAGCAAGAAGTTACTCACTGTGATTTGCTCGTTTGAAGCTAGTTCCCATACTTCTGCAGAAGTAGATGCTTTAAGCAGGATGTAGAGAAGGAATTCAGCTACAATCATCAGCTTTTTATGGGTTGTGCATTAATGATACCATAGTAGCCTTAATGACACCATAGCAGCAGGGCTTTATCAGTTAGCTCTGTGATGACCCAGCAAGGTTTCTCACATCAAGTACACTCCGGGGGAATACATGCACGTTGGCTGCAGGGTCAGCGTGATTTCAGGAGCAATTTAGTCACCTCTGTTGTGTGTGCAATCCCAACTAGCTTCCCAAATAATCTGACTTGGCAGCCTTGCTGCATGCCCCCAGAACTGGTTATGCTATGTTATGGAGTCTCCCTCTCTGGAGATATTAAAAACTCGCTTGGATGCATTCCTGTGTAGTCTGGTGTAGCTGATCCTGCTCTGGCAGGGGGTTGGACTGGATGAGCTTTCGAGGTCCCTTCCAGCCCCTGAAATTCTGTGATTCTGTAAGTACACCCTACTGGCTGTCTCTGTACTTGTGGATCAAAGAATGGTAGCACTTGGGACAACTTGATCATCCAGATATTGTTAGAATGAGCCACGCTATCAGTTTTGTGCAGATCAGTTAGCACTCTTCCAAGGAAAGGCCAGGCATGATTTGTGAGCTAGCATGGTCCAGGAGCAGCAAGTGTGCTTTGCAAGTCAACGTGATTTTTGTTAACATAGCCAGATCAAAACAAAGAGAGTCCTGGCACTGTACACACATGGTAACTCCAGCTCAGTTTGGACCTTGCCAGCCTTTGCTTCTGCACCATGCCCTGAAACAGGGTACGTTAGCACAGAGGCAATGGTGAGTGCGAGACTGAATCTCTCTTGTTGAAATTCTGTGCCCAGACTAAAAGTCATCAGAGTTTGGCATGGGAACAATTTATTGGCTCTCAAGACCCAGACAGAATCTGGCAGGGTCAACAACAAGCTAGTGCTAACAAGACCAGCTGTAACCAAGCTTGTGTACAGATGGGCCTCTCTATACTGTTCTCTGAAGCATGTCTAGTAGCAACACACTTTATTAGCTAATTCACAATCTAAGATCTAAGTGGTCTGTTGTTAGTCTTGACCTTACAGGCTTGCCTACCCCCAGAGCACCAGTGGCTGCACTGAAATACCTTAGTGACTTCAAAGGAACCAGCCCTAGTCCACAAGGGCCAGTGTTGAGATATATATTTAGCAGCAGTTCTGGACACTTGATGCCTTTGACCAGTCAATCAAACAGAGTGATCTAAAATAGACATAGATTGTGAGTATTTATGGAGATGTGTATTTGCATATACATACATATACAGCCCATATACATGAATTTCCATGGCAATCATATTAAAAGAAAAAAGAAAGAACCTTCAAATTATAAGAAAAAATGCACATCTTTCAATACAAACCTCATACAAGACAAAACCATTTTAGACATTTGTTCCAGCCTAAATTTGACAGCAGAAATAAAGCTGCAAAACAGAATTACAGATCACAATTAGCTGCTCCAGTATTTTGTTATCCAGCATTGTGATTAATACAATAACTATGTTACAACCCTCTTTTACTCTTTTAATACATGTAGCTTTTTATCTTTTGTAGGTTTTGTGTTTGGTTGTTTGGTTGGTTTTTTGTTGGTTTTCTTTTCAGTCAGAGGAACACTATTCTTAAAAGTGCTTGGGATGATTAGGTCAAACCCAATGTATTTATACTTATCACTGTATGTCATTGGTGCATCGCAAATGAAGTACTGGAATACACTCGATGTTCACCTACCAGAGTAGCACATCATTAGAAAACAGAACACTGTAACTGCAGATTCCTTTGTTATTCTTGCTATGGGTGGAAAAAAAAAAAAAAAACACAGCAGGGATAAAGCAATTCCACGAGATCTGACATCCCTCTTTGATTAGTGTCTCATGAACACCCTCTGCAGAACAGTCACACATCTTATCTGAACTCCAGTCGGTGCTCATTGTCACAATAGGTTGTATAGCTGTTCATTTTGAGCAAGGTAGTCTTGGCCTCTGCTTCTTCAATACAGAATTGTCATTAACAAAGGAAACTTTGCCCCCTGGAAGACAGAGGGACTATAGTTTATAATGAATCCACTAAACCAAGCAGCAGCATCCCTGGAGAGGTGAATAGTTGTGTTACTTGGCCCACCTTGTTGCATTTTTATTTTGTTGAGTTTGGTTTTTTGGAAGTCATTGATGGCAACACATGGAGAAACAGGAGACAAACCACAGTTAATGCAGACATTCTCCCACAGTATTCTGCTGGTTCTCTCTTTCATGTAGTCTGTTTACTTCTTGGGTTCAAAATTTTCATCTTTTTTCTTTTTTTTTCCCCCCCCCCTTTTATTTGGTTTTTTTTTTCCCTTTTTAAAGTCATGCATCGTTTGGATCACTCATCCTTGCGCTTCCAGCCTTTGTTGTTTTCAGTCTTTAATGATGATCTTTCAGTTAAGAGCTCACCAAAGTGTAGATCATGCTGAATGTAAAAGAAAGACACAAAATGAAAGTATCCTTTTGAAGCATACAGAGCACTTTGATTTTTATAACCCTTTGTTGTCTGTTCCTCAGGTCTGACTGTAATGGCCTGTGCTTCCCTTTGCCCTCTTTCATTCTCTCTAAAGCATCTTAATTAAGGTGTATTCAAGACAGGTATCAAAAAGCATTCAAGAAATAACAAATTCATTATCGACATCATACTTCGCCACAAGCTGTGTTTGAGCTTATTAAGTGCAGTCTGATGTCTGAATTTTGAACAGTGAAGAAACAAAACCATTTTGCTTTGTTGTGCTTGATCTTTAAAACTCCAGCTAGCAACTCTCAGCAGGGCAGGCAGGGTTTCCTGCAAAACTGCATTATTTTGTTTCCTTTGGAGGGAAAAAGAACAAAATAAAAAATTCCATGCAGTAGAAGAAACATAAAATGCAGGCAGAAGCTGGAGTGAATCCACACATATTAAAAGCAACTCTGAAAAATGAAGAAACTTGAGTGTGTTACCACAGCTCCGTTTTACTGCGTTTCTAATTCTGGCAATACCCAGGAGAGCGTAGCAAAACTGAATGCAATTAATACTATTTTATTTAGCATCAGGCAGCTGTGTTTTGGGTTCTGGTCACAGTTTAAAATGAAAGAAGCAAGGCTCAGAGGTAGCTGCACAACAGCAGAGTCCCAGCAGAGTCCCAGCAGAAATGCTAGACCACACTACAATGCTGACTCTGACAGAGTCTTAGTCAAAACAAAAAGATGGGATTAAAAACAGAATAGAATTAACCAGGTTGGAAAAGACCGTTGAGATCATCGAGTCCAACCTATCACCCAACACCATCTAATCAACTAAACCATGGCACCAAGTGCCCCATCCAGTTTCTTCCAAAACACCTCCAGTGATGGTGACTCCACCACCTCCCTGGGCAGCACATTCCAATGCCCAATCTCTCTTTCTGTGAAGAACTTCTTTCTAACATCCAGCCTAAACCTCCTGGCGCAGCTTGAGACTGTGTCCTCTTGTTCTGTTGGTGGTTGCTTCTCTCTCCAACCATACCTTGCCATGATTCTCTCTCCATCCAACTCCTTGCAGTACCAACAGAACCTGTCTAGTATTACTGCCATGCTTTCCTGTGAAAAGGACTGGCAGGCAAAGGTTCTCAGCCCAAACCCACAAAGCTACGGGATGCTAAACTCCTGTTCAGATTCTTGTGCCCCATCCATCTTAGTGTGAGATAGGCACCTGCCAGCTTCTGTGAGTCTGGGCCCTTCTACCTTCTTTCTCTTATGTATGTAGACACAGGGACAAACACATGCACACATGGACAGAAAACTTTATTCTCAATAGTATTTAAAAGCAATATTGGGAAACAATAATGAGTCCTCAAGATTCTGGTAACAACAGATCAGAGAACAGTAATCAAAGAAGAAATAACATTTATCCTCTTCCACCAGCATACAAATCTGTTTATAGAGGGATAAGTGCAAGCAAGATTGGCTTGAAGAGACACTCTAAGCAATACATTATGGAAGAAGGAGTAGAAAAAAGGCATCATAAAACACCACCTCCATTTAAAGCACATTAACCTTTGCTGTCAAGCATTTTTATGGGGTGATTACAGGGATCCTGCTAAGGCCTTATCTCAAATATGCTCCTCACAGATTCTTGCACTGGGCATCTCTGACTGTGTTCTAAAGACATCTGAGAGTGGAAAGGGGCAGAGGGGACAACACACAATTAGAGTGCATATCTTCAAGAAATGTATTCGCATTAGGGGTTTGGACCATGCACAGGCTTACCCTTCCATGAAAGGGTGCCTGTAGGAATGACTACAGTCATTGTGTACCCCATCTACTTACTATCTTGAGCACCACTACACCAGCAGATGTATTCTTTTTCTATTGTATTATAAGAACATTATCATTTTCATTTGATGTAATTATCATAACATTTGCTATTTGTCTCTTAAGACCATGCAGAGGAGCAATAATCTTTCTCCTAGGGTTGGCCCTAAAGCTGGCTCATGCCTTAGATAAAGGCTTAATATAAGTGGGCATGCCTTCATAAATCAAGATCAGAAGCAAGTTGTTTAAGACTAAGCTAAGGGGCCAGGTGGTTCCAGTCATTCCTAAACACAATTTCACGTGTCAACTAACAGCAGCTACTATTTCCTTAGTGAAATGACCAGACTTACCAGTAGAGATAGTAGAAGAAGGAAAGGAGATAAAAAGCTAGTTTACACCAGGCTTCTTTTTGACAGTAACTCAATGTGTCTGCATTCATGACTGCAGGTGGATCATATGCTAGCTCTGAACTATCTGCTGGGCAACGAAAATACCTGGAAGAGCAGGAGAAAACACCTGGAATGACTCTGTAATAGTGTGGATTAAATATGTGCAGATATACACCCTCCTGATATCCAGCTCAGAAGGCAATCATTTTCCATGATATAGGAGGAGTATTCCTCTCTTTTTCAAGCCACTAGTCTAAGCAGACCATTTTTAGAGATCCAAGCCATGCATGAACATGAACTTCCTGTGTTCTATGAATTCTTTAGATTGAGACATTCTCCATTCCTTTATAGTTACTTCTGGATTTTTGACTAATAACTTAAAGAGATTGTGAGTGACAATATATGGTGGCTTGTGATCACAGCAGGGAGGAAGGATTGCTGAGCTTTAACTGCACCTGCACAACTGATTTCAGACATGATGGAAGGTGACAGTCTCGGCAAACTAACAGCTCAGTTCCTCCAACTCTGAAAAGGTAAAAAGTCAATATGGAGTAATATAAGAGCTGGCCAAATAATGTTTTCTGCCTGATCTACATGAGCAACCTTATCTAGTAGGAGTCCCTGCTCATGGCAGGGGGGTTAGAATAACCATTCTATGACGTATCACTGCTCAAAAATTTATCATACAAATAATTTTGATTGGGAAAGATTTTTCTTTTTACAGTGGGGATATTTCTAATTGTTCTCAGCAATGACTGCATGTTTGAGAAAATCCTGACAAAAGAACTTTTTCTTTCCTTCTCTCTTTCTTTTCTTTTTTTCCCTTGGAAAAGGAGCTTTTGTCTCAGTTCCTTTGCAGTTCAAAGTAAAGGCAAGCCAAGAAAAGAAGCCCTCAAAGTTCATGAGCTGCTTGAAGATCAGCATGAAGCAGATGAAATATTGCTATTTTGGTTGCTTTGAAATAGTAAGGAAAATAGTGAAGATGCCTGGGATTGCTTATAGACAGACAGATAAACAGATAGATATAACCCCCAAATAACTGAGCAGTAGCAAACTTTGAAAGTGGATGTTCTCATAACAACTTTGCCTTTCTCCCTTCCAATTTCAGCCACATCCACTTAACAACAACATCATCCCAATTTATTTATTTACTTTTATTTTACAGAGAAACTTTGCTTAATTGTCTTCATTGGGATGAAGGTATTACACAGTATCTTCCCATGGTTTTGTGCAGAACTTTACACAATGAATCCAAACCTGTCTGCAGTAAAACCAGCAGGAATTATGGTGTAATTGTAGCACAGCATATGGAGAATCATGGAAACAATGATAATCAAAAGCTCTCTCCAGAGGCTGATATCATTATGTAGATTCTGACCATTTTAACCTTGGATTTTTTTTTTTCTCATTTGTTTTAAAAAACTTTAAAAACCACCATTATTGTAACACTTTAGTTGTTAAGCCTTAATGAAACAGCATCCAAAAACAGTACTGGTTTCACTGTGTCCCTGTGTCCAACCATTAGGGAGAAAAGCACTCATAGCTTCATTTCATTTAGCTTTCTGAGAGCTATACTAGCTCCTACTTTTTAGCTCCTCCTTGAGATAATGAGCTTGCCTTCTTCACAGAATTATTCTTTGAGCTACTTCACAACAGAAGGTATCTGCTACCACAGCATCTTCGTACCACAGCGAGACTCTTGACAGACAAAAAGCATCTGTGCTTTTTTTACAGCACCACAGCAATGCAAAACTACTGAAGATTTCAGACTGACAACTACAAAACCTGACACCTCCTGGTCAGCACATGTGCTGAGTTGGTAACTAACAAGCAGTCAGTATATAAAAGGTGGGCTTACCTCCAGAAGTGGTAAAACAGCAAAGGAATATTTAACCCCAATGTGAGCCACTCTTGTGCACACAAAAACATAATGCAGAAAAGACTATGGATAGAGTACTCTGGCAACACCAGCTGAAAAGAAAGGAACAGAAACAATGGCTATCAGTCAAACATCTCTTTGATTTTAGTCACCTAAGTAGTTGTGTGTTTGTTTTTTTTCAGAAAACAAATAATCTCTGCAAATCTCCTGTGTGTCTGTGTCTGTCCCTAGGTATACCTCAGCTGACAGACAGCTTGGCTATGAGTACTGAGCACAAGATGAAGTGCCAGGTTTGTTCAGGTTCTAACCACAGCTGAACTCCAGGAGCTGGTTGCGAGGCACAGGACCAATCTCTTACTGCTTTAGGTGGTGCTCCAGGTTTCTGTCTACAAAATGTAGGTTATATTACTGCCTCCCTCACAGAAGCACTGTAAGACCAATGCCTGTAAAAGAGTTTTTAGAGAACTAGATTTCATTACCCATGCACTCCAGAAAGGAAATAATAAAGCTATTACTGAAGCTTTTCAAGGAGGAATGTCCTTGAAAAAATAAAAGGCTGCTTCTGCCATCTTGCTATGTTATACATGCCCTAAGGAGATCAAATCCCTTACTAAGTTAGGATTGCAAACCAAACCCCACTAAGACAGGAAGCTCACTTCCTTAGTAAATCCATGATTCCCCACATTACTTGTTTCAGACCCAAGGTGATTCTATTAAAAGAGAAAGTGAGTGGGCAGCCAGCAGAAACAGAAATGTATGTGATGTTGATTCAGAGTAGTTATTTCTAAAGGTATTTTGCTATTTTTCACTGCTTTCCCATTGCTTAGCTGTCTGTCTTCTCATATTTCCTTGCAATGCATTTTTTCTCAGAAATCTCTTTTTTCAACTCATAGAAGAGATGAATTTTCCAGCACTACCTATTTCTGAAAGCCAGACAATACCATACCCAATTCATCTGCATCCCTTGCTGCATCTTGGAGCTACATCAACCAAAGGTAAATCACACAAAGCATTTGAGGAGCTTAATGTCAATTCATTTTCATCTCTTAAATAATTAAAGTGAGCTCTCTTTTTTTTTTCTAAACAATGTGAAACCTACTACAGAACTACTCCCAGTGCCTACCTACTCTCATACAGCTGTTCTGCAATGAATTCTGTCTTCTTGTTTCCAGGAGGCTTTCCACCTCTCATGGAACTTACTTTTTTTACTTTCATTTAACTTCACTGCTTGAAGTAGTTAACATGTTTGGATATCTCAGTGTCTACGCCCTCAACTTATTCTCAAAAGCTTATCTTATGTGGATGACAAATCCTAATACAATAACATAGTTCAGATTCCAGATGGTGGTTATTTATCACTGCTGGATTCTTTTATTTTACTCTTTTTCCTTTTTAGAATGTCATCTACGAGATCACTATAACCTTTCCCCACAGAATGATTCATCTTCATCACAAAGTGCAGGCAAGAAAGCTCTTCACAATGTCAGTCTACTCACTAAGCATCACCAAACTTAAAACCACATTGTATTCATTAGCACATATTTGATTTTTTTTGATTCCAACACAATCCACAAACACAGCAAGAACACAACCCTGGTGCCTGATCAGTGGGCTGGCTGGTAATAACAGGGAATGAAATCCATGGTGAAAATTTATGCAGAACTTAAAACCCAAAACATCCGCTGTGAAGCTGGAGAGGAAACCATTTATATTCAGGCAATTCACCTGAGTGACCAAATCTAAGAGGAGAGGAGAGAATTGAAAGCATAAAGTGTATTGCACAAAGGCAAGACTTATGAGGATAAGCAACTGAAGAATAACACTGCCTCAGTACTTTGCTGTGAGAATCATCCTGCAGTTTGACACAATGTCATCTGAAAACAATGGAAACTTCCAATCAACTTTACCCAATGCAGCACTCTGCTCTTGGAGAGAAGAAAAGCTGGCTGAGCAGCAGTCAACCCTTGTTCCTGCTGTTAGCTGCAACAGTAACTTCTGTGATACAAATAGCTGTGCAACAGGAAGTAAACTACTGTGTTTAACTCATTCCTGGGAGACCATTTGCAGCTGTCAGATGGTAAACATGTTCAGATATAGATGGTACACTGCTATTTTGAACCAGGAACACCCTGATTCAGACAGCTTCTGCTTTCTGACACAGATGAAGTCTTAATACAGTTACAGAAAAGGAGAAATTGGCAAAGCAGAACGCTTCACAAGGACTACACCTTGGTCACCTGGAGTTATAATACAATACAATACAATACAATACACCAGGTTGGAAGAGACCTTCAAGATCATCGCGTCCAACCCATCAAACAATCCAACCCACCCAACAACTAGACCATACAGCCAAGCACCCCATCAAGTCTTCTCCTGAACACCTCCTGTGAAGGTGACTCCACCACCTCCACGGGTAGCCGATTCCAATGGGCAATCACTCTCTCCGTGTAGAACTTCTTCCTAACATCCAGCCTAAACCTGCCCTGGCGCAGCCTGAGACTGTGTCCTCTTGTTCTGGTGCTGGATGCCTGGGAGAAGAGGCCAACCTCTGCCTGGCTACAACCTCCCTTCAGGTAGTTGTAGAGAGCAATAAGGTCACCCCTCAGTCTCCTCTTCTCCAGGCTAAGCAACCCCAGCTCCCTCAGCCTTTCCTCATAGGGCTTGTGTTCCAAACCCCTCACCAGCTTTGTTGCCCTTCTCTGGACACGTTCCAGCAAGTCAACATCCTTCCTAAACTGAGGGGCCCAGAACTGGACACAGTACTCAAGGTGCGGCCTAACCAGTGCAGTGTACAGGGGCACAATGACCTCCCTGCTCCTGCTGGCCACACTGTTCCTGATGCAAGCCAGGATGCCATTAGCCTTCTTGGCTGCCTGGGCACACTGCAAGCTCATGTTCAGCCTACAATCAACCAGTACCCCCAGGTCCCTCTCTGCCTGGCCACTCTCCAGCCACTCTGACCCCAGCCTGTAGCACTGCCTGGGGTTGTTGTGGCCAATGTGCAGAATCCGGCACTTGGATGTGTTAAATCTCATGCCATTGGACTCTGCCCATCTGTCCAGCCTGTCGAGGTCCCTCTGCAAAGCCTCTCTGCCCTCCAGCAAATCAACTGCTGCCCCCAGCTTGGTGTCATCTGCAAATTTACTGATGATGGACTCAATGCCCTCATCCAGATCATCAATAAAGATGTTGAAGAGCATGGGGCCCAGTACTGATCCCTGGGGCACACCACTAGTGACAGGCCGCCAGCTGGATGTGGTGCCATTCACCATTACTCTCTGGGCTCGGCCCTCCAGCCAGTTCCTAACCCAACGCAGTGTGCTCCTGTCCAAGCCACGGGCTGCCAGCTTGGCCAGGAGTTTGCTGTGGGGAACGGTGTCAAAGTTGCAAGCTATTGAACAGCATTATGAATCTATCACCAGAAGTACTGCTGGTTGGCATTTACAGGTGGAAAACCACTGAAAAAAATGAAAAAGAGTTCAGCTTTTAGACCAAAATAAGCAAATGAAGCTACTATACAAATTCTGCTTTGATATATACAGTTCAGTATCAGTAATACTAAAAACCCTTATTCACAACCCATTACTTGCTTTTAAAGTGTAAAATCTTAGGTAAGTATCATACTCAGTACCATCTCACAATAAACATTCAATGCATCCTCATACACAGCAGTACAGACAAAGGGGCATGCAGATTCTCCCCTCTAGTTTCAAAGAAAATAAGGCAGGCTTTGTGTTAGACATCTAGGTTTGGTTAAACTGAAGCATGAGGGAAACAAGCACTGAAGCTAAACACCTGTCAGCAGCTTCTTTGTGTTTATAGGAATACAAAGACCTCTTCAGATTGCAGCTGCAGAAGAGCATACCTCAGGAAGCTCACTTCTGCATAAATTTATTCTATTTCCCATTTCCTAAATATATTCTGTTGCTCTCACACAAAAGATAAACCCACATTTTCCTGCCAGTACTTTTCCTCCTTAATTTATTTATGCCATATGGATACTTCCTCCTCAAATGTAATTTAGCTTTTACAGAACATGACATTGTTTTTACATAGAATGAGTCTTACAGCTTGTCTCAACAGCAAACAGAACACATAAAACACCTCATGGATACCAAACTTGGGAAGATATTACAGCAGGAATATCAGTTTCCCTTCATTTGTGCTATTAAATTCTTATGCTTAAAAATTCAATCCCAAGAAGTGAATCAAACTGTTTTCCCAGTCACTGCTAAGCCACTGACATGCCAAGACCTCATGCTTCTTTCCAGCACTTCTCTTAAGATTAATACTCCTGAGTGCTACACAATAATAGTAATTCTCACAGACTTGCTGGGCTTTTTCCCCTCAAAAGACTCTGAGTCTACATCGGTTTCCATCTGTGCACACCAGCCTGCATACTATAACCACACATTTTACACCATCCACAGAAATTGCCAGCTGTTAGACACTACTCTTCCCAAGGTTTCTGAGTCTTCATCATGCTGTCAGAGGATGAGACAACTTCTGCCTTCTTCCCCCACCAAGGGCAAGGAAAAACTGAAGAGCAGTGGAGGTCGAATCTCTTTCAGGTAAAGTAAGAGCTCTGGTGATTCACCTGACAAACAAATAAGCCCTTCTCCACCCATCTAAAAGCAACAAGAAACTGAAAACACCATGCATGCATGGAATTGCTCCAGGGCTCCAAATTAGGGCTGATCTAACTGCATGTTGCTTTATTGCAGTGGTTAATGCTACTGCACCTGCTTCTACTACAGGACAGCTGCAATTTGTCACTATGGTGCTCCTTTTGCTGCTTTTCCCCACCATATCCCTTGCTAAAGCTGACATACAGATCTGCTTTTCATCAGTAGCAGGGAAAGAGGGGATGGAGACATACCAAAGGTTTTCAGAACACAAGAGTTATTTTAACTATAACTTAAAGCCTGCTCTGATAGAGCTTGTTACATCCAAGCTCAGTTATTTGGATTATCAGCTGCTGAACTAAAAACATTGTGAGACCAAAGGGAGGCAAGTATTTAATGACTCTGGAATTTTCCTAATTGAACAACACAGAACTGTAGTGCAGGCAAACTCAAAAATAGGGAAACCAGAAACAGCCCAGACTGTGCATATATGTGGTATATACATACACTGAAACAAATCCTATCTGTTTCCTCCTGCTGTTGCACAAACCAAAGAAGTAGGGTCAGCTGTGTGTAATGTAAATACACAGACCCATATATCTTAATATTTGCAACAGTTTTAAACATACTGCTTGCACTGATCAAACACATGAAACACATTAAATTTACTGTTGAAAAAAAGGAAGGCTTCCTGCTTCCACTTTCTGTTGTATCTTTCTAATCTACTTCAAATAGAGTTATTTAGGGTGGTGAGACACTAGAACAGGTTGCCCAGGGATGTTGTGGATAGCCCCTCCCCTGAAGGTGTTCAAGGCCAGGTTAGACAACCTGGTCTAGTGTGAGATGTCCCTGCCCATGGCAGTAGGGTTGGAACTAGATGATCTTTAAGGTCCCTTCCAACTTAAACCATTCTGTAATTCAACTTCACTTCCAAAATCTCCTCTGAAAAGCTGCCCTAGAGCCCAATATGATGCTGTCACAGTAAATACACTAAGACTTTCAGATCAAATTTTCAGGTTCAATTTCTTTCAGTCCTCCTGTAAAAATTCACTTTTGCTCATGTCTCTACAAGCTCTGTTCTCTAGTCACTTAAAGCAATCAAATTGAAATTGATATAACACAAACCTACACCTAGAGTGTTTTAAGTAATTTAAAACCAAGTACTCAGCAGTTTGCTGCCTAGATTTATCAAGGGAGTTGGACTAGATGATCCTCAGAGGGCCCTTTTAACTGTCACCTTTCTGTGATTCTGTGATGTATGCAACTAGCTGAGAAGAAAATGTCTGGAAAATGGATTCCAAATATTTAATTTTTTTTTTAAAATAAAATATATATATCACAGTATCAGTCAGGGTTGGAAGGGACCACAAGGATCATCTAGTTCCAAGCCCCCTGCCATGGGCAGGGACACCCCACACTAGAACAGGCTGGCCAGAGCCTCATCCAGTCTGGTCTTAAATACCTCCAGGGATGGGGCCCCAACCACCTCCCTGGACAACCCATTCCAAGGCTTCACCACTCTCATGGTGAAGAACCTCCTCCTCCTGCAGTTGTACCTACTAAGCTGACATGCAGAGATTTGCATTTTATCTTGGGAGAGCAATGGTGCACACATGCAAGACTCAGTGCTCTGGACCAAATGCAGAGCACAAAGGATGCAACATCTATGTTTTCACCCCTCCACCTTCTTGAATGACAGTGAAACAAAGCAGCACACCACCCATGCTCTACAAAGGCAATTTCATTATTCTAATGCACTCTTGGAATGTCATTAGACAGTGCTAAGTGGATGTGAACATAAGTCACTCCACAGCACAAATACCAGACAAAAATGAGTAGCAGAAAGAACCTAATTATCATTCTCACAAAGCACTCCATATCCATCTGTAACACAGTACCAGATCTAATAATAAAACACAGGATTTCTGGATGCTCTTTCTACCTCAGCTACTAAACATGTCTATATTTAGGCCTATCATTTCACTTCTCATTGTCTCATTTTTTGTCTTCTGCAACGTGGGGATAATTACATTCAAAAATCCATAGATTCCACTGGGGCTAGTTCATGACTAGAACATTTAAGATTTATCATAATACAAATAATAACTTTAACAAGAGTAATAGAGGAAGACCAGGTCTTTATGGGACATTTATAGATATTCTTGATGAATATTTCTGCATTGCAAAGCCTGTTGGAGGTCATAACAGGCAACAGGTAAAGGGGTTATGAAATGGACTTAATTACAGAGTCACAGAATTTCAGTGGCTGGAAGGGATCTCGAAAGATCATCCAGTCCAACCCTGCTGCCAGAGCAGGATCACCTACACCAGATCACACAGGAACACATCTAGGCAAGTTTTGAATACCTCCAGAGAGGGAGACTCCACAACCCCCTGGGCAGCCTGTGCCAGGGCTCTGTCACCCTCACAGTGAAAAAAATTTTCCTCATATTTACAAGAAACTTCCTATGCCTCAACTTCTACCCATGGCCCTTGTCCTGTCATCTGGTACCACTGAGCAGAGCCTGGCTCCATCCTCTTGGCACTCACCCTTTACATCTTTATAAACATTGATGAGGTCACCTCTCAGTCTCCTCTTCTCCAAGCTGAAGAGCCCCAGCTCCCTCAACCTCTCCTTGTACAGAAGATGTTCCACTCCCTTCATCATCCTCGTGGCTCTGCACTGGACTCCAAGTAACTCACTGTTACTTTAAAAAAAAGACTTCTCTACTGTAAGGCCTGCAGGGCACCAGCACAATTCAAAAAGTGCCCTCTCCTTGGAAGGCACAGCATTAAGGAAGATGTGCCATGATCCTGAAAGTGTTTCTCCCCTGTGAACTCTTCTTTTCCACTCAGCAGAGATCAGGAGGTATCTTCATGACTTTTCTTCTTTTAACACAATTCAAAACCAGTACAATGAGCTGGATTAGCAACCCTGGAGTGTGAGCTTGTCTGATTTTCACAACACTGACACAAATCAGGGGAGCAAATCATAGAATTGAATCCAGGCACTCACAACTGATCAAAGAATCACAGAATTGTTTTGGGTGGAAAAAAACTTGAAGGTCATGGAGTCCAACCATTATGTGACTCTACCACAGAATCAACCAGGTTGGAAGAGACCTCCAAGATCATCAAGTCAATCAACTAGACTGTGGCACTAAGTGCCTCATCCAGTCTTATCTTAAACACCTCCAGGGACTTTTTTTGTACAGACCAGGACAGAATTGTCTTGGTTTGGGTCAGAGCAGCACTAATTCCGTTCAGTGGTTTCTCTTTCCACCTCAGTCTCTGATCAGGGAGGCACTTTCTGCAGCTCAGGGCATGCTCACACAGATGGAAAAGAGCTTTAAGATCATCCAATTCAACCACCAACCCATCACCACAAGGGCCATTAAACCACGTCCCAAAGTGCCCCATCTACACATTTTTTGAACACCTAATGCTTTCTTGCCCTCCCTCACTATTGCATTTCAGATACAACCAGCCAGGACATCTCACAGCTGGGATGTTCCAAGAGCTACTGCCATCTTTGCCTGCTCACCCAAAACGGGTGAGAATTGACAGTACCACAGCTGTTTGTTAGGATCTAGAAAACCAGCCCCTCATTTCACAGGCAGGTCTCTGAATGCAGAAATCTCAGTGATCATTAAAATGAAGTTCAGCCATCTGCACGGCACAGGAAGGGCCCTCAGGCCTTCTCCTGAGGGTCTGCCTGAGATTGACAGTTTCATAAATGCTGAAAACTAAGTGTTCACGAAAGGGCTGTTTCTGTATCTGGCATGTAACAGCTGTCAGTCTGAGGAAGCAGATTTGGTACAGCACAGACATGGTGAAGACAGAATAGCAGGGCAGGGACTAACAGCTTCATTGAAAACATCAGCACCTTAATGCAAGGCAGGACACTGCACTCCCAGCAGAAACAATTTGCATCCATATAACAGGTACAATGTAAAAAAAAATCACTGCACTCTATTTTTAGGTATTATATTGCTTTTGTACACATATAGTGGCTTTGCAGGGTCTGATCCTGACTTCAATCCACAATAAGCATTCTGCAAAACGTAACAGGGACATTCGATACAACTCCGGTTTCTTTAGTTTTATTAAAATGCAAATATTTACTTTATTGCATACCAAATTAGAGGTCCATTAGCAAGTCAGATTTTGCCAGTGTCTCCAACACGGCTCTGAGGAATAAAATGCATAAATTACATTACCCCAAGCAGCTGAGAAGTACACTGCTTTCAGGAGTACACATGGGCAACACTTACTCATGTGCGTTTTTGCTGCATTTTCAACCTTATTCTGCTGTTACCTCTGATGTTTTGACACTGCAAGGACATATGTTTATATATCCTCCAGAATAGTACTGGGGAAATATGAATTGTAAAGTAAGAGGTCATCTATTACAGGGGATATTTTGCTTGCCACTTGGATTATTGAATAAACATTTAAAAGATGAGATTCACAGCAAAATAGAGTGAGTTAACCTGAAATATTTTTATACATATATATTTTCATGAGTAATAATATTATGAGTTTCAAAAGATACTTAAATTTCCATCAGGCAACACACTAACAAATCTTCCTTCCACTCTGGAGTAAGAGAGGGGTAAGAACCAAGCTGTGACTGAATCACAAATTTGGACTCTTTCTCTTGCAATAGTTTTGTGACTTTTCTCCTTATGATCTGCCCCTGCTCTGAACACCTGTGTAGGCACAGCGGGGTGTATCTTTTCATTATCCTTAGGTAAGAACAAAGACATCCTCAGATAATGACTGCTAAAAGTAACAACCTTTATGTTCTAACTTTTGGAAAGTGCTGAGTTCAGGAACTTGTAAATTCGACTAAAAATAGCGACGGCACAATGCACACAATGAATGAGTGTCGGTAGCGAATTAATTGCCTGCCAGAAATACCACACTTCCTCTAAGTTCTGATCTTCAGGACTCTCTTTCCAGATGTGGTACTGGAAGAAAAGAAGTTTTCCCTTCAGTTTAAGCTCCTGTGTTCTAGTTTTGTGCCTGTTGTCCCTTACCAGTTTTGTGTCTCACACACATTTGAAGTGTAAGGCACTTTAAAATGTCCTATGTCATTTCAAACCAAAGAGAACTTGAATTAATTTAGTTTTATGCAAGATGTTGCAACTACACTCCAAGTCCTGACTGACAGAAAGCAATACAGCATGGCAAAATTACATCCCACAAAATCTGCAGATCTAATTGATGCTTTAGAAACAGCAATATCCTTTATTTCAGTGCCTGCATGCAAACTCCAGAATTTCTTTTGAGGCAGCTTAGGAGCTAATTGTGTGCAGATGTATAGCAGGAGGGTGTAGCTCATTCTCACGATGATGTTGACAGAGATCTATCTCTTCGTATTGTTTATTAGTATTTCTGTAGAGCAAGCATCACAAGTCTCTGAGCATACCACACAAGGTTGTTCTATTCCAAACAGTCAGCCATCAAACTACAGTAGTTTGACTCCCACTCCAGACTGAGCTGGATTTGAACAGCTGCTGTAGAGATGAAAGACTATGTGCAATTATTAACTCAATGAACCACCTCAAAAACAGCAAACACATTTTTAGGTTCAATTTAGAACAGGAGATTCTAACTATGCCTGCTAACAAGAAAACTAAGCAGCACCCTGAAAATAAGATTTCTGTTATCAGATCAGCTGCATAGCCTTTCCTTTCCCGACGTCTACATGTCTTGTGAATGTACACAAGTGGTCCTCATATTTATTGCCATGAGGTTTTTGAAGCACCTGCCACAATAAGGCTGTATTCTTTAACTGGCTCTGGAAGCACTGCTGTAACACAAACAGTAACAAAAACACAACAGAAAAGGAGAGCCAAGTCTTGCTGAAAGGAATCTCCAGCCAAAGCACAAGAGGGCTTTAAAAGATCAAATTATTCAACTAAGGACATTGAAAAAGAATGCAAAATTCTAAGACTAGTAAAATATAAGACAACAGAACATCCACCAAAATACAACAAAAGCAGATTTGCTCCTGTATTGTATTTTCTTTCACAAAGAAGACAAATAGAATAGCCTGAAACCATCCTTTTGAAGGTAAATAGAATAGCCTGAAACCATCCTTTTGAAGGTACCGAAGACAGCTTTAAAATGCAACGTTCCGATATTATAGTGTCAATTCAAAATATCTCTGCAGCCCTAAGAAGAGATGATACATTTAAACCTCTAAAAAGGTTACTGAACAACTGCTTCACATTCATAGTGTTCATCAGGCCAGTTAACAGAAAGCTCAGCTCTTCTAACCCAATGGATTCTATGATTCCGTGATCTTGATAAAGCTATGCAGGGTGACCTGATCGAAAGGCACCCTGACTTCCTGGAAATATATACTAGCCACACTCCTTCAGGACAGAGTCCTCTCAAAACCCAGAGGGAAGCCAATAAATTATTTTTCTAAGGAGTAAAACATTCCTAGCTCAAATGAAGTGCTGCAAAGGCAGATGTTGAATTATCAAATCAAGACTTTGCATTTCTTCCCCACTTTCTACTCAGTTTGACCTTTGTGGTTTCTCTGAAGTTTCACTGCACAATTCTACACATTCATATAACTACCAAGAATGCAATACATGGGTTTTATTTAAATGGTGCCTAAATTATCATAGAATTGGGTTGGTTGGCAAAGACCTGTAAGATTGCTGAGTCCAACCATTATCTGACTTAACCAAGACTGGTGCTAAACTATGACCCTTAGCACCACAACTCTGCCTCTTTTAAACACCTTTAGTGATTCAAGCATCTCCCTGGGGAGCCTGCTCCAGTGTTTGAGAACCCTTTCAGTGAAGAAGTTTCTCCTAATATCCAACCTAAACCTCCCCTGGGACAATGTAGGGTTATTTCCTCATGTCCTGTTGCTTGTCACTGGGGAGAAGAGACCAACACCCACCTCACTCCAACCTCCTTTCAGGGAGTTGTAGAGAGTGAGGAGGTCTCCCCTCAGCCTCCTTTTCTCAAGACTAAGAGAATCATAGAATTGTTAGGGTTGGAAGGCACCTCAAGGATCATCTAGTTCCAACCTCCCTGCCATGGGCAGGGACACCTCACACTAGATCAGGTGGCTCACAGCCACATCCAGCCTGGCTCTAAAACCCTCCAGGGATGGGGCTTCCACCACCTCAAATCCAAATCTTTGAGATGCTGAAAGTAATTTTTAAAATGCACAGTATTTACTTAAATACTTTTATACATAGCAATGCCTGCTCAGGTACAAGCTTCTGTGTTCACAATGAGCCACAGGGAGACAATGAGTAACTATTTGGATACCTGCAGTATGTTTTCTATACACAGAATTCTATACTGATTCCTCAGAAGTTATTCACATTGTCTCAATGAGGGTTTAAGCTTCTAGCCACTCAGTACAACTCCTTACAGTTATGCTGCTACCCAGATGATCAGTCAAAACTCAGCAGTTTCATCCTATTGATGAAACAAGAGGGCATTAGATACCTCAAGAAACACAGCATGTACTGAGACACCTGTAACAATGATGAACTCTTTGGTCTTTAATGAGAATGGACTAAGTTCATGTGCTCCATCATTGTAACAATCACTGTAAACGGGAATCATGTCACATGGTGCCATTTTTTGTTCCTTTTGTGATCTTTGTAAAAGCAGCAGTGTATCAGAACTCTGGAAACATCAGCCTCCTTGTCCTGTAAAGCAGAACACCACTGCTATTTTCACAGTCCAAAAATACCTGATGACTAGACTACAGATTCTGTTTTCCTCTCAGGTGAAACAACCAACCTAAACTTCAAAGACAAAACCCTGACTACCAGTTATGAGGTGCTGAATATAATGCACACCACAAATCTGCTATAAATTTACCCTGCAGACTTATCCCTCCAGTGTGGCTATGCTGCAACACTGTCAGCCATAACTAAATGGGGAATTAAAACATCTTTATGTAGGTTGTAAAAAATTTATAGCGCTATGAAATATAAAACCACTGCTGCTACTCCCAGTTCAGCAACAAACTGTATTATGGCTGTAGTTTCTGCCTGTGAGGTTTTACAACCCCAGGAAGTATGATTCCTTCTTACATATGGGTGGATACTCATCACTTAAAAAATTCCTTGTGATTATACATCACATTTGCTAAATTTGCTTATATGACTTTACATTAAGCATTTCAATGAACCATGCTGTAGACTTGCAGAATCACAGAATTGTTAGGGTTGGAAAGGACCTCAAGGAGCATCTAGTTCCAACCCCCTGCCATGGACAGGGACACCTCACACTAGATGTGCTCAGAGCCACATCCAGCCTGGCCTGAAAAACCTCCAGGGATGAGGCTTCTACCACCTCCCTAGGCAACCTGTTCTGGTGTCTCACCACCCTCATGGTGAAGAGCTTCTTCCTAACATCCAGACTAATATGAAAACATTATCTAAACAAAATTGTCCATAGACACTCAGGTGTCTGGAATAATGTATTATACTCACTAGGTTTTACACTTTATTTACAGTACCTCAGTCTGAATGGAACACCTTCTACAATTGCTCTTTAAGGTAACATTGTGTTTTGGTTATCAACCATAATCTGTAAATACAGTAAAACATAACTGTGATGTGCAACAGAGTATACACTATGGAACATAAATTTATAAGATAGATTTATTTTATTTTTGAAGTGTAGTATAAACCAGAATTGAATCTGGCAAACACAGAAATACCAAGTACAGAATAAGTCCTCCTTCTCTGGAGACTTTCAAAACCCACCTGGATGTGTTCCTCTGCAGCCTGCACTAGGTGATCCTGCTTTGGCAGAGGGGTTGGACTTGATGATCTCTAGTGGTCCCTTCCAACCCCTAACATTCTGTGATTAAACATCTACCATTACCACCACAGATCCAGCTCCACTGGATACCATAGTGAGGTAAGCACTAGAACAGACCAAGCACTGGCAATCCCCCACATCCTAGCTAAAATGTTCAAATCTGTTATCTTCAAAACAAATTAGGTGAAATGGTTTTTGTGGTGGTTGGTGGGTTTGTTTTAAACACCCCAGCTCCTGATTTACAATCCACTCTTGCTGTTGCTGCTACTGGAGCGCTGCCTAAGTTTGGTAATTCAAAGGTTGTCCCTGCAGGGTTTCTTGTCTGTATGCTTGTTTGTATTTTTCAAGACAGTTCATCTGGAACATCTTTGAGATTAATGTCACCTTGCCTGTGGTTACATTTCCTGCTGAATTTGCTCTCTTCCAATCATCCCTTTAGGATTTGCAAAAACACCCACAAAAAGTCAACTCCAAACAGAGAAGAAAAACCCCACATAAAAAACCCCAAAACAAAACAAAGAAACAAACAAAAAAAAACAAGCAAAGGGGTTGAGTCCTGGTACAATAATTTCTTACACTCGTAGTTTTAGGAATTTTATGCCTAACTGAACTATAACCCAGTAGAAAAAAAAATACTTCAGTTCCCTCCAAGTTCCATCTCTGCTGTTCGTAAGTCACTCAACATTTTCCCCAAATCAAATGTCAGAAAATGTCTGTCTGCAGAACAGCTATATCCTCCATTCACAGAATCACAGACTGGTTTGGGTTGGAGGGGACCTTAACAATCATCTAGTTCCAATCCCATTCTTTTTCAGAAAATGCAAATAAATTATATATCATCTGCTAAGATTTCATATACCTGCTCACAGTTTGTTAATAATCTCCCCCAAATATTTTGGAGATGAACCTGAAAATCCATTCTCAAGGAACTCTTTTCCCACTGGGATCAGATTTAGATGACATCTCGTACCCTCATTTAATAATTCCCAAGAACACCTTCTAAAACCAGCACCTAATGAAACTGAGCATATTTCTATAGCTCATCTATAACCTCTTCAACAACATATTTACAGTAGAATTAAGTTCTAAGGTCATCAACAGCACAACATCACTGTTTTCAAAACCCTTTAAAAGAATTACCTGACTTCATGACACATAAAAACAGGTATGTTGTTGTTTCATAGAAAGGGAAACAGACCTAGAACCACACAAAGCTATAAAGAGGGACACATTTGGTGCTTGCCAAATGCATCCTAATTGATGTTCTCCTCTGTGTATGTAGCTAGCACTCAATTCTTCACTGTTTTTTTCCAGAATTTCCCCCAGAGTGAATCCTTTATACTACATAAACTAAAGTTATTTTTAGTGATTGTCAGATTTCAAGACTAAAAATTTCTGCAGTTATTGCACCTACCTTCACTTGCACATAGTCTCAATTAAAACAAATGTGTCCCCAAAGAAATTTGAAGAAGAGGCTGAATTAACAAGGTCTTTAAGTGAACCAGAAGCAAGCCAATCCCTTATGAATACAGAGCCTGTAATTAGCCATTTTGCTGCTCGCGGTGAGGCTGAGGCTCAATAAAAATTAAACCCTGATGCAGGCAAGGCACTCCCATGGGGCTCCCATACATTAATACACTACCACTCACTAGTTGCTTTACATCAAAGAAACTGGGACACAGCTTGAAACTGGCTGGCTGCCTATTTGATAAAATGGAAAGCTATTGGTGATAAGTACTTTCTCTTATTTTCATATCCCTAGTGTCACAAAAACAGGCTCAGTACTTAAATGTGGCTCCTAACAGTCACATGCTCAAAACGGTGCCAAGCAAATATGACTCCAGCTTTGACTGATTAGAAAATGACACTTCATGGATTCTGATGGTGTCACAGTCACACCTTTGGATCACCTCAGACCAATCATCTCTAGCACTGACTTTCCTAAAACCTCCAAGGATGAGGTCATCAATTTCCTAAAACCATATCTGAATTTAGGCCTCACCTTGATTAGGATGCAGTCAGTAGTCCACACTTCAGTGATTACCTCTTTAAGCAAGAATGCAGAATAATTGAGATGGCCCCACTACTACTCTGCAGAAGGCAAATTATAGTAACTCAAGCATATATAAAAAAATAATGTGGAGCTATGATTATTTTTACTTCAATGGGACAGAGGTAGAAGAATGATGAGTGTTTCTGAATGCCATTGTTCAAGCTACACATGAGTAACTCATTAATGCATCAATCCTACAATTTATCAGCTCCTTCAAAACTCTCAGGAACTGAGGCACTCAGCATCTCTCATGTCAAGTTAAAATAAATACTACATTAACTTTTCTATTCAGCCACTAAAAACTTAAATATGCCATCAACAAAATGTTTGGTTTATCAAATAGCAAGCCACAGTTACAAAAGGAAATAAACATTTAAAACTGGTATCTCTAACGCCAGTACTACAAAAATATCAGGTGACAGTGCAGTAAGAGCACCTAAAGCTGCAACTGTAAAATGATTCACAACCTTAAAAAAGCATGGACTCAAAAATGAATGGGCTGATCTTCTGAAGTTTCATTTCTTATCCAGAAACCCTCTGTCATGTTAACCTTTCGTCATTTGGCTTACTCTGCCCTTACAAGGTCATCATGACATCCACTTCTGCAGTAGAATCCAGTTTTTCCTACAACAAAGCATTAGGATCATTCAAAGAGAAGAGGAAGGCACTGGATGGCTTTGATTCCCATAAACAGCCTCACAAACCCTAGGCTGGTGGATGCTCACCTTTCGCAGGAGGAAGCAAATGCGCTCAATATTTCTCAGCCGCTCTCTCTGCCAAGAAAAAGTGGGCAAAAGGTAGGAGATTAGTTGGTGTTAAATATTAAAGATAATACATACAGAAATCACAGAAACATTCAGGGTGGAAAAGACCTTCAGGATCACCAAGTCCAACTGATAACCCTACTGTGCAAGGCTCACCCCTAAACCATATCCCCAAGCATCACATCCAAACAACACATCCAAGGTTGGTGACTCATACACCTCCCTGGGCAGCACATTCCAATGCCTGACCACTCTCTCCATGAATTTTTTTTTCCTAATGTCCAGTCTAAACCTACCCAGTTGCAGCTTGAGGCTGTTCCCTCTTGTTCTATCACTAATTACCTGTGAGAAGAGACTAGCACCAGCCTCTCTACAGCATCCTTTCAGGTAGTTGTAGACAGCGATGAGGTCTCCCCCTTAGCCTCCTCTTTTTCAAGCTAAACAGTTACAATACAATTACAATAGGTCAAGATCATAATTAATGGCTTCAGAGAAGGAAAACTTGTTCGTAATCTGACATTGATAGTACACTCTTCCTACCTACTGCTTGCAAGTCAAATGATTTACCCAGTTTGAAGTGCCAATAAGCTATTTTTGTATCTGTTACTGGGTGTAAAAATATAAACTGAGGATTCAAGTCTGTGTTAGCCTTCAGTCTGGGGCTGCAACTTCTTTTTTAAGTCAGAATTTGTGGCTCTATCCAATGGTGCCAATCTATACCACAGAGACTAGATGTTGCATTTGCAGATACCTTGAAGCCAGAGGCTGGGTAATTGTAAGTGGAAAAACAACTAGGAATTTAGTATGGCTGTCCTTCCTCTATCACTAAGAGGCCACCTGAGGAACACTTGATATAATAATTTAACCCATTAGTGAAGAATATCTGAAATGTCCTAGAAATGTTGAGCCACAGATGCATTCAGAACTACTGAAAGTCACTTTAATTAAGCACTGTGACTCAAAAGATGCTCTAAGCCTGAGTCACAGAAAGAAGCAAAGTTAAAGACAGGTTTTCTTTTAAAAGCCTCACAATGAGAAATTCATTAACAAAATTAGATTTCACCCTGCATAAACCCATCATTGGAGTTACTGGGAAACATTCTACTGTTGGTTACACTGCAGAAGGCAGAGTGGCTTTGTTGTCCTAGAAGACTGTCAGGTAGTATTTTCATTTAGACATGGGGGGGCCAAAATCTGAACAATTACCCTTTTTAATCAGGTAACATAATACATCAATGTGGAAAGACAACTCTGGCTACACTCTCTGCCTTCTAAATGCTTTAAATTTGCTTCAAGTATGAGTTTTATTGCTGTTTTCCACGGATATCTCTCTTTTCCCTTTTTGTCCCCAAGTTTAAGCCATTCCTCTTTAAAAAGGTATCACTTTGGAAAGACAGTGAGACAGTGGCAGCTTGATAGGTGCCAGACAAATACTGTGCCTCTCTCTGACATCTGTGATCTAAAAGAGATTCAGAAATTTTAGGCTCATGGTTGCAAACAGGAAATTGGATGTGTGTAGATGTGTCTGTGAAGCTGCAGAAAGGTTTCCTGCCTGCAGTAGGAGCTAACTGGAGAGGGCAAGATAATCCTCTCAATTCCATTTAAAAGACAGGTGCCTAACTGCAGCTGGTCCTGGAGCAGTAGGTAGTCTGTCTTTGAATTGTAGGTAATAGAATGTGAAGCAGGAAATCTGAACTAAATTCTCCTTACTCCAGCCTTCCCTTGTCAAAAAGGCTCTACCCTCTGTCATGAAAACATTGTGAAAGACACAGGAGTAAACATCAGATATTCTTACACTGCAATGAAGATGACTACCCCACCAAACAAATGCAATATGGCCACAAGCAACTGTGCACAAAGCAAAAGGAAAATACACTCGACCATACACATAAGAAACAATTAATGCTTGTTAAAATTTTTCCTTTTGTGTCAAAATTAAAGGCATCAACATGTATACTGTGCAGAAGAAAGCAATCTGAGATTATTGCTTCATATTTCATCAGAGAAAGCTTCATAGAAGGGAATCAAATATGTCAACTCATCTCAGAGTATTTTGCTGTGCTCCAATGGACACTATAATATTAACTTTTTGATTGTGACACTAACATGACTGAAACAGGGACTTACTAACTTCTTTTTTGTTTGGTTGGTTTTGTTTTAAGCCTGGAAATCAATTTCATTACCATTTTAAAAATAAGAGGACATTATTTCCATGGAGCATTTCCATGGTACATTTAAATAGACATTTCTTGTGTACAGTTCTCAAGATGGAAAGTAAAAACAGATAAATTGAATTAAAAAAAATCAGATTACTTCCAGTAAATTCAAAACCAGATTACATCCATAGAAGCATTTTATAGGATTTCTTCAGATAACATCTTTCTTCTGTTCTCATTCTTTGCTTATGTGTTAGCGAACAGTAAACAGGGCTTCCTGTTAAAAGGTTCATGTAAAGATTCCTCTTAAAATCATGAGTCTTCTAAGCACCAGCACAAATGCTCTGCTGAGTTACAAAACAAGGTGAAATGGCAAAGTCCTAGCTACTGAATCGGGTTATAATTTGCAGGCAATTAAATAACTTGATACCCCGTAGAGATCAAATTCAAGACCTGTCATAATCATTGTAATTCCCAGCGATGGCAGGGAGCCAAGTTCTGCTCTCCATTCTGGTGGTACAAATCTGATTCCTGTTTAACTGTAGTCAGCTAAATCACCCTAGATTACAGTTTTAATTAACAGAGGAATTTCCATATACCTAAATTTTTGGTTCATTAGGTAAAAGTGAGTTTGCACTCCCAGGATGATATTTAACCTTTTCCCTAGCAGATGCAGCAGAATGTGTTATTTGTTCTTACAGCAGAGGAGAATTTAGAGCCCTGCCATGGGACAGAGAGGTCTAGGAATGAATCTCTTATCAAATGCCTACTAACTTTTGACTCATTGATACAGACAGTATGAGAGAAGATGGTCATCCCACGCTTTAATGTGGAGAAAGCAAGTGATTTCAAGAAGAAAACTTATGCCATAGAATGAAAAGATACAATGCTAATGCTTTCTTTTTATATCCTTCAGGTTTTGAGCTTCCAAATTACTTTCCTGCCTCCTTCAGCAAACAGGAAAGCTATTAGCATAAAGAGCTGCCATCTGGCTTCCTTAAGACTGGCCCAATAAATCAATTTTCCAAGCTACAGTTGTCTTCACAACAGCCTTTCTATTAATTTCCACAGTCATACTTTCACCGAGGGTTCAGAGCATCTCTCTTTCTTCAGCAGCTGTTGCTTAGCAAGCCATGGGTTGTACTCACCGCGTGGACTGGGTTGCACTGATCTATTGGGCTTTTGAAGTCTGTCCGAAGTTCATCAAAGGCAATTATCTGAAAAACAATTTTTTTTTCAAAAATTGTAATGAATGCTCATCAGGACTAATTAGATGCATCACCTCCCTTCCTCCTTTTCCATAGAAAATATGGGAAACTAGCTTCCCCAACGTGCTCCTTAGCTCAGGATGTTCCCGCATGTAACACCTACAATCCATTACCCCCTCGCTCCATAAAATCCTATCTATAACCTTTTCAGCATTGCTGCTTTCCAGATTTCTTCCCTCATATCAGCTACAGTTCTTTTATCCAACTTTCAAATAGGATAGAATTATTTCACAGAAAAATAAATCTCCAGACTTGACTGAAAAAGAAGTCAGCTACCCTAAACATACAAGATGCATCAGATATGCTGTTCCAGGTTTAATGCACACACAACAGCCCCTTTATATTAGCTGTTAACCTTACTTCAGACAGTAATTTTGAATCAGTTTAATTATTACTAACTAAGCCAAAATTCATTTTATCAAGCAAACTCCTCAAAAGGTAAACCACTCCAGAGAAAATCATGCCCCTCCTAAATTCTAGCATGAATTAAGGAACCTTCCCTCAGACCTGGGGTCTGAAGCAGGGGTTGGACATGATGACCTTTAAAGTTCTCTTCCAACTCGATGCAGTTTCTGAATCTGTGACCACATTAATGGAGAGATGTCTTATGATCATGTCCTTTAGTTTCCTTCATTAACTGATGGATTGAGACACACTAGTAGTTACTGCCCGATTTTCAAGTATAGCAGACAGAAGTGCCCATAAATGTAATAACCACACAGAATGCCAAGTTGGAAGGGATCCCAAGGATGATTGGTCCAACCTTTCTAGGTATAGTTGAAATAAGATGGCCCAGCACCTTGTCAATTTGAGTCTTCAAACTAATCAGGGTAGGGCAATCCACTGCTTCCCCTGGGAGATACTAACAACAACGTTTTCTTGGAACGAAAACAGCTGTAATAACTCTCAGTATATTTCATTTAAAGATATCAAAGTGTGGTTTTAGCTTATTTCACATTTATATTCTAGTAATACTTTTTCTTCTGCTTGTGAATGAAAGCTCACTATGACAATCCCCACATAAATAGATGTTAAAACAATGATTCTTTTTTAGACTATTTACAACCCAGGAAAGTGTTTGTCCTCAACAAAACAATGAAGGAAGTACAAAATATGAGTGCAACTACCATTCTGTGTCATGCTGCTCCATGCATGCTGCCTAGCTGTTAAAAGAAATAACCATCTGGGTGGCAAGGATGAGGTTCTCCTCCCTCTCTACTCTGCCCTGGTGAGGCCACATCCAGAATACCACATTGAGTTCTGAGCTCCCCAGTTCGGTAAGGGCAGGGACTTACTGGAGAGGGTACAAAAAAGGGTTACAAAGACACTGAGGGGACTGGAACAT
Organism: Picus viridis; assembly: GCA_033816785.1. Lineage (NCBI taxonomy): Eukaryota > Metazoa > Chordata > Aves > Piciformes > Picidae > Picus > Picus viridis. Next base: position 4,083,542 of record CM066577.1, read on the forward strand.
CTTGGGCTTTTCAGTCTGGAGAAGAGAAGACTGAAGGGGCATCTCATCAATGCTTAGAAATACTGAAAGGGTAGGTATCAGGAGGATGGGACCAGTCTTTTTCCACTGGTGCGCCGTGACATAACGAGGGGTAATGAGCACAAGCTTGAACATAAGAAGTTCCATCTAAACATGAAGAGGTGGTGGAGTCTCCATCTTAGGAGATATTCAAAACCTGCCTGGACATGTTCCTGTGTGACTTTCTTTAGGTGAATCTGCCTTGGCAGGGAGGTTGGACTCAGTGATCTCCAGAGGTCCTTTCCAACCCCTACCATTCTGCATGATTCTGTGATATAGACCAGCTGTATAGGGAAAACACACTGATTGTACACATATGGAGTGCAGGAGCAGAAATCCTGAAAATGGCCTATCTGTGATTCATATAATCATCTGGTGAGAGGCTTGAGAATACAACCTAGATACACAATCCACAAATCGAGGCACTGCTCCACAACCCACTCTAATGCTGCATTCATCACACTGAAGCACATTTAAGATCAGAAGTGTGGTGTTTTACAAGAGCGCTCTACAGAATTCAATTTATTCAACTCTGACAAGTCAAAGTGTCAGAGAAAAAACCTTAAAGGGATCTATAAGATGTGATTATCAATGAAACATTTCTCCCCATGGATGCAGTATGGCTGCAAGTTAGGAATTAGATGTGCAGTGGATGTTTAGAACAAGGTAAGAGACCAAATAACAGAAACTCTGAGAGTCAGAGTACAGTTGTGAAGAATAAGGCTTGTGACACCTCTGTATTTAATACTTCTTGACTAGTTCTTCATATTCTCAGTTGGACCAACTGTAAGAGGGTAACAGCCACCTGAGCCACAAGCACACATTCCTGTTTGCATCTGGGCACCAGCACTGGCACTGAGAGCACTGACAGAAAGGGGGAAAGATGGCCCTGTAACAGGTAAAAGAACTGCTTCTTTTCACAGCCGTGCCACTGCTTTACTTTGGGACTCTGTGCATCGATAGAAATTCTCTTTGCCTCACTGTACTGGTACTTACAGATGTAGCTTTAAGACAGAGAACTGTCATGAGCTGAGAGTGACAGTTGTTTTTAATACTGTACACTGGTAACAGGTATTTTTCTGGTGTAAACAGTGGCATGAGCTGAAATTTCCTTGAGGTCAGAAAATAACCATCAAACAAAAACCGTGACTGTGATCTACTCTTCCTTTTTGTAGTCAGCAACAGCAACCAGGAGTTTGAGATAACTGAAATACAAGATCCTGCGAGTACAAGGTCTAGCTGATGCTGTGAGGAAAGACTGGTCCAAGTCAACAGGCTGGAGAATCTGCACACTAAAGCCATAAGATAGGCTCCCTTCAAGAAATACAGGAAAGCCTCTCAAGATTTACTGAACACAGAGACAAGATGATAACCCTGAAGCATGTTTAGATGAAGAAGTAGTAGGTTGCTCTGAAAAACTGAACCACTAAGGCAGCGTTCTCAAGCTAGCCTAAGACACTTTCAGAGATCATGTAGTCCACCCCCCTGCCAGAGCAGGATGGCCTAGAGCAGGTCACACAGGAACGCATCCAGCTGGGTTTTGAACACGTCCAGAAACACTCTGGGCAGCCTGTTCCAGCGTTCTGTTAGCCTCACAGTGAAAAAGCTTTTCCTTATGTTCACATGGAACCTCCTGTGCTCCAGCTGGCACAGTATTTATTTGATGTTATGCATGCATTTTTTCCTAAGTGTACTGAAACATCTGATAGCATTAAGAACACTGCCTGTGGTCAGGCATTGGAACAGGCTGAGAAGTAGTGGAGTCACCATCCCTGGAGGTGTGAAAAAAAACAACTTGTAGATGCGGCATGGTTGAATGGTCATTGCTAGTGTTGGGTTGACGGTTGGACTTCATGATCTTAAATATATTTTCCAATCTTAATGACTCTATGATTCAATTAGAAGTAGCCTCCTGCAGCAGCTTTGGTGCCTCAGGACATTGTGTGGCCAGAGTTGCCACTACAAAAGAAAACCCAAACTAATTGCTGTCTCCATGAAATATTTTACAGTGCTTTCACAGGACGTGAGGTGTTCCGGCCATGCTCTAGAGTAACAATCTTCTACTCATTTATATTTCAGCTACCTAATTCCCATTCATCAGCTTGTAAGAGTTGCTGGATGCTCTGGAACAGCATCCAGGTATCCTCAAGGTCTGTTTCACCTCAGAAATTGCCACACTTCTCAGCATCTTGACAGAGTAATTCACTTGGAGACAAACAGTGTAGTAGATCTCCATCAGGGCACTTTGCCATATGAACTGCCACCATTTTAACTTTGTAAATGAACGTGTTCTACAAAACACTCAGTATCTTACAGCCAGTCAATTTAATTTGATTCAGGGTGGACATCAAGATTACAAAACATACATACAGGTGGACATCAGTGACCCCATCTCTCTAAAGGCCACACATTAAATAGAGCATTCCAGTGAAGAATGGCTATCTTCAAGTCACAAAGTTAAACAGATAGCTAAGTGGATAGCAGTTTGGAAATGTGCTAGGAACTGATCTTGCCCAGAGGAGAACTGCACTTCTATTAGTAAACATTAATGCTGTACACAGCTCCACAGAAAGAGAACAAAGATCATTTGATATTCCTGTGGGAATTCAAAGAAAAAGAGGGGGACAAAAAGCTACCTGCTTATTTCCAAAGCTATGTTTACCAATAATTTCTGCCACTACAACAGAAGGGGGCCAGGGACTGAATGGTCAATAGCTATTGAACTACTTTCTGACCTGGGGAATGCTGCCTGTGATTCCACATTTCAAAACATAGCAGGAAGTTTATTCTACGACTGCCCTTGCTGGGCTTATTGTTTTTTCATTCCTATTTTTCCCCTGCTGTCAGAAGTGTACTTGTGGGTGCTATCCACCAAATAAAAACTGAAGGTTTATAAAAATACTGGTTGCATTCTCTGGTGATTCACACCATCTGCAAATCTCAAAAATCTCAAGTGCAAGTCAGCAAGGAGTTTGCCCCAGTTTAAACACATCCTGAACAGATGAGATTGTGATGATAATGGATGTTTCAGTACAGATACAAGTGCAATGATATTTATAAAACCTGTTTGCCATATCTGCACTTTCTGCATTCATCTCTGCAGACAACAGCACCTTTGAATAATGAAGCAGTCACATAAGGCTGAACCTCAATTTTGTTTTCTTCCTCCATGCTTATGCACCCAAACTAAAAATTTCACCCATTAATGGCAGAAATTAACGATGATCTCTCATTTTAAGGGAAGGTTATGATTTTTTTATCATTGATCTCTTACAGAAGTGTATTTTAATTGAGAATGTGATGTTTTAGGGTGGCAGTGAAGCTGGTGTGGGTGTGAATTCAGTGACAGCAAAGAAGTTGGATATTATTGCTAATTGGCACCTCAGAAAAGTTAAGATAAAGCAGACCTTGATGACAAGCACACTAACCACAGCACAGAACAGTAACACTTAACATATGTTTCCTTGCCACCACCCTGTCAATGCACCACAATCCCATCTTGAAGAAACTGTCTTTAATAATTCATTTAAACACTTTCTGTACCCCACCATTCTCATACACAGCTTTCACAGTACCCATACCAGCACGTCCTAGGCTATCAGCAACTCAGCACAAGGGCAGAAAGGTGATGAACAGGTTTGGGAGCTTCATTCCTGTCCATCAACTGCTGTATAGACATGTTTACTGCAATTGGGAAAGTGTGTTGAACATTCACTATGTCTGAATCACATTGACACAAGCTGGGCAAGTTATTTTGTTGAAACAGCAACTGACAAAACATGTGAGAGACAGTAGGTCAGGTAGGAACACAAAAGGACCTGAAACGGAAGATAAGTCACTGCCTTGACACAATGCAGAGAACAGTGACACTGACAAAGCGACAAACGGAAAGAACAATTTTTGCTACCCATTTCTTATCATGATGTGAACTGACTCTGACAATGAAATTTTCAGATGGTTGGTAAATATTTGCTGAAGATGTTTTATTCTTTTCCTTCTTTCTCCTTGAGCTGAACTTCTCTGGCTCATGCTGCCAAAGTAAACACATCAAGGAAAAGCTCCCTCCATAAGGGTTGCTCTGAGTTTGCACCTCCACTGTGATCTCCAATGAGAACAGTTATTTCAGCTTGAGTGTCTGTAGGTGTGGTGGGTTGAAATTTCCACCCCAACACGAACTTTGCCAGACCAGCTCAATTAAAAGCAAATGAAAGCTGTATTCACAAGCTAAACTACAATCTACAATGGAATGCAATGAATATGTACAAGATAAACAGTATTTGCAGTATTTACAGGGATTTACAATTAATAAACAGCACAAGGACTCCCCTGGTCAAAGACCAGGGGAAACTACTAGCTTCTCCTTCCCTGCCTCCCCCTGTACAAAAGGGAGAAGAGAAAAGAGCAGAAGGATGTTAGACTTAGCCAAAACAGTACAGGCAAGGTCAAGCAGAAGTGAGTTAGTATCTCTCCCAGAGCAAAAAAGCAAGAAGAGAAGAGAAATAGTTTTGGGGCAACTTGTTTTATTCCCTTATCTCTTCCAATGGGATCATTTAGAATTATCACTATTTTCCTATTTACACCCAACAGAAATTTATTTACATTTTACTACTTTCTGTTCCAAGAGCTGTGAAAACTTTTTAAAGACATAGCCTAAAACTACCACAGTTGGTCACAATACCTTGTATATTCCTGTAATATCCTATAAATCACAAGTGTTAGCTGCATTGTGTTGTAATAAATCAATGTCTTTCTATGACATCTTGATTGCCACTGAGCTGCATGGCACAGCTTTCACTGCCTGTGAAGGCTGAAAAGACAGAACAGGCTTCCCTGAGAGGTTGTGGAGTCTCTCTCACTGGAGGCATTCAAAATGTGCCTGGATGTGTTCCTGTGTGACCTACTCCAGGTGATCCTGCTCTGGCAGGGGAGTTGGACTGGATGATCTTTCAAGGTTCCTTCCAACTCCTAACGTCCTGTGATCCTGTGATTAACTTCTAAGGCATAAAACACAGCCTGCTGCTATGCTCCAGCTACCTGCAGCCCCTCAAAATAAAAGAAGAGATGGGAAAACATCCAGAGTGCATGCACATGCACTTTATAAACATTCTTTAATTACTTCTTGAATAGAAAATTAACTTCATGGAGAGGATGCAGGCTCATAGTTACAAATACATACAAAGCTTTTAGACTGCATTTGCATTTCTTTTTATACAGAGAGGTTAAGCTGACTCACGTCTACCTACCTGCAGCTGGGTAGACATGCAGCAAAAGAGTAGTTCCCAGATACCCTTCACTTTGTCTTGAGAACAGAGGACAAAATAAGCTGTTACTGCCCAAGTTGATTCACAAGAAATGAAATGGGCTGGACATGGAGCCAGTGCTGCACAGCATCGTAGTATATGCTGGCAGGAAGCTGAAAAATTATCTTCATTCTAAGTCTTGGGGTTAACTCTCAAACTCTTCAGAAAATCTGCAGATCAGTTTAACTCTCTGCTTGTCACTTTTTAAAGGGGGAATTTTAATATGCATATTTCGTACTTAGTAAGATGAGAATTTATGATGCTACTCACTCATGCTCTTAACACTAGTGGTCTGTTATCTAGCATGGATCTGTACTTAGCTCATGAGGGTTTTCTGGCAAGCTTTCTGCTCCATGTTCAGGTTCACAAGTTCAGAGTATGACTCACTAAAAAGAGCACAACATTACTCATTAAGGTGATAATCAACTAGAGTGAATTCAGGATTTCTGTGAACTAGATACTGAAGAGTACTGACTCCAGAATGCTGTAGCTGTGCAATGGTAGAAGTTCACAAAGCTGTTCTCACTCATGCCCCTAATGACTGTCTTTTTTGGCTGTAAAAATATCTCAAAAATTAATAATAATTAATAGAAATAATAATCAAATAAATATTAAAACAAACTACTTCAATTCACCAGGGATGCAAAACATGTGATAGTACAGATTCACTGACATTTACTTCCCCAAGAGGCTTGGGGGCCACACAGCTGCTCTTATAATCATTAATAAAAGTACTATATAAACAGTTAAGAGAAGGAAATGAAGAAATACACATTGAAACTGCAGTGCTGGAGGATTTAAGGCAGCAGAAAATAAAACTTAAGCTACAATTTGACCAAGATACAAACTTTCAAGGATTATTTTAACCTCCTATTTCAAGCAGAAAGAATAGCTCCCAATGGTCTTGCACAGTTGCATTTTGTTAAGTAGCATGAGCAATCAGACCTTCATTTTTATTAAGAAGGGTGCACATACCACAGTTTTTCAGATAAGTGTTCTAAATCAGAGGAACAAATATTTGCAAGATTTCCAATAAATTTGGAAAGTCTTGCAGAAGAATCCACTCTATTTCCCATTTCCCCCTCCTTTTCTTTTAAGACAAAAAAGGCAAAATTTGCCTCCATGTCTGCTTTTAGGAAGACCTGATTATATGATAAAGTTCAATGTTTATCTATTTATTTATGCTTTGTTTGCTTCTTTTATGCATTTATTATCCCTTGCTTTGTAGATCAAAGTATCTCTTCTTTGTCCTAGAACAAAACAGTAACGCCAGTAAACGTTATTCATTTATTGTCTCTTAATTGGCAAAACAGAATGCAGGAAATAGAACTGGAGGGGACTTCCTGGGCTGTCAGCTTCAGCCCCCACTTTCTGCAGACACCACATCAGAAGATCCAAGTGGTAAATACAGCAAGCTTATTTTTAAAGCAGAGAGAGGAGGCATATGATTCCTCTTCTCACTGCTCCATTTGGAGCACAGCACGAAACCTGCTGTGAAAGTTGGGAGCCTTCTCCTAACTTTTAAATTTGTTCAGAGAGAACACAGACCATATACAGCACTGCCAAGACCATTTCATTACTACAGCTATTTAGTAAAATGAGAAAAAGTTTTATTTAGTGGGAACTTGCATCAAAATTGGTATGACTCCAAAGCCACTTCTCTTATGTTCAGTAGGAACTCCAACCTAGCTCATGTTAATTGACATTCCCACAAACCCACACAAATCTGATGCATTACAGTCCTTATATGTGAATTAATAACAGAGCTAAACAATGCTGGCACTAAATCCCTACTTCCTTCCCCCCTCCCCCAAAGTGGATTAACTCTTGAGTGCCTGGAGCTTTTTTTTTTATTGAGACTTGCCAATAGGAATTAGATCATAGAACAAATCATTCAGGTTGGTAAAGTCCCTTGGGATCATCAAGTCCAAGAGTTAACCATACTCTACAAAGTTCACCCTTAAACCACATCTCCAAAACCCACATCTAAACAACTTTTAAACACGTCCAGACTTGGTTACTCAACCACCTCCCTGGGCAGTCCATTCCAATGTCTGACCACTCTTGCTGTGAACATTTTTTCCCACTGTCTAGTCTAAACCTACCCAGTTGCAGTTTGAGGCCATTCCCCCTTGTTCTATTGCTAATTATCTGTGAGAAGAGACCAGACCAACCTCTCCACAATGTCCTTTCAGGTAACTGCAGAGAGCAATGAGGTCTCCCCTCAGCCTCCTCTTCTTCAAACTAACCAGCCCCAGCTCCTTCAGTCACTCATCATAAGATTTATTCTCCAGGCCCTTCCCCAGCTTCCTTGCCCTCCTCTGCACTCATGCTAATCTGCTTTTTTGAAAAGCTTAAAAACCATTTTTCATGCCAAATGTCTTTAGGAGTCTTTATACATAAGTTACCTACATCAAATTATCCCACTGTTATTAACCCTTCACTTTTAACTTCAGGGAGATGGAAGATCATTATGAACATGTCAAAAGGGCTATGGATAATCTGGCAGCACAATCACGAGTGAGGGAGAAATGAAAAAGGGGGAAACAAGGTTCCTGTCTCAGGCTTCACCTGGCAGAGGACACCACACTCTCACCTTGTCGGTCTAAGCAGGGACTGAGCCCCAAAAGAACTCTAACCCTCTGATCATTTTCATGGCCCTCCTCTGGACCCAATTCATCAGGTCCATGTCCTTCATATATTGAGTGCTCCAGAGCTGAAGTACCCACAAATATTGTAGGAGGTTGTACTTCAGATAAAGAACCTGCCAACAGAGTTAATAAATATTGCCTGCCTAATACACATCCCAAGCTTTCAGAAGCTCCCAGTGGCATGCACAACTGATGCATTGCCTCTGTCTCCTTGTGGCAAGTAGAATACTGCAAAATGTGAGTTTAGCACTTTTTTTGAGTTGTGTGTTTAAAGTCAGAAAGACAAGAAGCCATCATTCAGCTTACACATTATAATGTTGTCATTTTACATGGATATATTATCCAAACAGGTGAATTACCCAACTCCATGTTACAGGTCAGTGTATAAGAATAAACCTTCAAGCCTATACTTGACAAGTGTTCCTTTGTTTGACTGTTTTTAACTGCTTATCTCAGAAACCCAGCAAGTGCTCTGATATTTGTAACACCACCTCCCCATTAGCCAGATGGGTTGTTGTGGTTTAACCCCAGCTGGCAGCTAAGCACCACACTGCCACTTGCTCACTCCCCCTAGTGGGATGGGGGAAGAGAATCAGAAAAGTGAGAAAAACTCATGGGTTGAGATAAAGACAGTTTAATAGGTAAAGCAAAAGCTGTGCATGCAAGCAAAACAAAACAAGGAATTCATTCACACTTCCCACCAGCAGGCAGATGTTCAGTCATCTCCAGGAGAGCAGGGCTCTGTCATGCATAACCTGGGAAGACAAAAGCCATTGCCCTCTTCCTTCTTCCCCAGCATAATATGCTGATCATGATGTCATATAGCAAAGAGATATCCCTTTGGTCAGTTGGGGTCAGATGCCCCAGCTGTTTACCCTCACAACGTGTAAACCTGCTTGCTGGTGAGGTGGTGGAGAAGCAGGGCAGGGAAGTCTTTGACTCTGTGCAAGCACTGCTCAGCAGTAACTACACATCTCTGCGTTGTTAGCCCTGTTTTCAGCACAAATCCAAAACACAGCCCCTACTGTGAAGCAGATTAACTCTATCCCATCCAAAATCAGCACATGTTGGGGGGAAATTTCAACCCACCACAGTCAGCCAATGTCTCAATGTGATCTCATGCAACTTAGTTCTCTGCCCTTCTCTGTATCTCAGCTGCAGACCTGCCTGGTAAGTCAAGTTGCCATATTGGGGTACAACTGCATCCTAATTATAGTTAAAATGAGGCTTAAATCCCTCTAGAAGGTGCAGTTAAATAATCAACAAAGCAAGAATGGGGCATAGAGCAAAATAAATTGCAAGTGATCTTTGCACTGTCAAGTATAATTCTAGTGGAAATCACTCCTCCTGATGCTCTATTAATGTGAAGAGTTCCTCTCTCCTCTATTAGAATGACAGTGCTTAGGAAGATTACTCAAAATTGGATTAATGGATGGGCAACCTGCCTCAAAAGCCAGAGAATTTGATCCTTTTTGTCATATTCTATTCCTTGTCTATATCCTTTCATTAAACATCATCTAACACACACACACAAAAAGACTTGACTCTTGGTGGTTTTCATCATATATACCTGAAAGGAGGTCATAGTGAGGTGGGGGTTGGTCTTGGCCTCTTCTCTCTAGTATCAGGTGATGGAACAAGAGGAAATGGCCTGAAATTGTGCCAAAGGAGGTTTAGATTGGACATTAGGAATAATTTCTTCAGTGATAGAGGGGTCAGGCATTGGAAGAGGCTGCCCAGGGAGGTGGTGGAGTCACCATCCCTGGAGGTGTTCAAGAAACACGTGGACAAGGCACTTTGGGACAGGGTTTAATGGCCATGGTGGTCTTAAGTTGACAGCTGGGGGGGTTGGACTCTATAATCTTCACAAGCCCTTCCCAACCCCTATAATTCTATGATTCTACTGAGCTTTGAGTGCTTTGAATGGAAAGTTACTATCTCCATGAGTTACTGGTTATTATTGCAGCACTGCAGACAACAATTTGAAACAGCAACCTGGTTTCTGAATGAAAAGAATTCACTTATTGTTATTACTAGTTTTAAAAATACCACTAAAAAATCCCCAGAAGCTGCAAAATTCTGTTGCAAACACAGTGTTCCCAGAAAGCTGATTTGACAAGCATCTATCTGCCGATTTCTACAACTGCTATGAAATAGGCTTTTAAAAATAATCTCATCCATCTACAAGGAGAAACAGTTTTATTGGTTAACAGCAGGATTCTGCACATAGATTTCATTTGCTCACCACAGACACTGAAATATGATCCCCAGTTATCCTGAAACTGGGAATCATAGAATAGTTTGGGGTGGACCCTAAAAGATACTGTGTCCAGTTCTGGTGTCCTGCTTATAACAAGGACAGGGAACTCTTGGAGTGAGTCCAGAGGAAGGCCACGAAGATGACCTAAGGGCTGGAACACCTCTGTTGTAAGGACAGGCTGAGGAGTTGTTCAGCCTAGAGAAGAGAATATTCTAGGCAGACCTTACAGCTGCTTTCCAATACCTGAAGGGAGTCTACAGGAAGGCTGAAGAGGGACTTTTCATGAGGGTGTCTAGCAACAGTACAAGGGAGAATGGTTTTAAGCTGAAGGAGAGTAGGTTTAGAATAGATCTTAGGAAGAAGTTCTTCAGTACAAAGGTGGCAAGGCTCTGGAATAGGTTGCTCAGAAATGTGGATGCCTCCTCCCTGGGGGTGTTCAAGGCCATTTTGGATGAGGCCTTGAGCAGCTAAGTCTAGTTGAGAAGTGTCCCTGCCCATGGCAGGGAGATTGGAGTGGATGATCTTGAAGGTCCTTTCCATCCTAGGCTGTTCCATGACTCTATGATCTAGTTCAAATCCCCCTGCCATGGGCAGGGACATCTTCTGCTAGACCAGATTGCTCAAGGCCTGTCCAGCCTGGCATTGATCGCTTCCGTGGAGGGGACATTCACAATATCCCTGGGCAACCTGTTCCAGTGTCTCACCACCCTCACTGTAAGGAATTTCTTCCTAATAGCCATTCTAAATCTCCCCTCTTCCAGCTTATGTCAACTGTCTCCTTCAGGAGAGACCAATGCTACATCTATTTTCCAAATACAGAGTTCAGAGATTACCTTTGCTTGTAACCAAAACTTCATACCCACTCACTGCCTTCTAGCCTTGGCCAGTTGAAATCCAAGGAGGCAGAAATCAGCTGTGCACTTTAAAACTGCAGTTCATTAGGAGAAGGGAGACAAGCAAGCTGTGCAGGAGGGATGATGCTGATAGAACTCTACAGAGCCTCTTTCTAAACAGGCTAATAGTTTTGCTCCCTACAGCTAGAACACATTTCGAACCAGACCTTAGGCAGAGAAGAAATCTTAAGGTAAATCCAGACTGCCAGGCTTCCCTCCTGAACCAATAAAATCTTACAAAGTACTGTCTTCAGCTCTGGGACCCCCAACACAAGAAGGATATGGACCTGATGGATCAGGTCCAGAGGAGGACCACAAAGATGATCAGAGGGATGGAGCACCTCCCTGTGGGGACAGGCTGTGAGAGTTGGGGCTGTTCAGCCTGGAGAAGAGAAGGCTTCAAAGAGACCTTACAGAAGCATTTCAAAATCCAAAGGGGACCTACAGGACGGCTGGGGAAGGACTGTTTAGAAAGCCCTGTAGTGATAGGATGAATGTCAGTGGTTTTAAACTAGAGCAGGGTAGTTGTAAGATGGACTTAAGGAGCAAGTTCTTTACAACGACAGTGGTGGGATACTGGAACAGGTTGCCCAAGGATGTGGTTGAGATCTCATCCCTGGAGACATTCAAGGTCAAAATGTGGCCCTGAACAACCTGATCCAGTTGGAGATATCCCTACTCACTGCAGGGCAGTTGGACAAGATGACTTTTGAGGGTCCCTTCCAACCCAGTACATTTTTTGATCCGACAACGTTTCCCACCAGCCCCAAAGGCCTAAAATTATACACCTTAAGAGGCTATGGGATATACAAGTTGAACCTCTGCAGCCATAACAACTAAGTATAAATCTCCCACACGCCTTATACTTTTGACACAAACATGCTGCCAATATTCTGCCCTGCATATGGTCTCCTCCTCCTACAGGCAATGGAGTTTTTTCATGTGGATTCTTTCTCAAACTGATTTTTCAATTCAGATAAGACCAAAAAACCTTTTAGACATCTCAGTATCTAGCTGCTTCTGACTTCTTCAGTTCAGCACCAAGGACACATGAGCAGTTTCTCACAGAGCACCAGACAACAAATTGACATGTTGCATCAGGAATGCCATCGCTTGTTAGTTAGGTACCAACCTGATCTGATAGTCAGGACTGTCTGGAAAAGCAAACAGTCTGTCACACTGTGGATTCCCAGTCACAGCCCTGTGTTCAGAAAGCTGAGAAAGGGCATCCTAGCAAAGGTCATACAGAATCTTGCCCAAGATTTTTTCCTTCTCTCCTGGAAAGGATGCAAACAAAGACCACATCTGCAGATAAACTAAACAAGCAGCTGTATGACAGCCAAATCTTCACCCCTAGTCTTATCTTTTCAATGGGCCAAGAGCAAATTATGAGAGTTTGGATCCAAACTTTACAGCTGAGGTGTTGACCTCAGATCTGTGGCTCTGATTCAGGTAATGACTAGTGCAGATGAACTGGTTTGCAGACCTCTCAACCACTCAGGGTGAGAAGAAAACAGCATTATTTTCTATACATGCACAGGAGAAGGTGGGGAACAAGAAAAAGCACTGTTTGGGCTTGCTTCTTGTTACACTAAACTCTCTACAAACTAAGAAAGCTTAGTAAGAAACTAAACAAGTAGGATGTTTCTTTAACTCACAGACACATTGCTGTGGGTTGTACATCTACCTATACAGGCCATTGTTCTTTGCTACCCAGCTTCTTCCCCACCAAACTCGGGACAAACTAGACATGACAAAAGGCTGACCTGATGTGGAAGGTAGGAGAAAGGATGGTAGCTTGGTCACATTGAACCAAGAGCTGGTTAATTCTGGCTGGAGGCAGTAGAACCAGCTACCTATAGATGTGAGCAGGTGCATTCTTCTGTCCTTGTTCTTCCTCAAAACCACAAATCATTTCTAATTCATCCCACCTTAAATGCAATGTGCTCTCATGCAACACTTCTTTGCCTTCACATCAAACCTACAGTATGAGGGATATGTGAGGAGAGAGATACAGACACATTAAAGCCAGAAAAAGTTCCATCTTCATCAATTATTCTCACAATGAACTGAAACACTTCCTGTTAATGATGATTAGTTAACACCGCCAAGCTGATAATCTCAAAGCTAGGAATAAACAGGATATTTCTGCTGAACAAACTCAGGGAAAGTGTAGTCAACAGATGGGAAAATGTGCCAGAATAGATACAACTAGTAAAAATATTTGCTCTAAAGGAGGAGGTAAGAGAGAATGAGATCAAAAGAGAAGGGTTTTTTTCCAGTATCAGTAAAACAGAAGTCAAGCATCAATGGATATAAGCCACGAAAAATCAGAAGATTGGCCAGTTGGCTATTGCTGTCTAAGCAAGTTTCCAGTCTCATCACCACACCACAATTTATTCTATTCCTGAGTTTTCAAAGGTTCCTACATATTGTTATGTTAGTTCTTTGACATTTTTAATTTCTGTTGCACTGATACATGCTTTAGAGAAGCATCACCTTCCTTTGCCCCCCACACACTCCTCTCCTATTTTCTCACAGGTTTCACATTGCTGCTGCTACTTCTTTCCCCCCCTGTCTGTTCTCCATTCCTACCAGCAGGAATTGTGATTAGAGCACAATCATCAAAATCCAGGAAATACACAACAGCATCTGGGTTCTGTCACTAAAAAAAACCTGTTCAAGCTTGTCACAGTATTACACCATACCCACACACAGAACTCATCACACAGGCTGTCCAAAAATGCTCACCACCTGAATTCAACCATATCTTCTGGATTCAGGCAGCCTTCTCTTCTCAAATAATTGCCTCCCAAATAAGAATTTTGTGTTCTCAATCCTCCCTTGTTAGTCCCCTACTCACATATATTTTTTAATTGCTTTCTCATTTGCTCTTTCCTTCACATCTTTCTCCCTGAATTCCTCCCTCCCACAGTCCCATTTCTCCCCCTTTCCACACCATCTTCATTCCCCATCAGTTATGTGGGCCTCTACCAATTCTGTCTCAGAAAGGAGCCGGCTACGGGGTGGCAGGCAGAAATGCTGCCAAATCTGTTTCCTGCCTCCCCAGTACCATAGCACAAGTCCAGCTGGGCCAGTAAGAGGCTGGGTAAGAGGCAGTGGCGTTTCTAACACAGGCAGAGATGGCCTTTTCAAAGAGTCATATGGAAAAGACAAGGGACAATAGGTACAAGTTATTCCTAGGGAGATTCCAATTAGACTCCAGAAGAAAATTTTTCACTGTGAGAACAGTTAAACAATAGAAGCATCTCCCAAGGGCAGTAGCAGTTTCCCATACCTCTGGGGACAGTTTAAAGACTCAGCTGGACAGGGTGCTGGGCCATCTCATTTAAACTACATTACCACCTAGAAATGTTGGAGCAGATAGTCCTTGTGGTCCCTCCTGACCTGGCATTCTGCAATTCTGTGAAGATCTTCCCCAGATTTTCTTTCTTTCCCCAAAACAGGCCAGGCAGAACTTCAAGAAAAGAACTCCCTGGCCAAGACACACAAATACACATACATGAAGTAGCCATCAGCCACACAGCTGTGTTTGCAGAGGCAAGGTGAAGCAATACAGCAGCAATACAGCCGTGCTTGCAGGAACAGTGCAAGTGGAAGGGATATAGTGGCCAGTAACAATGATAAAACATTGAAAGTAAAATAACAGCAGCCCCAAAAAACATCCTCAGGCATTCTTCTATGTTCTTACAAAACTCTAAGGTTTAATTACAAGAGCATGATTAAGATACAGTGCAGCATAACTCCAAACAAGCCTGCCACTTAAATGGTCAGCAGATCAAATTTCTAAAGGATCTGCTAATTGTGTTTATGTAATGCTGAGGGAAGAACAACTCTGAAGCACATACAATGAAACTGATCTCAGTGAAGCCTTCATTATGCTTGCTTATAAATGCCCATTCTGTGAAAGTACAAGGCAATTTCTGCTTGGATGGTGATACAATGTGAGCTATGTAGCCAGAACTCATAACACAATAAAATCATCATGCAACAGAAGATTGACTAAACGATCAAACACTTGAAACAGTGACTCACAGCATGAAGATGGTTGGCATTTAAATACATTAAAAAAAAAATATCAAAAGTCATTCCAATGAAGAAAAAAAAAAAGGCAAAGCTATCAACAAAGCCTGCATTTGCATGGTATCTGTTATCAAAGAATTGCAAGGATTATAACTTTGTCATTTCCACCGTTTAACAATAGACTGCCCCTCACACCACCAGGGCTGCCTCCACAGCCACTCAGTCCCCAATGCACTGAGGCCTTGATGCACAAAAGACACAGCAGAATAGAATCATAGAATGGTAGGAGTTGGAAATGACCTCCAGAGATCACCGAGTCCAACTCCCCATCCAAAGCAGGATCATATAGAGCAGGTCATAGAAACTTGGAATTGTCAGGGTTGGAAGGGACCTCAAGGATCATCTAGTTCCAACACCCCTGCCACGGGCAGAGGCACCTCACCCTAGGTAAGGTTGCTCACAGCCACATCCAGCCTGCCCTTAAAAACCTCCAGGGATGAGGCTTCTTCCACCTCCCCAAGCAACCTGTTCCAGTGTCTCACCAGCCTCATGGGGAAGAACTTCTTCCTAACATCCAATCTGAATCTACCCATTTCTAGCTTTGCTCCATTCCCCCTAGTCCTATCACTACCTGACATCCTAAAAATTCCCTCACCATGACATGACCCACAAAAGCATAGCAGTACAAAGGATCCAAAACCAGCTCAAAGGTTTTTCAGGACCTATTGGGTTGGTGAAGAGTTGCAAGCAGTGTACTATGGGACAACTCAATGAAAGCACTACTTCTTCATCTCCCTCATGTTCTGCTTCATGTGCTCCCAGTGTCAAAACTGGAGCTGAAAGTTCTGCACCTCCACAGTATCTTGCTGAGAAAACCTACTTTCTTTGTAAATGTTTTGTGATTTTTCACTGCCTTCTAATGTAACTTTTCACAATGTCATTCCCAAAATAAAACCTTGTTTTATATAGTAACACTTTTTCAGTGGTTAGTGGAGAAAAATAGACTTTCGTCCTGCCTTCACAAAGTGCATTGATGTTCCTCTGAATTCTCCTGGGCACACAGCATAAGATTGAGCAGGATGCTGTGTCCCAGCAGAAAAGTTTTGTACTCAAACTAGGGGGTCAAAATGAGCAGGCTGCAAGGTGAAAAACTCGCTGTACCATCATACTGAAAGGGTAGTGGTCACTGTTTTGAAGTCTGACTGATGCCCAGTTAGAAGTCAAGTTCCTCAGGTACTGATACTGGTGCAAGTTGACATTTTCATCAATAATTTGGAAGATGAGACAGATGGGGCAAGTTTGTAGATGACACCAGACTGGGGAGATCAGCTGAGACATAGCAGTGGGCACGGATGTCATGAGCAGTCTTGACAAGTTGGAGTAGTCAGCCATCAAGTCTCGTGACAGTCAACCAAGACAAAGTCTTGCACGGGGGGATAGCCTATCCACAGGCAACACTACAACCTGGGAGCAACCAATCCAGCAGCAAAGGACCTCTCCGTTCTGGTGTGTAGTAGAAGTTTGGAGCATGAAGCACACAAGGAGACTTAGAGAAGCTGGTTTGGCTATGGTGGGATCTCATCACTACATTCACTTTCCTGAGGTGAGGTAGAAGTGAGCACAATGCTTTTCTCAGAGGAGCACACCAGGAGGACAAGAGATAAAAGTCAGAAGCTGCACCCACAGAAATCCAGCTGTGTGTAAGATAATCAGTGTGCAGTGAGACAAGGAAAGCACTGGAACAGGTTCCAAGGCAGGCTGTGGACTTTACACCTGTGGAAAGTTCATGAATCATCTGGAAAAGGCCCTGAGCAAGCTGTCTTAACTTTGAAATTAAGCCCACATTGGAGAATAGATTTGGCTAGATTATCTCCTAGGTCACTTCCAATCAAAATTAATCTATAAATCTTTTATTCTATCTTTTAACAGGAACTGGGTATTTCAGAACTTGTAATTACTATCAAGGAACACTGGACAGCTCTGTCACTAAAATTGCATTTTGCTCTTTGCACAGCATCATGGACACAAACTGAATTTATGTTATTTTTTTTAATGGGAATTTCCCACTGTGAAACCCTGGAAGTTGATCTAGTAAATGAAGTGACATCCCTCTACCTTTACCCCACCAGCTCACCACTGTCCTGTGACTTTAAGCCACTATCTCTGCAGAGTGGAGATGATTATAATTCTTACCTGCTTCATAAGGGAGAGAGACTTTGTTTCTACAGAAAGTAGAAATGTTTTCCAAGCCACCAACCTCCACAAGATTACATTTTTCAGCATCCTCAACTTAGGACTTAAATGAGACCTAGTTTCACTGCCTGGTAGAGTCACCTCCAGCACCAGTGATAAATGAACTGCATGTCAAAGGCACTGAGGGAAAGGAATGGGTCAAAGACAAGTCTAGCATACATAAGATTTTTATTCTCTGCTGAGCTTCTTACACTTTCTGCAAAAATACTTGGATAAAGAATATTTATGTTGCTGCACTGGGGGGTTCAATTAAGCCAGAGCTCTGAGGGTTGAATACCATGTTTAAAGTGTGATTTAATGTAGTATGCATTGGCTGAATAAAACAGATGCAACAAGAGCTATGATCTCATGCCCCAGATGCCATCTAAGACTTGTACTCACACTCTAATGAATTATGACAGCTACATTGCTTTGCTTATTAACAAGCACAGCAGTGTGGAAAAAAAAAAAGCACTAGAAATACACTATTTACCAATTTGGATATAAAATCCCTTTCATAAGTAGATTTGCCAGCTAATCTTAACAGGAAAAAAAAATATATTGGATATGTGACAAACAAACAACATACTTGTGGGAGGCACAAGTCTCCACAGAATAATTTCTTTTACACAGACAGTGGAGTCATGGTGACTTGTGAAGCATCTGGAGCTGCAGCCAGTGACAACCAGTCACAATTTAAAACCTTTCTCCAAAATAAATCTCATTATGACTGTTCATGCATACACAGAGATCCAATTTAATCTCTTCACAGCATTTAAATCTGTGGTAGACCCCAAAGACCTCTATGTATTTTTTAATTATTATTTTTAAGCATGACAAGGTAACTAAACTGAAATATACTTTTTTCCCAACCTATACAATGTAGTTTGCTCCACAGCCTTTGCTGCCTGGCCTAATATCTGCCTGCCAGCATTAATGTGACGAACTTCTGAAAGAAAAGTTGTAAGGGAACTGTCAAGCAATGTTATAACCAGACCAATCTAGTTGGGCTCTGTCTTTTAAAGAGTGGAAATATCAGACTCATTCCTTTAACTGTCATGACTAGGAAACCTTCAGGGACAATGTGCTTAGCTGCTTAGAGATGTGAAAAAAAGAAGTCTTGAAGAAATATGTATAACACACAGCAGCAGCATTTGTGCTCCTGTTCAAACATTAATCTGGGTTTATTTTTAATCATGTAATTATCCAATATTCTCAGAGAAATGCATTAATGACTCATTAAAGGACAGCACTGAAATGTCAATATCTGAAAGAAAATTCAAGGCCGACCACAGATCTGTGAAGTTACTTTCAAGGCACGCTCTGAAGTATTGTAAAGAGGTTAAACTGAGATGATTGACAGCCTTTAGTAAAGGGAAGCACAGGCTCAAGTGAGCTTATGGCTCTCTGCTGGTTTTCAGGTAAGACAGATAGCTATCATAGAATTGTTAGGGTTGGAAGGGACTTCAAGGATCATTTAGTTCCAATCCCCCCACCACGGGTAGGGACACCTCACACTAGATCAGGTTGCTCAGAGCCACATCCAGCCTGGCCGTAAAAACCTCCGGGTATGGGGCTTCTACCACCTCCCTGGGCAAAACCTCCTCCAAACCAAGGTTAGAAGAACTAATAAAGTCACTGATACGCAGAGAATGTTGATAGACTAGCATCTAGTAGGTGGCTGAAGTGCTTTGCTCAACTGAATTTGCTGTGAACCCAGACTTTAAATAATTCTTTCGGGTACTTTTAACATATCTTTTAATCTGAAGTTGTACAATTTATCAGAAATCAAGCTAGAAATTTTCTGAGGAAGCCTAAGTGAGTCAGATACCAAATAGTCACCAAATTCCATAGCTACAACTCTTGAAGAGCTTTTGGACTTTTTTTTTACCTACACTACAACTTGCTAATAAAATACAGCCCACATCTCCGGGACAGTATGGTGACAAATAACTGAAGTGGCAACATCTTCTATGTACAAAGACATTCTGTCAGAAAGCCAAACCACTTTAGGGGCAGATGTTAAATAAAATGACGTGAAGTACTTGGAGTTTACTTCTATTACCTACACACAGTAAATGAGAAAACAACATAGATAATTCAAGCTGTCTGTTAAAACATAATAGACAAAGCCAAGAGGAGAAACAGCACTGAATCCATGTTCCAAAGCTTCTTTCCCTGAGGTTTGCGCACACACACACACAAAGATTGTAGAATCATAGAATTGTTAGGGTTGGAAGGGACCTCAAGGATCATCTAGTTCCAACACCCCTGCCATGGGCAAGGACACCTCACCCTAGGTCAGGTTGCTCAGAGACACATCCAGCCTGCCCTTAAAAACCTCCAGGGATGAGGCTTCTACCACCTCCCCAAGCAGCTTGTTCCAGTGTCTCACCAGCCTCATGGGGAAGAACTTCTTCCTAACATCCAATCTGAATCTACCCATTTCTAGTTTTGTTCCATTCCCCCTAGTCCTATCATTACCTGAGCAGTCCCTCACCACCTTTCTTGTAGGCCCTCTTAAGATACTGGAAGGCCACAATGAGGTCTCCTTGGAGCCTTCTCTTCTGCAGACTGAACAGCCTCAAGTCCCTCAGTCTGTCCTCACAGGAGAGGAGCTCCAGCCCTCTAATGGTCCTCGTGGCCCTTCTCTGGACAAGATGCTTTCATTTAAAGTCAGTCAGGAAGGCTGAGGAGGGGCTGTTTAGAAGGGCTTGTAGCAATAGGACAAGGAGCAATGGTTTTAAACTGGAGCAGGATAAATTTAGATTGGAGGTGAGGAAGAAGTTCTTTACAATGAGAGTGGCATAATACTGGAACACGTCACCCAGGGAAGTAGTCGAGGTCCCATTCCTGGAGATGTTCAAGGTCAAACTTGATGTGGCCCTGAGCAACCTGACATATTTGGAGATGTCCCTTGTCACTGCAAGTCGGGTGGACAAGATAACCTTTGAGGGTCCCTTCCAACCCAATGCAATGAATCTGTTCAGTTGCTGCCTCCCACTCTTCAGACAGACCTGTGAACTTATATCTGTTAGATCAATCCAAAGTCATACCAGGGTAGTTTATCAGGATTAATACTTCAGAAGAAAAGGGGAGGGGAGGCATAAAAGAAAGGGGGGGAAATCCATATTCTTACGCTTTATTCTTCTTATGCTTGGTTCCAGTAAGTCTCACTAATTTCAGCATACACAACTCTTATCAGGCCAGAGAGGTGCTTGCAGATTCATTTGAACTCATAATTGTATCAGAATACTCCAAAATGCATTCAATGTGGTGCAACTTCTCAGCCTGGCATCATTAATTTTTTCACTGGCATGATACTCCTAACACTTTCTAGCAATCCTTAAGGACTACTGGTTATGAAGCAGTTGTGCACAGCTAAAGATATGCTGGCATGAGTTAAAAAAAGAGAAGCTCCACTACAGAAACTACCTTCTTTTTTTTTTTTTTTTTTTTTTAAACAGCAATATTCTTGGAATTTATAAATTGTTTTACTGTGGTATTATAAAATAGAACACTTGGAAAAGCTCTTTTCTTAAAGCTTTCTTTTAAAAAAATTTTTAAAATTGAAAGGCAGATAAAAAAAAAAAAAAGAGAAGGACTTGGATTACCCAAACCCTGTGTATCTGAAGAGAGTAATTGTGCTGCAGGACTTCACATAAGCACGTCACATTTTAAGTGATGACAAATAGACCACAATTTGGTCAACTTCAATCACTTCACTTCAGATACAACTCAGTGGAGCTACAGTAGAAATTAATGTGATAATCTTGTTAGGAGTTCAAACAGACTTGACACGGCTCAGTTAAATGTTAGCTGAAAGCTAAAGCTAAGTCTTAGTTTAGGAAGGGAGTAAATCTGATTAGTAGAAAGCTGTTTATAAAGAAGAACAAGAGGTGAGAACAGAAAAACAAAGTGTCTGTGATCATCAGTAAAAGCCCATGTACTCTCTTCTTAGGCTCACAAGATGATTAGTTGAGAACACAAAATTACGTAGGCACTAGACCTAATTATTATGTTAGTTGTATCACACAACTGCAACAAAACACACTCAGCTGCATTGGTCCAGATGAGAGGATACCTTGTGTAAAACATTTAAATGATGCAAGCAGCCTTCTAATACCTGAAGGCATCCTACAGGAAGGCTGGAGAGGGACTGCAGGCCTTTATAAATAGTCCCTCTCCAGCATTCAGGTACTGGAGAGCTGCTATTAGGTCTCCCCACAGCCTTCTCTTCACCAGGCTGAAGAGGCCCAGCTCCCACAGCCTGACCCTGTAGAAGAGGTGCTCCAGCCCCCAGTCATCTTCGTGGCCCTCCTCTGGACACACTCCACCAAGTCCATGTCTTTCCTGTGCTGTGGGCTCCCAGAGTTGCATGCAGTACTCCAGGTGAGGTCTTACCAGAGCAAAATGGGAGAACCACCTCTTCTCAACCTGCTAGCCACGATTCTTTTGACGTAGCCCAGGATGTGATTTGCCTTCTGAGCTGTAAGTGCACATTGCTGGCTTATGTTCAGCTTCTCATCTACTACTTTTCTGTAGGGCTGCCTTCTATCACTTCATCCTCAGCTCATATTGATAACAAGGATAGATCTGACCCAGGTGCAGGACCCTGCACTTGGTCTTGTTGAACTTCATCAGGTTCACCTGGGCCCTCCTCTACAGCTTGTCCAGGTCCTTCTGGATGACATCCTATCCCTCTATCATACAGTTCTGTAGCTCTTTTTTGTCTTCAAAATAATATACAAAATATAAGTTCTTATTCAGCTGAAGAACCTCATATTTTTTCAAAGTTAAGAGATCCTCACAAACTTAGTTTAATAATCAAGTGTGGGTTTCAAAAATGTAAAATACCTTAAAAAACCCCATTTTAACAGGAAAAGATAATTATTTCAATCCTCCTCTTCCCTCCTAAGAATGTACTTTAAAAAAAAAAAATCTACTGTCCTTTACAAGTATATTACAGTGGTGGAAAAAAATCAGGTCACAGGGAAGGAGTAGGAGTTTTGTTTCTTGGAAGGTTTTCACAACAAGAGGTTTAAGGTAAAAAACTCCTATGACTCAATACATAAGCTACATGTTAGACTGCATTTTAGAAGAAATAAGAACTGTTATAACCTAGCTCCTTACAGGAAGGATAATAAAAATCCTTGTATTTTGTATATGTGGGTACTGGGCAGGCTTAAAAAGTTTATTCAGGCAGGGTGTTAAATCTGCTATTCCATGACCTTAACCATGTATTTCAATAGAATTTTTATCTATTTATAAGAAAAGATGGTACCAATTCTTGCTCTGTTACAATAGAACAGCATTTCCAGCCACTGTCAGTTTCAGCTCCTTGATGCTTTTTCAACAGATACAGGAACCATGCACCATAAACATAAGCCTGTTGACAAAAGGTTTCCCTTTCCCACTTGCCTCTTATGGAGCTCTAGAGCTAAGAAGACTGCTCTCCATGAGTTTCTAGACTGAAAAAACATTCCACTAAGTAAATTTACAATAACTACACTGATTTGTGGAAGAATGATTTGCTAGAAGTACTACATGTGTTCAGACACCAACAACTTCAGTCAAAAAAAATTAAATAATTACATGATAACAGACTTTCAACACATATATATTAAAACAAAATCCCAAACCAACGAACAAAAAAACACCACTACCACATGGAAATTGTGATGGCCATGAAGAAACCTGTTCAATTTGCAGCAAAAGATTCAGAGCAGAATACACTTTTAAATCTAAACCCTTTGAAGAAACCGTAGGATTCTCACTTTTCGGGACCTAAAGTTGTGGTGAAGAGGAGCAAAGAAAACATAAGGAATCACCTAGATTTTACTTGTGTTTTAATTAATTATTTTTTTCCCCCCTGATATCAGGAGTGCAGTAGTTGACAGCTAGAGCCCTTTCTCAGCCTCTCAGTATGTGACATGACTACAGGACTTGACATCACCATCATGCTTCTGGAGTTTCATTAATAAGAAAAAAAGAGACCTGTTCCAAATCATTCTATTCCACAGAATTCTCACAACAGTTTGATGTCTTTCACACTTCTAATACACTTACATACAACTAAGCTAGGGGCTTTATTCTTGTTTCAATAAATTCGGTATCTCCATGGCTTGTCAATCAAAAGAAGGGGATTCTGTCTCACTCCATCAAGTATCCACAACATCATTTTGCTTGGAAAAGATGAGAATCCATCCATTATATACCAAGTATGGTGCTAAACCATGACACTTGCTCTAGTTTTTCAGCTTTATCCTGTTCCTTCCTGAATGTTTATGGCATGAAGGTACTTGGGGAACACACAGCATTGGTGATTTCAAAGTATGTAATAATTTAAAAGAATTGCAAATTATCCATGAGATTAATTTCAGTAATCCTGAAACAAACACTTTCTAAATGATATGCTCACACCTACCACATTCACCCAGTGAATGGTGAAGAATGAGCACCACCACTTTGGAGTGGGATTAATAAGGGTAGTACTTCAATATGCAGTTCATGATGCATTACAGGGATGAAGTTTCACATTAAAATCCGACTTTTAATCAAGTTATTAATGTAATCATTAATGAAGGAAAACCAGCCAAACTGCTCTTTCAAGTCTGGAGTGGTTTCTCCCTCACGACGATACATTCTCAGACAAGAGCAGCAGCGTTCTTACCTCGAGGACCTCCAGTTTCAGCAGTCAGTGGCAGAGCCATGACCACCCTTGAGCTCAAACAAAGCCACGAGCCCAGGGAGGTCTCCACAGGGGCAGGAGAGCACTGTGGCTCAAAGCTCTTCCCAGAAGAGCGAACGAACAGGCGGCTGTTGGTCTTTGAGCTTACAAAAACTTAACAAATACAGCTTCCCACGTAGAGGTTCCATGCCGCTATCCGGCTGCCCTGGCACGGCTGCCAGTGCGGGGCTGCCACGCCAGAGACAGACGCCGGCAGCGGGGGCTTCACTTCGGCTTCCCGAGTGCGGGGCTGCCCGCCTCAGCCTCAGCCTGTCCGCTCCCGCCACGGCGCGACCGACCAACCTCGCTAGCCTCACACCACCACCACCACCACCCCCCCCTCTCTAGGGCTGTTTTTAAGGGTCTCCAGGGACGGCGGAGGGGCTGGGGTACTCACATGCCAGATGGCGAAGAAGATGAGGGCGGCGCAGAGGACCAGCGACAGCATGTAGCAAAAGGCGGCGAAGGTGAAGGCCATGGTGGGGAGTGCCCTCTGCGACCCCCGCCGCCGCCCAGTGGCGGTGGAGGGGTGTGGAGGGGTGTGGAGAGGTGGCAGTGCCGGCGGGCTACCGCGCGACCCCCGAAATCACAGCGGGAAAAGGGGCCAAGTGCCCGAGCACCCTGGCATGGGAACGGAGTGCCACACACAGGGGCAGCGAGCCGGGACAGGCAGGCAGTGGGGCCGCCGCGCCCCACACAGCCGCTTGCTTTCGCTCCACCGAGCCAGCACCGACTCCTACAACTGCCGTCAGCGTCTGGGGTTGCCCGCCCGGCTCCTCTGCCGCCGTTCTCCCCTCCCCGCTGAGGCGCGGCGGTGGGCGGCCCCCGTCGCCAGGGCGCCCCCGAGGGGCGGGTCCCCTCAGCGAGGGGCTTCGCGGCGGCACCGGTAGGGCCTTGCTGCCACAGCAGCCTGTTCCTGACTGAACTCATCTTTTTCCCTTAGGGTTAAGGAAACCTGGTGAGACATGACTAGATGGCCGGGACCATGTGCCTCGCTCAGCTTCGCCGAGAAGTGAAGAGCAGCTGGCAGAAGGTAGAGAAGTTGGAGAAGTGAGGTCAGGGCCGGAGTGGCCATCGTCTGACAGAGACAGGGATAGAAACCAAGCTTAGGAGCTAACGAGCTGGAATGGAGTAGTTCAGCAAACTAGGATCAGCTCATCCTTTTGCATCAGATGAAAAAGGTGTTAACCCTAGAATGGTTTGGGCTGGAATGGGCCTTTAAAGGTCATCTAGTCCACCCCCTACCTGCAGTGAGCAAGGACATCTTTAACTAGACCAGGTATTTATATTTAGCCCGTATCTGGGGCTAAGCTACAGTAGGTACCCTGTCACCCGGTGACCTTCCCAGCAGAGAAGGGTAATCAGGAAAAGAAGTCCCACAGGTTGAAATGAAAATGGAGTTAAACAGTAAAATTGATACCAATGCAGGATATATAAAGTTATACTAAGCCAAACAAAGGCATAGCAGTCACACTGAATAGGAAGTCATGCCTCAAGGGCACAAAGAGGAGCTCAACCAGGAAACTCTAGCATACTCCCTCTTTTATACTGGTTGTGATGCTCATGGTCTGTGATATACCTGTAGCCAACTCCAGTCAGCTGTCCTGGCTGACTCAGAACTGCTGATGGTGCACAACCCATAGCTGGCCTGTGGTTCTGTCCCAGCACAACCAGGACAGCAGACTATTTACTACAGAATAAATAAAGGTAAATTTTTCTGACATGCCACAAAGTTGGAGAGTGCTCTTGATGACTTTCAGGTCCATGCAATATCCAAGTTGCTGAAGAATGTATTTAAAGGAAGGGAGGAAGGGTAAGCCCTTGACTTCTCACCTTGTTTTTATAGAATCATAGAATCAATAAGGTTGGAAAAGACCTCAAAGATCATCAAGTCCCACCTGTCACCCAAGACCGCATGACAAGTAAACCTCCAGGAACACCTCCAGGGACAGTGACTCAACCAACTCTCTGGGCAGCACATTCCAATGGCAAATTACTCTTTCTGTGAAGAACTTTCTCCTCACCTTAAGCCTAAACTTCCCCTAGTGCAGCTTGAGAATGTCCTCTTGTTCTGGTGCTGATTGCCTGGGAAAAGAGACCAACTCCCACCTGGCTACAACCTCCCTTCACGTAGTTGTAGTGAGCAATAAGGTCTCCTCTGAGCCTCCTCTTCTCCAGGCTAAACAACCCCAGCTCCCTCTGCCTCTCCTTATAGGGCTGTGCTGCAAACCCCTCCCCAGCTTTGTTGCCCTTCTCTGGACACATTCCAGCAACTCATCATCCATCTACTCTAAACTGAGGAGTCCAGAACTGGACACAGTACTCAAGGTGTGGCCTAACCAGTTTTTTAACAGTATCCATAGCATTTCCAGGCATGACTTAGCCATTGCTGCAGGAGATCCATGTAGGATTTACCATCAATTCTTCCACCTTTTTGGAACTCATCAGCTGACACAATACAGCAGGTTTGTAAGCAAAAAGTTTCCAGGAGAAAATACCACAGAACCACCAGTAAGTCCCATTTAAAAATATTCTGAAAACCATGGATGAAAGATCAGACTCAGCGTGGCCCCAGGCAGCCTGATCTAGTGGGAGGTGTCCCTGCTCACTGTAGGAAGTGTGAATAAGAAGATCTTTGAGGATCCCCTCCAACCCAATGCAATCTCTGAATCTGTAAAGCTATATATTTGAAACACCCTAACAAAACTTCAAAATAATTCCAGTTCACAGCATTTTTATTCTTTTTATGGATGCAAGGGGGTTCAGTAAGTTCAGTAACAAAACTGAGAAATTTCATTTAATTTCATTTCATGTTTTAAATAAATAATTAAAATAAATTTTTTTAGAAACTTGCCAGTGGTCACTTGTGAAAAGTCAGACTTCATGGCACAAGAGATCAAAGCCAAGTTCAAGTCAAGCTTTCTTTTTAAATGCTTACAATGTATTTTTTGCTTAAAATTATGGTAGATTATAAAAAACATAATATTCACTTACATCCTGATTTGAATCAAGAGTCAAGGCCAGTGATTAATAAGCAAATCAGGAATAAACTGATGGATATAACCTTTTATAACTGAGCTGCTCTAGACCATACATGTGATTTTATGCTTTAATTCAGAAGGGCAGAACATGGTAAATAATAATAAGTAATACTGCATCATACAGGGATGCACTAAGCACACTGTATCTCTCTGACCTTTTAATTCTTTTGCATCTTAAATCCTGCTGCATGCATGCTTGTGAAAATGAATGATTTATTCATAACTGCTCAGTTTGAAAAGAGCTGTAAATGAGGTACAGAAATCTTAAGGGGTTTTTTGTGTGTTGTTTAGTTTGGTAAATCTTAAGGGATTTTTTGTTTGTTGTTTGGGTTGGCTTGGTTTTTTGACCACATTAATCATAGAATGGCTTGTGTTGGAAAGGACCTCAGAGATCATCTACTCCAACCTCCCTGCCACGGGCAGGGACACCTCTCAACTAGACTTTGCTGCTCAAGGCCTCACCCAACTTGGCCTTGAATGCCTCCAGGGAGAGGGCATCCACAACCTCTCTAGACAGCCTATTCCATTCCTCACCATCCTTGTACTGAAGAACTGCTTCCAAAGATCCAGTCTAAACATACTCTCACTGAGTTTAAAACCATTGCCCCTTGTCCTATCTCTAGACACTCTTATGAAAAGTCCCTTCCCGCCTTCCTGTAGCATCCCTTCAGGTATTGGGAGGCAGCTATAAGGTCCCTTGCAGTCTTCTTTAGGCTGAGCAACCCCAGGTCTCTCAGCCTATCCTCATAGCAGAAGTGTTCCAGCCCTTGGATCATCCTTGTGGCCTTCCTCTCAACTTGCTCCAAAAACTCTGTGTCCTTCTTATGGTGAGGACACCAGAACTGAATGCAGTATTTGAGGTGGGGTCTCACAAGAGCAGAATAAAGGGGAGGAATCACCTCTCTTCATCTGCTTTACTTCAGTATCTGGATATATATTACCTATCTTAAGCCTCAACATAGAAAAACTGATGCTCCAAGAAAATGAAAATACAACATTTCTCTCAGGAGGACTTCTGTGTATACACACACACACACACACACATATATGTATGTGCAAATATAAATACACTCCATGTATCATAAATACAAAGTATACAAAAATATATCTACAGTGTATGTATCATGAAAGACAGAAGTAGAAACACCCATTAAATCTCAGTTTAGGACAATGCTCCAAGGTAAACATTCTCCTGTTTTTCACTGTCTCTCACTTCATTTATATTCCAGCTACATATTTGGAGCTCTTCAAAGAACACAAGGGCAAAATACTTGTTTCTCATTTTGCAAGGAGACAGTTCCACAGCCCAACACTTCCAAGCCCACACAGTCTTTCCTGGTATTGACTTTGAAACATATATTGCCCATTAGCTATATTTCTAGTCATTAATCATCACTAGTGGCTGACTAATTAAAAAGTTTCAGATATGCAGTGTAAGGAAAATCTATCAAGATGTATTTGTGACATTTTTGTCCTATGACTTCTTACATTATACCACGAGGATACTTTAAGTATCTTGAGATATTTAGATGATGGAGTGTGGTGGAAGGATGTACCCTTCACTTAGCACATCTCTGGATTTGACTCAGTAATCACTAAATGGTTATGAACTCATTACAGGTTTCTGTGGCATGATGGCCTCACATCAGAGAGCTGCTCCTTTGCAAATTCTAAATGAAACCACTGCAAACCATGGCAAAATTCAAGGCAAAAGGTGAAAATCATATGGATGTGCCTGACCACTTCCTCACTGGTTTAAACCTCTGCGAGCACTGCAGTCTGTTTGTTAGGTCCCCATCCACTTCTAAGCTCTTGGTCCTAACCTTCAAACAAACTGATGGATCTACTCCTAGCTGCATGAGAAGTTACAGTCCAGCATCCAGCTGTGCTCCCTTGAAATAATGCAAAGCACAGAGGCTGGGACACAAGGTGTGGGAGCTGAGCATGCAGCTTTATCAGTGGAAGGCATCTGGAATAGGCAGCCCAGACAAGTACAAGTATAACCAACTTCAGAAAAACCTTGGTACTTTCAGATCTGCTATTTTAATATTTCTTTTCCCAAAATAAATAAAATTGCATTCCCACACTGAGACACACCCCATTTTCTTTTCTAATACTAGAAATAAAAATTCCAGTAGTTCTGCAGCAGTCCTTTAGGAAATGCACTAATCTTTGCTCTCTGGTGTTGAGCAGCTGGTTTTAGCTGCCCCAGGCTCACATTTTGCACCTCATCTTTCATTTACCTGCCTTCAAATTTCCCCAGATGCACTAGTAATGCAATGCTGATTTTCAAAGCTGTCACTCTGCAAACATTCACACATTCATAGAATGGGTTGGGTTGGAAGAGATCTTAAAAATCACCCAGTTCCAATCCTCCCTCCATGGGCAGGGACACCTTCCACTAGACCAGGTTGCTCAAGGCCCTGTCCAACCTGGCCTTGAACACCTCCAGGGAGGGGGCATCCACAACCTCTCTGTTCCACTGTCTCACCACCCACAATGTGAAGAATTTCTTCCTAATATCCAGTCTGTATCTTCCCTCCTCAAGCTTCAATCCATTCCCCCTCATCCTATCCACAAGCCTTGTAAAAAGTCCTCCCCATCTTTCTTCCAGGCCCCTTTCAGGTACTGGAAGTCTGCTATAAGGTCTCTTCAGTGCATTCTTTTTCTCTCTTTGACCTATTATCATAGATCAAAGCACAAACAAAGGGTTTGGGATTTTTTACTTGAGTGACTTTCACTTTATGAGCACCTCTATGAGGAGACCATAAAACATTTAGTCACTGTGTAGGTAATAACAAAGGGGTATATTTGGTGAGCAACAGATGGCCCTCAAAGCCAAATGACATCCAGTGTTCCTATACACATTGTGAAAATAGACTTAGCAGATTTATGAGTTCAGGATGTCCTTATGTTAGCAGGTCTTGGAGCACTTGATTTTATATGAAATAACATTTTGTGCTAGATAATGAAAGAAATTGAAGGTACTGAACAAAAATTCCAGTGGCTAATTTATGGAATGGCATTAGAGAGGAGAAAGAACTGCTACTGAGTCCTTTCAACTCCTAAATAAGTACCACAACTGTATAAACCTAAAAGACAAGAGAAGCCTCCGAGGACACCTCAGAGCTACATTTCAGTATCTTAAACGGACCAACAGGAAGGCTGGGGAGGGCCTGTTTAGAAGGGCTTCCAGTGATAGGGCAAGGGGCAATGGTTTTAAACTGGAACATGGTAGATTTATGTTGGACATAAAGATGAAGTTCTTCACAATGAGAGTGGTGAAATCCTGAACACATTGCCCAGGGATCTGGTTGAGGCCCCATCAGACTTCATGTGGCAGCCTGATCTAGTTGGAAGTGCCTCTGCTCACTGCAGGGAGGTTGAACAAGATGACCTTTGAGAGTCCCTTCCAACTTGATACAATCTGTGATAATTCTTTATAAGACCAATAGTACCTGAAGTGAGAGGCTAAAATCATTGTAAATCTACCAACAAGGTGATACACCCTCAGCCAAGGTGGTTTGTAGCTTTAAGATTCATATATTACTACTACAACTTAACAGTTTTAAGCATCCCATATTCCTGAATGCTTGTTAGAGTAAAAGTCATTATATTAATTATAGTAGAGAATTGACATTCATTACACTGAGTAGATTTTAATAATACATCTGACTCTTTCTTTTGTGAACCTTAAATAATACTGAATTATTAACAATGCTTATATACAAGCTGCCATCCCTGGGCTTTACTGCTAATATCCTACAGAGATTAAAAGAAGCATTTCACACTGTTAAGCATTATTATTTCAGATTATCTGCAGATTCCAGATGATACAACTCCATTACTTCAGGGTCAGTCCATTTTGTAAAGGCTACCTTTGCAGTAATAAAGGCAAGTGAAATTTTTTTTATGGGTCTTATCTTCCAACACTAGGGATATGATAGTTCATGAACCCACTGACTATAATCTTATTTTACTTTTAGGTGAATAAATATGCTAGTTCACCAGCTGGTAGCAAGAATTTCCACCTTCTTTTGTAGGAACCAGCCAAGCAAATTTTTACTACATTATCATAGGATCATGGGGAAATTTCTATTGGAAGGTACCTCAGGAGGTCGCTAGTCCAACCTCCAGCCTCCTGCACAATGCAGGGCCAAATGCAAAGTCAGACTAGCTGCTCAATGGCTTCACCTGCTCAGGTCTTCAAAACCACAAAGGACAGAGATGGCTTAGCCTCTCAGGGCAATCTGTTCCACTGCCTCTCTCAGGCCTTCTTCAGCAGACTTGTCAGTTCTCAGACTGTATCATTGCTAGACTTGTGTACTTATTCCTTCCCTAGCACATGACTTCATATTTATCATAGTTGAATTTCATAAGGTTCATGTCAGGCTATGATCTCTGTGTTTAATTATTAAAATACACTTTAAAAAGCACAGACAATGCAATACAGAAATGTTCCTAGATGGCAAAGTACAATTGTTCAGAGCTACAGCTCTCAGCTGAAGGAGGAAACGGGTCAGGTGGCTGCAACTGAGGTGGGTGTTGGTCTCTTCTCCCTAGTATCAAGTGGTAGAACAAGAGGAAATGGCCCCAAGTTCCACTAGGGGATATTTAGGTCAGATATTAGGAAAAAATCTTTACTGAAAGCATGGTCAGGCATTGAAACAGGGCTGCCCAGGGAGGTGGTGGAGTCACCATCCCTGGAGGTGTTCAAGAACTGTGTGCACATGGCACTTTGGGACATGGTTTGGTGGTCATGGTGGTGTTGGGTTGATGGTTGAACCTGATGATCTTAGAGGTCTTTTTCAACCTTTATGATTCTGTGATGTGGCTATTCTGTGATGACACAATACTGGTTTATTTCTGCTCTTCACTTACCATTGAATTGGGGCAATCCCAAACACAAATACAGGCTGGACAAGGAATGACTCGACAGCAGTCTTAAGGAGAAAGATTTGGGGGTGTCAGTTGACAAAAAGGTCAACATGAGCTGGCAATGTGTGCTTGCAGCACAAAAGGCTAACTGTGTCCTGGACTGCATCAAAAGAAGTGGGACCAGCAGCATGAAGGAGGTATTTCTGCCCTCTGCTCTGCTCTCGGGAGACCACATCTGGAGTCCTGCCTCCAGTTCTGGTGCCACCAACATAAGAGAGACATTGAACTGCTGGAGCAAGTCCAGAGGAGGGCCATGGAAATTATCAGAGGACTGGAGCACTTGCCCTATGGGGACAGGCTGAGAGAGTTGGGGCTGTTCAGCCTGGAGAGGGGAAGGCTTAGGGGAGACCTTATAATAGCCTTCCAGTGCCTGAAAGGGGCCTACAAGAAAGCTGGGGAAGGACATTTTACAAGGCCTTGTAGTGATAGGATGAGGTGCAATGGATTGAAGCTTGAGGAAGGCAGATATAGACTGGATATTAGGAAGAAATTCTTCACAGTGTGGGTGATGAGACACTGGAACAGGTTGCCCAGGGAGGCTGTGGATACCCCTCCTTGGAGGTGGTTCAAGGCCAAGTTGGACAGGGCCTTGAGCAACCTGGTCTAGTGGAAGGTGTCCCTGTCCAGGGAGGGAGGATTGGAACTGGGTACTCTCTAAGATCCTTTCCAACCCAACCCATTCTATGGATCTACGAAGCTATGAATGATACACTATCACACTCATGCCCATAATAGCCAACTGACAAAACTGGGGCTTCAGATTTGCAGTTCAGATCACTCACTTGAACTAATCCCAGGAACTACTCTATCCCGTGCTTTAATAACCAGCACCACAGAGGCATGATACACATTTTGACTCCTCATGTCACTGACAATTTGCTAGCAAATAAAAGTGTTTGACAAAGGAGAATTTGAGACCTCTTATCTGCAGAGCTTGTGGAGCAATTTTGTGAGCATTTATCTCACTGCTCTTCTTAAAATCCTAAGCTATGTTTTCCTGCCCTATATTCTCCAGCCTCCTCTCCCCTCTACCACACAGTTCTTCCCCATTAAACTGTCTTTCCCATATCTTCTTTCTAGTTCATAGTCTCAGCCTGGTCTATCCACCACCTCCCACTTCCTCACCTCCTCCAAATTCAGCTTTTGTTTCCTGGGATTTCATTAAGACTGTTTTCTCACCAGTGATATACTATCTGACAGCACACTGAGCACTCCAGAGAAACAGGATCTCTGCTCTTGCTTCCAGGATGGAGTAGCAAAATCAAGTGGAAACAGCAATTGCAGAGGAGGTCCTGCTCTGTGGCACAGCCAGAGAAATGAAATAGGGGAAACATTTACATACTTTCAACAGATCTCTAATAATTGTGTGCTAATTTTAGAAGGATGAGAATTAGTTGAAGACCACAATTATCCATGGCAACAGTAGCAGTCATGTTCGTCTTCCAAAACTTGACTCCTTCCAGATGTGAAGTCCTTCCAATACATGGAGAAGAAAGAAGCCTTCCATAAATTAGCAGCAAGATTTTCAGCACTGGCAAAACAACATGTCTACTGTTTTTTATTCTATGAACCTTTTTCTGAGCTGTTCCAGACCTTTAGTCTGGAGAGGAAGCCCAACACAGAAATGGGAGCCCATAAGGGGAACAGAAAGTAAGATCTTAATGTGGAATATCTGAAACAGTCTCATTTGCCTTTGACATTACCTGTTTTGCTTCAAATCAATACATGTAATTACACACAAGTAATTCTGCCTAACATTCCTTAATTGTGCTAAGAGGGAATTTAATTTGGGTCTGTGCTGGGGAGAGAGTGGCCTTCAACTTTATCAGTTCTGAATAAGTGAATTCCATCAAAGGCATGAAAACCAAGATACAAATTTCCCAAATACGTGACCAATGAGAAACCCTTCATCAGCCACTGAAGATCCTGCAGAGCCAGCTATGCTAATGAGGCAATTCCCATAAGATATGCATTTGTCTAAACAGCACATTAACATTCTGGACCAGATTCTTCTGATTTTAACAGCGCTTCCTTTTTTCCCACCCCAGAGGCTGAAATATTCAGCTCATCTACAAGCCCCGCTGGTTGCTCCCACCCATTGCAGGCTGTATCAGATCACACCTCCTGGCTCCATCACTCTGAGCAGAGAAGCCAGAACAAAGTCAAGCGTGTGATACCCTTCAAGAGTTCTGTTTCTCTGGGGAAGATTGAATTCTCTCATATTAAACCAAATGCTCTTCCTCTTTATCTCTTTATACTAAGACTGCTAACTGAATGCTCATCCCTGCTGTTCAGAAAACAACAATCTGCTGCAGCAAGCTAAGGCCTGGTGTCTTTGCTAGGGTTTAGAAAAGAATTCAGTATTTCACCGAACTGGCATATGTGTTCTAACTGAATTAATGGTCTTAGTCATTTTTGACTTGCACACATAAATGAATAGTTGCAATATGGTCTGCATAATAGCCAGTGCTGACTAATGTATACATAAACGTTACATTATGGCTGTATTTATTTAGAAAGAAGTGGTTTCACTTCTGATGCAGTTTTATGAGGGGAAGGTACATCCACAATGTGAAAGGAAGGGTAGGCTATGCAGACATATGGCAGCATGCGGTGCAGTGACAGTACAAATAGACCAGTTGCTGTCACGTTTTCTCCTTGTCCTCTGCCTCTGCTCAGTCAGTCTCAGGTTTTACTGACCTCTGTTTAAAGGAATAAATATCAATTCCCCCAAACCCATGGGTTGTTATTATTAGCATATCAATAACAAAACTCTTTATCAAACACTGAATTTAATTAAAGACGGTGCAAACTGATCCTCCAAGCTTCTGTAACTTTGAAACAGTCCTCAAGTTATACCAGAAAGAAAATGTAAAAGCCATAACTGGGGATATTTTTCAACTGTGGGAGTTAAACTAATGATTGTAGCACTCTGTACCACTTAGTATTTCTTGTCACTTCAGTGAGTCCCTTATAAAAAAATTATCTCAGCTTTTGACAACAAGAATTGAAGAATTCGTGTTGTAAATTGGAAAAATACCAGAAGAAAAGGTTGGAGGTGGCAATGGAGGAGTGGGAACATGTTTAGCAAGAAGTCTCATGAGAATGCTGTGCTGAAAGATCATTCTTATTCTAAATATAAACCTTTAGTACATTAGCACTCCTGATTTTAACATCATACAAAATATTATTGCATTCTGTCCTTTTCTTTCTGTTATCTTGAAACACCTAAATAAATTTACCTACACCACAAAGATCAAATAATGAAACTTTGGGTCTGGATCTTTAGTAATACTCAGAATGCCAGCTGAAATATTCAATTTAACTCTGGAAATAGCCAGGAGAAACAGTAATTTTGATGTAGTAAGTAAAAATTCTACCTTTGTTCAGCTCATTTTTGGAGGTTAATATAAAATTTATGTCATTCAGTGCTGCTTTTTTTCCAAGTCCTGTGTGTTTTGTAGCTACATTAATCAGTAAGAACAAGGTATGCTTTCCTTTGTTAAACCAGTTATCCTTTTTATTTCTGACACAAAAGTGGCTGAGCAGTACCAGATGCCAGCTCCAGTCATCCACGCTCTCCAAATGGAAGTATTTTGTGCTATTTCTTAAAGCCTTTACTTGTCACTCAGAACTCTGAAGCAGTTTTTTCATTGAAGATCAATGAAATACAAGTCCTGGAGATTACTAGAGAAATGGAAGTGCTAAATGTGATCTTAACTAGTTATTACCTGGGAAGAGAACAATGACTCACGTCAACTTCAAAAAGTTAAACAGCCTTTACAGAAACTATCATGACTCATAAGTACTGCACACACACACCACAAATCTGTTTCTCAGTACAAGGCATGTAGTTTTTCTATAGAGAAACCAAGCCCTCTTCTCCTTAAATCTGCAATAACCTTACAGTAATGAATTTTCCTTGACATCAGCTAGCCAATGGATTAAGAGAGGTAGATGCTATATGTGTGCTTCTTGCTGATTGGGTGTCGTGGATGGAATCATCAGGCATTTGTTTTTATTGTCCTCACAGAGTAGGAGAAGCAGGGCCCAGGTATGTTAAAGGGGTGCCTTAATGCTCTGATACAGTCTTTCACAATCCATGTTTGACTTTCCAGCTTGGGTTACTGTGTGACCCAGGGAGGGAAATCACATTCTGTACTAAGCAGCCTGGGAGTGGACCACCACACTGGGTTACATACATTTTTGATCTATAAACCAATGTAAACCAGCACATAATAGGAATTAACTTTTTCTTTTCCTAACAGGTAGTGTAAGAATTTAATTTGGATTGCAGCTCTCAAAATCATTAAGATTGGAAAAGAACTCTAAGATCATGAAGTCCAACCTTTTACCCAACACCTCCATGACTGCTGGACCATGTCACCAAGGTGCCACATCTACTCGCTTTTTGAACACCTCCAAGGATGGTGACTCCACCACCTTCCTGGGCAGCCTGCTCCAATGTCTGACCACTTTTGCAGTAAATAAATTCTTCCCAACATACAACTTAAACCTCCACTGGTGCAGCTTGAGGCCATTTCATCTGGTTTTATCACTGATATTAGGAAGAAGAAACTGACCCCATCTCACTACAATCTCCTTTCAGGTAGCTGTAGAGAGCAATAAGGTCTCCTCTCAGTCTCCTCTTCTTCACGTAAAACAATCCCAGATCCCTCAGCCTCTCCTCATAAGACATGCTCTCCAAATGCCTCACCAGCTCTCTTGACCTTCTCTGTACCTGCTCCAGCAACTCTCTCTCATACTGCAGTGCCCAAAACTGGACACAGTACTAGATGTGTGGTCTCACCAGTACTCAGTACACCTGACTCCAGGGAGGGGTTTTCGTGGACTTGGTTATCTCAAAGAAAAATATTTTTCAGCAAGTATTTGGAGAGGAGGAGGGAGAGAGATTTTGGCTTCTGAAGCATATATTATAGTGACAATAATTCTGTAGCCACTGAAACAATTATCACCAGTGAAACTACTTAGCTAAGAGAAGCTAATCAAGTTGGCAGACTCAGGCTTGAAATGGAAGCAAAGATGACATCTTAGCAGTACCGGCATTTACAACTCATGTTAATGATCTACCACTTACAGTTGTCACTAACACGTATGTATGTATGTATGTATGTTACCTGAGAGGGATCTTAAATGTTCAGATAGCTGAAAATAGAAAGCATTTTTGCTGCTTAGAACTGTTGTAGGAGTTTTTCACTCTGATGAACTGAACACAACCAGACAAATCTCAATGGAGATCGTATTACAGGAAAAGGTAATACACTGAACAACCCCCTGAGTATTCTTTGTATCTTTATTCTATCTCTAATGAAGAAGCTAGTTTGTGGTAATTAGGGTGTAAATTTCCAAGCATTGCAGCTTAGCTGCCCTGATTCCCACTAAAGCCACATTGTCTTGCTTGGAAAATAAAGTAAGCTCTTCTGCTTTTAGCACTGAAGTGTCTTGTCATAAAATGTATCTTTTTTAACATTTTATATTTACTATTTCCTGGTGGTGGTATCTTCAAACAACCCCATAACTTATTTACAAAGTATAGTTACAGGTTCTATTATTGGGTTGTGGGTATTACATTCCACATATGAAGAGAGTTAAATGATTATAAGAATTTCCAATACAGCAATTCAAACTGGAAATCCATGCTTCCTCAACATACCTTTGAAAATGTCATTCATGCAGGCCTAAGACTGGATAGTTAGTTGGTTATAAATCACAAACCTCCCCTGGCACAACTTTAGGCCATTTCCTCTTGTCATGTCACTTGTTGCGTGTGAGAAGAGACCAAACCCCACTTCACTTTAACCTCCTTTGAGACAGTTGAAGAGCCTTCTCTTCTGAAGACTAAACAACCACAGCCTCTTCAGCCATTCTTCATAAGACTTGTGTTCAAGACCCTCACCATCTGAGTTTCTCTCTTTTGGACATGCTCCAGCACCTCAATGTCCTCCTTGTAGTGAGGGGCCCAAAACTGAACCCAGTATTTGAGGTGTGGCCTCACCAGTACCAAGCAGAGAGGGACAATCACATCCCTAGACCTGCTGGCCATACTATTCTTAATATGCACATGTGCAGCTGCCATCAGTTGAGTTTCAGACATCTGACAACAAGAAATTATTTTCCTGCTGTCTGAAACAACAGCTATTACCTGGAAGAATATGCTGTTGTGGAAGGCTTAGCATAGTACCTTGTTTACTTATTTCATCCAATGAGTGATTACACTTACGGTAGATAAATAAGCCTGGAAACACTATTTATTTAGGCATGCACTTAACCAGCTGAATTTAGAATTGAAATAATTAAATGATTCTATGAACCCAACCCTATAATGACTTACCAAGAGCCACAGAATGAGCAGTCGTGTCTCAGTCGTAGGCTCCCATCTTCATAGCATGACTATCTTTCCTGCCTCATTATCTCTATGGCTTGGTTTTTCAAAGACAGTGACTGTAAATGTAGATGAAGATAAATTCAAGACTGGCCATGCAAAGCAGAAAAAGTAAAAACAAAACAAAACAAACAAACAAAACCTCAAACAAACAAAAAAATGCCAAACAAGCATGTGGTGAAGACCTCAGAAAGGCTTGAACCTGTGTTTTCATCTTCCCAGTCCTTGACTACAGCAGAGATACATTACTAGTAGTTAGTTCCCAATCAATAGATTTCTCAAAGTGTCTGCCAAACTGCAATGTTACCTGTCCTTGTGTGTTATCAAATCAGGAGCCAATCACACAGAATCATCCAAAATACAAATTATAAGTATGCATTATATACACAAGAATAGGTTTCACTTTTCTAACTATAACCACAGATGTTCCACACAAGTGTGAACCACTCACATTAAGGAGAGTTTTCAGTCAGATCCATACCCCACAAATTATATTTAATAATCAGGGAACCATGAGGAGATATATTTTGTGTTTCATTTTTATTTTGCAGAGGGTTTTTCTATTAAAAAGTAAGTTGTTGGAAAGCTGAGTACCAGCTTCTGCAAAAGAACAGAGGCAGAGTTCAGCTGCATCACTTACCCTAGACTTGAAAACATTTTACATGTCCATTGAGAGGTTAAGTTCTTCAGAATATCCAACTCTGATTTTAGGACAAAATCTGTTCACAACATCAGCACGCTTTGGAACTGAAGGGCAAAGCTTTCAGCTAATCCAATTCTGCCCATACAAACACTATTAGAGAAACCATCTTCCTGGGCATGAGCTCTGGAGCATACAGCGCCAAGTAGGGAAGGAACAAGATGACACCTGTCAGGAGAAAGGTCTGCCACTGGCCCAGGTTTCTACATTTGTGGAAGTTGTACCCTCACTTTAACTACTGTAGCTCCTTGAGAAGCAAAAAGGTATCTTAGAAAATATCGAAGCTGGAAAGAAATTCCAGGTGCTCAAAATGAATGTATGCATAACACCTTCAATTTGAGGAGCGTGGCCCTGGAGGGTGTCGTTTCAGCAGAACTATGCAGATTTGGTGCCCCCTGCTGTCTTGTCTTTTACTGCCAGAGTAATAAATGCACTGAACTGCACAAAACACCCCCAAAAGGCAAATTAAGGACTCTGGTCGAAAGGGCACATTGACACCAGAGGGTGAGTCCTCAGACTGTTCTTGTGAAGCATCCAGGAGCTGAGAACAGCAGAGCTGTATGTTGGCAGAGTAACGATCAATAAGCATCAAATGCACCACCACGAACAGGAACTGCAGAGACACCTAGGCTTCAGCCTTGGCAAACCTTCATTGCTTGAAAGTAGAACCATAGAAAAGATGTAGGGATGAAACCCTACATCTTTTGTAGGGATGAAACCACATTAAATCCTCATAGTCTGTCTTTCATCTCTCAACACTGGGTTTGCTACATTCCTTACTCTCATTCCCAAAACCAGAGTTTAAATAGATTCTAAGTACTCTTCTAGATGGTAGCATCTAGAGGTCTCAGAAAATATTAGTTCCAGTGGTACCACCAAGTACCTACTGGGTGTATCTATGTAAACTTTTTTTTATCAACTGAATTGGAGGATATGCTCCTGCATGGACAAATTTAGATCTAATCTAGAGTAAAATCCCTCCAATGCACACAGTACAGGTGTTGGGATGGCAGAACAACCTGCTCCTCTCTCCAAAGCAAATCTTCTTGGGCCACTCTGCATGCAAAAGTAGATGTGCCCACTTAAGACAAGACTAACTTGATGAGTCTCACTGTTGTTGAGAGCACCTGGCTAATCGTAACCCTAATCCTAACCCAACCCTAACCCTCTCCCTCCCTCTGCTGCTTGTTCCCAGTCCACCCATTTTGCTAGCACTAGCAACTGTCTGGCAGCCCACAGGGTTTGCTTAACTTACAGATTCCATTAAAAATTAATCTCCCTCTGCCTGCCTCTTCTACCCTTTTTTTCCCAAGGGCTCATTTTTGGTTGGCTCTGTTTATTGTATGGTAAGGTGGGTGCCTGGCCTGACGTAACTAGGGGGAGGAACGTCCTCTTGGCAGCAGTACAGTCTTAGATTGGCTTAAGCTAATCATAAAACTTCTGGCCTAAATCAAACAAAGACATGAGGTACCAACAGGTGCAATGGCTTGTCCAAAGTAATAGAGCACATTTCTAGCACAGCTGGGTTGAAATCTTGATATAATTAATGGCCAAGACATTGTATCTCTAATTATTGTTTTTAATTTATCTATCGATTCCTCACCCCTTCCCTGTAATTCTGGACTCCTACACAATCTAAGTGGTGATGAAGCAAAGCTACAGTGCCCCATCTGAGCCTCTGCAGAGTGGCAGACAGCATTTCTTGAGGAAGAATGTCTAAGTGATTTTCTATTGTAAACCACCAGGAGGCTAACAACTGAAAATTTTGTCTGTTCATTCTCAAAGACATTTCTTTAAAGTGCCTTTGTTTCGTAGTTACAGCAGTAAGATTCCCTTGGCTATCTGTGCTTGGAGATGAAAGAAAAGAGGGGGAAAAAACCCAAACACCTAAAAAACTCTGAAAAGGGACAGTCCTGTCTTGCCACAACAGTGGAGTTTAGTGACTGAGACTGGTGACTATATTCTTGAAAACACCAGAGCAAAGACAGTGTTGTGCTGCTTTTCAAATAGATGTGCAGCAGAGGATAACTCATCATTTCATACTCTGCTTGTGTTGGAAGGCTTTCAGGACTGACACTGAAACTGCAAGTCACCAACTGTTCTGGTGAACAAGATGAAATTCCTGTCATTTGTAGGGTCTGAGAATATTTTTCAATTTAAAGAGAAAATAACTTATCCAGCTTCTCTGACATTTATTTATATACACACATCCTAAATGGCCACTCTCAACTCTTGAACTCCTGTGACTTTCATGAGATGGTATGATCTGGATTAGACCTGCTGGGGTATTAGTTAAACAAATATCCTTTATAAAATCTTGCTCACTCCTGCCATGCAGAACTCTTATTTTGCATTTCACACATTTTATTTTTATACCTCAGCATTCAGAACACCAGAAGGCAGGAATTCAGCCTGGTAATTATTAAATGCTGCACCCCAATACAAAACCAACTTGCTTACTACATCCTTTGTACTCAGTATTTTTCCTCAGTGTACCAGCTGCAGGGGCTGAGTCTAAAAATTTAATTCTATCTCCTCTGAACGTTGTGTAAGTCAGTGGTCTGTCCTCTTTTCACCTCTTTTCAGAGTGAAACACATCCACACACAGCCATGGTGGGGTTGTGCAAGAAGAAGATTATGCGGGTGGATCCACTTGTTTTGATCTCCCAACAGAACACTGTGGCTCACCCCACTTCCAGGTTCAGCCACCTTCTTGCTTTATTTTTCCAGGTCTAAGCTCTCTGCTTTCTCCCTTTCTTTTTGCCTTTTTTTTTCTTTTTTTCCCACCC
Source organism: Picus viridis (assembly GCA_033816785.1). Classification (NCBI taxonomy): domain Eukaryota; kingdom Metazoa; phylum Chordata; class Aves; order Piciformes; family Picidae; genus Picus; species Picus viridis. The sequence continues at coordinate 4,125,580 of CM066577.1, forward strand.
TGACATTAATAAATCAATGAGCATATCTAGCAGCCACCACTTGCAAAGAGTAGAGCCTCAATGCTCTTGAGAGTGAAGAGCTAATTTTGAACTATTGAAATTAATTTGAGCAGTGGAATAGCTGGTTTGTCACAGAAGGGTAGTGTGAAGGGGAATCAGCATGGAGGTTTAAGTCAGAAGGTCATCTTATTGCTGGACCTTAGGGCACTGGCTAATCAGTAGGGGTCCAGCTTTATTGGGAAAAGTGTATTTATGTCTGACACACTACATCATAGTCATTAATAACAAGTACTAGGAGATTCTCTTCCAATGCATGCCAGGAAGGAATGAAATACATCAGAACTCACATTCTTCCAAGCGTGCTCTTCCCAACTTATAAACTAAGGTAAATACCAACATACATGTCAGACTTCTTTCTTCTCTCAGAATACTCTTTTTCTTATAATTCAAGCACTGGAGCACATTTCTTCCAGCTAGCACATATCTGGATCTTCTTTTATCTAAAACCAAAGATATGCACATTGTGAGTTGTAGCATTCTCCTCCTAGGATAGCAGAACAATTTTAGAATAAAGAATACAGTACTGGGCATCAATAAAAGAAATCCCTGAGTCAGTTCACAAAGCAAACAAAAGATCTTGCACTTACTACACTTGTTAGACATCCTGTCTAGAATAGGATGGCAAATTGCCCAAGGCTTCATTTATGCTGGCTAGCAAAAGATGCTATAAACAAAGTAGAAGACAAACTGGTTTCTAATATGATTTGTCCAGTCTGTGAGGACTAAGAGCAAAAAATTTCAAGGCTAAAAAGCAAGAACCAACAACAAAATAGTAAGAGAACTGGCATGAGCTACATGATCTACATGTAATATAAAACAGAGTCAGAATTATTCAAGTTATTCAAAAGAACACTGGAGAGCCAGTAAGAAGAGCCAAATTTCAGTAGATGAATCCACTTTTCAGTAGTAGTTTAAAGAGCAAAAGTCTCTTCATGGTCTCCTTTCAAAGACTAAACTAGAATTGTACCAAGAGTATGCAGATGTTAGTATATCAGTAATCACCACTATACATTCTTATGCTAGAACATTAAACCACTTGGTTTTGTTCTTATCAGAAGCTGGAAGAATGAAACACTCTTACACTCTTCATCCTGCAGTAAAGAACACCAGATGACAATCTATTAGTCTACACAGTAAAAAAATGCATTTTATGAGGCATTATTTCATTTTCTTGGAGTCCACTCTTCTACTGGTTTCCATCTATTGCTACCTGTTGTATCTTTGGATTTTAAGGTTTTGTGAGCAGGAACTAACTTTTCTTTGTGTTGCTGGAAAGATCAGGGCAGCAAAGTGTGAGACCATGACTACTAAATGTTACAGGAATCCAAATGTATAAAACCTCTCAATTTTTTTTTTATGATCCATCAGGTTTTACTTTGAATTCAGCACTTAAGGATTTTGGCTGTGACAATTGAATATTTCATGTGATCCTCTTAAATATGAAACACTGGTGGTCATAAAAATACATTTTGTGAAAAATGTAATATTGGTGTGCTTAGAAAGTAATGCTAGAACACAGCCTTTCAGCTCGTGTGTATATGTGTTTCTCTGTCTTGATTCTATCCTCATGCTGAGAGAAGTGGACTTGACAGAATGTCTCATTGCTCCCTTTCTGGCTGCAGTTTCCCAGCATGAAAACTGGTTAGGGTAGAGATGAATAAATTGTTTGAATTCAGATGTCATCCCAATTCTGGATGTAGACAGGGTGCAAGCACTCAGGGACCTAAGTGCCATCCTGAGGCACTCAGTATAGCCACAGCTAATGCAGCCAAGAAGGCCTTAGGCAGTAACTGACTTTGCACCTCTTTCTAATCTCCAGGTCTGTAAGTGGATGTATTCTGACATTGCTCCTTTTGCTGTGTAACTCTTTCTACCTGTAAGAAAAAGCTTTGTTGGCTACATGAGACATTCCCAAACAATAGATAAAACAATACATATAATAAGCATGTGCTGCTTGGTCCACTGCAATTGGATAGTATGAATTTTGCTGGTATTTATTCATTTAAGTCATGCCACCAAAGGTAAATATTTTATGGTCAGTGATCCACAAACAATAGAATTTAATTTCTCATTTACCAAGTATGTGGGACTAAATCTGTATCCAGTGCTCTGTAACAAAATACAGCTCCTAAAATAATGTCATGCTTTGGAATGAAAATATGACACATTATACACAGCCTATAATTTACTATTTCTCGACTAAAGCATAAATGGTTGGAGGTGAATGCCACCTAGACTAATACTAATTACACCTTGCACCTTTATGAACGTGCTGACTGAAGTACTTATCAGCCATGCACACATGCAATTTGCTCTAAGCCACACAACGTGTCTGTGGCAAACAAAGGAGGGGGGAAAAGGTCTCTTGATCTCTTAGGCTGCCTCTGAGCCAGCTTCTCACCAACAAGAATTAAAAGCCATTTCTTACTTCATAGTGATAAAGCAAGTTGCTGTCAGTCATAAAGAGTGTTTTATTAGAGGTGTAACCTCTGCATCTGAAGACAATAAAAAGCTTTGTATAAGTAAATACATATATATCTATATGTGTATATATAGATATATATGTTAAATATGGTAAAACACACTGACCAGGTGCAAGCCTCACAATTTCTGGAATAGTTTATTATTTGCACACCTTACCAAAGAAAAGGGTACTCTTAAAAATCATACATTTGTTGCACAAACCTCATTTTTTGTGTGAAGCTTTTATGTTCTCTGCAGTCATTTTGTACTACATTTTTATGGTTCTTTAAACGACCACTGGGTGTCACAGTTAGCAACTGTAAACTTTACACTTGGAGGACTTTTCCAGGCTCGTTTCAAAACAGATTCATATCAGCAGAGAGAACACTAACTCCTATATCTACAATAGCCAACCCCATTCTGAGACAAGGAAATGGTTTCCCCTCAATAAAAACAAAATGTACTGAGAGTTAAAACAAACTGTGTTCTTTCAGAAAGGGTTGTGAAATGGAGATTTGTCCTTCAGGGACTGCAGGGAAGATTCTGTCATACTGTACATGCGTGAAGTATTTTTACTGAATAGAGTGTAAGGAGGTAATTCCAGACTTCATGGACTTAGAATTATAGAATCAATAAGGTTGGAAAAGACCTCAAAGATCATCAAGTCCAACCTATCACTCAAGACCTCATGAGTTGAGGAATAATTTCCATAGACTTTCTATTTCAAAAGCTATTTGACAGGAGAATCAGCTATTTACTCTACATTTTCAAGAAACTCATTCACTCAAAGTAAGTCTAAACATTCTGGCAGCAGACATAACACTATAGCTTCAGGTCCCAGCTCTCAGAATCACACAACTAGCAGAGGAACCTGAGTTATCATGGCTCTGAGCTTAAAATTAAGTTTGTTGTCTTTATCACAGTAAAGAAAATGTGATGCCAGTGTAATCAGCGACTATTTGAGTTTGCAGAAAACAGCTTTAGATCATCTGAAGTGCTTCATGTCTTTGGTCAGTTGTCAGTTACAAAGGGACAAGCCAGTGTTAACCCTACAATGGATCCCACGAGATGAGAAGTGTATCTGGTTGGCAGATTTCACCCACCCATGTGCTTCATACGTGCACCAAATAAATATTTTCAATTATGCAGGTAATCAAACTACCTAATTTAAACCATACAATCATAAAGCTTCAGTTCAGACTCCATACCCCACCAGGAAGGGCTGGCACAGCTGTGGACATTTGGGATAGGACATTGTGGATAGCTGAAGTGTGTCACAACAAGCAGGCTGCTTCTCATAAGTGCCTGGGGCCACTACGATGCAGGATGCTTGGGAACCCTCTACAGAACACATGGTAAGGGACACTGGTGTGGAGCAGGTGCTGAGATCAGTCAGGGACTCATGTTTGGGATCATTCTGGACAACAGAGGTTTGGGGATCTTTGCCAGGACCTTTAAGATGCCAAGAAGGATGAGGGTATTTCCTGGCATAATATTGGGCATTCAACATTTGAGGACTTTATGAAAGAACATGGGCCTAATCCTAACTGCATCCCCACTAGCTGGCAACTTCTAGCTGCTGCCACATGTCAAGTTTTCTGATTCCCTAGTGTTTCTTACACATCTGTGACTTCAGAAATGCAGGGAACGAAAAATGGAAGCAGAGAACTAAGTCAATATCTGACAATCAGGTTCTTGGCCACAGTTCAGGTGGCAGGCAAGATACAGGCTGAGACATGGTCAGGTGAGACAGAAATGCCAAACAGGCACTGTCATGAGAGATGTGTAACACATGGCAGGCACCAGCCTCTCTGTTATGCACTATGTTTAGGGCCTCAGATTGCCTTGAGCATATCACCCTGCCCTGCCCAGCATTTTCCAGCTCCTCCATTTCAGACACTTGCTGCCTGCTTGGCTGAAAGGACTGTCCCAGCCAGAAAGTTCTTGTTTGCTTGTTTGTTTTTATTTGGGGCTTGGGGTTTGCTTTCCTGGTTTTGTGGGTGTTGTTGTTGATTTTTTGTTGTGGTTAGGTTTTGGTTTTTCTTTCTTTTTTCTTTAACCTGTTTTCATCTAAGTCCAGATGTACACAAAAAGGCACACTCAGAAGAATGTAAGTATTATATAATACCAAAAAAGATGGATGCAGAGAGGAAGAGAATTAAGCTGTTCTTCATGCCCAGCATGGCATGATAAGAAGTAATGGGTGTAAACTGCAGGTGGGAGGTTTAGATTAGACATTAGAAGTGGCTTTTTAACAGGAGGCATAGTTAAAGACTTTGGTAGATTCCTTGAGGAGGCTGCAAAGGATTTCAAAACCAGGTTAGACAAACATTTATAAGGAATCACATTGGCATACACATTCACAGATTGGAAGTCCCTTTCAGTCTTGTTTTCCTGGGATTTTAAGATTCAAAGATGTCTAATGGACTATCTTCTGCCTCTCATAATCTTAAACCACCAGCAGCAAAAGAAAAAATAGGAAGTATTCTATTATTTTTTTAAAACTATCATTATTCCAGTTCCCTCTCTCCTTACTCAAAAAGCCTTCCTGCTCTCCAACACATTCAACTGCAAAGCTGAATACAGCTGGTAAAATACTGAAAGCATTACACTAGGAGCACTGATAACACTGTGGCAAAAATACAAGTGAGCTGAAATCTGTATTTCTTTTGACCAAGTTCTTGACCCTTATATCCTTCTCTCCTCCCAACACAACGCAACACAATACCCAATTTTCTAAATTACTGGAGCTATTATGGACACTTTCATTAACATAGCAGGTGCAGTTATTTAGAGATTAATGTTCTACCAATAGTGTAAGTTGGGAGTGACCCCACTGCAAATTAACAATTCAGACACAAAAGGTGAATGGTGCTTTAAAATACAGCTGGAAATCTTCCACTGTACCCAAACAGGACTTAGTCCAGAGTCCTTGTCTGAAAGCTCCTCCCTTAACACAAGTCACTTGAGTTGGAGGAGAAAAGTGTTACAGATTAATACTGGTTTGTGGAGAAAAGAGGCTCTTTTCTTCCAGCTGAAGTTAAAAGCTGCCAGCATCAGCAAGCTATTTGGCAATTTTGGACTGACTCCTCATGTGATCTGACCATGGACATTTCTTCCCTTTGTTATTGTATTATTTACATGAATTCAGTTACCAAAAGCTTCTCCGATTGAAAATTATTCTTTCTGCCCTTTCCCTTCACATTGCTGTGCCACTATTTGTCTTTTCTTTCCCCTCCCCATCACTTCTCAATAGTAACAACTTTCTTTCCAATAGTTTGAAAGACTGATGCCAAGACAAAAGCTACAGTGGAATCCCCCTATCCAAATTGTTCTGTTTACATTACCTTGCCATTTAGTTTCCTGTAAGCTTACTGAGGCACGGACAGACATTCATTTCATGACTGTACTACATGCCTGGGCCTAAAGGGATTACTGGTACATGGAGGTGAAAAATACTGTGTTTGTCTACTGTAAGTAATGTAATGTAACATGATACCAGATTTCAGCTACTACCACATAGAATCATAGAACAGTTTCAGTTGGAGGAGACCTGAAAGATCATCTAGTTTCAACTTCCCTGCCATTGACAGGGACATCTTCCACTAGACCACATTGTTTAAGGCCCTGTCTGACCTGGCCTTGAACACCTCCAGGGACGGGGCAACCACAGCCTCCCTGGGCAACCAGTTACAGTGCCTCACCACCCTCACTATAAAGAATCTCTTCCTAATATCCACTCTAAATCCCCCTCTTCCAGCATAAAGCCATTTCCTCTCATCCCGTCACTACAATCACTTCTAAAAAGTCCCTCCCTGGCTTTCTTGCAGGTCTCCTTCAGGTACTGGAAGGCCACTATAAGGTCTCCCTGGAGCCTCCTCCTGGCTGAACAGCACCAATTCTTGCAGCCTGTCCCCCAGGGGACATCATTCTGATCATCTTTGTGGCCCTGCTCTGGACCCCCTCCAACAGTTTGATCTCATTCTTGTATTGAGGGCACCAGAACTGAACTGGAAACAGAAAAAAATAACCTCCAGGAAACATTTTTCTAAAATACTACAACAGTAAGAGGACATGCCAAAAAGGAGAGTTTGACAAATCACACTGAGAATGCTCCTGCACTGCTCACAACCCCACACATCAAACCACAATGACAATTACTGAGCACAGTACAGGCCATGGAGCAGGAGCCCACAGAGTTTGCATCACCTGTGCTACATATTCTGAATAATTTTGGTTTAGCTACCTGACTTATTACTCACATAAACCTATAGTTAATTTAGGATATGACTGCACAGCAAAGTGCAGCACTCCTACCAACTCACTCCAAAACAAGATGCTGTATATGTGTGTCATCAGGGCACCCCACCCTGACTAATTAGTGTAGCAAGCAGAGAGGAAGGCAGGCTAAGGCAGGAGACCTACAGCATCCACAACTCCAGCCCATAGCCCAGGGACCCCGCAGGAACTGGAATGAGTAGTAGGCCAAATGTTAGACCCATCTCACTTCAAAGACTTTAAGAAATAGCCTTTTGATGTCTGTGTAGAGCACATGGATGTAAAGATAAGATCTGCTTCTCTTCTAACTGAGACCTCTTTCAGTGCAATTCCAGTCCAGCTAGACACAGCAGACCTTCTTGTTCACAGACACTTAAATTGCTCTTCTTCCACAGAGTTACAAGGATGGCGACGTGACCAGAATTTACAACAAGTTGGGTCTTATATTGTTGTTGATTAGTTATGTCATTCAGTAAATGCTAATTTGTTTCAATGGAACTTACTGTGACCTCACACCAGTAAGAACTACCAAAAAATAAAAATGCACTGAAGCCAGTAAAATGACACAGATGTGAGCCAGGTCTTGAACCAACGTAAATCTCATTTAAGCAAATAAATAATAGACCTAATATACCATCTACCTGCACTTAATAAAATAGAAATCTACACCACAGACTAGTTAGGGCAATGACTACAGGTCATACAACGAACCTCATATTCATATTATTTATTCTTCCTCATGTTAAACTTCTGCAGTGTAAGGAAAGCAGCATTAAGCCAAACAATTCCATGAAATCATTAGCTTCCCACCAGAAACACAAATCAGACATGCATAAGGTTAAAAAGCCAGTTTGGCAAGATATCATAATGCCAAGTCAGGTCAGTCAAGTTATAATAATTTCTAATTAACACTCTTCCAAGTTCAGTGTTATTTATTTGCATGTCAGTGTCACTCAGAACAATACAATACTCCTTCTTTCCAGAACCTGATGAGGGCCTACAGGAAAGCTGGGGAGGGACTTTTTACAAGGACTTGTAGTGATAGGATGAGGGGGAATGGATTGAAGGTGGAAGAGGGGAAATACAGAGTGGATATTAGAAAGAAATTCTTTACAGTGAGGATGGTGAGACATTGGAACAGGTTGCTCAAGGAGGCTGTGGATGTACCCTCCCTGGAAGTGCTTAAAGCCAGGCTAGATGAGGCCTTGAGCAACCTGGTCTACTGGAAGGTGTTTCTGCTTGTGGTAGGGGAGCTGTCACTAGATGATCTTTAAGGTCTCTTCCAACCCAAACCATTTTATGAATCTATAATTCTTGCCTATACAAACCTCTAATCTAAAAACTTGGAAGAGAAATGTGTAGCCTGATCTGCACAAAGAGAAATCCAATGTAATGACAAATAAAAATGACAGTTGAACTCGACAACCCCTGATGAAAACATCTTTGGAAATGAGAAGACTGATATATGTCCACTAATCAAGAAAAGAAAAGCATAACTCTGCATAGTTTAAATACAACTGAAGACATGATTTCTACACCTTGTTTTGAACAACCCTATCTATCAGTATAGGCTGGGGACTGACCTGTTGGAGAGCAGTGAAGAGGAAGGGACCTGGGGGTCTTAGTGGATAGAAGGTTGACCATGAGCCAGCAATGTGCTCTTGAGGCCAAGAAGGCCAATGCCATTCTGGGGGTGTATTAGAAGGGGTGTGGTTAGTAGGTTGAGAGAGGTTCTCCTACCTCTGCTCTGCCCTGGGAGGCTGCATCTGGAATACTGTGTCCCTCAGTTCAAGAAGGACCTCAGAGAACTGCTTGAAAGAGTCCAGTGCAGAGCCACAGATATGATTAAGGGAGTGGAACATCTCCCTTAGGAGGAGAGACTGAGGAAGATGAGGCTCTTTGGCTTGGAGAAGAGGAGTCTAAGGGGTGACCTCATTCATGTTTATAAATATGTAAAGGGTGAATGTCAGGAGGATGAAGCCAGGCTCTTCTCAGTGATGCCCAATGACAGGACAAGGGGCAGCTGGTGGAAGCTGAGGCATAGGAAGTTTCATGGAAACATGAGGAAGAATTTTTTTCACTGTGAGGGTGACAGAACATTGGAACAGGCTGCCCAGGGGGTTGTGGAGTCTCCTTCTCCAGAGATATTCAAGACCCACCTGGATGTGTTCCTGTGTGATCTGTCCTAGGTGATCCTGCTCTGGCAGGGGGTTGGACTGCGTGATATTGCAAGGTCCCTTCCAGCCCCTAACATTCTGTAATTATGTTTAAACAAGCACCAAAACTTCCCCATCTCAGAGGCTTTTTATTGCCTTGCCCCTAAAGATGATCCCTTTCGAAACAGGGAGTAGCACAGCACAGTTCCCTAAAGATTACAATGGCCCAATATAAATTTCAACAGATTGAGCCTTCTAGAAGACTTCATTTGAAAATTAAATATTCTAATTATGTTTGGGAAACACCTGATAGTGCAATAATTACGCAATATTATTCAAGAAGTCCTGTTTCAAAGGCAAAGTCTCGGAAACAGTTCTCTTGACAATCTGAATCTTCCTCAACTTACTGTACTCAGAATACCTGGAGCTGAAACAATTCAGATGAAATCTCCAGAGGATATGTTACATATCCTAAACTATTTACAATTTAAATTAATGTTTATAGGCATACAGTGATAAAAACCATTAAAGGTATTGAAAGACATAGTTAAAATTCTTATTCCTATGTCAACCTCCACAGCATGCAAAGCAGCATAGTCTTATTTTTCACATAATGGTTTAGTTAGTCATGAGGTATTGGGTGACAGGTTGGACTTGATGATCTTTGAGGTCTTTTCCAACCTTATTGATTCTATGATTCTGTAACAGGGAGCATATTTTTGTCCACATTATTACATTTTTGTTAACAATATTAATAATTGATCAATTATATAAGGGAGTTGTACAGTAATATGTTCGTTCTGCATAGAAGACAAGTTAAGGATGTTTTAGCATCAAATAGCTCATCAAACTTCAGTGAAGTCATAATGAGTTGAGACCAGACATCTTAAGGTATCTGCATGGTCAGGCTTTTGTAACAGTGATGTAGATGACCCTAAGTATCTTCTCAATGTTGAAATAATGCTATTAAAATATTGCTGAAGGAGGCATTGCAAGTTATGGAGTAACTGAACTTGGAAAATTTAAAAATTAATATGAAAAATTAGTTTAGTGAAAAAGTGTCATATTTCAGAGGTTTTTTGGAGACAGCTTATTTCCAAGATGGGACACCTGATACCTGCAATTTCTCTTGTGCTTACCAAGGAAAAGAGAGTGTGGGAAACTGCTGGCAGTTTTGTATGCTCAAGACATTTACTGCACTTAGTCAGCAAATGTTAATAAGTTTTCATGATTTTTGTTCCTGTGCAAGCATCATAATATGTCTAAGTTTTAAAACATATATTTTTAAAACAACAAAACTTAAACCTCCCTTTACTATCTAATGAACTGCAGGTATTAGACTAGTTGGATCCAAAAGTCACAAGACATACCCTGAAGAATTAAGAGGATGCCGAGCTTTGGGAGTAGCTTCAAGGTAAAAGGCAGTAGGTCTAGATCCTCGGTGATCCCTGAAGGTCATCCTAGGATCTTTCCTGAGGATACTTTCAGAGACCTGCCACTTCTTCAGGTGATCTGTCAGTATTGACTTAAACATCCCTTCCTGGCTAGTATTCTCCTACCGCTGAATATTAGGAATAATTATGACCTTCAAGACTGATGATGACAGGTCACCAAAAAGTGATGTGAACATGTGGCTCCAGCTTGGCTTCTTGAGCTGCATGCATTTCATGAGCCACAGGTTGGCCTCCCAGTAACATGGCAGTAGGTGTCCAGCTGTCATGACTTACTGTGACTGTCAGTGGCACATTGGCATCTTGATGACATGATGACACAGTGCTACAATTTAGGCCAGAATTTACTTCTTTTAATTCTACTCACCTAAAATTTAGCTTTGTAGTCTAATGTGGTTGAGTTTGGCTCTTCCTAATGCCAATGAAGAAAGACACCAGAAGGTGATTCATCCCATCCTAGGATTAAGTATCTGGGATGAATCACCTTTGCAGGTGCCTCTGTCTCTCCAAAGGAAGCCCAGAAAAATAGCCTGGGCTCAGTGCTTAACTTAGAGATGTATAAAGTCAAGCTAGATTTTAAAAACAAAGTTCTATAGAGGTTTCCTGCCAATACTGTTGTTACCACAACAGCAGCAAAGCGGATTTATCAAGCTACCTACTTTGCATTTGTGTCAGTGCTCCTGGCAAAATGGAATTTGTTCTGTTCAGCTGTGTCTTTGGCACTACACATCTTTGGCAGTGAACTTCTAACAACACATGGAGATTCTTTTAGCTTCAGGGGCAGCAGCTTTTGTTTTTCAGGAGAGAAAGCCTCATCTTAGAATAAGTTGCCAAGGGATGTGGTGGAGTCCCCATTCCTGGAGTGTTCAAGAAGTGTGTAGACATGGCACTTAGGGACATGGTTTAATGGCCATGGTGGTGTTAGGCTGATGGTTGGACTCAGTGATCCTAGAGGCCTTTTCCAACCCAAAAAATTCTATGATTCTATGATCTTATTTCAGAATGCACTGTGCTGTTTTGAGTACCCACAGTGTGCAATCTGCTTAGCTACTTGGAGGTGACAGGTTTGTTATAATTCATAATACCAGGTTCCAACTGTGAAAACGCAGCAAACAGTACTACCCTCAGAACTACATCTACACGTGCACTGAAATATTTACAAGACCAAGCCTTTGATCCTAGTTCTACAAAGCTTCCCTTTCCTCCTTACAGCTGGAGCTATTTCCCACTGTGCCTCCCAGCACTGAGTGTATCCAGCAGATGCAGTGTTCTGAAGAAGCACTGTTAAATAGGAGATGCTTACAGAGGTGTTAGTATTTACAGGAAACTAGGAACTCACTCAAAAATTCTACAGATGTAATTGTATCATCTTGTGCTAATGGATAAAAATAGATGTGACAACACACAGGGTGCCCTTTCCCACTAGTCAAACTGGTAGTGGATAATGCAGCCACAGGAATGTCAGTAAAGCCTACCTACCACCACACACTTCAGAAATCCTCTTGGCACCGTTCTTTCAGAGAGAAGTCAGGAAAGCATAGAAGTGGAATCTGCGTGTATTTGAAATGCACAGATTGCACTAGGTTGAAAGGGACCCTCGAAGGTCATCTTGTCCAACCCCCATGCAGTGAGCAGAGACACCTCTAAATCAAGCCTGATCTTCAATGTTTGCAGGGATGGGGCTTCAACCACATCCCTGGGTAATCTGTTCCAGCATTTTACCACTCTCATTTCAAATCTAAATCTACCCTGCTCCAGTTCACAACCATTGCCCCTTGCAATACCACTACAAGCTCTTCTAAAAAGTCCATCTCTAGCCTTCCTGTTGGTCCCCTTCACATGCTGAAACGTAGCTATACGGACTCCCCAGAGCATTCTCTTCTTCAGCCTGAACAGCCCAAATTCTTTCAGCCTGTCTTCATAGGAGAGGTGCTCCAGCCCTCTTTATGGCCCTCCTCTGAACCTGTTCCAGCAGGTTCATGTCTCTCTTGTGTTGGGAGCTCCAGAGCTAGACACAGCACTCCAGGTGAGGTCTCACCAGAGCAGAGTACACTGGCAGAATCACCTCTTCATCTGCTGGCCACTGAACCTCATGAGATTCTTCTCAACCCACTTCTCCAGCCTGTCCAGGTCCCTCTGGATGGCATCCCATCCTTTAGTCTTATCAACCTCACCACTCAGCTTGGTATCAATCCTCAGTCTTGCTCTCTATCATAGATGAAGATATTGAACAACACTGGTCCCAGTACGGACCTTTGTGGGACATTTGCCACCTGACTCCATCTGGACCTTTGTATGCAAGCACCCAACCAATTCCTTACCCACTGGACAGTTCACCCATCAAATCCACACCTCTCCAGTTTGAAGAGAAGAATGTTGTGGGGGACTGTGACAAAGGCTTTACAAAAGCTCAGATAGATGACATCTATTGGTCTTCCCTTCTCCACTAAAATGACTATATTATTTGTGAGGCAAAGATTCAGATAAGGTTTATTAGTCACTCCAAACATCAGTGAAAACTATCTCTGCCTATATTCCACAGATTGTACCTTCTTCAGAAATCCATGTATTTTAGAAAATTTGGGGAAAAGCACACTTTCTGTTTGAGAAATCAGGTTGGTTTAGTAACAAAGTATTTAGCACCCAAATATATTAGCCACAGACAAAAAAACTAAGCTGTAAGATATTAGCCTTTGGAAAAAGATCTGAATACACTCTTCTGGAAATCATAATGTAATGTTTAAAGGTCATCACATCACATGGGTTTAATATCTTACTGCTTGCTATAAGCTACTGAAGGAACTTCTGTCTTGCATGAGTCTCCTTCTGAGTGATCCTTCTGAGTCTGAGTGATCAGCCTTCAATACTGTGCAACACTGTTGTGCTGTGACTCTCTTTCCCCCTCCTGCATCTCAGGATAGTACAGTTCTGCTGCAACACTCTTTCAAGCATGCACAAGAAGTATTTTTGTGCTGGGTTATTGATGGAGTCTTTATTATGGCAGCTGTTTGAAAATGTAGGAGGTCTTAAGTATGAGAGCAAGTCCCAGAGATGATGTACTGAGAAGTGGTTTTGAAGGAGATGAAGATTCTTTACTATATAAACGTATGGAACCTCACAAAGGAAGCTTCTCCCTGATTTTGTGGTTCTTTATTTCTGATGTAAACACTGTGTACCAAGAAGGATGGAGAAGCTTGTACAGAAAGTTTTATTTATACAGAGATAAGAGTTGCAACAGAACCTAGCTATTTCCCCTGAAATAAGAGACACCTAAAGAGGAGTGCAATGACACAATTGTGACACTAACCTTTAATCTCCTGTCCAGAGCAAGCAAGGAGGGTCTGGAGGTTCACTGGCTTTCTTAAACACAGACTTGGGAATATAGTCCTGATTAAGAAGGAAAAAATAAAAAAATACTAAGTAATCCCAAGGCTCCAAAGAGCTATTCACAAACTTAATGTTAAGATGTAATCTGCTGGCGATTACATAATAATTTCCCCTCTCTGCCCATTCCAGAGTGGATATGGGATACTACAGTCTACATGCCTGGTCTTGAATGTTTAGTTCCAGTGTAAGAGCTTGTTGCTATATAACCATCTAGAGAAAAACAGAAAAATCACAAAAGAGAAAGGACTAGTGTACATGCCATTCTGGGAGAGGCAGGTCCAAATTCGATGGCTAGGCAATAGAAAATGGTGTGTTACCCTACTCAGGGTTAGGCTCTAGGAGCTACGTGGGAGTTGGCAGATACAATTAACAAGCCTGAAATAACAATTGCCTTGAGAGCTTGCAAGAAGGAACAGGCAGGGGAGCGGCCCTATGGTAGGAAAAGTAAAATAACTGCCACAACAGAAGAATAAATCTAATCTCACACAAACCCACCGATAACCCAACTGAGACCCGGAAATTGGCACACTAATATTAAGGGACACAAACTACAGGAGACATTTGCTTAACCACAGTCTTGAAAAGCCCCATGGAACACAATCAGTGCTACCCTCGCTTTTCTGTGGAATACCTGCCACCTCCTGCACACAATGGTCAGAAGGGGTTTAATAAATGTCAGAGCGAATATGTGGGGGAAAAAAATAACAGTCCTGGTTTGAGTTAGAACAGAACTAAATCTGTTCAGTGATGTTACTTTTCAGCTCAGTCTCTTCTAAGTAACTGCACTTTCTGCACTTTCACAGCATGTTTTCACAGGCAGTGTCTGCTTCTAGAAGTGCTAATGCTGATGTTTATAGTTAGCACCAAGGTTTGGTATACAGACTAAGGTCACTGCTGAATCTTGTGTACTACAGCGGGGATGCAGAAAAGGCCACATCTGTGGGGAGGAGCAGACAGCACACATGACCTTAAACTGACCAACAAGATATTCCATTGCACATATATCATAGTCAGTATGAAGCTGAGGGATCACAAGGGTCAAGATTTGTTCTTCAGTAGCTGGCATCCAAGGCCTTTGGTCTTGATCTGTGTGTTTCTGAATCCAGTTCCAGAATCCAGCTCCTGAATCAAGTTCCTGTCTGCCAGTGACTCCAGTCTTGGACTTCCCAGCACCTCCCCACAACATCAGTGGTGAAAGTGAAATAATTGCAATCAGGGTAGTGGGTTCAGAATTGATTTTGTATCTGTGTGTATACACTTCATTTTACTGTTATTATTTTCATTAAAGCTGTTTTAGATTTCTCTGCCTTATTCACTCTCTCTCATTCCCTTTGGGAAGGGAGAGGGGTTAACATAGAGCATCTGTCACACATTTAATGGCCGTCCCAGCCCTAACCCTTGACAGTGTTATTTTGCCCACTGCAAAGTGTGGAAACATCTCTTTGAAACACTGACATGGTAGACTACCATCTTTCCAAATCCTGGCTGAACATAACTTCCTAATGCCTCTGACAATCATAGAATCACAGAACGGTTGAGGTTGGAAGAGATCTTTGAGACCATGAAGTCCAACTACTTGCCTAGAGCTCACAATCCCACCACTACTGCTAAGCCACTACCACTAAAAATTGTTGCTGAGCATCACATCCACATGTCTTTTAAACACCTCCAGGGATAGTGACTCTACCTGGGCAGCCTGTCCCAATGCTTGATAATCCTTTCTGTGAAGAAACTTTTCCTAATAGCCAACCTGAACCTCCAGTGGCAAAATTTTTCCTCTTGTTCTGACATACGCTGCATGTGAGTCAGATCTCCACCTTGCTCCAGCCTCCTCTGAGGTAGTTGTAGAGGGTGATGAAGTCTCCCCTCAGCCCCCTCTTCTGAAGAATAAACAACTCAAGTTCCCTCAGCTCTTCCTCATAAGACTTGTGTTCAAGGCCCTTCACCAGCTTAGTTGCTCTAATCTGGACACATTCCTGCACCTTAATGTCCCACATGTAGTCAGGGGCCCCAAACTGAACACGGTATTCAAGATGTGGCCTCACCAGTGCCAAGTAGAGTGGGATAAGCATGACTGATATACCACAATATGCACACAGCCAAATTTTGCAGGCTGATATCTAGGATAGTCCCAGACAGATAAATCATGCATGCAAAGCAAGTCTGATATGTCAGATTCACAGCACAGGCAATGTTGTCTTGCTGTACACCCTCAGAGAAGTTGCATGGTAAGTGCCAGTCTGGCAACAGAACTCTTGCACATGCATGAGTTTTATCTACCCATACAGAGAAGTCTGACTTCTCCCAATACATAGCATCCTGTGCTGTCCAGAAAGACACCCATGGCAATAGAAATACAGAGAAAGCCATGTCATGTATGATCTTCCTATGAAAAGTTGTATTGACCATGTAATAACATGACACACCCTGTATGAAACAGGACATTCCATACCACATGGGATCCTCAACGCTTTTGAGTCACTTTGGGTTACCACATCATTCTGTGATTGCTCAGGAGAGTGCAGAGGTCAGTATCAGTGTATGTACATGAATTTGGTGGACAGAAGACACAGTGTGATTACCTAATATTTAATTAGGTCACAACAATAGCACTAATGCCCTTATCCTTGACACAAGCTCATCTACAAGGCAACACGATGTCCCTACACAAACATAACTGAATTTAAAGGCCTAACATCTGCCTTTTTTCAGTCACCAGCAGTCTTCCAAATGCCACAGCCTTTCAAATGTCATAGGGACCTAACACACAACAAGACTGGCCAGTTCCCTCAACACTCAAATGCATGCTATACGGTCTATTGGACTTTTATATGCCTGGTTTAATTCAGTGGATTTTATTCTACTGCGGTAGCCTTCCTCTCCCACCAAACTCTGCTACCAGACACAAAAGCTTTTTTCCCAGTAAAGGCCAAGGTGAAGGAGGCCTTGAGTATCAGCCTTTACCTTTATCACCAGGTCAATCACATAATTCTGCAGTAGGCCCACTTTTTCCCATTGCCTTCCTTTGGCTGCCAATGCACCTGTGGAAGCCCTTTTTGTTGTACTTTATGTCCTCTTTCAGGTGCAACTCCAGCCACTGATCCTTGGGGCACACCACTAGTGACAGGCTGCCAGCTGGATGTGGCACCATTCACCACCACTCTCTGGGCTCGGCCCTCCAGCCAGTTCCTAACCCAACGCAGTGTGCTCCTGTCCAAGCCATGGGCTGCCAGCTTGGCCAGGACTTTGCTGTGGGGGACAGTGTCAAAGGCCTTGCTGAGGTCCAGGTAGACCACATCCACAGGCCTCCCCATGCCACTGTTCTCAGCACTGGTGAGGCTGTGCCTCAAATGCTGGATTCAGTTTTAGGCCTTTCACTACAGGAAAGAAGTAGTTGGTATTAAAACTGCACTTAAGGACGCCAAAATTTGTCTTTAAAATTCCTCTTCTGGGCACTTATTAAGTTTGTTGAACCGCTGCATTTATAATACAATACAATACACCAGGTTGAAAGAGACCTTCTAATTTTGGGACATTTTTCATCATGACAACAGTTAGAGATTGGAATCATCTCCCAGGGGAAGCAGTGTATTCCCCTACATTGGAAGATTTTAAGACTTGGCTTGACTGGGTGCTGGGCCATCTCATTTGAACTCATACTATTAACCTAGAAGACTTGGCCCAGATGATCCTTGGGTTAGGACCCAAATTAGGACTTGGCTGATGAAAGACTGCCAAAGCGTGTCACTGCCTCTTTCCTGATTTTCTTTTCCCTTGCTGCAACATAGGGAGAAAGGTCTGCTAGCCACAGATCTGCCTCTCAGGACCCCCACCTGGTGACTGGGAAAAGCCTAGGGAAAGAAAGACCTTCCTTGTAACTAGAAAAGCCACAGGACATACAGGAGGAAAGGAACAAGAGCTGCTCTGGGAACCTTCCATATGTGGGGTAGGCTGAAGCATGCTCTTCACAGCTGGGACTATGAATCATTCCCTTTCTACCTTCGGGTTAGCTGGGATCCTGAGAAACTTTCAGATGTCTCACACCAGCTCCCTTTGTCACAGGAGCCCAGGGCCTGTACCACCCCAGCAATATTGAGCTTTTCCCTCCAGCTATTTGTGTTGCTGCTGGGATATCTCATCCCTCAAGGAAGAAAATGAGGGACGGGGGCAAGAACTTTCACTGTGATTAATGCAGCAGTATGTAGAACCACAGAATCATAGAAGGATTAAGGTTGGAAAAGATCTGTAAGGTCATCAAGTCCAAGCATGAAGCCAACACCACCATGCCCACTAAACCATGTCCCAAAGTGCCATGTCTACAAATTTTTCAAACACCTCCTGGGATGGCAGTTCCACCACCTCCCCTGGGCAGCTTGTTCCAATGCCTGTACCTCTTAACGGTTATATTTTAAGTTCTTTTCAGGTCCAAACACTATTCTTATTATCCAAACTTGGACCCTGTGAGATATTTTTCTACCACAGATGGGTATGTAGAGACACCTGCCCATGTATCGACCAGCTACAGGAAAGGGATTCTGTGTTTCTTTCTTCGTGGATACTCTTCACAGAGTCATCAAGACAGGAGCTGATGCATGGAAGCAGCAGGCTACATGCAGGTAACAAAAGCATTGACTAAGGAAGGCCAGGCTTTCCAGATGTGTGGCAGCACTGTGGCAGGGGAAGTACCTGAGGGGACAGTGGCAAAAAGTGATACGGTGAGAAGAGGTTTATACTTCCACCCTGGACAATGAGGCACAGGGCAGGAAAGAATGATGGGCAACTTTATCTACCAGAAAATCCAGTCCTGCTTTCCAGAGTTCACTTTTATCGGAGAGCGGCGAGGGAAGACAGCAGCAATCAATGTGATTGATAAGCATGCTTCAACTTTATTGCCCGGATACACAGTTTATATAGCATCTCAGTTAAATATGCACAAGCGTCACTATTCTATTGGTCACTGACTGAAGGCAACATTATAATATCCAGCCCACTTGCAATTAGGTCTGTGTACAATATCAAAGGCTCTGTGTACATTCTTAGAAAACTCCCTTCTCACTAGCTCTTCCTTTCCCATCCAATTATCCTACCTAGCTCTTCCTTTCCCATCCAGTTATCTTGCAAACACACAGCCACGAGAACAGCTGCAAGGCCATAGTGACCTCACTGCCTCAGCATGCCAGCTAACTATGGGCAGTAAACAACAAGATGGAGTACGGCCTACACATTCTGCTCAAGTAGCTGTTCCACAGAGACATGTCCCTTAGATTTAAGCCATTCTCCAACAATTCCCCCTTTTTCTTTTATACAAGAAAAGCTCGAGATGTTACCTCATTTACACTTCGCATAATACATCCATATGCAATACGCAAAACAAGCAATATCAACAAAACAATGCCAATCCAGCGTAAACCTTCCTTAAACAGACCTAATAACCAAGGAGACATATTTCCAAACCAAGATTGAAACCATCGATCAAAAGGATTTACATTTTTAACAATTGATTATGACTTTCTAACCAAGCAATCCTTTTATAAATTGATTGACTGTGATCAGACAAATTAAAACAACACATGCCTTCAAAATCCTGACAGCCATGACCATTAGCTAAAAGCAAGAAATCAACAGCAGCTCTATTCTGTAAATATGCATGCCTTAAACTATTTTGATCTAAAAGCAATTGATTTAAAATATCAGTAGTAACATTAGCTTGTTTAACTGACCAACAAGCCAATTTCTCAATTTGCGTTAAAGCCTGCTTAGCAGCAAGACCAGGAATAAAGAGAGAAGCAAAGATATTTGCTGTAGCTGACCATAAAGCTAAATCGTCTTTGCAACTTCCATCCAGGTGGAGCAAAGATCGTTTTTGACGATGTTGCAGTGCAGCAGAGATGTTTAACCAATCTCGATGTCGAGGCGCAAATAGAGTAAGCTTACCCAAATAACATGGGCCTCCATAGGCATTCTTTGGTATTCCCTGCCATGCTCTGTCACCACAGATCAAAAGATTCCAGGAGGCAGAGCCTTGGCTGTGTTGTTGTTCCATAAATAAGACAAAGCCCCAGTGAAATACCGATATGAAGTCTGATCATGCCTATGATGAATTACAATCTGATCAAACCTAGGCGCCCCATAAGCACCAAACATCACCCCTCCCATAAATATCATGCCACCTACAACCGTCACTCTTTTATGTGTATCGTTCCATCCACAATAATTACCATAAACTTCATATTCTTCTTGCAATTTAGGGCTGACTACCGTCCACCCAGTAAAGCTGTTTTGTGGTGCAAGAGGAACCTTATTGTACATACGAGCAGTTGACCCTTGATACATTGAACCAAAAACAATACACGTGCGAGTCCAGTTATGAGATGCATTGCCAACTCGCGCAGAGCCTGACAGTTGCAGTTCTTGTGGATCCCAGGGAAGGGTAACGTTCAGTCCTGCAATAAGTCCTGCAGCACAATCCGAAGTACTATTAGCTTTAAAGCAGTCAGCATGCACACTATAATTTCTAAAAGCATAAGCATTAAAATCAGGAACACCAACTAAGCATGTTTTAAAAGGCTCTACCGCAGACTGCAAACTTAGGCAAAAGTCCAGATTGCCTGTTTGGTTGGCCCATGTAACCCACATGTTAGTTCTCGGGTTTATCGATGTGATCGTCAGGCTCATCAGGGGCATCATTAGAAACAGAAGAATCTTCATGCTCCTGTGTCGCTGGAGTAGCAGGAGGTACTGGTCGAGTCCACTTGCTTGGAACCCACAAAGGACCTGTTGGAGTAGATACACACATATGACCTCTGCCTAAATACCTGACTGGAGAAGGGCCCATCCAAAGTCCAGTTGCAGGCTGTCGGTACATAACTGACATTTGCGGACAGGGTTGTTGGTGTACTAAAGAGCCATGAACATAGGCAGGAGGGCTTTTCTGCTCTCCAAAGATACATAAATGATTCAAGACAAAAAGAACACGCCCTAACTTCTCCTGCGGATCTTGTATATTATCAAATTTCTCCAGATAACATTTCAATGTCTGATTTGCTCTCTCTACAATAGCTTGCCCAGTAGGTAAGTGCGGAATGCCAGTACGATGCTGTATGCCCCATCGTTGTAAAAATCTCTTAACTCGGTGTCCAGCATATGCCGGGCCATTATCCGTTTTTATCTGTTTGGGGACACCCATTACAGCAAAACATAATGTCAAATGTCGGATCACATGAACTGTCCTTTCACCAGCTTGTGCTGAGGCCCAGATGAAATGACTAAAGGTATCAATGGTGACATGGACATATTTGAGCCTCCCAAAAGGTGCCACATGAGTAACATCCATCTGCCATACCTCGTTCGGGCCGAGACCCCGGGGTTCACCCCAAGACCGAGACCCGGACCTGCATGGCGACTGCACTGCGGGCAGGCTCTCACAAGTCCCCGTGCCTCCTCCATTGTGATACCAAAGGAACGATGCAAACCTCTGGCATTCTGGTGAAAGGTAGCATGTGCATCACGAGCTTTCGTAAAGGCATCCATTGGTACCAAATAAGATACCAGTTTATCAGCTCTATCATTACCCTCTCCTAAACCAATTGCACCTTGATGACTTCTAACATGTAATACTGCATAGGGAGCATCTCGCTGCCGAATGGCTAATTGAAGCTGCATGAATAATTCGCCTAACCTGCGGTTGTTAGTATCTCGTAATAAAGCTTCCTCTATTCTCTGCGCTACCCCCACTGCATACAAAGAATCAGAAACTACATTAAGGGGAAGCTGCAGCCAGCGTTTAAAGGCATAAACCATTGCAGCAAGTTCCAGCGTTTGCAGCGAGTCTCCTGGAACAGCTTCCAGAAGGACATGTTGCCATTGTCCATCTGTTTGCCATGTAACTGCTGCTCTCTTAGTTTTTCTTCCTGCATCTGTAAAGACAGTAAGTGCATCGGGTAATGGGTCCTCACTTCGCTTTGGTATAGACACCCATTCTTGCTTAGCTACCCATTTTAAAGGAAAAGGTACTGATGTCACAGCTATTTGCACATTTAAACCTAAAAGGCTTTTTTGTAGGTCTACTGAATGTTGTAAAAACCAGTTCAAATCCTCTTGTCGAATTGGTACAAAGATTGTATTTGGCTCCTGTCCTGTCACTTGTAGCACTCGTCTGCGACCCTTCTGAATTACGAGGGCTAATGACTCTACTTTTGTCTGAATCGAGTTACGAGGTTGTAGGGGCCCAAATATCCATTCTAGAACCCACACACGATTCCCTTTTTCTGGTGTAGATTGTGTAAGTGCACCAAACAAAAATAAACCATCACCCAGAATAGTCAAATCAATTGGTAAATCAAAAAATCGCCGTGAAACTGACTGTCTCAAGATAGACTCGGCAATGTCACTGATTGCTTTCTGTTGTTGTTGTGTTAACACGACCGGTGCAGCAGGGTCAGTGCCCTTTAAAAGAGGTCGTAAAACTTCCAGTTGCGAATTCCTAGTGCCAATCACAGGACGAAGCCATTGAATATCACCCATAAATTTCTGAACATCATGCAGGGTACGAAGCTCCTTCTGAATAGTAATTTTCTGCGGCCGTATAACAGAGTCCGATATTGTCCATCCTAGATATTTCCAAGGCGCAGTCCTCTGTATTTTTTCTGCTGCTACTACAAGAGAACTCCTGCTGAGTTGTTCTGTTAAGAATATCTCCTGTTGTCGCGTGAATGGTTGCTCTTGTGCAATAAGGATATCATCCATGTAATGATATATTAGTGTTTCTGGCCAAGCTTGTCGCACTGGTTGCAAAGCTGCATCGACACATAGTTGACACAGGGTAGGACTGTTCTTCATTCCCTGGGGTAACACAACCCACTCATAGCGTGCAGCAGGTGCTTCCCTGTTTAAAGCTGGTAAGGAGAAAGCAAATCGCTTGGTATCATCAGGGTGAATATTGATGGTAAAAAAGCAGTCCTTTAAATCTATGACGAGCAAGTTCCATCCTGCTGGCAACATTGCAGGATTTGGCATACCAGGTTGTAAAGCTCCCATAGCTTCCATCTGATCATTAACTTTTCTGAGGTCATGAAGCAGTCGATATTTGCCAGATTTTTTCCTGATAACAAATATAGGAGTATTCCACGGACTAACGGATGGTTTAATGTGGCCTAATTGTAGTTGTTCAAAAGCTAATTGATGAGCTGCTTCCAGGCTTTCTCTCTTCAGCGGCCACTGCTCGACCCACACTGGCTCATCTGTTAGCCAGGTTAACCGGATCGGGAAAGCCCAAGTAGTGACCGCTGCTAAAAACAGCCGTTGGTCACAAGCCGTGCCCCAATTTGGGTAAGAATGTCCCGGCCAATCAGTGCTTCCACCTTAGAAGGTAACTGCATTATGGTCAAAAAGGATACACAGACACGACCATCAACAATGACTCGGATTTTATCACGACTTTTGCTGACTGATGCCGTACCACCAACGCCCTCCACACCTGTTGACATAGAGGTAATTGGCCAATTGTCAGGCCAGACTGAACGGCAAATGATGGTAATGTCAGCTCCTGTGTCTAATAATGCATTTAGCTGACGCTGTTCATGCCCATTGTCCAAAGTGATCGTAGCTTTCGGACGTTGATTCATAGGCATACACAGTAGTGCCATTCCTCCTGTCGATCCAAAGCCTGCGTCTCCTCTCGTGCTCTGAGACACTGCTGTAGCTGCTTCTGTAAGTTGTAAGGACGGTACCAGCTGTGCAATGCGACTACCTTCAGCAATAACCAAGGGTGGAAAAAATGTCATAGCGATTACACAAATCTCTCCAGTGAAATCTGCATCGATAACTCCAGGTAGAACAAACAGTCCCTTTAGGCCTGCTGAGGAGCGTCCCAGCAACAGAGCTCCACACGGCTGATCTTGGTATTTTACAGGTCCTGTCACACCCGTAGCAATTTTCACTGGTTTAGAGTCTATTAGCACTGTTTCTATTGCTGCTGCCAGGTCCAGCCCGAGGCTCCCTGGGGTGGCTGGCTTGAGAGTTGAGGCTGGCTGGAGTTGACGTGCGATTGCCACGCAGGGGCTGCCGTTGGGGTCTTCACGCCGCTGCCCTTCGCGCTCTGCTTGAAGTTTCCCGAGCGCCTGCATATCTCAGTTACGTGATCTCTCGAGTTACAGTTTCTGCACCACACAGATCCTGCTTGGCAATTGCGACGACAATGTCCCACTTTACCGCATCTGTAGCATTTGAATTTCCCCTGTTGTTTGTACTCCTGATTTGCTGGTAACAGCGGCGTAAGAGCTGCAAAGGCTTGGGTTTGGGCTTGCACCATATCTTTCCCTAACTCCTTCAAAGCCTCTACTATCATAGCCTGTGGCCCTGCAGGAATATGGGACATACGCTCAAGCATTTCCTCTACTGATGCATCAGCGGCCATGGTAGAAAGAATACTCTTAGCTGTACCATTACAATTTTCTAACACGCACTGACGAAGCAAGGGTCCTTTCATAAATTCCTGCACATTTGCCTGATTGATGGCCTCAGTCACCCTATCTACAAAGCTTGCGAATGACTCATTCCTTTCCTGCTTAACAGACAAATACGAAGGTACAGGAGGTGTTACTCTGACTCTATTAAGAGCTTCTTTCGCGAGCCGCATTCCTAGCTGTAACCTTTCTGGACCTAACTGAGCTTGTGCCTCCATTGTTGAAAAATTTCCTGACCCCATCAGCTGTTCTACAGTAACATCATTGTTTGGATTATGTGTAACATATCTATCACATAGCCGAAGCCAATGCGCTTGCCACAGCATAAGGCTGGACTGTGTTGTCATCATGCGCATAACAGCTTTAATATCTTCAGGCAACAAAATTCCTGTGGACCATATATAATTTATCATTTGTTTAGTAGGCTCACCCTGCAGCCCACACTCCTTTGCTGTAGCTCTCAGTTGGGACAGTAACTTCCAATCTATAGGGCGATACACCGCTTCAACTTCACCCCTGTCATTCTGTGCATAAGAGACTGGAAAAGCTTGCAACTCTTCAAGAGAATCACAAAGCTCATAATCCTTGTTATGCAGAGCTTCCTTTCGAATAGACAACCAATCAATCTTTATGATAGGAGGGGTACTCCGGTTAGATTTACTGTTTTCTTCTACCCTCTTTTGATACTTTTTGAGCATAGGTTTCTCATTGTTTAATTTCGAATCCTTCACAGCAGAATTACATGCCACAAATGCTTCCTCCTTGTAACACTGTGCAGCCTCCTCCTCCAGTTCCTCCTCGTCCGTCTCAGAAAGCTGCTCTTTCTCAACTTTTACTTTAGGTGATAGCTGGACAGAGGGCTGGGGAGGAGAGGCACTGCATGACTGATCATGCGGAACGAGGTTCAAAGGGGGAGCAGATGGTGCCGTAATTGCTTTACTACCTTCTGAGGGAAACTCTTTGTTAGTTCGAGCAGGATTAGAAATCAGGATAGTATTCCCAATCGGTGGGCTAGGTACATAATCACAACCAAACTGATGCAAACCTGGTTTCCCTTGCATCCCATCCAGACCTTGCATTCCATCCAACGCAGCTGTTGCTACCGCTGCAACCTTTTTCTCAGTCTGATACTGACTTAAACAATTCATAACACCTCTCCATGGTTTCATAAGCTTACGAGCAACTTTATCATCATCAATCACCTTATACCACAAAACATTACCTACTTCTCTCCACACATCAACACTAAACACATCTTCAGACGACCTTAAAAACCCATTCTCTCTACCAAACTGTAATAAACGTTCAGGATGCTTCTTTAAATCCACATCCCCTACACTGCGTTTCTCAAGGAAACTTTTAAATAAGTTAAGAGCTACTTCGCTTTCCATCCCTTAGTGCAGCCTTCAAACCCGTGAAAAGCCGACAGCAGCTCTTACCCGGACGGCGAGCCAAATTCCAGCTCAGGCACGGTACGAACTCCCTACGCCAGCGTTGAGTCGCACTTTTGCCCCTCGATTCGCTGCTAATCGATGCTTTTCCGGGCTCGCCACCACCCCGACAGCAAGAAGGTCTCCGAAAGCCTCCTATTCCGCGTCCGATAGCAAGAAGGTCTCCGAAAGCCTCCTATTCCGCGTCGGGGGTTCTCTCCCTTTCCCACTGGATCGTCCGTCCCTGTTCACGAGCGCCAGATATCGGAGAGCGGCGAGGGAAGACAGCAGCAATCAATGTGATTGATAAGCATGCTTCAACTTTATTGCCCGGATACACAGTTTATATAGCATCTCAGTTAAATATGCACAAGCGTCACTATTCTATTGGTCACTGACTGAAGGCAACATTATAATATCCAGCCCACTTGCAATTAGGTCTGTGTACAATATCAAAGGCTCTGTGTACATTCTTAGAAAACTCCCTTCTCACTAGCTCTTCCTTTCCCATCCAATTATCCTACCTAGCTCTTCCTTTCCCATCCAGTTATCTTGCAAACACACAGCCACGAGAACAGCTGCAAGGCCATAGTGACCTCACTGCCTCAGCATGCCAGCTAACTATGGGCAGTAAACAACAAGATGGAGTACGGCCTACACATTCTGCTCAAGTAGCTGTTCCACAGAGACATGTCCCTTAGATTTAAGCCATTCTCCAACACACTTGCAATCTCATCTCCTCCTCTACTAAGTAAATTCCATTACTTTCATGATTTTGCCTCTTCACAGACTTCTCCACTGGTCTTTGGCCCATGGTTTCCCTCAGTCAGCTTTCTTCAGAGTTCCACTTGAAAGAAAGCACTGTTGTCCAGTCTTACCATTTTAACGTAAGTCAGTAAACATTCAGTACTCCTAAAGCCTCAGCTTGCGAAGGAGATGATTAGATGTTAATATCAGCTACCATTAAGGCGGGGGGGAGGGGGAGGAGGGTGTGTGTGTCTCATTTCTCTTTGGGTTTTGGAGACAAGCTTGAGAATATCAAAGATGAGCATTCTAGGCTCTAAACCAAATAGCACACAACATGAATTCAAGACACTGTTTTTAAAGACCAAAATTTCACTTATCCTAAGACTTTTGATCAGAGACTTGGCTGATGACTTAAGTTTACCCCCACTGCACAGGAGGGGACAGAAGAGAGAGACCTCAGGCAGTCAGGGGATCCCTAAAATGCCTAGTGTCCTAACAGGTGTGCCCCAACATTCAACACTCCTGGAAGCCAGATCTACATCAAAAAACTACTTTCCTCCTGCTTCCATGCCAACGCATGCAGCAACTACAAGACACAAGACCAGTGAGTCCGAACCTTTCCAGTAATCAACCTGGGCAACCACAGGATGTGATTTCATTGAGCATTTCTCCTTTTTTTTTTTTTTTTTTTTAAAAAGAACCCCAACAGATTGCTTCAGGAAATTACTGTAACCCTCTTTTGCCCAGTCACCTGCACCACATTACCGAGACAACCAGACCCACCAAGATGTCTTCGTGCAGTGGGCGCTCGCTGCTCGTCGTGTGTGCCCACCGTACACCTTCACACGTTTCCACCATCGAGCTCTCACCACAGGACTGAGAGGCGCAGGGCACATGCCGGGCACAGGCACAGGACCCCCCGGATAGACTCCTACAGCCCCCACAGGCGTCGCTGGACCCCTGCCGTGAAGGTCGGCCGGTGACGACCCGGGAGGCCCCGGTGGGGTGTCGGCGGCGACCCAGAGGGGCCTGCCCCGCCAGCGCCCCCCAGCAGCTAGAGGGCCCGCACCCCACCCCCAGCCCCGGGCGGCGGAAGTGTGTGTAGGGGGCAGTATAGGAATTTCCTGTGACGTCCCGGCCCGGACTCCATTAGGCTGCAGCTGGGCTGAGAGGAGACAAACCCAGCGGGCAGCGAGCGGAGCGGGCCGGGCGCCTGGGGCTGCCGGGCGGGGGCTCAGGGCAGCGGCGGCCGCCATCGCCAGAGGGAGCCCCGAGCGGGCGGCGGCGCTGCCTCCGGGACCCCCGGGGGCAGAGGGCCCCGCTCCGCCTCCCTTCACCCCCGCCGCCCCCTTCTCGCCCCCCGGCTTCCCACCACGGCCGCTCTCGGCGAGGAAACTCTGGCCTCCGCTTCCTCCTCCTCCGACTCGGACACCGGCGGAGCCTCCCCGCCCCCGCGGAAGAAAGCCCGGGCCTCCCCGGCGGCGGCGGTGGAGGGAGCAGGAGAGCCCGGGGCTTCCGCGGGCAGAGCAGGCCTCACCTCGTCCCAGTCCCCCTCGCTCTCCGCCGGGCTCGCCCCCGCCGCCGCCCCGCTCAGAGGCAGCAGCAGCGGCGTTGGCAGCGCCATGCAGGCCAACGGGGCAGGAGGGGGCCAGCAGCAGCAGCCGCCGCAGGGTCCAGCGGGCCCGGAGCTGGGCTGCTTGGGCGCCCAGAACGGCGAGGCCTCGGCGGGCACGGCCGCCGGCGACCAGCTGGCCCATGCCAACGGGTTGCTGCCCTCGGCCAACAGTGGCGGCGGCAGCAGCCCCGGTGGCCTCAGCGTCAACAACGGGGTGCCCTCCGCCGGGGCCCCGGCCCGGCCGCTGCGGAGCTGGGGGGCGGCAGTAGTGGCAGCGCCCTGAAGAAGAAGAAGCGGCTCTCACAGTCCGACGAGGACGTTATCCGGCTGATCGGGCAGCACCTCCACGGCCTGGGCCTCAAGTAAGTGGCCGCCGCCGCGGAGACGGGGAGGCCGCGGTGAGGGAGGGCAGCCCGGGGAGAACCTTCCCTACCTGTGGTGCTCGGGGTGCCCTGACCGAAGGGCCGCCGTGGAGTCGGGGAAGGTCCTGCGCACACACCCCGCTGGTCCTCATCTCCTTCCGCGGGGAGGGGGCGGCAGGGTCTGGCGCGGGGTCACAGGAGGCCGGTGGTCCCCGCGGAGGATGTCCCGCCCGAAGTGGAGTGCTGGGGCGGGGGGGGGAAACAGGGGGGTGGGGGGTGGTGTTTGGAAGGGCCCTCTCGTGAGGGGCGGGAAGGTGGCGAAAACTGCCCTGTCGCAGCTGGGTAGTCCCCAGACAGGAGACACCAGTGGCTGAGTACGAGGCAGGACAGTGGGGCAGGCCTGCTCGCACAAAAAACCCCACAACAACAACAAAAAAACCCAAACCAACAAACAACCAAACGGAGCCGGAGATGTGTTTTCCAAGCCTGTGTTGGCCAGCTCAGTGTCTGCGAAGGGACAGGCTGGGAGAGTCCTCTGCCAGGGATGGCAATATGGAAGTCGAGTTGCACACCGATAAGGGTAGATCAATACAAATGTGTTAGTCGAGGAGAAGTTATCTAGTAAACATAATGCCTGCAGCTGGGCGTGGGGGAGCAGCTTTTTGCAGATCAGCTCCAAGATTTGGCTTGTCAGCTCAGAGGAAGCGAGCACAAACTAAACTGCCACTTAAATAGGCTGTTTGGTTTCACTCCGAAAACCTTCATGAAGGCCCCTGCAGATTTGTGCTGGACATGTCTATAGATAATCTTATTATCAAAAAGATTCGAAATGAGCATGTTGGTCCTTTCTTAAAATCAGAATAGGGAAAATATTTCCCAGTGGAGTAGGGGAAGCCTAAGAATGTAATCACGACACTCGGAGAGTGAAGCGAAGGCCAACACGTCATAGTTTTAGAAGGAGGCTAGAGAAGTCCTGCAAAGTCTTCGTGTAGCTACCACAAAAGAATTCTTCGAAACAGTGTGGAATGGGGCAGTTGTAAAGAACTTAGCACATAAAATAAATTGTCTCTGACACAAGAGGCAAGTGTACAGCAGCAGACAACTCGTGACCATTCATAGACAACACCACAGTAAATAAGCTATTTTTAGTGTAAAAGGGGGAGGGCTACAGGTTCATGAGTTTGTTTATTTTATTTTAAGGGGCCAGTCTTTCAAAACGTGATGAATAAAAAGTTATGCCTGTTGCAGATCTAGCAGATCCCTATGTTCCCCTTTTGGGTGGGGTGGGAGGGTACAAGGGATAGTAGCCAGTAGTTAACAGCTTTTTAGTCTGTGTCTTCCTTCATGAAGTTTATCTTCTGTGCAGGGATGGATGTTTGTGGTGGCTGGTAAGTCACATACTTTATGGTACTTTAGCAAAGTTTTCAAGCTCATTAATAACTTGCTTTAGATGTAGGTAGCTGTTTACATGTCTCAGGCAGCTGAGGGTCTTTTCAAACAAGCATCTGAATCTGGTCATAAGTAGTCTTTCTTTATTGAAGTTGCTTTTGAATATGGTTAACTGTTATCGTAGCAGGCGGTATATTTGTGAGGGTAAAACTGGTCGGGTTTTTTTACACTGTATCTCTCCTGCAGCCAGACTGTTGATCTTCTCATGCAAGAGTCAGGATGTCGTTTAGAACATCCTTCTGCTACCAAATTCCGCAATCATGTCATGGAAGGAGAATGGGATAAGGTAACGTAGGGCTTATAGGACTGTATTAACCACCGTTTAAATTCATAGTATCTGTGAGAGAATTAAAAATCCACCCTCCTTACATACTTTTTTTGTTTTGTTTGTTTTGTTTTTTTCTTATGCCAATTTCTGCAGGCTGAGAACGACCTGAATGAACTTAAGGCCTTAGTGCATTCTCCGCATGCAATTGTGGTAAGAGGCACACTTGAACTCTTTCAGAGCTGTGTAGTTGGACTAATTGTAGTGGTGTAATCTTTCACTATGGAGTTGGCTGTCCATAGCTCTTGTCTTCTATTTTTCGCTTGCTTTAAGCAGCTTGCATGCTATCTGAAACGTCATACTAACTTGGACTTTCTTAATACTTGTTTAGAATGTGAGATAGGAAGCCCCAAAGTATTGAAGCTAATATTTGATGTAGCGAATGTTTAAACTTTGTTAAACATACTTGACTGGTAAAATATAATTCCTGTAACAGTCCTAAAATAGGTCAATTTCTGTAGGAGTTGCCTGTGTTGAATACTAATTTCGAACTTGAAATACTTCTCTCAATCCTAGTTTACAGGAGTTAGTTTTCTTGAAGGAAGAGTAGTTCAGAAACAAAATACAGTAATACTAATGTGGGATTGGCATTGCAATAGCACATTTCAACACAGAGGCTGCTATGGACTATGAACAATACTGTTGCTTTTCCAGATGGCTTCTAAAGAGCAAATGCATTTGTATTGCTGTTTGCGATT
Organism: Picus viridis; assembly: GCA_033816785.1. Classification (NCBI taxonomy): domain Eukaryota; kingdom Metazoa; phylum Chordata; class Aves; order Piciformes; family Picidae; genus Picus; species Picus viridis. Next base: position 4,156,464 of record CM066577.1, read on the forward strand.
TTATTTAGAGCTTTTTCTCTTTGGGTGGCTTTTTTTTTGTTTTGTTTTTAAAGATGAACCTAGAAATAAAAGGTTGGTAGATCCTGTGACTTGACAATTACAATCCGTGTTATGATTTGACTTACTTTGAGGAAAGTATTTCTTGTTTTGCTTTTTCTATATCAAGATGAAAATCATTACTTAGTTCTTCAAACAGCTTGCTGTGTTTGAACGTTTATTTTCATGAAATGAAGTTAGAACACCTATGGTCACTTGAGAAGAAAGCGATGTCAAGGCTTTTTGAAGTGTCTGTGACTGTAAACAATGAAGAATCAGCTGATGGCTGCTTAGCTCTACTTCTAGCTGATTCATTTGTTGTCAAGACAATTTCCTGTCTGGTGGGGGAGGGTGAGAAAGAACAGGAAGTGAAGTAGGAAAAACAGATGTTTAACAAAACATCGGAGGGCACTTGAGTGAAGTTTACATTTGGTCAAAGTTTAGCACCTCTTAATCAGACTAGTAGTTCGCCCTCTCTTTTCTCAAAGACCCAATCTCTGTTCAAATGGTTTCAAGTATTTCATGCAGCTTTCAATAGCTCCTGGAGACTGAAAGTGTGAAACCACTGTATGTGATTATGAGTGGTCATCAGAAGTCAGAAACATGAGAAGATCTGCTTCAAAAGTTACCAGGTTTCTCTGTAGCATTGAAGTGTTTTACATGCTGGGGAGTCAAGATTAGCTAAGTATCAGCATTTTATGGTTTGGGGAACTTAACTTGAGGAAAAGGGATATTTTCCTGCTGCTGTTGTGCAGGTCTCTGAAAGCATGCTACTATTTAGTGTTGATTTATAACTGCTGGAATAAAACTTGGTGCAACAAAAATACTTGGTCTGTACTGAACTTTACTTGACCCAAACATCAACTATGTTCTTAAAGTTGTTCTCCTTTATATAAACTTCCTATAGTTTAAAACAGATCAGTGTTAAGTGTCTTACATCTGTGTAAGGCAATACCGATATGCAAGGATAAGTTGAACTTAGTGCATGTCTCCATCTCCCTCCTCTCCTGGCCTCTTATAGGTAGTTGAGATCATGGGTGGGTATTAGTATAGTCAGCACCTGGAAAACTAGTGTGATCCATACAGGTAAGGAGGGATGTTTTATGCTCTGTAGGTAATCCTGGCTGCAAGAAATTCAGAGCTAATAAAGATGGTACATGTCTTGATTTAGAGAAAGTCCAAAGATGATGCTGCAGCAGGTAGCTCTTTAAAAACAGAAAATTAGATTTTGGGTTCCCTGACTTGTGACTCACTGTATGACTGGATGTTTCAAAAAGGTGTGCATACAAGAAGAAGGGGAACCTAAAAGTTCAGGTGACACAGAGTGTTTAACAAAACAGGGTGTGTATGTGCAAGGTTTATTTTTGGTTAGTGGTTTGTGGTTTGGGTTGGTTGTGGTTTTTTGTTCCTTAAGTTAATGTGACCTGAACAAAATAACCTGCTTTTGAAATGTCTGGTCAGTGAAGGGGCATGGGTATGTATTTTAAAGATTCTACTTCTGTTTTAATTTCCTGATTTCTGTTAAGTGCTGTAAGTTCTACAGGTGACTTTAGCCATTTCATGTTTAGTCTTTCAATTTGTAAGCCTTTGATGCCATGTGTTGTTATGTTGGGAGGTAGAGGGGAGCACAAACCGGTCTATTTCTATTTGTGTCAACCCAGCTGACTGCTGTGTAGTGTGTGATTAGTCATGTTTGCTTTTCTAGCACATAAGATACAGCTGTCTTGAGACAATCTGTAGGAAAACTTTATAGTTGATTCAAGCATATTATTTTTCCTTGAGTAACACTTAGAAAATATCAACTTCAAGCCAGCCTGAGGTTTTGCTTACTTTAGGGCTATTCAAGCATCTGTCTTGGATAACTAATTTAACCTAGGAAGAAACATGGAGATTATTCCTCCATATAACTTCCTCTACAGAGATTATATTTCTGTGGAATGTATTTTGAGATCACCCTTTTCCGTTTTATATATGGCTTTCCTCTAGTCTTGAAAGTATACAGCCTGCAGCAGGCACCACAACAAAAAAAAGGTGATTTATACCTTGTTTGAGCAAAGTGCTCCACCTGCCTGTATGGTGTCCCTTTTGCTACCAGCATTAATGGAAAGAATTTGGTATGGTTGAAGCCTTGCTAAATACTATAGGCCAGCATATTTTCTGCCTTTTACATATCAAATCAAATGTTTACATTTTGGGTTATTTTTCAGGGCTTTTATCAGTGTTTTACAATGCTATCAAAGTAATAAAGACTACAAAGTAATGAAAATTGAGGTCTTGGTTCTGCAGGCTTTATGCAGATAGCTACTAAGTTGAGCATATATTTTATCTACCTTCAGTTTCAGTAACGTTTATTTACTTTGAATTCTTAGCACAGTAAAAAACTTGTGATGGAGCTTACTAAGATATGCATGTCAAAAATAAAACTATAAAGCTAATCCTAAAATTAGGTTGTTATGCATTAAATGTCTAAAGATTTGCTAATGTAACCACTGATCAAAATGGCCCTTTTTTTTTTTTTACTGTGGTAGGATGGTTGTCCTATTATTTTCTGTCATGTTGCTGAGGCTTTCACCTTTGGTTACCTAGTGCTGATGAATCCTAATGCAGGCAAAACTTCCTAGAATTTAAGATTCTGCAAGGGGTTTCCCTACCAACAATTAGGACAATGAAGGAGTAAGGTACTAAACATTTGTGTTAGTAATGGAAGGTTGTAGTTTGAAGAAAGCTAAGTGCTAACAGTACATACATGAAAACAACCCAAAACTCCCTTGTAAATCTATTGACTTGATCTTAGTTTTGCCTCAGGGTGATTGGAGGTTCTGTTTAAATAATAGCTCCTAGAAACAGCAGCACTTTATCCTCATCTTCTTTAGAGCTGAAAGACAGGATGAGGTAATTGAACAAAACCAGCCAGACTGCACTGCTGAAATGGTTGCATTGGGCTCTTCATGGGGCCTACAGAGTAAAGAATCTTTGCTATAGGTTAAGCAATGATGGTGTCTGCATTTAAATAATTCACAATTACACTCTGTTCAGTTGAACATTGATTGCAAGTACTAAGATGATAACAATAAATCCCAGGCATGGTATAATTTGGATTATGATCACTTTTATTTCTCTTCTTTGGTGGGCAGCTAAAGAATATAGGGAGTGAGTAAGCTGTTCTTGTGGGTGCATTGCATCAGATCAATTTTATACTTGTTCTCTTCTACTTGTAGTGAGGTGTTTGCTTTTGCAGTGACAAATATTGTAAGCATTTTCTTCTTCCGGAAGAGGTCACAACTATGGTTCTTCTCTGCCATGAGATGATGATATTGGCAGTAACTGGCGGTACTGTGAGTAGGGGATGTAAGTAGTTGAGGGCAAGATGAAGACAAAATTTAGTGGCTTGGTGAAATCTATTTGTCAGCAGTCAATAGTGTCCCAGAAATAAGTAGTAGGAGGCTGTGTGTGTCCTGGTATAAAAAATTACTTGAAATGTGATGCCACTGGTGTGTGACTTTTGCCTGAAGGAGGCCATATTCATGCCATTGAGTATGCTGTAGGGTAGGTTTGGGATCAGCTATCAAAATAGCATAGATAATCAACTTAACTTTCCTATCAACACTTAGTCCCTGTCTTTTGCTGTAGATGAGTTAGTTTAGAACTGCTTATCTCTTATTCTCATTCTGCATTATGTTAACATCAGGCTCCTGCAGAGAGTGTTACTGTGGTGTTCTGGAGGCTTTTATGTTCTGCTATGTAAGTCACACATGGTGCTGGAAATTGTACTTTCTAATCCAGAACTGCAGTTGTACCTCTTTGGATCACTTGGCAACAGCATTCTGCATGGTAGTGTTCCTGTAATGCTTCCATGGAATTGTTGGGACTGACTTTATAAAAACTGGTTTATAGAGGGTTTTGCTCTTTTTTAAACTACTAAATAAATGAAAATGCCAAACCCTAAAAAATGGAGGGAGAAAGAGTAATTAGGTACAGATACATTTAAGGGGAAAATGTTACAAAATTAATCAATATTGTGTAGTGAATGGAGAGCAGTTGGAGGGATTATATTTATTTTTTTATTGCAAAGTGGAAATATCAGACTAATTTTTAATCTGGTGGTGATCATCAGTGTGAGGTGGCTGAGAGGTATATGATGTATGGTTGCTACCTGAGCATCTCCATGTAGCCTTGTGAGCACCTGCATATCTGGGAGAGGATGCTCTTGCCCCTCTTGCTGCTGGTATATAAGCAAACAGCATGAGATCTGCTGGCCTACTGCATGGGAACCAACCACTGAGGCTGTAAATAATTGGGATAACATTTTGGGTTTCAACATCAGAACACCACAAAATGTTGTCTTGTTGGGAAAAACTGTCAAGTGATGCTTCAACAAACTCAATGCCTGGGTAGGAAATGTAACCTGAGTTGGCCTATCATGTATAGAGTACTACAGGCATGTTTGAACATAAGTCATCTTTCCTGTGTAATGTTTTATGCTTCACAAAGCTGTGTGGTAAGTTAATAGCCCTGTATGTGGAAACTTGATTCTTCTGAAGGATTGAGCATCTCTGGAAGCTAAAACTACTTTGTGTTTTGACTTGGGATTTTACATATAGTAAGCCTTAAACTTCTATGTAAACTTTACTAGGACAGAAGCATCTTAAGCTTCCTGATTATTCCTCTACTCAAGGAGGCTAGCAGTGTGTTTGAACCAATGTAAACAATGACCAAATATGAACATGAAAATAGTGAGGTGCTTGAGATCTGACGAAGCCAAGGAAAGCAGTGATTGAACTGGTGATGTCTTCATTAGAAAAAGAAATGTAATTATTCCACTTCACCTCCATGCTGTTTCTCACTGTTATAAGAATGTATATTTTTCTTTAACCTGGTGAGTGTTGTGGACCAGAAGTGTCTTTTTCTCTCTGATAACTGCTAGCCATAAAGATGACGTTGAAACACAGAACAGTTAGTTTCCTCCAGAAACAGGGTTTCTGCTAAACTGGTATTACAAAGTTTTGAGAATTTCAGGGGGTTGGTTTTGAATATAGTAAGTGAATACCTGATTTAGGAAGTTAAGTCATTCCACAGACATTTGTTCCTGGAATAATAGGCTTTGTTTTTAAAGATAACAACCGAAAACTGCAAGATGAAAGGAACACTATGAAACAGCAGTGATTAAATTCTGAGAAGTGATTCTTCAATAAAGGGAACTACTGATTATTCTTTCTGTGACCCTGAAAAAGTACACAGCCCCCAAGGAAAACAGCTTAACATGGAACCAAAACCTCAAGCAGTGTCAATTAGTTACTGCTATATGTTATGCAGATATGCAAACAATCCATGTCAGCTCCTGTAAGCAATATGAGGACTTGAGTTGGCTGCTTGTCTTCTGTGCTGTCATGTGGTCTTAAATATGTGATGAGATGCTTTTGAGTGCTTTTCTTGATAAAATGTGAGATGGGAAGCCTATTCAGTTAAGGGTTTGACTGGAAAGGGATTGAATTTGAGACAAATTGAAGAGGGGATCTGAGAAGTAAGAGATCCTTACCTTACTGAGAAGTAAGGTAGGAAGATACTTGGAGCCCCATAAGGCAGAAAGGAGGTTAATGGATAACTTAATTGCTGCAATGTTGTTGAAAACCCAGCAAAAAGAAGTAATGAAACATTACATATAGCTGTATTTCTGAAGGGCATAGTAGAATGGTTTCTACTGTTCTGTTTAGGCTCAAACGTTTTCTGAAACTTCAGTCACCCTTTTTCCCCTGACTGCTGCTTTCTGTCATGTCAGAGGATGAAGTTTTGCTGCTGCAGCAGAAGTACCTGGAGTACCTGGAGGATGGCAAGGTCCTGGAGGCACTTCAAGTTCTGCGCTGTGAACTGACGCCTCTGAAATACAATACAGAACGCATTCATGTCCTCAGTGGGTAAGTGCTTGCGCTTTGAAAGCTCTTTCAGGGGAATTTTCTAAGGAATTGTATAGCTTTAGAGGGCTGACACGGTAAAAACTCAAATTGTATTAAAGCTATTATCCTGTTCATTAATAACCTGTAATGAGATGTGCTAAAATGGTGAGTAAAGACTATTCAGTAGACAGCGTTCTGTGTTGGATGATTGAAAACAACATGATTTATGATTTGCTTTTATAGTACTAGAACCCAAATTAACACACATGTATGGTCATCTGATCTTGAGAATTGTTAGCCTGTTCTGTATAATTAAGTAGGTAACTATAGTCTATTTTGTGCTTAGATGAAAATAAGAATTTCTATCCTCTCCAAAATCTGTTTGTGGTTTTTCTGTTGTCAATTTGTAGACATTTGTTCTGAAGATGAGTGGTTATGTAGAATAGTTCCCTGCCTTTTTTTCCTATCAGTCTCAATCTTAAGTCACCTGTTTCCAGTTCATTAAGAATGTTATGGTGTACACCATGCTTAAAAGTGAGAAGGAGGATTCCAGAAACACTTGGTCTGTTGGTGTGTGTGCACTTTTGTTTTTCTTAAACAGGTATCTGATGTGTAGCCATGCAGAGGACTTGCGTGCAAAAGCAGAGTGGGAAGGGAAAGGAACAGCTTCCAGATCTAAACTTTTGGACAAACTCCAGAGTAAGATGTTCTAGTGCTCAGAATTTATTCTCATCTCTGTAAATCCAGTTTGTATTACATAGCAATGTATCCCAGGGAACTTACTTTGACTGCATTTGTTGGTTTTGTGTTTCTTGGTTAATGGGAATGCCTGTAGGTGCCTTTACCCTTTGGTCTTTTGTATCTAACCTTTTGCTGTCTCTGATGAACTGTTTGTAATAGGAGCTCTTATTTCTTAGCTCTGCTGCATGTAGTAATACTATAACTTGGTGATCAAATGTGAGGTTCTGAGAGGGGGAAGTGTTTTCTGAATGCCAGCTGTACTGAGGTTGAAACTCAGCGTGGCCTACAACCACTAGGAATACTAGTACTGGTTGATAGTGGTACCAAATTGGGCTTTGAATTATGGTTGCACTTCTCTTGTGGCTGGCGTAATACTATCTATTATAGGCATAAACCCCATGGTATTCTTCATTTTGATAGTGTTAACAGAGAATTCCTTAACCCAGCTAATACTGATGTTTTACAGATTTTGTTAAATACTAAACTTTGAGTCAGCTTGTGTAAATGGTGCTTGTTGGCCAGCGCAACATATACAATAACTACAAATACCTTGCATACCGCTCAGCTTTCCAGAAGCTTATACTTTGACAGTAAGTTATCCATGGGATAGCCATGTGCCCTTGTGGCTGAGAAGGCCAATGGTATCCTGGGGTGCATTAGGAAGAGTGTTTCCAGAAGGTCAAGGGAGGTTATTCTGCCCTGGTGAGACCACATCTGGAGTATTGTCCAGTTGCAGGCTCCCCATTTTGAGAGGGACAGCGTCCTGGACATCCTACAGTGTGTCCAGCTCTGGGGATGATTAAGGGACTGGAACATCTGTTGTATGAGGAATGGCTGAGACACCTGTGACTGTTAAGTCTGGAGAAGGGGAGATTGAGTGGAGATGTTATTAATGTTTGCTGACATCTGAAGCGTGGGTGTCAAGAAGGGGCCAGTCCCTTCTCAGTTGTGTCCAGTGATTGGACAAGGGCCAGTGGATACTAACTGCAACACAGGAAGTTCCACCTAAAAATGAGGAAAAACTTCTTTCCTGTAAGGGTGCTGGAGCACTGGAATAGGCTGCCCAGAAAGATTGTGGAGTCTCCTCTCTAGAGACTTTCAAGATCTATCTTGATATGTTCCTCTGTGACCTGTCCTAGGTGATCCTGCTTTGTGAGATCCCTTCCACCCTCTCCTGTTCTACGATTGTAATTTCAGATGCATAGCTCTAAACTGGACAAGCTGCGTACACTCTCTTCCTGTAGCTTTTAAGCTTTATTTACTAAGATTTCTTCTAAAAACCCACTTGAAATCAAAATGTTCTGTTACTTGTAACTTGGTTTTGATTTTAACTTTGTTTCTAAACTCTTTTTTTAAAGCATACCTACCCCCATCAGTGATGCTTCCTCCAAGGCGTTTACAGAACCTGCTACGTCAGGCTGTGGAACTACAACGGGACCGGTGCCTATATCACAATACGAAACTAGATAGCAATCTAGATTCTGTCTCGCTGCTAATAGATCATGTTTGTAGTAGGTAAGAAACCCTTGCAACTTATAAGGTGGGCAACAATCTTTTCTTTGTCTTTTAAAAATAACCTACTCTTAAAAAAAAATGGGAGAAATGTTCTGAGTTGGTTCAACAGGAATGGACCAGGAAAAGGCAGTTCTCAATAAATGAGTAGTGGAGGGGGAGCAGAGAAGGCTTTGGTAGCTGTTTATGGAGTAATGGGGCCAGATTGAAGCTTTAATATTTTAATCAGGTGGGTATGAATAGAATATATTACTATGCTCATCCTTAGCCATTTGTTTCTTGTAATTTTTGACAGCTGGTCTGTTCAATCAACGTGTGATTGCTGTGCTTTCTTACTGGGGAATCACTAGTATGTTACTTACCCACACTCTGTCTTCAGGTTTGTAGGGATGCAGAAAGCCTGCTGAAGTATATTTCAAGTGAGCTTTCAGCTTTTAATAGTGTCCAGTGAGATGCTTTTAAACAGGTTAAAACAGAGTAGAAATGTGCAGTAGTCATTTCTGGTTTATGTACATAATGTGAATGATATAAAGACCTATTTTCTCAGATTTGTAAAGTAGTAAGGATTGAACATCTCTTACACTCACACAGTAGTTCTTAAGACTTACCTGGCTAACTTTTCTTTAACAAAACTGATGCCATGCTTCAGTAGACATGAAATAGGAAGATACTTGGTTTTAACTAATGTCTGACTTGAGCAGTTTCTTCTCATCCAGCAAAACCTGGATGTGGACCTAAAACTCAGTGTAACTTTTGTGGGAAACTGCTGTGCATGGTGTAATAAGGGAAGGAGGGCTAAGGCACCTAGAAAATAAAGACTGTATACGATAGCCTTATGTTTGTTCATGTAACAGGTTAACGCTTGAGTTTACAGGGAAGTTCTTTGTGTTAATGTTAGCTCATCTCAAAGTCAAGTACTGACAAACTTGCTTATAGAACTTCCTGAACTTGGCTTCTCTTACATTCCCAGGTTGCTTGGAACCTATAAAGATGCAGGCTTCCATAGTATTTCACTGTAGCCATGTTAAGGTTTTAAAATTACTCTCTTCAGTACTTCATGTGTTCAAGTAATGTTTTTAGACTATTGTCTAGCTTGCAATTTTTCTGATGATGTAAACACACCACATTGGTCTAGCAGTTTTGAGTGTGCATGTGTGGACCTTGGCCTGTTCCCCATTTTAAGAGCTACTGGAAATGATCAGATAATGGAATTGTAGCTTCCCTGTTTCAGAAATGAGACTTAAAAATCAGAGTAATGGAAAGAGATTTAATTTTAGTCTTTAAAACAAGTCCATAAATAATATTGGATGTTCTGTAGAGGGTTTGATGCAATTAATCCAACAGGGGGAGGACTAGATGACCTTTAAAGGTCCCTTCCACCCCTAAACTGTTCTATGATTTTTATAATCAAACCTCAAAGAGCATGGTGTACTGAAATCTTACTATGTGGAGCCATATCTAAAGGCTTCTATATGCAACAAATCTGGGCTTAAATTTCCCCTGTCTGAGTCTGACACAAAGGTTTGACCATAGTTTGGTGGCTTTTTTTGTACCTAATGTGGTACTTCCTAAGTGTGCCTGTTTGGTATGTATACATACACAGATACTGAAGATTACTTTAAAAAAATAAGCAAAATAAAACAAACCACTTCAAAATGAAGGCTTCCATTCTGTCCTCAACTCAACCTATTGTCCCTACCTATTGCAGGGGTCTGAGATCAGTATGTGGTGCGCTGTACATGCTGCCATGCTTGGGCATAATGAGGTGAGTTAAAGACAGTGGAAGCCAAATTTTGGTTAAACTGACAGAAGTAACAGTAGTCTAATAGCTTAGACAATTTAAGTTCTGTACTACTTAAATGACAGAACACTGATAACCTTCCCTTTTTTCAGTTGGAACTAATCTGATTTTGACTTCTGGCAATATTTTGATCAAGCATGCTTGAATTGCACTAGTAGGTAAAATTTTTAACTAAAATTTTATCATTTCATGAGAGTGGGAGATAGGAGGGAGAAACTGCTGGAAGTGAGAGTAAGGAGCTTCATTCATCTTACAGTGCCTGGGATTTTGATAATAGAGAATTGATCTCTTGGGTGTGGGCATTTTTGGTTTTGAGAGTCTTCAGCCTACTTGGGTGTTTTATTTGTTTGGGTTCTCATCCTTCCCCACCCTGGAATTCTTCTGTCTTTCATGTAAATGAACTAATTAACTTCAGTCTGAGTTTGCTTATAAACAGCAAAGTCCAAATGAGAGGTAAATGCTGCTGTTTTTTAGGTACTAGCTTAATGTAGCCTTGTTGAAAAAGAACCATTGAGGAACAAATTTTCCACTATGTATAGGAATGGGTAGCTGTTTGGTGTTTTCTTTAGCTTTAGCTTGAAGTTCTGCAGACAACTTTATTAGATAGTTAATTTCAGTACATGAACAACATGAGTGTTTTGCAAAACGGAACAGTATATAATGGAACAGTGCAAAGAAGAAAAGCCTTTGAGCTGCTTTAATATCTAATTATCCAAACCAGAATCTGTTAGATAACTCGTTTTGGTTTCTTGCTTTGAGACCGCTGCTATTTCCTTCTGCGGAAGGGTTATTTAATGTATGCTTTGCCATCTGTGAAGTCAGACTTGCTGGATTGTATGTTTCATTAGTTAAGATAACTTTGTGAGAGAGCTCTGATGTGACTGGGTTGTGAATAGCATAATTCAGTACTGGAATGTGTCTGCGGCAGCTGTATCAACTATGCTTGTTACCCTTTGTCAGGAACCTAAAGGCAACCTTACTACAAAAATGGTGTACTCCAGCATTCCACTGCTTGCTTTTCACGTCTGCAAAACCTTGACTGCTGTTCTTAAGCTTTAAAATACAGGCACTATTGCTCTACAGAGTATTTGTTTTAAATGAAATATGCTGAAAAGGCCTTCGTGGGACACAGCGTACCCTTTTCACTTTGTATGAGTTACAGATAAAAACTCTTTCACCTTCTAGAGCAAACTGCTGCTCTGGCGAAAAACATTAATTTGTTGTAATGTGGCTAAGTAATAATGAAATGCTCTTCCTGTAGGTGCACATAGCTGTGTAAGGGTTTGTCTGTTTTCCTCTAGGCTTCAAGAAGCAGCCATCTTTTTATGGGTGGGTCTGTCTGCCTTGGGTTCAAAGTTGTTTCAGTGGCAACTGAACTTCTCCCTCTCAGCTTTAAAGCAGGAGCAGAACAGATTTGTGTTTGTCCAGAAATTACATACCTAACTACATGTACCCAAGGAAGCCAAATAGAGATATGTATGTTTTGTAAATCCTTCTGTACTACAAGACAGAAATTGCCACCCCTTCCTGGAGGTGTTCAAGGCCAGGCTGGACAAAGCTTTGAGCAACCTGGCCTAGTGAAAGGTGTCCCTGCCCATGGCAGAGGGGTGGGGTTGGGTTGGAACTAGATGATCTTTAAGGTCCTTTCCAAACCATTCTGGGATTCTGTAAGTATGTGGTTGTTTAGTGCTGCTCAGTACTCTTTAAGGATGGAATAGGAAGCCTGTGATAGTAAAAGAAAACAGCCTGAGAGAGTATAGACACTGTATTAAACAGAACTTTCTCTAGCTTCTGATAAGAATTAGTTTTTTCAGATGTCTCTCAGCCTGGCTAACACCAAACTGCAATTTTAAACAAGTGTAAAGGAAGTAATTTGGGTTTTTCAGGCTAGTTTGTCCCATAAGACTGTTACAGGAGTACTGTTGTCTCCCATTTGAGTTGTATTGCCCTGTTGCGCTTGGCAACACAAAAACTCGGTGTAAGACTGGACCCCTTCAGGATCCCTGCAGTTCAAGGAAGTGTTCATGGTTAGAGACTACCTTTTAGTGCATCTGAGCAATCAGCTTGTTACTGCAGTATTACTTCTGAAAGGAGTCACCTGCTGTAAAAGCCTGCATTTATTTTATCTTAGCTCTCAAATTCTTAATGCAGTAGATGAACTGTAAATAAAATGAAACTTGTCTGTAGCTCTTACACAACTTAGTATTTTGACTGCTAGCTTTTACTCCTTGTGTAACTAATACCTATAGAGGAATGTTTGACTCAGTAGTTTATATAGTATTTTGTTTGATAAGCACTTCACATTTTAAAAAGCAGTGTAGGTTTTTTAAAAGGGAAAACAGTTGAAGGCTCATAATGATATACTGGCTATGCTTAAGGTATTTTATGTGGCGCTCTTCAAAGAGAGTGGAAAATGGCACAAAATAAGGGCAAGGTAACACCTAACTTACTGCAACATCAAATTCAAGAAAGGCTATTCTTGAACTCCGCTTCAATAAATCACTAATAAGCATTTGGCAAGATATAGCTAGGTGAGTTAAACACTTTAAAAAATCTTCCCAAGTAAGTCATTCCATGTAGGGCTCAGAGAGGTTTGGAATCCAGTATTTTCTATTCACCATAGAAGTGTATAGCAGTAAGCTGCTAATGAGGTCAGTTTTATTCCAAGTTATATGAAAGCAAAACAAATTATATGAGTGAAATGAGGATAGTTCTACATTCTTACTATTAGTTGTGATCACTTGGGGATGCAAGCTTTTTGCCAGATGAGACACTTCATTCTGTACTTAATTGAAGTAGTTGTATCTTAATTTTTTATTTTTTAAAATCCCAACTTACTGCTTTCTGATTAATCTGGAAATGCATCCCTTTCTTTTCCCAGGAAACAGTTCCCATGCTATACACAGCAGATACTAACGGAGCACTGTAATGAAGTGTGGTTCTGTAAGTTCTCCAATGATGGCACTAAACTAGCAACAGGATCCAAGGACACAACTGTCATCATATGGCAGGTTGATCCAGTAAGTGTGTGCAACGTGCTAAAATGGGTATGACTTGTCATTCTGTTCCCCCTCTGCCTTCTCTAGGTAGGATGGTTTGATTTTTCTGGGATGGGATCATGTGTACTGTAGCCTGCTGTCAAGGATATTTCCTTGGGAATGTAAAAAGACTGAAGACCATAGGCAGTGTAAGTTAGTAAAGGAAGACACATGACAAGGGGCAATGGATACAAACTGGAACACAGGAAGTTCCACCTCAAAATGAGGGAATGCTGCTTTCTTGTAAGGGTGCTGGAGTACTGAAATAGGCTGCCCAGAGAGGTTCTGGAGTCTCCTCCAGAGACTTTCAAGACTCATCTGGATATGTTCCTGTATGAACTGCCCTAGGTGATCCTGCTTTGGCAGGGGAGGCTGACTTGATCTCCAGAGGTCCCTTCCAACCCCTACCATTCTACACTTGTCAGCATCCACTGACACACAGAAGTACACCTATCCATTTTCTTAGTCTGCAGTTGTAGGTTTTGATACTGCTATGTGGCACTGTTTTGTTTTATATGAAATTTCTTCCAGCTACAAGATTTCTACCCATATATATTCTTACGTGACTTAAAATGGAGCACTGAACCTAGGAGTGTTTTAACTGACTTGCAGAAGTGGTGTGAGAGTATGTCTGTGTGTCATAACAATATAAAAATCTATGAATAAACATGCACACAATATTTGAAGGTGTTAATGCTTGCAAAACACTATCAGAAATAGGGTTCTTTGCTGTTTATTTTTCCAGCCCCACAGCTGCAAACTGATATGACGAATGAAAGATGAAAGGTTTTTGCAGCTCCATACTGGCTTTCAGTAGGATTTGAGAGCTGAACTCAATCCTTTTTTTTTTTTTTTTCCCCTTACTACAAATTAGGTAACCATATAACTTGTGTCCATTTTGGTATTAAGAAGATGGGACAACTTAATCCTGCTGCATATCCATAGTTGTCATATAGCCCCTGACCCAGACAGCAAGTGCTGTGGCTTTTTAGGCACAGAACTTTTGTGGTAGGTTTGTTACTCTGGGTCAAGAGATTCATAGCAGCATAAGCTGCCTTCTGCTATTAGATCTGTGGGTTTTCTTAGATTTGGAGTTCTGTTAAAAACAGAATCATTCTAAGCAAATTAAGGTCAAATGTTTATGCTGTTAACTTGTCATTTGATTGCAGAGGTGCGTCTTCCTTTTGTATTGATAAGTTTTAATAGCCAACATCTTGATTAGCATATTTTATAGTGAATTGCTAGCTAACCTCTGGTTGATCAAACCAAGGAAATGCTGTTACGAGTGTTTCAGACAAATCCTTTTGGCCAAGGGTTGATAAAGGAATGAAATCTTAATAAACAGTGAAAAAGCAGTCTTACAGAGGTTGGTGTGGTGTTTTCTTTCTTTTGTATTTGAGCACCTTAAAAATGAAGTGAAACCTTGTTGAGGAGGTGGATTTCTAAATAACATTAGGCCACATAGCTCAAAAGGTTCATTTTCACATTTGCTAGAGCACACTTCTCACACTTCCTGTGGTAGCTGACAAAATTTTGAACCATAAGCTTAATCAGTTTTTCAAGGCTTTAGGTGTACAGAATTAGAACAATCTCTGTGTTTAAACCACAGGGAAACATCTGTTCATCTGTGGGCAAGTGATTGCAGAACACTGGTTTTAAAGACCAGCGTTCTCTTTTCCATGCACATTTTGTGTATGAGAATCCTTCAGTTTTTCTTTTATGTTTGTGTAATGATACTGCTTCCATGTTTTCTTCATCTCATAGCATGAATTTCATAGTGCTTTTAATTCTAAGACCCCAGCTACATGTCTCAGATCTCTGAACTCCTGCTCCTGTTTTAATTTGTTCATTTCCAAGCTCTCTTGCAGGCTTGGCAGTGTTAGATAATGTCTTGAGAGAGCTAGGTTTGTGTGTGGGATGCATTATTTGATAATGCATTATCTGACTGTTACTAAGTGTAGCAGAATGTTTAGAGCACCAAGGATAAGCACAGTAGGTACATCTCCTTGTCTGGCATGCATATTCTCCTTTAACTTGTTCCTTTTTTCCACACTTTCTAAATGCTGTTGACAGTTTTTTGGCTTTTCAGTTCAACTACTGCAAACTTAATTTGATACCTGAATAGTTGTTCCTTTTACATAAGAAAAATCTGTGAAGTTGAGAGAGAAGTGCTGAGATTTCTTTTAGTGGTGGGTGGGAAACAGATTAACTAAATTTGGGAACATTTTCCTGAAATACCGTTGACTACTGTTTTTAGAGCAAAACATGGTGGAGGAGTTTTGCTGTATTTAGAGAGAAGCATGAGAGGTAGTAACAGCACAAGTCCTATCGTTAGAAGAGAAATGTCCTTTGTATCTTGCTCTTTGAGTCTCAAATGTGATGCAGAAGTTAAAGGCTACTTCAGTCAAGAGGTAAAATGAAGTCCATCAGTTGAAGGAAAGCTCCACAGTGTGAAAGGATGTCAGACATGACTCAGTTTCTTTGCTGATCAGTTCAGCTACGGATAGCAATGTCTGGTGCAGACCAGGAATAGTAGAATGGAAAGGGGGACCTTGAGGCCTTAAATATTCTTAGCCCACTTTCTTTTGAGGAATTTAGGAAATTTTCTAGCCAGTACAACTATCAAAGCTGTAGGCTGTCTGGAAGTCACCAAATCCCCCCCCAGGCTGATCCTTCTTCACACTCTTCCCCTGACCATGTACTTGCTCTTGATTCTAAAGAGGTGCTGTGATGATTAATACTAAAAACAGAGAGAAGGACAACTTTAGGAATCAAGCTGGGTTTTGAAACGAGTCACTCTTTTTGAAGAGAAGTAGGTGGTGTAAACGTCTCCCATGCAGAAGTGGGGGGAAGGAGGAGACAAAGAATCCACTTGCCCGTTTCTGAGCGGCTTCACAAAAATCATTGCCAGCTGTTTAACAGGCTCAGCTGCTCTTTGTGTATGTGCCTGTTGTCAAGAGTCAGTGCTGATACTGTGTCCAAATACTTTTCTGTAGTTGGGGAGCCAGTGTGGTGGTTTCATAGTTTCAAGCCGTACTGCTGCTTTTGATAAGCTGCTCAAAAGTCAACTTACTGCTGCCTTCTCAGAGGAGAACAGTTGTAGCATAAAGGTGATACAAGGTACCCTGAAGTATGTTTCATTCACTAAATCTGGCAGAAAGGGTGGTGCAACAGCTTGCTGTAGGCAACAGTTGTGAAATAAGGGCACCTCTCAGGGAAGCTTTTAAAAATATCTTTCTGCAAAACTTCTTGCATGACACACACAAGATACATTTAAGTTTACAAGAATATTGGCACTTGGAGGTTTTCACTTCTCAGCCTGCCTCAAGTATTTGGCTCTCTGCTTAAACATAACAGGTTTCAAGAATGTCTTTACTTTCTTGAAAGTAACTTAATTCTGTAAAAATAGAATAGAATTAACCAGGTTGGAAAAGACCTTTGAGATTATCGGGTCCAACCTATCAGACTTTCTATCTAAAGTATGGGTAGCAGTGCTTTGGTATTCCAGTTGATACAGAGAGACTTGACATGACAGAAATCTTCTATACTAAAGCAAGTGTAATGTAATGTACAACTTTGTACACAATGGTTCTACATTTTGAAATCATGGAAAATTATAACCAAGATACCTACAAGTTTTGCTTTGTATGTGGAAACTTAGGACCTTTCCTTTTATAGTCCTACTTTGTAAGCTAGCAACTGCTCTTCCAGTAAGAACCTACTCATATGTCTTGTAAAATTCAGATGCCAAGTTGTACAGAGCAAACTTGCTGTGCTGTACTTGGACACACTGTATATGTGAAATCAAGTAGGAGTTCATCTGCATTGTCTCCAACGAAATCTCTCTTGTTTCAGGATACTCACCAGCTAAAACTACTTAAGACATTAGAAGGTCATGCATATGGTGTGTCTTATATTGCTTGGAGTCCAGATGACAACTATCTTGTTGCCTGTGGCCCAGATGATTGTTCTGAGCTTTGGCTCTGGAATGTACAAGTAAGTGGTGACATCAGCCTACTCTTTTTGTTTCAATAGATAACTGTTAGGTATGAAAGGAGGAATTCATACAAATGTGTTCTGTACGCATGTGAGCGTGAAGAAGTGGCACTGATCAGCCCACTCCCCATCAGTGTGAAAAAATTACCATGGTAGCCTACAAATACTCTGTACTCAGTTTGTGCAGTACTGAAATTAGAGGTCAAGGGTAAGTACTTGTGCAGCAGGGCTGTGCAGCACTTCTAGTGCTTTTGGCTCCATCTCAACCTGTCGAAAAACTTCTTTATTGTGAGGGTGCTGGAGCCCTGGAATAGGCTGCCCAGAGAGGTTGTGGAGTCTCCTTCTCTAGTGATTATCAAGACCCATCTGGATGCATTCTTGTGTGATCTTCCCTAGGTGATACTGCTTTGATCTCTAGAGGTCCCTTCCCTCCGCTAGCATTCTGTGATGACTGATAGTTTGTGAGAAGGGATGGCTTAAATCCATAGGACCTTAAAGAGCTATTGAGGGGGAGAACAGTAAATTAATCAGAAGAAGCAGAGGGAGGAATAAATATCTAAGGGGAGCAATTGCTCAGTGGAGATTTTAACAAGTGGCAAAACTGTATAAAAATACAAGCTATTTTTGTTTTGTGTAACCCTGTGAGTGATGTCAGTGGAAGATCTGCAGAGGCATAAATTTATGATTTCAGATCTTCATCTATCAGTCAGACACCGGGGCATTTTTCCATTTCCTTTGTGAATTTGAAAACCTTTTTCTGCTGTCAATGTTTATGAGCACTTCAGTTGATATAAAAGCTTCCTCTGCCTCCGTTGTGGGCTCTGTAGTCTTTCTTGTGCTGCCTTGGACTCTGAACTAATTTAATGTCCTAAACCGAAAACATCCCCTTTTTTTCACCCTTGGAATACTTCTGATTGACTGCATTGGCTCAGTGAAGAGCTCTAGAGTTGGCACAAGGGAACAGAGAGAAGCTCTCACTGTGTTAACAGTGGTAAGCCACACAGTGTCTTGTGAAACAGTACCAATACAAACTGGGAATGGACGCTAAATTTTAGCATTGAGAGTCCCAGTTTAGGTAGGAAAATGTTCTAAATATTCTAATACTCCCAACTTTCTTTTATAGTGTATTTTATCTTTTTCTTGTAGCCTTCTCTTTCCTCTGTCCTTTCTCTACTATTTCTTGATTCCTGTCTTTACTCACAGTCTTCCAGGTGTCTGACATACCAACTACTCAATCTCTTGATTTGAAGAGCAAAGGAAATTGTCTCATATCAAGTCCAGGGTCACTGGAAATGCTGATGTAGTTCTGCTTTTCTATTGCATTATCCATAGGTTTGTGTTGGGTTTTTTCAGTGAACACATTGAAATATATGCACTTTCAAACACTAATCACATCAGATGAAATTCTCAATACCTTTTTGGGCAAGGGTCCTGGCACAAGACTTTGCTGCCTTCGTTTGTGTTCCAGACTGGGGAGCTGAGGACAAAGATGAGCCAGTCTCATGAAGACAGTTTAACAAGCGTGGCCTGGAATCCTGATGGGAAGCGTTTTGTAACGGGAGGTCAGCGTGGGCAGTTCTATCAGTGTGTAAGTTGTCTGCATCTCTTGTGTTGTGAACAGAGCAAGAAATGAAAGCTTTCTCATGGTCAAATCTGAGGTTCATGTGTTTTCACGTGTCTGTACGGTAAAACTGCTGATCCTTTTGTAATTCAAAAAACCCCAATGCATTTAATGCTAGTATTTCAGGAGCAGTGTTGTATATAGCAGTTAAAGGGCTTCAAACATCTTTTGTCTGCCTAAAGGAGGATTTGCGGAGGGTTGAGAATTTCTCTTAGGTGGTCTAGAAAATACGCTAATAAAATAGAGTGCCTTTGTTCACAGAGGTTGTTCCACATCATTTTGACTCTTAGTTTTTGCATGCTGTCATTGCTTACAGTAAACAGAAATGTGATACTCAGTACTTGACCAATGTTGACTTTTTTTTGGGTGGTGGTCCACAGTCTTACCCTACCTCTCATAATTTGCCATCTGAGTTGATGCCCAGAATAATAGTGTGGTATGCAAACCTCACTCATTGCTAAGGTGAGACCTCTAACATGATGCATGTGCCAAGCACAAGGAAACAAGTGTTGAAAATCTCAGCTCTGCAGGATGGATACCTACCAAAGCCCTTGATTAAGACCATGAAGCTCAAATTCATTACGTCCTTTTTACAGTTTGCTCTCTTAATTGCTTTCTCTAGCAGTTGTCTGCACAAACAGTAAAGAAAGATACTTGTGTTGCAACTCCTCAGACATCTGAAACTAACAGTTGTTTTTTTTTCCTCTCTTTTCTGATTAGGATTTAGATGGCAATCTCCTTGACTCCTGGGAAGGGGTGAGAGTACAATGCCTTTGGTGCTTGAGCGATGGTAAAACCGTCCTAGCATCGGACACACACCAGCGAATTCGGGGTTATAACTTCGAGGATCTCACAGACAGGAACATGTAACTACCTTTCCCTTCAGTTTTGAATTCCTGGATCTTAGTCAGGAAAAATACTGAGGAAGGGTTTGTGGGGCGGGATGGGAAATGAGTTATTAAAATGCACTCCTATTGAAAGGAGAATAGGACAAGAGGAAATGTGCTGAAGTTGTGCCAGGGGAGGTTTAGATTCAATGTTAGGAAAAATTTCTTTCCTGAGGAATCGGTCAGGCATTGGAACAGGCTGCCCAGGGAGGTAGTGGAGTCACCATCCCTGGATGTGATCAAGAAACATGTAGATGTGACGCTTCAGAACATAGTTTAGTGGTTGTGATAGTTGGACTTCATCTTGGAGGTGTTTTCCAACTTTTCATCACATAATTACAGACTGTCAGGGGCTGGAAGAGACCTTGAAAGATCATCCAGTCCAACCCCTGTGCCAGACCAGGATCACCTAGAGCTGGTCACATACAAACACATCCAGGCAGGTTTTGAATATCTCCAGAGAGGGAGACTCCACAACCCCCCAGGCACTCTGTTCCAGGGCTCTGTCATCCTCACAGTTTAAAAAAATTTTTCCTCATGTTTACATGGAACTTCCTATGCCTCAACTTCCACCCATTGCCCCTTGTCCTGTCATTGGGCATCACCAAGAAGAGCCTGGCTCCATCCTCTTGGCACTCACACTTTTACATAGTTATAAACATTGATGAAGTCACCCCTTAGTCTCCTCCAAACTAAAGAGACCTGCATCCCTTCATAAGGAACATGTTCCACTCCCTTTAATCATTTTTGTGGCTCTGCTCTGAACACTTTCAATGATTCTATGGGAGAAGAACTGGTGAGTTCAAATTGCGTCAATATTAGAAACAACTTCCTAAGCACAGGAGCAGGTTTCTGGTGGCTGCTTCATTTCTATCATCAAGAGTTGTCTTCTCATTTGCTGGCCTATTCTACTAGATCTTATCTAGAAGTTAGGAGTTGGATTTGACGTCTAAAATACGTTTTGGCCTTGGGAAGTGTCATACACAAGCAAACTTCTGCAGACGTGTCTGGTACTAGGATATATAGAGGCAAACCAAAGTTCAACTTCAGAACTGTCTTTCCCTGGGTGACGTGCAGACAAAGGACTTTTGTCTTGGTGTTGCATCATTGTTTGGTTAAGTGTACTCTTAACACTGCTCTTTCTTATTCCAGAGTACAAGAAGATCACCCCATTATGTCGTTTACTATTTCTAAAAATGGACGTTTAGCTTTGTTAAATGTAGCAACTCAGGTGAGTCAGTGGTGGTGAAGGGAAATGCAAACAAATCTGCTTCTAAGTATTGCTTCAAGTTAAAGGTTTTGCTGCAAATCAGAATGTTTGACACTGAACAGTTGGATTTCATGTAGTATGAAGGCCTTAATATTCATAGAAAATAGCATGGCATTCTCTTACAAGAAGGTAGTCTTGTACCTGAGACTAATATTAATTTCATTATTTTTGCTGATTTACACTGAAGACTTGCATACTGTGAAATGTGTGTCATGAAATGTTAATCCCTGGCTGTTGCATTGGTACAGCAATAATTGTGGCAGTTTGACACGTCTAGGGGAGTGAGAACTGGATTTTACCTATCTCTACTTCTGGGAGATTGGGGAAGAATAGGAGCTTTCAGAATGGAAGGGACCACAGGCTAGAAGTTTAGTTTAGCAGTTTGGTATATCTTTGCTCTCTTGATCCAGTAACAGCGCTGAAGTTGGCTGAAACAGTGTGCTCTCAGGGTGCTTATTTGTGTGGTCTTTTTAGCATGAAAAACCCAAACCAGTGAATAATGTTTGATAATAAAATAACATTTCTTTTATACTACTTATTCCTAGGGAGTTCACTTATGGGATTTACAAGACAGAGTTTTAGTGAGAAAGTATCAAGGTGTTACACAAGGATTTTACACAATTCACTCATGTTTTGGAGGTCATAATGAAGATTTCATCGCAAGCGGCAGTGAAGGTAACATCAATCCCTTTTGTGCAGAAAACTAGAACACTGTATCCTTCCTATACCTTACCTTTATAATGTTGGTAACAGCTGTCATCTTCCAAAAGCAAGCAAGTGGTTCATTAAGTAAGTTTGCCAAAATCTCAATGTTCTTCATACTTCAGGAGATCATTATGTGCTGGCAGAAAGAACCTTTTGAGAGGATGGTGGTGGCAGCAGAAAGCATTAATGAATCTTTTGTATTGCTCCTGTAAAGCAAAAGCATCTGCATGGTTTTAATTAGAAGTGGGTGGGGTGTTGTTGAGGTCTTTTCTGTTTGTGGTATGATACTGAGGCTTATCATTTGGATCAAAAATATTTCTGGGGAGTAACAGCCTCATTTGTCTGTTGAAGATGTAGGTGTGGTGATGTTTTAATTTCAACAGAGTCATCAGCTTAATTACGGAAGGAGCAGTCTCAAATTAAGCATAGTCTTAAATTAAGCAGTTGTTGACATAGTCTGGTAGGGTTTCTTAGTGATCAAAGGCTCTGTGGTGTCTTTATTCAACTGTCTCCGGCAAGAATAGAAATTAGTTAATGGCTTGTCTGTTGAATAGTCTCAGTCCTGTCACTGACGTAGTACTATCACCTCCCATGGAGGTCACTTAAGATTCAGACTTTTTCAGGGTTAAGAATTATGCTTGGAATATGTAAGCAATCACTGTTAGTACTGTGTAATTCACTGCTGTTAGGAAATATGGTTGACCAGACAACTATTATCCTGTTCTGGAAAATACCAAATACATCTAAAATAAAACCCAATTTTACCTTTTGAGCAGACCCAGTGGAATATAATGGCTGAAGGACAGCGCCTCCAGGGTTCTAGGTTTGGGACCTGAGTACCCAAAAGTTTAGGGTTTGTGTTGAGCCATACTCATGTGCATCTGTAGGTGCATATACTACAGGGAACAAATCTTTATTTTTATTTTCCCCTGTTCATTTATTCTTCCCTTCATTGTCCTAAAGCAGTACTTAAGCAGTACTTAAACTGATAGCACCCTATTCATGCTTGCACTGTCTGAAGATGTTCCCTCTATGCACTAAATTGTTGCAAATATGGCTACTAAAAACGTCTGTGTGTTTTAAAAACCAAGCAAACAAACCCAACAGATCATACTGTAATTATTTTTTTAAGAAATAGATAGATTGCCATAAACTCTGAAACTTAAGGTATCTTGTCAGCAAAGTAGGGTTGTCCCCATGTTTGCATCAATAGGAAGAAAATAGGTCTCTTTCTGATAGGGGAAACTGACTGCTGCCTTGATCTAGCTAACTTGTTTTTTCCAAAACAAAATGGAGGCATTCTGACAAGCACCAAAATACTGGTTTGTGTTTAGGCTTTGATTCTCCCAGACAGCAGAGGCTTGCCTGTCCAGTGTTTAAGCAGAGAGTGCATTGTGTTGTTTGGTGAATAGCGTGGATATGTAGTCTCTTGAAATCGTAAGTGGAATGTAAACACAACCAGGACATTTGCATCAATGCAAATACATATAAAAGTGTTGTACTCAAATGAGCTGGTTCAGCAGAAGACAATTTGAGTTATCTCACGTGGTTCCATGATGCTATTCTAGCAGGTAAGTCAGAGAGCAAGTTTGTTTTTGAAGGGTTTGGGAGGAGGAACAGAGGAAGATTAGTTTGTTTGCTTAAGCCTTCAGAGTAACATCCATGTTAAAACCCCTAAAATCAATGGCAAAGTACTTTTAACGCTAGATGCAATTAGTAATCTTGTGTGATGTTAGTAATACATACTTGTTCATTTTACATAGCTGTGCTTGGAATAGTCCAAAGGCATTCCTCGAGTGGTCAGTCCACAGGCTTGTTAAAGGCTGCTGTCTAACCACCCAAACACCTGTAGCCATTTATTCTTCCACATGGTTGGTTATAAAGCAGTAACACACCTCTGAAAATTGCAGTGGTCTCACTAGTTCACTGTTCTAAGTGTAGTAAGTTGCTAGACATAATTAAAAGCTTCTTATCAGATATGATCTGCAAGGTGGTTTTACTGCATTTACTTTAACTGTGTACAAATTCATATTCAAATACCACACGCAGATTAATTGTCAAAGACAGGAATAGCTCACCACTTGAGGCATTACAGCTTCTGAGCAGCAAAGCTCATTTGCACTTTCACTGCAATGTTTTAGGCCTTTCCTAGCAAGATGTATTTCATAAACTATATTATTTTATTTAGATCTTTCTTAGTACTCATCAACAAGTGGTGGTTGTAAATATATTGCCTGAAGTATTCATGACTTCATTATATTTATAGATTAGTAGATGCATTATAAAGAAAAATAAATCTGCAAGACTTGTTTTTGAATGAGATTACAGCTTAAAGCTAGGAAGGGTACCCTGGTTTCTCTCTTTAGCTGTGCACTGGCTTATTTACATTGTAGTCAAATAATGTCTTTCAAATACCAAATTTAGTAGTCTTACAAAGTAGACTTACAAGTCTACTACGTACAAACTCAGTAGACTACAAATAAACATGCCTCTTAATGAAAGAGCTTTACCTGTGTCCTTTTGATGACTTTTAGAAGCAAAACTTCATTAGTGCTATTGCACATCTAACAGGTACGGGGTTTAGACATGGATTTTAAGAGGCTCAGGGGAGACCTTGTTGCTGTCTACAACTACCTGAAGGGAGGTTGTAGCCAGGTGGGGGTAGGTCTTTCCTTCCAAGCAACCAGCACCAGAACAAGAGGACACAGTCTCAAGCTGTGCCAGGGGAGGTTTAGGCTGGATGTTAGGAATAAGTCTTTCACAGGAAGAGTTAATGGCCATTGGAATGTGCTGCCCAGGGAGGTGGTGGAGTCACCATCACTGGAGGTGCTTAAGAGGGGACTGGATGAAGCCCTCGGTGCCATGGTTTAGTGGATTAGATGGTGTTGGGTGATAGGTTGGACTTGATGATCTAGAAGGTCTTTTCCAACCTGGTTAACTCTATTGTATTCTGTTTTGGTTTACAACACTAATGGGGTGGGGTTTTGGGTTTTTTAGTTGCTGAGACCTTGGGTAGAAGTGCTATTTGATGTGAGAAATCAAGTCTGTGCAGAACAGTTTCTCATGATGTTGTGGTTGTGTTGGGTGTTGTTTTTATGCCTGTTTTATTTAGATCACAAAGTATATATTTGGCACAAGCGTAGCGAGCTGCCCATCGCGGAGCTGACAGGGCACACGCGCACCGTGAACTGCGTCAGCTGGAACCCGCAGATTCCATCCATGATGGCCAGCGCTTCGGATGACGGCACCGTTAGAATATGGGGACCAGCACCTTTCGTAGACAACCAGGATATTGAAGGTGAAAACCAGAGTGGGGGGAGAGTGCAGCTGGCTCTGTTTTTCTAACCTTTAAAAGCTTACATCAAGGGCAATTGGTTCAGTGGATTTTCTTGAGGAGAAGCTGAGAGGGGAATCTTATTGATGTCTATAAATATCTGAGGGGCGGGTGTCAAGGTGAGGGTGCCAGTCTCTTTTGGTGGTGCCCACTAATAGGACAAGGAACAATGGGTATAAGCTGGAACACAGGAAGTTCTACCTCAACATGAGACACTATGGTGAGGGTGATGGAGCATTGGAACAGGCTGCTCAGAGAGATTGTGGAATCTTCTCTAGAGACTTTCCAGCCCCATCTGGATGTGATCTGCTCTAGGTGATCCTGCCTTGTCAGGAGTGTTGGACTACATGATCTCCAGAGGTCCCTTCCAACTCCTACCATTCTGTGATTCTATCAATAGAAAGAAAAATGCTTTTAAGTATTGGGCTAGAATCATTACTCTTACTAAAATATAGTTACTGTTTTCATGTAAGTTTTTTATTTGTGGAACAAAAAAAGGAAACAAGTGCTATTTCCAAAACTAGAGTCAAATTTCTGACATGGTGACATCAAAGTTATCTATGGCACCAAGACCTCAGGATTATATTAATTTGTATAGACTTCTTAAATTCTTGCCTCCAATGCCTGGGGTTTAATAACCTACGGTGCTATTAAAAATTAAACAATATATTGTGACCACACTGCAATTTGAATAAACACTGTTACAAAAGGAATCACAGAAGCATTTCAGTTGGAAAAGACCTTGAAGATCAAGTCTCAATCATCACCCTAAGACCACCGTGGCTGTTAAACCATGTCCTGAAGTGCCTTGTCTGCACGTTCCTTAAACACCTTCAGGGATGGTGACTCCACCACCTTCCTGGGCAGCCTGTTCCAATGCCTGTTCACTCTTTCAGTAAAGCCTAATATCCAATACAAGTGTGGAGAGAATAAAGAGTCCCACCATAAAATCTCTACCCAATTGATTCTTTTCTAGCCATAAGAAATTGTCTATGCCCAGCAGAGACAGTGCAACTTTTGTCACTGATAAAATGCAGACATGTTCTTAACACTTCATACCTGCCTCCTGAACTGTTAATGAGATGACCTCTGAGAGGTGATTCTGCAGTTCATAGGCTTCTGGCTTTACACATTTCACCTTGTGGTGAAAATGTACAGTAGGCACTAAAATGGACTACAGTGTATCCCATTGCCACAAGAGCTCATGGGTACTGAGTGTGTGGACATGAGTTCAAGGGGAAGCTGGACAAAATAGTCCGAGAGAAACTCACTGATTTCTAGTAGGTAAGTGAACACCTCTAGTTCAGAATCCACCTCAGGTGAAAATGGTTGAAAGTTGGAAGGAGTTCTCTGCTCCTGTGCTTTCTGATGCATTTGCTTCTGGCACTGGACCTGGTAGAGCAGCCTGGCCAATCTCCTCTTTGAAACACCTTGAATGCACCTGCAAGGACTCAGATCCTACCTTTCAGCTGGTTTTACTCTGGTTTTGTTTGTTTGCTTTCTCAATTAGCTGCTTACTTGCCTTTTTTTGTTTGTTTTTAGTACCTCCAGAAAATTAGGTAGTAAAGACACTAAAACCCAAACCAATAGAAACTGGATTTCTCCCAGCAGTGCTTCCACAAGAGATGTAGGTGCTCATATTGGTGATCCTGCTCTGGCGAGGGAGTTGGACTAGATGATCTTTCAAGGTCCCTTCTGACCCTTACATTCTGTGAATACCACCTAACAACTCAGGAAACTTAAATGGATGAGAGCCAGATCTAATTATCACAGTTCCCTGGAAGTGGGACACAAATGTGTCGCACCCTTTTGGAAGAGATGGGGTGTTGTTTTTTGTATACCGGGGCTTAGCATTCTAAATTAATCTCTAAATTAATGTGAGTAATATCCTAAGTAATTTTAGCTGCAGTATAAGAGGCATTAACTAATGCATGTCCAGTAAAACTCAGATAAATGTGCTGTATGAATGACCTTATGATGGAAACACAAACTGCTGACCGGATCTTCAAGGTGTGATTTCTTTTATGTTTCTGTTTCCTTTGCTCAGAGGAATGCAGTAGCATGGATAGTTGATGGCGAATTCGGAGCAGACGACTTCAGTAACTTAATTAGTCGTATTTTAAATGGCTTGGGATTTGGTGCAAACAAACATGATTGATAGCTGGACAGACATGCTCGTCATGAGAAAAAAAATAAAGAACCATTTCTGAAGCCCGGTTGGGGCCAAACATTTACCACCTTGCTTCATAGTAACCAGTCAAGATGAAGCACGTCGTTAGAACGTTGTTGGACACCGTGTTGAAATTACCCCCCCATCGGTTGTGAAGAACTGTGCTACATTCAGGCTAACCATTGAACTCAGTATATATATTTTTCCCTCCTGCCTTTTTGTCTGGCGGGCTACTGTTCTTGTTGCTCTTCTGTGTAATGAAGTTTAAATGCTTGTTTGGAACACTTTATTTAACAATTTAGAAGGCTTGATAGAAAGAGTGCTTTAGTCTGAAGAGTATACATTGGATCAGAAAGTATTTCCTTCTCTTGTTTCTCAAGTCTCTCTCCGCCTTACTTAGCTTGAGATCTTTGCAGCTTGGTTCATGGATTCTAGCCTTGCCCGTTGCGCAGTATATATAAAATTGAGATGATAAACCAATGAACTATGTCAAAAGCACTCTCAGTATCACATTTGACAACAAGTTTTGTACTTTTCACATAGCTCGTTGCCCTGCCAAAGGGGTTAACAGCACAATTTTTTAAAAATAAATTATTTATAGGATTAAAATGACTTCATTTGTATACATTTGGAATTGAAACCAATGCAAGGAGTGTCGTGAAACACAGTATCCCCGATGCTTTTCCGGAGTGTCTTGAGACCCAATCAAAAGCCGTGTCTGGAAGGAGCTTTGTTCAGGCAGTGAAGCTTGTTCTAGAGGGATAAACTCGCTCTCCCATCTTTTCCAAATAGCTAGAAAAAGTGTTCAGAGTGCACCATCAGAGTTTAAACAAGATGAGGTCGTCTTGTGTTGTTTTTGGGGTGGTTTGGCTGTTTGTTTTTAATTACATGAACGTATGCAACAACGCTGCTGAAAGGTAGACTACACCTCAAGGGAAGAATGTGTTGAATCCTTTCTTCTCCAAGTCGACGTTTTGTATAAGTAATTAACATACAAATAATAATTGAACACTTGTGTTACAGTGGCAGTTTGTTTGGTAAACAAAGGTGTAGAGATTTATTTTTTTTTTCCCCCTTTTTTTCCTAGATTCCTGAGAATCTACTTTTTAAGTTTGCAGGTATATAAATGCCTCTTCCAGAATTTGTTGCAAGCTGGTGCTGTGAACATCTTGACACATCTAGGAATAGTTCTCTTAATATCCCACATTAAGAAAAGAGACATCTGTATTTTAGGTATTCTTTTTTTTTTTTTACATAAACAGATGGGCTGGCATTGCTGTGCTTCTGTACTACACACAAATTCGTTGTGGGATGGCACTGGATTCCCTTTTGCCTCCTTAGGTGGAAAGGTAGTGTTGGTACTGCAGTGAGTGTAAAGAGGGAGCAGGGAAAGGCATGCCACCAATAACTGATGTGAACAGAAGAGTGGACTTCATCCTTTAATGAGATTATAATTTAGTGTCCTTCTTAGTCATGTGTGGAAGAAGGGTGGGGGAAGGTTTGCTGGAGTTCCTGGGAAGCGTTGCCACTTTGAACGGGAATGTGCTGTTTAACATGAACAGTCCCTTTTCTTTTTCTCAAAAATAAAATGAAGCTTAGCAGGTTAGACTTATTTTAATTATTTTTTAGATTCCAGCCATCTGTTGGTGGTGTGGTTGTAATTGCAGCCATCAGTGGTTCCTAGCACTGGAAATAACGTGTAAATTTAAGGCTGTAGCTAAATTAATTCTTCTGTTAGTCAGTTCTAGAGGAGAAAGTTTGTTTCTCTTTCTAGTTAAGCCAGCAAAAGATGAGTGAGTCTTGCTCTCGTGGCATCAGTGTTGCAGAGAAACAGACCGCTTTCCTGAAGTCAAATTATAGTTAAGCTAAACCTTTGGGGTTTTAAATAAAAAAAAAAAGGGGTACTTAAATTGTAAACAGTGTTTTGTATGTTTAGAACATGGCATAACTCATAAGCAATGCCAGTATGTGAATCTATGAAAGTTACCCTAGTATTGACTTACTCTGGAACTTCTGTTTTCAAGTAGCATAATTGACATAATTATGTCGAGAATAATCCTGGGTTTGATGTCTCATACGATGGTCTGGCACTACTTGCTTGCTTTACATTCATGGGACCTCAGTGGGAGCTTTGGACTGGTGCCAAAGGCTGGGTCAAATCTCAAGTTTAGGCTTGAAGTCTCATGCACTTCAACAGGCATTTTGAATGTGGTGGCTATATCTAACTGAAGTGAGGCCCCCTGGGTGGGGGCTGATGCCTACTTTCCACTGCAATGCATTATAACTACAAATTGAAATGTAGTCCTTTTGCCAAAATAACTACCCCTCTATTTTGATGTTTCTCTTTTGGACTTGGTTTGTACCTCTGAAATAACACTTCAGGTATTTAGAAACAGAGTGAGGGAGAAGCACATATTCCACTATCTCCACTTCAGTTTAGTGTTGTAATTATGCAATGTCAAGGAAAGCCTGCTAGATAGAGCAGTGTTTCTAGTGTCTCCATAACAGCAGGTTGCACAGGGGTTTGCTGCTCACAGGTGACAAGCAGAGATGAGAGAAAGGTGACAGAGAAATCTTCAATCACTTGGTGCCCCTGTAAACTGATATGACTAGATCTGGCAGCAGTGACTACCACTCCCAGCTATTTCTAATGTGTCACTTGTTCACAGTATGTGGATTGAAAAGTAACAATATGTTTTGTGCACAAACAACAAAATGAGACTGGGGAGTGGGGCGGGGACAGGGACAGAGGAAGTAAGTTTGCTCATTTGCAACACAATTTCCATGTGCTTAAAAATGTTGATAGGCTGGAGTTTTAAGGCTGAAGTGAGTACACGCCTCCAGTGAACAACTGTATTTCTAGTCAACAGACTTATGAGTTTAGAGAGGAAAATAATCTGTCTACTGCATTTGTAACTTTCTCTGGTCAGCTGCTGGCTTGAAATATTCACGGTAGCCACAGGCTCTTGTCAAGGCAGATCCTTAAACAAAAATTGTGCTGAAGCATTTTGTAATCTGAATGTTCTTCAGCTGTTCAGGTAAGTAATTTTCAAGGCACAATGGAGCACAGAAGGGAGAATGCCAGATCTGTCCTTATTTTGGAGGAGAGTGTAGTGGGGGTGGGGAATGAGACCTTTGTTTTAGACTCTGTTTTTTCTGAAGTTCTCCAACTTGTAACTTCTTTTTAGGATTAGAGCAAAGATGCAAGCTAGAAATCTATCCAGATCTTGCCAGTTACTTCTCAACTTGACTTCAAATAGGTAATGTTTAAGACAACTTGGTCTGTTGGTGGGAGGTTGTGTCTAGTTGTACACTTTTACACTGCTAAGTTATCCTCCCATCCAAAACCAGTTCTGAAGCCTTCCTTAGCAAGGGAAGCATGACTTGTACAACTGGCTGTAGTTTGAGGGGGAAATGTTCTAGACCCAAATTGGCAGGGAGGCAGAGAAAGAACAACGAACATAAAAAGCAGGATTTACTGACCAACAGACAAACTACTGTAACTCAAGGTGAGGAAGGAAAAATGCACTTTCAATAGTTAGTCCATGTTTTTTAGCTGCAAAAGACACTTGTATCTATTTTTTTTTGTTTGGGTTTTTTTGGTTTGGGTTTGTTGTTTTGGGTGTTTTTTGTTTGGTTGGTTTTTTTTTAGAGACTATTAAGAGGAACATCCATCCCATAAATGGCTAATCCTTTTGACCTCCCCCTGTCTTTCCCACGTTGGCTTGAGTCCGTTTTCAGATGCCATACTTAATAGTGAAAACTGCTACTCCTCCAAATGTTTTAGAAAGAAAGAAAAAGAAAGAAATAATCATTAACTTTGACACTTTTTTTTTAAACAGGGTGGACTTAATTGAAGTGTGCAGTGTTGAACTACTGCTGCAGTAGCTGCTTCTAGTTGAAATAAACTGTAGACAAGTTTTCTGTCTATTAATCCAGATCATCTGGATTCAATAATAGTTGAAAAGAAAAATGTCTGTGAGAGTGTTCCTCCCATCCAGTATGAATGTGTTGAGTGCATGTGAACAGACAGAGAACCAAACATTCTAGGTACTTGTCATGTTTTATTGCATACTTTTAAGTTGTGTGTATGTGACATGTCCTTTGACCAGAAGAGTTGGGTTGGGGGCTGGGGTTTGATTTTTTTTTTTGGGTTAATATCAGTATATTTTTATAAATTTGAAATCCATGGTGCCCCATATTTTATTTTTTCTAACCATTTTTCCTTGTTAGGGTCTCTATGTGCTAGATTTGAATCTTTAACCTTTTTAGGCACAGACAAGGGAGGAAAAAAAAAAAAAAAAGAAAAGAAAGAAATGAAACTTATTGGCTCCTTCAAAACTTAAGGGACAAAATAGCTCCTCAAAGCATGTATGTACTTACAAACCAAGCTGTAGAGATCAAGGAAAAGAACTTCATTTGTTGATCTCAAGATTTCTAAATTGTCAAGATTTCTATGGAGTTGTGGTGGAACTAGTTAACACTTAGAGCTTTTGGTATGTAATGACTATTTGCTATGGACTGATATTAAATGTTTCAAAAGGATTGCGTTCTTAAACTTGCTGGGTAATTTTTTGGGGAGGGGAGGGGTGTTTTTTGGGGTGTTTTTTTTTTTGTTACTCTCCTCAGATTATATTAAGTAGTTCAAAAACTTCATTGCTCTATTACATTAAAAAAAACCATAAGAACTTTGGGTCTGGTATTTATTTTTCACTTGTTTTGCTAATTATTTACAGCACACCCTTTGAACTTTTTTTTTTTTTTTAATTATTTCTTGTTTTATAAATGTGTAGTATTTTAAAGATATCTTTAAAGATATTGTTCCATTGGGTTAACTTCTGAGTTGTTTTTATTAGGATTTTTGGAAGGGGGTGGAAAAAAAAGGCAAAACAAAACCACAGACAACACTTTTTTTTTTGCCATGTTGGTGCACAGCACTTAACAGAACTGTTTGTATTCCCTTTCTTTTGATTCAATAAACAGAATAAATAACTGGAATGAATAGTTCTTAGTTTCCCTAACTTCACTGACATGAATGACTTGGGTGTTAATTTCTTGATCATTAATTATAGATTTTATTATTATTATCTTTTTGGTCCATATTCTATTTTATTTCTTTGCTAGGAAAATGAATTTGTGGCCTTTTAGCTGAAGAAGACCTGCTCAGTGTGTTACAGGCTTTCCAGTTCTTGCTATGTGGCTCTGCTCTGCCTTGTGTTCGTGTTTTCACTCTGCATTTAGCCCTCTGCTTGCCTGTGTCTTGTTGCCTGCTTATCTAAGTTGTTGAACGTCTGGCTCCTTTAAGACTCCCTGAAAGCCTTAATTCTTTCCTGCTGGAGCTTGCTTCAGCACCACCCAAAAGGTTGCTTTAGGTGATCTGTGGGTTCTGTGGGGTTTAATACTACTTCTTAAGAAGGTGCTCCTAAAGTACTTGCATCTCCTGCTTGGATTTCTCTTAAACTGGAGATCAGGGACCACCACTTGGAAGTTGGCCTAAGAAGCTTTTGTGGCTGAGGGCTCTTGGAGCCACTTCTCAACTCTTGTCGTTGTTCAAATTAACTCTGCCACCTTCTACCTCTTTCTTATGCCAAAGAACCCCATTTTTGTCCTGGATTTTTGTGTCAAGAAGTCGTCTCTTCTCAGTGGTGTCCTGTGCTAGGACAAGGGCAATGGATACAAATTGGAACACAACATGAGGAAAAACTTGACTGTGAAGGTACCAGAGCGCTGGAATAGGCTGCCTGGAGAGGCTGTGGATTTTCCTACTCCAGAGACTTTCAGCACCTGTCTGCATTTGTTTCTGTGACCTACCCTATGTGATCCTGCTTTGGCAGGGGAGGTGGACTTGATGATCTGCAGAGATCCCTTCAGTCCCTATCATTCTGTGATTCCTTGATGTTAGATCATTTTTATTCAGCTTCAGCTAATGTTCTGTGAAATGAAAAGCTGTACCTGAATTGGCTTTTCCCTTTCCTGTAGCTTTTCCAAACTCAAACCCTTTTGCTAAGTGCTTTTTTTTTTTTTGAAGTCTTTGAGCATTTTTTTAAGGTTGTTTTGTTTTTTTTTTAAATCTCTGAGCTTCTCCATCAATTAGAAAAGATCTTTGCTCCCTCAGATGACACCTCTGTGTTAGCTTCATTCTCTCCCTTACTGTTCAAGTAGTGTATGGATAATTATGGCTTGCATGCAGCTGCAGACAGAAGCAGCCTGCCTTATTCCTTTCCATGTGCTGTTTCCCTTGGGACTTTGTGGGAGGGTTGTTAGATTGAAGACTCAACTATAAATGATCCACATAGCAGACAAAGGAAGTTGGGGTTGTGGCTGGGTTTGCTAACTGTGCTTCCTCTGTTGTCGTATGTCTGCCTTTCACTGGTGAATGCAAGAGGAACAGCTTTGTGGTTTCTATAGAATGGTTGGGGTTGGAAGGAACTTCCAAAGGTCACCTAGTCCAACCCCCCTGCAGGGAGCTGAGACATCCTCCACTAGATCAGGTTCCTCAGAGCCTCGTTGAGCCCTGAAATACCTCCCTGGGCACCCTGTTGCAGTAGTGCACCACCTTCATGGTGAAGAACTCCTTCCTGACATCCAGTCTAAATCGTTAATTTCAAACTGTTGCCTCTTGTCCTATCCCTGCAGGCCTTTGTAAATGGTCCCTCTCCAGTCTTCTTGCACACCCCCTTCAGGTATAGAACTGTGAGATTTCAGCACATAGAAAATGTAAAATGTATACCAATTTTTTTGAAACACTTCAGGTGATTTAAAAGAAATCACATCAGGAACCTGAGAGCAGATGAGCATTTCACAGTTAGGTGCTAAATCCAAACTCTGCCTAAGTAGGGGACTTCTCCAGAGGAACAGTTTTCTCATTTACCCTGTCCCTTTACCCCTTGGCCCATGTTAACTATGGTGCCTGTGTCCCTCTGCTCTTTTGTCTGTGTTGCACATGCTTAGGCTATCAGCTCCTTGCAGAAAGATGGCAGTCCCAGCTCTCTCCTCAAAGAACTACAATGCTTTGAAGAGTAACCATTGAAGTCTATATGCCTCTAACATTTCTGCCAAAGATAATTTACTGATAACTGCAGGATAGTCCATATAGCCCACATATTCCTCCTCCATCCCCAAATCCCATCATTAGCATATCCTTAGAGGCAAAATCCTAGAGAGCTGCTTGTGAGAAAAAGAACAAGAGGAAAGCTGTTTCAACACTCAACAGATAAAGATTTGCTTTTGTGGACTTTAGGAGAGTTTGAGGTTGGTTGTTACCCCTCATGTTCTTAATTCACACTACTCACTGAAAACAGTAATTAACTAGGATAAGTATATTCTTTAATAAAATATTTTAGAGTCGTGTCCGTGTCCCCCCCCCCGATGTGGTGTTATTTTCTTTTATCCTTCCCTATTCTGATGTCATCTGAAGAACCACTTCCCTCAGTAGAGGAAAACAGAAGCTTTTCAATGAGTGGTAATTTCTACCACTTACACTAGGGAATTAGGTGTACCCTATCTAATGTCATGACAGTAATTATGAGGTGCTAGTAGTTAGAAATCATTGAAGACAATGTACCTTACAAACATTCTCAGTAATGATGAAGCTCTTACCTTGACATTATGTCTTTGGAGTAAGACCTAAACTTGTCACTCATTACGTTTAATCTACTGCTAGTGCTACAGCAAGGACTTAACTCGAGCAGCTTACTAACACTGCCCTTTCTTGTAAAGCCAAAGTCTGTGGAGCATATTTTTTTTCATGTACAAATAAGTTAGTTGCTTACCATATGAGCTGCTACAGAACCTGCTGACTTCCCTCTCTTTTAAAGTTTTATTTGCTCTCTTTCCAGACCTACATCCCCTCTGGATTTCAGCTTTATAAGGCAGTACTTTCTGTACTTTTGATTTGTGTGGTGTTATCTGGTCAGTAGCATGCAGCTGGGGTAGTTATTTCCTTCGTTATGTTTTTAATGAGTGTAATTTTCAGCAGTGTTTCATCTTTGCAACAGCTGAAGTTGGACTCCATCCATCACAAATTTAAAGCCAAGCTTCTTGATCAAACGCTGAACAGGAGGTAGCTAGAGCAATCAAGCCTCAGTGTTGTATTTTCACTGCTGGCCACAAAAACAATCTGCCAACTGCAGTGATAATGCCAAAGAACAAATACTAAACAGGGAAAGGCTCATCAATTTTAAGACTTAACTGCAAACCTGTATTTCTGAAGCGTTCACTTGATGTATTTGTTTCCAAGAAACCATTTCTGGGCACATATAAAAAATTTAAAGACAGCTCTCAGCCAGAGAGGGTACAAATTCCAGTTTATATACTTACTGCTGATGCAAAAGCTGCATTAAAAGAAACTTACTTTGCTGGTGTCCTTGAAGCAGGCACATCAGAATTGAGATAACTGAGTTCACCAGACCCACCTCCCTGAGCTAGTCACACTTTTTTCGTCACTTCAGTGGATATGGAAAGAGCAGGTTCATGGAGTAGTGACTGCAGATAGTCTTTTGCTCTGTAATCAACTCCAACCCTGGTGCAGTACGAGGCTTGCTTTGTAGAGAGATCTATGATGTATTTTCAATGCCAAAATAAGAGTTGAAGGGGGAAAAGCAAGTATTAATCATGTTTCTTATTTATCTGGTTTTCAGTCTTACACACAAGTGTCACTTTTACCAAAGGGGGCCTTAATCCATC
Organism: Picus viridis; assembly: GCA_033816785.1. NCBI lineage: Eukaryota > Metazoa > Chordata > Aves > Piciformes > Picidae > Picus > Picus viridis. The sequence goes on from CM066577.1 coordinate 4,192,151, forward strand.
CAAAGACAAGACACTCCATATGGGTTATTGAAGGGAGGGATGGAAAGGGAGAAAAGCATCATTTTTATTCCATTGCTTTTTAGCTGAAAAACACACTGACACAAAGATGCAAACTGTGCTACTGTTCCACTTCGAAATCTATGGTCCAAGCACTTCAAACTAGGCTCTAATAGGACAGCTTGAGAGCCAGAGGCACATCCTGACACCTTTCAGTAAGAAGCAGACATCAGAGCTGCACTTATATTTGTGCTGGAGCTACCACTATTATCAGCCCATGCTGCTGAAAGGAGTTTAATTTCTTACCATTGAATTCCTAAGCGATCAGTTCTCTAAGTAAGGATTTCATCTTACAGAAGCTGCAGCTCCAGCAGTTTGGGTTGTAAAAGGAACAAAAACAACTGCTACACAAATCTGATGTCTTTTGAAAATATTTTATGTTAAAAATACAGAAAAATATTTCTTGTTCAAGGAGGAAAAATATACTGCATGACGACACTGATCTAGGTATGGTCGAAGATGTCTGTGGCTCCACCACCAGTCACTGGAGTGATGACCCAATTTGGCAGCTAAGGTTTCTTTCTCACCTTCTCAATCATTTATCAAAGCCAGAATCATACTGTGACAAAACAGAAAACATGACACCAGTGGATTACTGAAGCATGTGCAAATAGGAACAGCTCTCGCTTTCATGAGAGAATTGCACTTGATTCTGAAAGTCAAGGCAACTGTGCTATGTGCTTTGCTTATGCAGACAAGGACTGTAGAAGCAATACTGCAGTAGAACAGTAGTTCTTTCATCTTGTAGTAAGTGGCCCCACCACAAAACTCCATCTGTTTAGAGGTGGGTAAGTTACACTTTATTTTCTAAGACAGAACTTGTAAAATAAATTTAGTCCTCCAGATAACTTCCATTCTAAATAGGCCACTTATCCCAGGTGCTGAAATCATCTAACTCCTTAGATTGTACTTAATAGTGGTTTTGAGATTGAGGAGTAGTCTGGGTTTCCAAACAGTGTTTGATCAGAAAGAATAAAGACATATAATGAGCTCACAGATAGCTGTCAAAATACATTATTGAGGCTTAGCAAGATGTGAGAAGATAAGACACAGATACAGCAATTACAGTGGCAGAACAGAGGGTATAAAAATAGCTGGCAGACAATTCCTTTGTTCCTTGTGAGCAATTTTGGAAACTAACCTGTAAAGGTACATGAAGAAACACAGCAGATGAAAGCCTAGTTTAATCATAGCTTCCTTCATGTGTGATTTCAGTTGTCCTCGGTTATGGATCTCTGTGGGATCAAATACCCCCATGTTTCCACTTGGCACCATAATGTACCTGAAAGTTTAAGGAAATAAAAAGACAAAACCAAACAACACAAACCAGAAGTAATACCAGAATTATACTCATCAAAACATTAGAGTTTTCACAAAAGGAACTTTTATCTGCAGAGCTGTCTCACAATATGGCATAAGGGAGCTCTTTAAATTCCATTTCAGACTGAGGATATTGCTTGTATTGTGCCACTACAACCCACAGAGTAAAGGGACAAGAGATGCTGCTAAAAGGATCAGCCCAGCTTCCCATGCACAAAAGGGAGATTTTCCTGGTCACAGCCAGTTCTAGTTTATTTTCACTGTTATTTGTGGTTACTTGGTGTCAAGAAAGGAAACATCTACCCCCAGTGGAAAAATGCATTAGACGAAAGGGACTGGAAATGAATTAATTTAGGTAAGAAATAGTGATTTATTTACCAAAAAACCCCACACTCAGATAATCACAAACCCCAGTGGTCAAAACAAGATATTGCAGGACAAAGGACCCCTGTTTTTTTCCTGTTTTTATCACAACTATCCTCCCTTACCTCAGCAGGGACACAGGCTGATGGGATGAGAGACTGGACACAACCAAAGAAGTTAAGTACTGCTATCTGAACCCACATAAGAACAAAATTTGAATGGAAAAGTGAAAAGCAAATAAAGGAAGAATAAAGCCAGCAAAACAAATGTTTGTGTCCTGTGAAAATTCACCAAGAGCATATTCTTTTCTCACAGGCATTTCTCAAATACAAGTACATGAAATTCTCACTGCAGCTGAGCTCAGTCTAGAACAAACTTGTTACTTCACTGAGATGTCACGCAGGCTCTGCCTTCCTGGAAGAATACTCTTTCTACACAGGAATTTAACCCCCCAACTTACACCTGGAGCAAAAGCAAAGTCTCAGAATGTACATATTGGATGTTACAAAGAATTTCTTTACTGAAAGAGTGGTTAGACATTGGAACACTCTGTCCAGGGAGGTGGTGGAGTCACCATTCCTGGAGGTGTTCAGAAAACTAATAGATGTGGCACTTTGGGACATGGTCTAGTGGTCATGGAGGGGGTAGGTAGAAGGTTGGACTTGATGCTAAAGGTCTTTTCCAACCTTAATGATTCTATATTTGTATGTATTTGGAAGGACACCACTGGTAATCCTAGAGGCACTCCCCCACCTCTTAAAAATTAGTTTCAGTAACAGGAGGGGAAAGAAGAGAAGAAGAAACAAGGATGTTTTCTAGCAGCAGCAAAAGAGGGGGAAAAAAACAGAACCCAAAGAAGTCAAAACCACAGTAGCTGCCTGTCTTTCACAAAGGCATTACAATGCACTACAGCATATTAGATGATATAACAGATGATCCTTGGGGTCCCTTCCAACCTGGCATTCTGTGATATTTGACTAATAACAATTAGGACCCCGGAATATAGTTCACATTAAGTAACTCCAATTTGAAATTAACTTCTAAATTTGAAGCTTGTGCAATTGTTATTCTCAGTTATTATAAATGGGCAAATTATTGTCCATTTACTGTGAATGTAAAGCATTTTATTTGAGAAAAGGAAGAACACAAGTTTCCTGTACCAATTTACCCTAGAAAGAGAGTGAATAATAGTATTTATCAATTTAGCCTAAGAAGATAGGTAACACTTCAATTTAACTGCAATTACCCAAGGGAAGTAGTTTTTCCAGGAGGCCCACAAGCTAGCTCAGTTCATATCATACATGTAAGGAACTGCAGTGATGGACACAAGGATGCTAGATACTGGCAAACCCAACTCAAGCCAGCTGTCATACTCTAAATAGCAAAAAACTTCTGCAGCAAAATGACACAGAACATGAAAACTGTCAGCTGTAGTGAATATGCAGACTGGTGCCTACAGGATCTCAACTCAGTGGAAGATGCTGCTACAGCAACAAGACATTTCCTTCTAAATGAAACAATTTTGTAAAGGATGTGGAAGACCTGTTCAAAATTTCCCCTGCACTATAAAGACACTTTTCCCCTCCCTACCCCCTTTTTTGTTTTCCCCACTCATTCAGTTTTAAGAGGGGTACAATCTACTTAAAGCCATGGCAAGAATCACATTATTTGGACCTGTTGTCACAGGGGGTCTACATAAAAAAGAAACACAGGCTAAAGGGAAGTGTTCAACCTTTTTCTTTACGAGTTGCTATCCTTTTGCCTTCTCATACTCGTAATGTCTTTGTAATTCTTGTTTCTTTCACGTGGTAGCAGGTCTAAGAAACAGTTAAGAATTTAAAAAGCATCTGTTTTGAAATTACATTATCAAATAAGATGCTTCCAAAATCTTGTTTTAAAACAAGGGAAACCTAGGAGAAAACCATATCTCACTGGAGATTCTGTAAGACACTACGAAATTCAGCAAAAGATGAACTAAATGAGCACTTGAGCATGCTGAGCAAAAAGGGCCAGCAGGATGTTAAAATAAGCATGTTGCAGCTTTGACACTCCCCTTGGTGCTGTTTTGAAACAATTTAACCTCCCCAGGATTTGTTTCAGATGCCCCTTCCACACAGAACTTTCTTACTCTTTCTGACGTCAAGACAAGTAGTAAATGAAACCAGTGCTGCCTGTAACTGCCATTTACTCTGCAAGATTAAGCAGGTTTTGAAGGAAAGAGAATAAAAAGATTATTATCCTACTTTTTCCCTGTTATCACTTAGATAAACTACAAAGCACAGACCTCTTCAATCTCAACACAATTATTTCTATTTCTGTACTCATCTTGGATTAGAATCATTATAATCATAAATGATAATCATAAACCTTTTCAAATCCATGTGCAGCAACATTTACTCCAGGAATTGCTTCTTGAAATATTATAGCATATGAAGATTCAAGCACATTCCTCTGATGCTGGAAGCTTGCAGCTCACGATAATGGGTCCAAATTTCATCTGTTCCTACTTAATCCTAGTTTCAGTAATTGGTGCATCCAAACTACTTTAGAGTCCACCATTTTTTCTGACTCCCATTTTGTCTTATGGATCTCCCTTAGTAAAGAGATTACAAATAAACTGCAACAAATCCACACCCAGTTCTCATTAGCTTAACAACTGTAACGGTTCAGTTCTCTGCATGTCAAATGATACCAAAAATAAAATTCCTTTTTGAACTGACAGTCCCAATGTTGCCCCATGGAAACCCCTACTGGTAAGTAAACCATTTCAAAGTGGTGGATGGCTCAGTGTACAAAGATCAGTAACATTAACAGCTGTCGGGAGTTGAAAACTCTGCAAACCCTTCCAAATAAAAGAGGCAAAATGAGAGACTGAAAACAATGCAAATGAGGGGGAGAGACAAGACACAAGGGGGAACTTCTTTACTGTAAGGGTCCCAGAGCACTAGAACAGGCTGCCCAGAGAGGCTGTGGAGTTTTCTTCTCTGGAGACTTCTCCGCTCCTATGAGGACAGACGGAAGGAGTTGGGGCTGTTCAGTCTGGAGAAAAGAAGGCTCCGAGGTGACCTCATTGTGGCCTTCCAGTATCTGAAGGGGGCTACAGGAAGGCTGGGGAGGGACTTCTCAGGATATCAGGTAGTGATAGGACTAGGGGGAATGGCATGAGAGTGGTGAAGCCGTGGAATGGGTTGTCCAGGGAGGTGGTTGAGGCCCCATCCCTGGAGGTGTTTAAGACCAGGCTGGATGAGGCTCTGGCCAGCCTGATCTAGTGTGGGGTGTCCCTGCCCATGGCACGGGGGTAGGAACTAGATGATCCTTGTGGTCTCTTGATTCTATGATAAGACAGTAAAGGAAGGAGGGTGTGGGAGATAATACCCAGCCTGATAGTTTTATAGCAATGCTGACCCAAGTATTTTTATGCTGATACCACTATCAGGTCTGTTCAGTACAGCATGAAAAGGATCAACAATTATGTTTATGGTACTTCATAATCCCAATTAACATGCTATTGTTTCCTATGAACTTGGGAATGACTCACAAACCAAGACTCCTGGGCACTAGAAAGAATGCAAGGAAAGGCCCAAAGTTTCATATCCCTGACACTGTTGAGTTGTTTGTAATTTTAGTTGCTAGGAAAGGAGAGTTTCATGTCAGTTAGATCCAAGAAGACTGCTTCCAGCTCAAGAACACAGCTGAAGGATCCCAACAACTAGATGATCTTCAGGGTCCAGTCTAAACTGTACAGACTATTTCCACACTACACTACAAGGTAAATTAATAACATTGAAAAAAAGAAAGTTAAAAAAAGCACACAACCCCCTTTGCACTTACCTATATATATTCCATGTTGCTACTGGTAAATTAAGGAGAAAGATGAACCAGTGCAATGAAATAAGCATTAATACAGTTACAACAGCATGGCCAATCACCTCAGGGACCACCCACTGCAAAAAGGGAAAGGGGGGAAAAAAAGTTACACACACAAAAGGACATTTCTTTCTGAAAAAGAGATCTATCATGGAATTATCATTCAATTCTAAGCATGTGAAACTCAGACAGAAAATTCATGGCATACGATTTCATCACAATGTGGAGAAATCAATACCTTCAGATTCCACATGAATTAGCCAGAAATCAAACCCTAGATAATATGACAGAGTTACTTTACCAAAGTATTGCAAACGTTTCTAAGAGGAGCACAGCAGCTCTTTGGACACAACTATATCACACAAGTACTTAAGTATACAATGCTCATCTAAAATGACTGCAGAGAACAGTGGACTTAGGAATGAGTGCAGCAGGTAACTAAAATCTGCAGGCACAGGACATACAAACAACCATCAGACTTGGAACCATGAAGACAGTTGTTCAGTATGAAAACTGGCAAAATTAAATTGGGTCAGCCTCAACTCATTTTCATTGTGATAGTATCCTGCGGCATTGCCTGCTATGTTAAGAGAGAAAATATCTTTACATTAAATTAAAGTGAACACCCATGTGGGAAAGCCACACTGATTCAGTGAAATCAGATTTAATCAGATTTGGTTTAAACAGTAGCTATCAGAATAAAACCCTCTACTGTTCAAGAGGTAAGAAATTATACAGAAGCATCAGAGAAAGTTGCTGTAAGGATCTGAGTTCAGTCACGAGCAGACACTCCTGGTGTGGGCGGATTCAAGAATTAAAGCACAGAACTCGAGAGCTCTGTGAAGGGTTATGTCTCAGTCCCACAAATTGAAAGCAGGCAGCCCAACTCAGAGCACCAAAGGTCAGAAGCACAGCCTTTCATGAGTGAATTTGCTGAAAGATGTGCATCTGAAAGAGACAAGCAAACAGAAGCAAAAGATACGTGCACACTATTGCCTGTCAAGGTTCTTCAGATGTACATTACATCCCTTTCTCTTAAATCACATTAAATGCAAAGAAGAATAATTTACTTTATTGAGTTTTGAGCAGCAGGATCTAGCATTAATGTAGTCACATTCCAAATCTGATAGTGTAATTATCTGAAGTCCAAGATAAGGAAAAACTGTACGGTAACTGAGAATACACAAAGCTTTATTTTTATCCAATTAGGCAGAGCACTCTGCTCTCAGTGTAGTCTTGTTCCACAGTTGATATGCCAAAGGCATGTTTCAATTGGTTACAACTCATTCCTACCTTAGGTAGGAAGTTAGGCCACATTTATCATCAGACCAAATGATTTTACGATGCTTTTTCAGTGACAACTGTGGAACAAGTGCTAAAGTTCAGTTCAACCCTTAAAACACACCAGGGAGGCAAGCTCATTATTTTCCACATCACAAACTATTACTACAACACTTGAAACCAGAACTTAAAGAGAAGAAAAAGTTAATGCACCTTTAAAACTCTCCTTACAATACCGCCAATTAGTACTGTTTTAAGAAGTGGATCTGCCTTTCTTTCTTTCTTTTTAACATTTAAAGCAACACAGGGTCAATTCATACTGTGCTGGGAAACAAACAGGCAGTATCATTATCAAATGAACTCCCAGCAATTAAACTGTGAAGACTTTATACAGAAAAATCCTCTCAAGAAAGGCTTGGGACACATGTATGCACATCATGCTACATCCTGCAAAGCACATGCTCCTTTTCTCTAAGGAATTATATCCCTAAAATAAAGGCAGTCCCTGAGTTTTTCAACAATTAACCTGTCCTAGGATGAACTTCCTTTAAGTGCTTCTGTCGTTTCTGAAACAGTAACAGAATTTGAAAGAGTATGAGAGAAAATTCGGGGCGGGGGGGAAATCAAGAAGAGGTCAAATCAGTGCTTTTACGTTCTAACAATGCCAGACTGCAGGCAACTTTGTAAGAAAGAATATGGAAATTCTGTTTCCTGAAGAATTCAGTCTCCCAGCTTCGAACGCTCAGGTAGAGCGAGGCATCCTTGCAACTATAAGACTGTTGCATTGCCGTTGGTTTTTCTGGGCCTGTAAATTTCAGAGGGTGCCAAGCACACTTTCTGCGCCTCCATACCAATGCCGCTTCTGCCAAGACACGATCTATTTTCCACAGCACCGGCCGCCGACGCCCATGGCAGCCTGCAGCCCCTCCATCTCCAGCACTCGAGGAAGCCAGCATATTTCGGGCACTGAATCACTCGCCCTTTCCCCGCAGCGCGGCGCGCCCGCCGCCTCCCAACCCCTGCTCCCTTTCCTTCTCCTCCCGGGGGCTGCCGCTCGGGGTACCTTGCTATCGGCCTTGACCCAGCGGAGGCCCTCACGCCCCGCCACCCTCTACCCACCGCCAGCCTGGCGGGTCCGGCCCCGATCGCCCTCAGCGCCGTCTCAACAAGCCTGGCCCTTCCCGGTCCCGCTAGGCGAGGGCGCAGCTCCAACCCTACCCACCCCAAGCTCCCTCCCCAATCCACCCCCTAGTCCTAGAGAAGAAGGATACAAAGTAGACGGAGAGAAAGATGAGGGCGCAGCAGTCGATCAGCGAGAAAATGAAGACCACCGACTCCATCCCGCCACCGCCTCCGCCCTCCCGGCCGCCGTACGCCACTCCCCAACGGGCTGGGCTGGCCTGGGCCGCGCAGCACGCGGGGAAATGGAGTTCCCGCCCTGGGCCGCGCAGCGCAGCATGCTGGGAAATGGAGTTCCCGCGGCAGCTCGCGCCCAGGCCTCCTCACGATCCGCGGCCAGGCGGTAACAGCCAGGACATGTTCCTGCTCCGCGTGAAGGCACTGCCGGGAATCTCACGTAGCCCTGACTGGGGGATGTCTGTTTGAACCTTAATTAGCGGCTCGGTACGTCAGAGGCGGAAGAAGAGCGTGCCCAGATTGGGACGCCTCCGGTGCTGGGCCCGTCAGGTCTGCTGGTGTAGGCGGGGGACACGAAGGGGGCCTGGCGCGGCGCGGCTGGGACAGCCTCCGTGCTGGCGGAGAGGTCCTCGGCTGGTGAGGGCGGCGAGCGGCGATGCGAAGCCGACCAGGGCACTTCGTGGATCTACGGTTGAAGCAACGTATTAAGCAGGTACCGGCCGGGGCAGACAGCGGCGCCTGGTCGGCAGCTCTCGGCTCCGCGGGCCGGCGGTGGCGGCGGCTTGGGGTGGGCTCCACGCGGCCGGCACGGTGGGACTCGCTGGAAGCGGCCTGGAGCATCCAGCCCGCGCAGGTGCGGGAGGGGAGGGCAGCGGGCGCCAAACTGCGGCCTTCTCTCTCAGGGCTTTAAAAAGACCTTTAAAAAAAGGTGTGTGTGTGTAAATAGATATACACACACTATTTCCCCTCCGCTTCTTGTCTGCTTTGTTTGCTGATGTCTTCCATCCTCATCGCTACTTCTGATTCTGAAGCTGGCTGCTGTTAAAACAAATGTTTTGAGGAGGACTAAGGGAACTAGAGGACTGAAGGAACTGGGATTGGTTAGTCTGAGGGAGAGGAGGCTGAAGTGAGACCTCACTGCTCTCTGTGACTCCCTGAAAGGAGGTCGTAGTGGGGTAACTAGTGATAGGAAGACAGGAAATGCCCGCAAGTTGTACTAGGGAGATTTAGGATGGATATTAAGAAAAATTTCTTTACTGAAACACTGGAACAGGCTGTCCAGGGAAGTGGTTGAGTCACCATTCCTGGAGCACTTTAAAAAATGTGTGGACATGGCACTTCGGGACATGGTTTAGTAGGCATCATAGTATCGGGTTAATGGTTGGACATGACAATCACAGAGGTCTCTCCCAACCTTCATGATTCTGTGATTCAAGTATGAAATAAATAGTCCCAAAAAAAGAGTACACTCTGGGCAGATATAGGCAAGTTGGAAATTTTTACCTGTGGAAATATTCCCATCAGTTATATTAAATGATTGAAGAAAGGGAAAAATGTGATCCCTTCCATAACACACACGTGAAGAGTAGGGAGAACAGCGATTCCTTCAGGTGGCATAGTGATATGTGTATTTTATTCAAATTTAGGGTGGCTTCTCAGATTAGACACCATTTTTGGCATGTCTAAGTGTACTCTGCTTCGAATTCCTTAACCTGAATGGCTGCTTGAGGGAGCTTGCTTATTTTGCTTTACAAGATCACACTGGCTATGTCTTGACTACTCTAAAATGAGAAAGCCATCTTGGATGTATGGTAGGGTTGATAATTTCTGTAGGTCAGTAGCTGCTGTGAAGCATAACATAATTCTGTATTCAGTTGTAAGCAATTTGATTGCTTGTATTAGAAGAATTAATGACATTTTGAACTTCACTTTGCTCTGATATATGTCTTTTGGGGACAGTCTTTATCTTGTTTTGGTTTTTTTTTAAGAAGGAATCCACCATTAAAGTATTGAAGCCCCTTCCCACTCCTAATTTGAAGAGTGGAGGAAGAAAGCCAGTGGAGTACAGTGGTGCCTGAAACTTAGTACATTCTATTACACTTTCATAATTTGTGATTTGAAAATAGGTTGGATCAGCTGCTGTCAGAAAACAAAAAAGGGCTTAATAGCATGTAAATAAAAGTTAATTCTTTACTGTAGCATTTATTGAAACACATTGCAAATATTAATGCTGTTCTTATGACCAGATCCATACTAATTGATGCAGGTTGTTTCATTTTAAGGTAGGAGATACAAAAAAAAAAAAAAAAAAAAAAAAAAAAAAAACAAAGGGGGTGGTTAACTGAGAGTAACCAAGAACTTTCGAAGAATTGACCATAAAATGGTGTGTGGGTTACAAAGTGATTCATAGAATGGTTTGGGTGGGAAGGGACCTTAATGATGATCTAGTTCCAAGCCCCTGCCATATGCAAGGACACCTACTAGACCATGTTGCTCAAGGCCTCATCCAACCTGGTACTGAACACCTTGAGGGAAGAGGCATCCATGACCTCCCTGGGCAGCCTGTTTCAGTGTCTCACCACCCTCACTGTAAAGAATTTCTTTCTAATATCCAATCTAAATTTGCCCTCCCAAGCCTTCTTTTCTCCAGGCTGGACAGCCCCAACTCTCCTGTCCCCATAGGGGAGGTGCTCCAGCCCTCTGATCATCTTCATGGCCCTTCATGACCTGCTCCAGCAGTTCCCCCAGAAGTCACTGAAACACCAAAATAAAATATGCTGCTTTTCCCCATAAACATAGATACCTAATTGTCTGTGTCTTAGTATTTTCTGGGTGTCTTCAAGGGCAGTTCAAAGCTGTCTCTGATTTTCATGTGACTTCTAAGAGTACTAGAGTTTGAAATGGATATATTTGATCTAACTGTTCAGATGAGGTGATTGTCAAAGATTTTATTCACTGTTTAAAATTTCTTCATTTCAGTATCTTGCAAGTAATAAATGTGGCCAGTATGTTGACATCAGAATTCTAGCCTCTGATTTGCAGAAAACCTACAGGTGAGCAAAGATTTGTGTCCTTATATTCTGCATTCAGAATATGGAATACATTATTTTCGTTGTATTGCATTTATGTGTTTTTAATCAAAATGTTAATTTGCCTTATGTTCAGTACAAGTTGTTGAGCTTGATTGAAATGATAAGGTAGATATGCTTAGGGATGTGGTGTAGTGGTGGGAATGTGAGCTCTAGGTGAGCAGTTGGACTTGATGATCTCAAAAGTCTCTTCCAGTGTCACAGTTCTGTGGTTCTATGATCATTTCCATTCCAGTGTTTTCCTTTGCAGATATATCTAATAACTTAAATTGTATTAGTGCATTGGTATTACAAGATCTAGTTGTGGTTTGTAGGGTTTTTTTGTGTCTTTGGTTTGGTTTTAATTTTACTTTATTGATCAGCTACAGATGTATTACAGCACGTTGGTCCATACTCCAGTAAGCCTTAATAAGTATGAGGGAAAGTAACACTTAAGTGCAGGCAAATACAGGTTTCAGTAAGACACTAAATCTCACTCAGCTGCTCAGCAGAACAGTGAGTCTTGCCTAGTTGTGTTTTTCTGAGTGGAGAGCAAGGTTGTATTGCAGTAGATCATTGGTAGGTGTCAGAGTTAATGAAGGTGGAGAAGTATATTCATTCCTGTTTGCATATTCTATTTATTAGTGCCTTGTTAGAGAAAGGAAACCAAACCTCTTACTCTGGATGCTTACAGGTCTTGGGGTTTGGTTTGGGTTTTTTTTGCATTTCAGTGTTTTGGTTTGGGTTGGGGGTTTTCTTCCTTTTTGGTGATTTTTGTTTATATTTAAGACTGCTCATTAAATCCATTTTTCTTATAGTGACCATTATGTTACGTTATTCCCTGCTGTCCTTTCTGGACTGTAGCCTGTATGTGTTTGGTTTTGTTTGACTTAAAGTAAAAAAATTAGTCGTGTTGTGACACCCAGTGTGCTCCTTTGTACATTGCTGCTTCTCCGTAGCTACAGTGAAAGAGGACCTTGCTAACTTTTAGAGACCAGTATAGTTTAGTGGGTTTGTTTCCTGCCAGTGATTGAGCTCTTCCAGGCTTAAGAAAAAACAGTCACTCTGTAGAAGATTTGGTATCAATTTAAAATGTTGTGGTTTTGTTGTCTTCATTCTCAGTGGAAAAAAAAAGAAACTATGTTGAGTGGAAAAAGCAATTGGTGTAACCTGTTTGTTTTGTTGTTGTTTTTCCAGTGTAGAATATGGACGAAGAAAAAGAAATGCTTTTAGACTACAAGTTGAAAAAGGTATTTCTGCTGCTGTTATGGCCAGGATACCAAATGCTTTGATTGTGCTTTGGCTGTTTTCTTAACATGTTTGAACTTTTCCTTTCAGTGTTTGGAATAATCAGCAATGAGAAAGAACAGGAAGATTTAGCAGTTTTGGAAGCCGAACATGTGGCAAAAAGAGCAAGACAACAAGAGAAAAATGAGTAAGAAGAACTTGTACCATTAGATTAATAATGCCAGTAGTATTAGAATTTCTGAAAATGTTTCTGTCTTCATATTATTACAATTTGATAGTTTAAAGATCACAGATAAATTCTAGATTTTCCATAAGCTTGTCTTCATCAGAAGTTACCTGCAGCTAATGAAAGCACTCTTTCTTACCTAGGACAAGCAGATACTAGAGCCAATCATGACTTCTCTGTTATATGTTGTATCTATTTTTATAAATATATATAGTTAGTGGATATCCTTGGGGCTTCCTTGGTAGTTTTCCACATAACACCGCAGTCCTCATGCAATTTAGTTCCTTTGTTTTCTTCTTAGTCTTTTTTGGGTGTGAGAGATATTAGCTTAATCTGAGAGACAGGCTAATTCAAAGTAAATATCTACTGGGTATGAGACTGGGATTAAGATTTCCTGACTTGTAACCCTGTGCATAGTCCCACAGATCATTCTGGTTTCTCTAAGGTGTGAGAGATTAAAGATCTCCCTCTCTACTCTGCCCTGGTGAGACTGGAATACAGTATCCAGTTTTGGGCTCCCCAGTTCAGGAGAGACGGGGATCTACTGGAGAGGGTCCAATGAAGAGCTGTGAGGATGATTGAGGGACTCGACATCTCTCCTGTGAGGAAAGACTGAGAGAACTGGGGCAGTTGAGTCTGGAGAAGAGAAGGCTGAGAAGGAATCTTATTAATATCTATAAATTTCTGAGGGGTTGTTCTTCTACCCAGTTTGGGCCACTGTTGGGTGACGGCACACATGGAATGTTATTGTTCTGCTTTATGCAGCACGCTAAGGAATTGGTCAGCTAAAAAGTCATGCACGCTGCATGTGTCCAGCAATTGCCCTCAGAACAGTGGCTGCAACAAGGGGTGGGTGACAAGGGGAAGGGGACAGCCTCTTTTCAGTGGCACCTGGTAATAGGACAAGGAATATGGATATAAGGTAGAACACAGGAAGTTCCACCTCAGTATGAGTAGAAACTCCTTTACTGTGAGGGTGGTGCAGCACTGGAACAGGAGGTTGTGGAGTCTCCTTCATTGGAGATTTTCAAAGCCAATCTGGACGTGTTACTCTCTGGCCTGCCCTAGGTGATCCTGCTTTGGCAGGGGAGGTGAACCTGATGATCTCTGGAGGTCCCTTCCAACCCCTAACATTCTATAATTCTATGATTCTATGAAATTAGAAAGTTTGTCACAAGGATGAGTCTAGATCAGCAGTGATTTGCTACTACTTCCCTCATGCCAGCATTGGTGATTGTGTGATCTCTTAGTGAACTGAATCAAAGTGATCCTACATCACTTGTTTTGTGTTTCAGCCAGGTTGCCAAATTGATCCAAATCATCACAGCCTTGGAAATGATGCAGTTTTCACTCTTCATAGTCGTAAATTTTGAGTTTGTAGATCAGATTTTTCTTCCTCCAGTCTTAGACTACATATCATAGTTCTGGGGAACCAGGTTATGGAAATTGCATTCATTTTGTTTTGTGGGTGTCTCACTTGTAGCTATGCTCTGATAATAATGTTGATCTTCCTTCTGTGTAAAGGGCTGCAGGAAGTGCCACAGATACCTCTGATTATGATGAATATCCAGAAGATCTGGTAAGTTGTATTTTGTTCTGACTTTATTTGCATCACATATGATTCTGTGTTGTGAAATTGCAGTGCACTTGGAGAGTTTAAAAGTGGAGATGAAGATGATGCACAGTCAGAGTTGGCAGTTCCAACTTAGAATCTACAAAGCTAAAAAGAGGCTATTTTCTGAATAAAAAGGAGGAAGCCCTGGTGGGGAATCACTGTTGAGGAAAGTACAATAGGGATTGGAAGTATTTGGCTATGAAATTAATGAAATGATTGAAGGAACTGACATATGTGACTTTTACTAAAAGAGGTGACTGTCACTTAACAGGGCTTATTTCAGGATAAATAGCAAAGGCTGCTGTTTCTTCAACCAGCAGATGTATTTATATGCAGTCATTTGATTTGCAGAGGAGTGGGTTGGAAGGTGCATGGTCTGGGGGGACCTTATAACTGCCTTCCAATACCTGAAGGGAACCTGCAGGAAGGCTGGAGAAGGACTTGTCATAAGGGTATCTAGCAATAGGACAAGGGGGAATGGTTTTAAGATGAGGGAGAGTAGGATTAGACTGGATCTCAGAAAGAAGTTCTTCAGTATAATGGTGGTGAGACCCTGGAATGAGTTGCCCAAGGAGGTTGAGAATGCTCCCTCCCTGAAGGTCTTCAAGGCCAGGTTGGATGAGGCTTTGAGAAGGAGATCTAGTTGAGAGATGTTGAGATGGCAAGGAGATTGGAGCAGATAATTTCTAGGGTCCTTTCCAGCCTGAGCCATTTTATGATTCTACATTCTCCAGCTCAGACAATGCTGGATAGTTGCTTGTGTTTTCATTGGCCTCTTGATATAAATAATCCACATTATAACCTGTGCATTTTCCTTTAAAATACCCGAATCTGCAGTCCACAAATCACATGAACAGTTCTCTGCTGAGCTTATACAAGAAAGGAAATCCTGATTCTGCTCCAACCACTCCAAAAACTGAAGCAATGGAAACCCCCACTCCTGTGAGAAGAGCACCTGAAACAAGCACCCTCTCGTCAGGAGCACAGGTTGGAACACGCATCTCTGAAGGTGGCTGGTTCATTGATAAAACTCCCTGTGGAAAAGACTTTTTCATTGACCTTTCTGAGGATGGAGAAGGAGATGAGAAGAAACCGATTTCTGAGGTATTGTGTTTTACAAACCCAGTGTGATTAAAGTAGCAAGCAGAAATATAGTAATAACTTATGGATAGACTGGCTCCTAAGTCACTCTCTGTCTTCCTCTGGTAAGTGCAGCACCGTGCAGCTTTAATTCTGCTAAGACGAGGATGGAGGCTGGCAGAGTGGTTCTCTTCCTGCTCTACTCTGCCCTGGTGAGGCCTTATCTGGAGTACTGTGTGCAGTTCTGGGCTCCCAGTTCAAGAAGGACAGGGAACTGCTTGACAGGGTACAGCAAAGGGCTACAAAGGTGATTAAAGGACTAGAACATCTGTCTTAGGTAGAAAGGTTGAGGGACTTGGGGCTTTTTAGCCTAGAGAATAGAAGACTGAGGGGGATCTTATCAGTGCTTATAAATATTTAAAGGGTGGGTGTCAGGAGGATGAGGCCAGTTTTCTCAATGGTGCCCAGTGACAGGACAAGAGGCAATGG
The DNA here is from genome assembly GCA_033816785.1 of Picus viridis. Lineage (NCBI taxonomy): Eukaryota > Metazoa > Chordata > Aves > Piciformes > Picidae > Picus > Picus viridis. Next base: position 4,207,902 of record CM066577.1, read on the forward strand.
GCACAAACTTGAATGTAGAAAGTTCCATCTAAACATGAGAAGGGATTTCTTTATGCTAAGCATGGTGGAGCACTGGAGCAGGTTGCCCAGAGAGATGGTGAAGTCTCCATTTCTGGAGTCTTTAAATATCAAATATTGTGTCTTAAATAGAGCATCAGAGAAGATCATTTAAGAATACATTTTGTTCTTAAGCATTTGCAGAAATTCATTGGCTCAGAAAGTTTTGTATGTCATAATTCTGGTTTTATGCCCTAGAAATCAACAGAATTTTCTGTCTTGGAGAGTGAAAGAAAGAAGACAAAGGATAAGAGAGCAAAAAGGAAAAAAGAAGTGCTTACGGATGTAGATGGAGAAATTAATTCCGTCTTACTTAAAGAGAAAGGTAAGAAGTTACTTTTGGTGTGCTGCTTCAAACAAGAGATGGTATCTGGGGAAAAGCTTCTGAAACAGTCTGCCCAGAAAGGTTGTGGAGTCTCCTGTAAAGACTTTCAAAACCCACCTGGATGTGTTCTTGTGTGACCTGCCCTAGGTGATCCTGCTTTGGCAGGGGGGTTAGACTCGATCTCTGGATGTGCCTCCCAACCCCTGCCACTATGACTGGAATCCATCAATGGAGAAGTGTTTCCTGAGATTCAGAGAAGTGACCTCAAATGGGGTGGTTTTTCATAAGAAACTTAGCTTTAATGTACTGAAAAAAATATTCCAGTCCTGTGTCTACTACCAAAAAATAACAATACACCCTATGCTTAGCTAATTGTTCAGACTGAGTACTCTTTTGTTTGATGTTAGGAACTAATATTACGCTATAGTTAAATGTGCATAACTTTTTTCTCCTTAACAGTTAGAAGGAAGGGACCAGAGCTTTACCATCCTTCTGTGAAGTTTGCAGATGTAGGAGGCAATGATGAAACTTTAAAGGTTAGTTACAATTGTATTTGTGGGCTACAGAATGCACTGAATAAAATGTTGCATGAAAAATGACAAAAGATGAGATTTGGCAGAATCCATCTGCATGGCACTGAGAATAGTTGCTTATGCCAGCAGCATTAAAGTTTTGTGTGCTTGGTTGTTTTTTTTTTCTCCCCTTTGGTTAACTTTTATGAAAGCAGTTACATAAATTGAGGCAGAGCAGCTGAAAAGTTGTGTGACAAAAAAGGACCTCGGCGTGCTGATTCACAGCCAGCTGAATGGGAGCCAGCAGTGTGCCCAGGTGGCCAAGAAGGCCAGTAGCATCCTGGCCTGGATCAGCAGTAGTGTGGCCACTACAGGGGGCTGCACCTTGAATGCTGGGTTCAGTTTTGGGCCCCTCACTAGAAGAAAGACACTGAGGTGCTGGAGCATGTCCAGAGAAGGGCAACAAAGCTGGTGAGGGGTCAGGAGAACAGGTCTGATGAGGAGCAGCTCAGGGAACTGGGATTGTTTACTCCAGAGAAGAAGAGGCTGAGGGGAGACTTCACTGTCTTCAACTCCCTGAAAGGAGGTCAGAGTGAGGTGGAGATGGGTCTTTTCTCCCTGGTGTCAGGTGATAAAATGAGAGGAAAGGGCCTCAAGCTGTGCCAGTTGTGACCATTCCTGAAAGAGTGGTCAGGCATTTGAACAGGCTACCCAGGGAGGTGGTGGAGTCACCATTCCTAGAAGTGTTCAAGAAACAGATGGCCGTGGCACTTTGGGACATGGTTGAATGGCCATGCTGGTCTTGGGTTGATGGCTGGACATGATGAACGTAGAGGTCTTTTCCGACTGAAACAATTCTACAACTCTATGAAATTACATTACTAGCCAGAACTAGCTTTGTTTTAACCTGACTGTGATATTAGCAATCTGTAATATGAATTTCTGAAATTTGAATGAAGGCCTCTCTCGTTATTAACAGGAAATATGCAAGATGCTCATTCATCTCCGTCACCCCGAAGTCTATAACCAGTTAGGTGTGGTTCCACCTCGTGGTTTTCTTTTACACGGACCACCAGGATGTGGAAAGACACTGCTTGCACAGGCAATTGCTGGGGTGAGATGGATTTACATTGACAGTTTCTTCTTCTGATTTGTATTCAGAGGGGGAAAAAAAGTAGTCCTCTTCATGGTAGACTAGATCTTTTCCCCTTTTTATCTCTTTTTCTCTCCTTCCTGTCTTAGTCTAAAATACATTCATCTTCACTTCCATCATTTGAATTCTGTCTGAATCTATGCTTGACAGACTCTCATAAGTCAAGAGGGAACATAATGTTTTATGTTTGACCTAATTGTTTTGAGTTGTTACCAGGACAGTAATCACTAGAAAGGTAGAGGGGTTGGAAGGGACCTCTGAAGACAGGTCTCTGACCCCACTGCCAAAGCAGGATCACCTAGAGCAGATCACACAGGAACACATCCAGATGGGTCTTAAAAGCCTCTAGACAAGGAGACACCACAACCTTTTTGGGCAGTCTGTTCCAGTTCTGCTTTTTTTTTCTTTTCTTGAGGTGGAACTTCCTGTGTTCCAGTTTGTATCCACTGCCCCATGTCCTGTCACAGGACAAGACACTAGCAAATTCTTCTGAATATACACCTTTCACATATTTGTAGACATTGATAAGATACCCTCTCAGCCTTCTCTTTTCCAGGCTAAAGAGCCCCATCTGTCAGCAGACAGATGTTCCAGTCCCTTAACCATCCTCTGTTGGCCACTCTCTAGTGTATCACTGAAAACAATACTCCAGGTGTGGTCTCACCAGGGCAGAGTAGAAGGAGAGGGGGAACCTCCCTTGACCTGCTGGCCGCACTCTTCTTAATGCACCCAAGGATACCATTGGCCTTCTTGCCCACAAGAATGTCCAGCATGTCCTATGCTGTCTACCAGGACTCAAAGGTGTGGGTATTGAGAAGGCTATAAATGGAAGATTCTCATGGTTAAATTTGCCATAGTGTTCTGTTCTAAAGTCTGGATTCAGCTTTCCCATCTTTTATGAGGCATTACATTGGTTCTGTTGTGTGGCATCTGTTAAACAATGATTTCTGAGTTTCAACACTGGGTGTTTCCTTGTCTATTCCAAACTAATTATTTCAGAGCATATGACATCATTGGTATTTGTAGTTTGGTGTGTGGTGAGGCTGCTGTGCTGCCCTATGCCTGTTTTGGATGTAAATCTAGGGACTATTTAGGGCTAGTCACTGATACACATGACCATTTCTTTAATACAGTTGTTCCTTAAATGTCAGAGATTATAACCTTAAATTTAAATGTGTATAAATTATGAACTTATGTAGTGCAGATTTTATCTTCGAAAGAAAATACTGATGGTTTATTCCTTAAATGTCAGTTAGACCCTTCTGACATTATGATTAAAATGTTATCATTAAAAAAGATGTGAGGAGTTCTTTAATCATAGAATGGCTTAGGTTGGAGGAGGTCTTAGAGATCATCTACTCCAATCTCCCTGCCATGGGCAGGGATGCCTCTCAACTGGACTTGCTTGCTCAAGGCTTCATCCAGCCTGGCCTTGAACACTTCCAATGAGGGAGCATCCATAACCTCTCTGGGGCAATTCATTCCAGAGTCCCACCATCCTTGTGCTGAAGAACTTACTCTGAAGACCCAGCCTAGTCCTATGCTCCCTCAGCTTAAAACCATTCCCCTTTGTCCTGTTGCTTGACATAAGATTGGTTGTACCAAAACAATTCCTCCTTCTTGTCTCTTCTCTTCTCACTTTGTGGCTCTGAAGAGATACTAACTTGGTCCTGCTTGACCTTGGCTGCATTGTTTTGGTTAAGTCTAACAGCAACTTTCTCTGCTCCTTTCTCCCTTTTGGACAGGGCTTGAGGGGGCAGAGAGACAGCTTCCCTGGTCTTTTGACCAGGAGGGTTCTTGTGTTGTTTGTTAATTGTAAATATCTGTAAATATTGTATATTGGTACATATTTATTGCATTCCATTGTAGTTTTGCCTGTAAATACAGCTTTCATTTGCTTCCAGCTGAGCTGGTCTGGCAAAGTTAATGCTGGGGGGAAAATTTCAACCCTCCACACATCGGAACAGGCTGCCCTGCAAGGTGGTTGAGTCACCATCCCTGGAGGTGTTTAAAGGCCGTGTAGATGTGATGTCTGGGGATATGGCTTAGTGGTAGACTTGGTAGAGTTAATGGTTGGACTCCATAATCTCAAAGGTCTTTTCCAACCTAAATGTCTCTGTGGTATTGGAAAATGTTTGTCCTCTGGGACAGGCAACATTTCTAATCTCTGGATATCTCATTCATTGTCTCTTTCAGGAACTTGAGCTCCCGATGCTGAAAGTAGCAGCAACAGAGATGGTATCTGGAGTGTCAGGAGAATCTGAGCAGAAACTGAGAGAATTGTTTGAGCAGGCTGTGGTGAGGCACCCATTGGAAATAACAGCATGAATTGTTTTGTCCTTTTCTTTGTAAAGATTTAGAACTTGTTGCTGTGGTTTGAATTCAACTGAATATTAGTGAGTGAATCTTTATACTGCTGCACACAACTCATAGTGTCTCCCCTTCTGTAACCAGAATTCCATTGTACTATCATGCTGTCATGGAGCACAAAGATGACTGTTCTGAAATCATGACAAAAGGTAGTTCATGGTGTCCATGTAAAGAGAACAACATAAATTATTTACTTATTTGGAGCTGCTTAGCTTCATAGAAAAAATATGTAAGAGTAGTTCACTGCAGGGTTTTGTTGTTGTTGTTACAGGGGATTTTTGCTGGGTTTGTGTGGTTTGGAATTTGAGTGAATCTGAGAGACTTAAGACTTGAAGGGTTTAGATATAAAATAAGAAATTTGGGACAAGTATCATACAAGCAGGAGTTAAGCTACAGATGAAGTCTTCCTTTAGAATCATAGAATCAGTAAGGTTGGAAAAGACTTGAAAGATCATCAAGTCCGACCTGTCCCCCAACACCTCATGACTACTAAACCATGGCACCAAGTGCCACGTCCAATCCCCTCTTGTACACCTCCAGGAAGGGTGACTCCACCACCTCCCTGGGCAGCACATTCCAATGGCTAACAACTCTCTCTGTGAAGAACCTTCTCCTCACCTCCAGCCTAAACTTCCCCTGGCACAGCTTGAGACTGTGTCCTCTTATTCTGGTGCTGATTGCCTGGGAGAAGAGACCAACCCCCTCCTGGCTACAGCCTCCCTTCAGGTAGTTGTAGAGAGCAATAAGGTCTCCCCTGAGCCTCCTCTTCTCCAGGCTAAGCAACCCCAGCTCCCTCAGCCTCTCCTTGCAGGGCTCGTGCTCGAGGCCTCTCCCCAGCCTCGTTGCCCTTCTCTGGATACGTTCAAGAGTCTCAATGTCCTTCTTTCATGCAACTTCCAGACCTAGGAAGAAGCAAAGAGACTCAGACAGGTTGAAATAATTTTCATTTTTAAAAATGGATCTTTTTCTTTTTCTTTTTTTAATGTGGCTAATGTTTTATTTCATGCAGATGGTTTTCTGTTCCTTATCTCTGAGAATGTTCTGGGTTTCCAACTTCATTCCATTTTTTAACTCTCCCCTACCACTGCATACAGGTGTTTAGAGTATGTTCCTGTTAAAAAGAATGCTGAGCAGGACAAAAGATGGATTGTGAAGCTGCTAGATTATTGTGTTTCATAGAATGAGTGAATCACAGAATGGTTTGGGTTGGAAGAGACCTTTAAAGATGCTCTGATGCAGTTTATACTACATTTTAGTTTTTAGAAAGCCATGGTTAGGTGTTGTTCAGAATAAAAATGAATAAGTAAATACCCAGAGTTTTTAGAAATTAAGTATTTTGTATGTGTAGTGATTGAGGGGAGATTGCTGTCAAAGTTACTGTTGAAGAATATAAATGTATTGCTTAAAATATGTTTAAATATACATTCTCTTGCCCTTCTTATAGTCCTTCACATTCACTTTAAGTAGTTGTTCCACGTATTTTGTGGTACAATTTTTTTGTGCAAGGTGAAATACAGGTCTCCACATTATCTGTGTGGTATGGAATCTTTATAGTGGAAGAAAAACTGTCTAGCAGTTCTAGGGAGGTGCTTCTCCCCCTCTACTCTGCTCTGGTGAGACCACACCTGGACCACACCTGGAATACCTGGAAGTTTTGGGCTCCCCAGTCTAAAGACAGACAGGGTTTGTTGGAGAGAGTCCAACAGAGAGCTACGAGGACGATTGCAGGACTTGAACATCTCTCTTACGAAGAAAGACTGAGACCTGGGGCCGTTCGGTCTTGAGAAGAGAAGGCTGAGAGGGGATCTTATAAATGTCTATAAATATCTACAGGGTGGGTGTCGAGATGAAGTTGATGATGTGGTCAGTGGTGCCTGGTGATAGGACCAGGGGCAGTGGATACAAGCTGAAACACAGGAAGTTTCACCTCAACATGAGGAGAAACTTCTTTACTGTGAGGGTGCCAGAGCACTGGAACAGGCTGCCCAGAGAGGTTGTGGAATCTTTTTCCCTAGAGACTTTTAAAACCTGTTTGGATGCATTCCTGTGTGATTTGCCCTAGGTGATCCTGCTTTTGCAGGTGGATTGGGCTAGACAGTCTTCAGAGGTCTCTTTGATCCCCTACCATTCTATGAACCTTGAGAGCTTTTTCTCTCTGCCAGCAGAAAAATGAACAGCAGCTAGATGGCGCAGTCACTACCTGATAACACACTGCAAGGGTTTTAAAACACTAGTTTGTAATGGGACTTTTTGGAAGAAGATTCTAGTGTTTTCCTGAAGTATTCCTTTGTGCTTCTAGTGCTTTTGGACCCTTCACCAGCTTTGTTGCCTTCTCTGGACACACTCCAGCACCTAAATGTCTTTCTTGTAGTGAGGGGCCCAAAACTGAACCCAGTATACGAGGTGTGGCCTCACCAGTTCCAAGTACAGGGTCATGATCACTCACTCACTCCTGCTGGCCCCACCGTTCCTGATCCAGGCCAGGGTAAAGCAATATAGAGATACATATAAAGTTTAAACAACATGTAGAGACATTTTTAATCTCATGCCTTAGCATAGCCTCAGCTAAGCATAGTTTTATAGTCTGGTGGCACCCAAAATGGTTAATAGAATTGTTCCAGGATAGGTTGACTTGCAGTAGGTTGACTGAGGGAGCTGGGGTTGCTTAGCCTGGAGAGGAGGAGGCTCAGGGGAGACCTTATTGCTCTCTACAACTACCTGAAGGGAGGTTGTAGACAGGTGGAAGTTGGTCTCTTCTTCCGGGCAGCCACCACCAGAACAAGAGGACACAGTCTCAAGCTGCGCCAGGGGAGGTTTAGGCTGGAGGTTAGGAAGAAATTCTACACAGAGAGAGTGATTGCCCATTGGAATGGGCTGCCTGGGGAGGTGGTGGAGGCACCATCATTGGAGGTGTTTAGGAGGAGACTCGATAGGGTGCTTGGTTGCATGGTTTAGTTGATTAGGTGGGTTGGATAATAGGTTGGACACGATGATCTCAAAGGTCTCTTCCAACCTGGTTTATTCTGTTCTAATAGTTACAGAAAATCTGAAAAATGTCTTTCATTATCCACTGCCAGTGCAATTCTGTAATTGTTAATACTTCTTGTTGCTAGTCCAGTGCACCATGTGTCCTTTTCATTGACGAGATTGATGCAATCACCCCAAAAGAGAAGTGGCATCGAAGGACATGGAGCGGAGAATTGTTGCTCAGTTCCTAACTTGCATGGATGGTCAGTTTCAGGAGCAGCTGTACTAAGCTAAGCTTTCTCGTTATCAGACTCACTGTCTGCTTTCCTTCAACAGAGACTTGTGGGTACTTTAGTGGGGGTAGTGGTAACAATTTTTCATATTTTGGCACAATTTACCTGGGGGTGATGGTGGGAAGATTTTAATGAATTTGAGAGGATGTTACTACATTGTTTTGGCAGTGGTCTGTACAGCATTATAGAACTGGCCTATTGTACAAAGAGATATAATGGGAAAACGTGTCAAATGTAATTTGAAATGCTTCTTTTTGCCTGATTCTGCAAAATGCAAATTCTAGGTAGTCGAAATCAGGATGAACAGCAGTTTCGTGTGCCTGTTGGTTAGTTTATCTCTGATGCTTTCAGTATTATTGTGGGGTGCAAAAACAAAGTCCCATAGACACCAGAGCAAAGTTGAGATGGTAAATATGAGTACTAACTTCCTTCCTTCCTTCCTTCCTTCCTTTCTTTAGACTTGAATAATGTGGCTGTCACTACCCAGGTCCTTGTTATTGGAGCAACCAACAGACCTGACTCACTGGACCCTGCACTGAGGCGAGCTGGGAGATTTGATCGAGAGATTTGTTTAGGGATCCCAGATGAACAAGCAAGAGAAAAGTATGTGTCATAAAGTTTAAGCTTATTTTTGATTAATTAATCAATAAAGAAATACTACATAAGTTAACATACAAATTTAAGGAAAGTAAGGAGAACATCCTGGCCCTTTGCTGTCAGGAGCCAACCCATGCTTAGATGCTACCTCAAAAGCAAGAAGTTACAGGATACAGACTCTTTGCCTGGTCTAGTTGAAGGTTTGACTAGATGACCTTTAAAAGTCCTTTCCAACCCAAACAACTCTATGATTCTATGGGAGTAGTTAATTGTGTTTAGCCATCTGTGTGCCTGTATGTGCTTATGAATCAGCACGCCTCAAAAGTGAGGACGTTAAGTGTGAATCTATTTTTTTGTCCTGGTAGCTGTGTCTACATTTGGGCTAATTTCCTTTCTCGTGTGAAAAATTTATGTTATCAATACACTTCTGAGTTTTCAAGTGGCTTAGCAGTATGGCTGATGGAATCAAACATGTCTTTTCTGTTGTTCAGGAAGTTAAAATTGTGTCTTTGGTCCTCCCATGCAACTATTAAATTAGGAACATAAATTAAGTATAGCTTGTTTGTTCATCCCCCCAAGCACATACCTTAAGCAATAGGCCTAGATTCTTCCATTCCTTATGGAAATACAGCTGCAGTCATCTTGGTTTGTGTAGCTGGCCCTTTTTACTCCAAAGATCCATGACTGTTATTTTAAAAAGAAAAGTTTCTGCTTTTTTAATTAAAAAGGAACTGCTGCTCACTCCCACAACAGCAGAAAGCACAGGAAGGAAGTCTGAAAACAACTGTGACTTATCTTGTTGCAGGAAGGAAATAAAGGTTAAAGGATAAGTTCCTTCTAGCTCAAGTAATCTTATTTCTAGGTTTAGGGGTAAAAAAAAAAAAAGGCAAACTCTTCTGCTTGCAGCATGGCTCACTTTGTATTCACAAACTTGCAGAATGGTCTAGGTTGGAAAGGACTTCAGACATCATCTACTCCAAACCCCTTGCCATGGGCAGGGACACCTGCCCATGTGTTGTCATCAGTACTTACTGACTGCTATTCTGTCCTTCCCCCTTTGCTCTCTTCTGGCCATACCTCCACTTTTTTTTCCAGATCTACAGCCCTGTAGTAATTGGGTTCCTGTTGGTTGTGTGGTCTACTCTTGTCAATTTGGAATCAAACTAAGGTTTAAAAAGTCTGTAATATTTAGATTCACCAAAACTAGATTTTACTCACTGATTGATGTTACCTGGTTCACAGAATCATAGAATGGTAGGGGTTGGACCTCCAGAGATCATCAAATGCAACCCCCCTGCCAAAGCAGCATCACTTATGGCAGGTCACATAGGAATGCATCCAGATGGGTCTTGAAAATCTCTGGAGAAGGAGACTCTACAACCTCTCTGGGCATCCTGTTCCAGTTCTTCATCACCCTCACACTAAAAGGTTTTTTCCTCATATTGAGGTGTAACTTCCTATGTCCCAATTTGTGTCTGTTGGCCCTTGTCCTATCACAAGACATCACTGAAAAGAGACTGGCACCTTTTTCTTAACATGCTCCCTTCAGACATTTATAAACATTGGTCAGATCTCCTCTCAGACTTCTCCAGACTAAATAGAATCATAGAATTGCTAGGGTTGGAAGGGACCTCAAGGATCATCCAGTTCCAACCCCCTGCCATGGGCAGGGACACCTCACACTAGATCAGCTTGCCCAGAGCCACATCCTGCCGGGCCTTAAAAGCCTCCAGGGATGGGGCTTTTACCACCTCCCTGGGCAGCCTATTCCAGTGTCTCACCACCCTCATGGTGAAAAACTTCTTCCTAACATCCAATCTCAATTTACCCATTTCTATATTTTTCCCATTCCCCTAGTCCCAGGTCTCTCAGCCTTTCCTCATCAGACACGTTCCACAGTCCCTTAATCATCCTTGTAGCTCTCCGTTGGACACCCTCTGGTGTATCGCTGCCCCTCTTGAACTGGGGAACCCAGAACTGAACACAATACTGCATCTGTGGCCTCACCAGGGCAGAGTAGAGGGGGAGGTTGGTGCTGTTGTTTGTTTTAAAAAGTGAAAGGAAATGCATAGCATCATTTTGTTGGTTTCTCTCTAGTTAAGTGAAAACTGTTCTTATTGTATCTAGTTAAGTGAAAACTCTTCTTACTGTTCATGTGGACTGAAAGGGACCTTAAATCAGTGCTGTTTGTTTTCATGTGAAAATCTTAAAAGCCATATATTCATCTTTATTTTGTTGTTCTTTCTCCCTTCTGGATTAGAATTCTTCAGACTTTGTGTCGAAAACTTAAGCTGCCAGAGTCCTTTGAATTTAATCATTTAGCGCGGTTGACTCCGGGTTACGTTGGTGCTGATCTGATGGCACTTTGTCGTGAGGCAGCTATGTGCACAGTGAACAGGGTCCTCATAAAATCTGAGAAGCAGGAAAGGAAACACACACACAGTGAAGGAAACACAGCTGAAGAAAGCATGGGAACAGGAACAGACATCATGGTGGAAGGGGATCCCGGACAGCTACAATTTCCTCCTAAGGTATTTGTTCCTTGAACAATCTATGGTCAATGTAACATTGAACTCAGACTTAAAAATATCAGCTCCTAATCCAGGAGCTTAGCTCCCTGTAGCCCACTTTATGGGTCTGAATAAGTGGCTTCCAAAACCCACACTTTCTAAAAATAGTGTTAATATTTTATACAGAGAGTAGTTTGTTTCCTTGGATTTTCTTTTTTATTGTTTGTGTTGTGTTGTTTTCTAGCAGACCAGAGATTAAAATAGTGGCTACATCTCTTGTCAAAAGTATATCACCTCTAGGAGCATTAAAAAAAAATCAGGCTTGGACTGAGGTTTTGATCAGGCTGTTTGCTGTGCCCTCAATGAGGTACCTGTTATAATGCCTCAGGCTCCTCTTGACATGATACAGTTTGCCAAAGTCTGTTTTAGTATAGAAATTCTTGGCCCTGCTTCTCAAAATCTGGACTGTGTGCCTTCATTATGTGTAGGCTTCCTAAAGATTTCTCTGGAGAAATAAAACAGTGCTTTTAAATCCACATGGTACTCAGATTCTGATTTTAGAAGGACTGTCAAAGAAAATGGTTATTGTAATTGACAAAAAGTAGTGTAAAAAGCTGTAGCAAGCCTTTGCATTAGGGTAACAGAGTCAAACTGCATGCCTCCCAGTGTTTCCTGGGGCCTGATGTAGCCAAAAGAAAGCTGGGAGGGGCAGGTAGTTGGGGCTTTTATCAACATCACCATGATCAAAGGGGTTATTGAGAATGAGGAAGTCTAATCCTAACAGAGCCGTATTTTGATAGCTGGCAGGAGGTTGACATAGTCTAATACAGGCTATTGTCATTAAACCCCTTTTATTATGTTTATAAATGGAAGAATAAACATACAAAACCTTTAAAAATCATTCACACAATTCAAGTAAACAAAACTCAGTGGTCTTTGCTATTTCAGAGGCTCTCTCAATGGTTCTGTTAAGGAGGGAAGGCTTAAAACACTTCTACTGCTTTGTGTTCAGTTGTAGAGCTATCTTAGTTGCAACAAATAGCAAGTGATGCTCTTCCCATACACTGCTCTGGGAAGAATGTGGGAACTTGACAGTGATTTGGTATTTTTTAGTTCTTTGTTTTGTTCTGCCTCTGTCTTACAATGAAACTCCTGGTATAGTTTTACATGTGGCACAGTATCACTTTGCTTTGATGCTTGCATTCTGTATAGAACCGGGATTCATTTATGCTGTGAAGGTATGAAGTTCTTTGATAATTTATTCTCTCAGTTTCCTCAGTAAAGAACTGATAAGGGAAATTGGGACATACTTGTC